>MJHO01000117.1:15855-647259 GCA_002076135.1 Xerophyta viscosa | reverse complement strand
CTTGCTCTTTCTTTATCATCAGACTGGCGCCGACCAATACTTTAATAGCTTCCGTTGCTTTTACAACACAAGAAACTCGACACTATTTGTTGCTTGAAAACCCAAAAAAAAAACAAAGGGAAAGGATACACATAAAGAGGAGAATTCACAACTTCATAGCACTATTTGATGGATGCTCGGAGTTAGTAGCGTAATACCTCAGAGCCAAGTGGGGCTTATACCCCATATTCCACCGTCGGAGGTCCAACCATACCAAATCCATCTTCTACAGACGGGAGCAAAGCCCGCGTACACCTGTCCCTACAAATAGAGGCTGCTGCACAACTACAGGCGGACCCCAGCTCACACAATAAGGCACGCAAAGTATCTCATATTTTGATGAAGCTGCTGGCTCTGTTGCACAAGGGGTGGAATGATGTAGGCATCAAGGCAAGAAGAATTAGACAGAATATGTTTTAGCCGCAACTTGAACTTAAAATGCTGAACTTCACATATCGTCATTAAACATGTCATGCCAAATAACAGGGCACTGGATTTCCACTCAGAGATCACTGTCATTCTCAGAACTCATACCACATTACCTTTCACGGGGTGAATAACCAAGACAGTTCAGCATGGGTGTAATATACTAAGTAAGCTACCTAAGCCATCAAAATAATTTACCAGATGTACCACTTGCTGAACAACTTCCAATGCAATCTTTTTTCTTTTTTGAGATTCATCGCAAAAAAAACATTGTTCCTAACCGGCCCATTTTGTGTGACAGTCATAACAGATATATCGACATGTGACACCGACTTATATTGCACCAACCAAGGAGTTCTAGTCTTTCAATTCTATTCAATCAAAATTGACACAAACATTGCATAAAACATGGGCTAAAGAAATATATTTTGTCCTCTGAGATGATACATGGCCCCAACAATTTGTTGCCAGGAATTAAATTCCAAAACTAAAAACTTGCCACATTACAGGAAAAATTCTCTAGTTAGGAGCTCATATAAGAAGTACAAGTTGACGTTTGATCATCGACAGTCAAATTGACTGAAGAATCTGTACAAGTAACAAACTCCATGCAAGCTTTCGACAAGTTTTGGTATACAGGGCGAAGATTACAATCTTGAGTTCTTAGATTATGTACCTCATGAGCCAACTTGATGACGCTTTCTTTTTTAAACTTAAATGCATTGTTCTTGAATAAATTCGACCATGATTTCTCAGAGAAGGCATTTATCTCAATTACTGGATTGTCACTGATGCAGGATATTGCAGCAGCGTGGTCATCCTCCTCCAATTTGATGCAAAATCTTGCTTTGATTATAGGAGGTGGAGGAGTACGACCACGCTGCTTGCATATCCTGCATCAGTGACTAATCAGTAATTGAGATAAATCCTTCTCTGAGAAATCATGGGTCGATTTATTCATAGAAACAATGCATTAAGTTTAAAAAAAGAAGCGTCATCAAGTTGGCTCATGAGGTACATAATTCTAAGAACTCAAGATTGTAATCTTCGCCCTGTAATCCAAACTTGTCGAAAGCTTGCATGGCAGTTTGTTACTTGTACGATTCTTCAGTCAATTTGATGTCGATGAATCAACGTCAACTTGTTTAAACTTCTTATATGAGCTCTAACTAGAGAATTTTTCCTGTATGTGGCAAGTTTTTAGTTTTGGAATTTAATCCTGCAACAATTGTTGGGGCATGTTCTCATCAGAGGACAAAATATATTCTTTAGCCCATGTTTTATGCCAATGTTTGTGTCAATTTTGATTGAAAGAATTGGAAGACTAGAACTCCTTGGTTGGTGCAATATAAGTCCCGGTGTCACATGTCGATAATCTGTTATGACTGTCGCCCAAACAAAAATGGGCCGGTTAGGTAACAATGTTTTTTTTGGCGATGAATCTCAAAAAAGAAAAAAGATTGCATTGGAAGTTGTTCAGCTAGTGGTACTCTGGTAAATATTTTGATGGCTTAAGGTAGCTACTTAGTATATTACACCATGCTGAACTGTCTTGGTTATTTCACCCCGCTTGAAAGGTAAGCTGGTATGAGTTCTGAAAGAATGACAGTGAATCTCTGAGTGGGAAATCAGTGCCCTGTTAATTTTTTTTTTTTTTTTTTTTTTTTTTTTTTTTTGGCAATGACGAGTGTATTAATGACGATATGTTGAAGTTCAGCATTTTAAGTCAAGTTGCGGCTAAAACATATTCTGTCTAATTCTTCTTGCCTTGATGCCTACACTATTCCCCTTGTGCACAGACCAGCAGCTTCACAAAATAATGAGAGTACTGCGTGTCCTTATTGGTGAGCTGGGGTCCGCTGTATGTGCCGCAGCCTCTTTTTGTAGAGACAGTGTACGCGGCTTGCTCCCGTCTGTAGAAGATGGATTTGGTATGGTTGGACCTCGACGGTGAATATGGGTATAAGCCCCACTGGCTTGAGGTATTACGCTACTACTCCCGAGCATCATCAAAATAGTGCTATGAAGTTGTGAATTCTCCTCTTTATGTGTATCCTTTCCCTTTGTTTTTTTTTTTTTTGGGTTTTCAAGCAACAAATAGTGTCGAGTTTCTTGTGTTGTAAAAGCAACGGAAGCTATTAAAGTATTGGTCGGCGCCAGTCTGATGATAAAGAAAGAGCAAGTCAAACAGTGACCACATAAAAACGCGATGAACTCGTGTTTCGGTCGGTGGAAAATGAAGACATAGAGTAAGGCCACGTCGCTTTTGTGGAAACTCTAAAGCTGGATTGTAGGGACCGCTATAATATATTGTGTTGGGACTCAATGGACTCTCTGTTTAGGGATGAAACGAGTTGAATCGAGTAATACTTTGTTTAGTTCGGTTCGTTTGAAAAAAAAAAAAAATTCAAGTTCATATTTGGCTCGAGTCGATGAAAACGAGTTGAATCGAGTAATGCTTTGCTTAGTTCGGTTCGTTTGAAAAAAAAAAAATACAAGTTGAAATTTGGCTCGAGTCGAGTTTGAGCTTAATAACAGACATGTTGTTAATATATACTGCTATTTTTATTGGCTTTTACGCAAGTTTTATTACGCCGGTACGCTCAAATATTTAAACTATATTTTTTATTGTAATTTATATTGTTATATTTTTTAGTCATCTATTTAGATGCTAAAAATTAATATAATGAGGAACCAAATATTTATTAATCTACCACTATTATCTTATTGAGTATATTATGTCGAGCTTATGAGTTTAGGAACTTATTGAGTCGAGCGCGAGTGTCATTCTATTCGTTTAGATCGAATTCAAATAAGCTTTTAATGAATTGAGCTAAAATTGCTCGTAAGCGGCTTGACCCGTTTACGCTCCTATCTTTGTCTTTGAACTAATCAAACCATCTCTTCTATCTCCTCTCCTCTTTAATCTCCCTCCATCCTCATTATGCACTCAACAACCTCTGAGCCATGCCGTATCAAACTCTACGCGGCTCGACTCATTACACGTCAAGGATATTATTCCCTTTGAATTGCACTAAATTCCGATTTATAAAATAAAAGATTTTTTTTTATCAAATCTAAGCCTAGATCAGTGAATTTACTTATCTCAACTGTATGCCATGAGGTGAGCAATAACCATGGTGCTCTCCGTCATTGATGACATTAAATTCGGCATTTCTACATCTAGATTTATGTTTTCTTTTTTAATTAATTTTTTCTTTCATGTAAATATCAAACCTGATAATCTTTATATCGTTATCTTACCCACAATCTCTGCTACCCAATTTTCAGAATATTTCAGTCATATTTTCAGAAAATATTATAATCTCAACGGATGCAAAAGTTACTCGGATAGTAGTAATTGTCGTTATTTATTTAATATTGGTTGTTCATAAATCATTAAAAAAAAGGGAGAGTGCCGAGGACACCGACAGAGCCAGTAACGTAATACCTCAGACGCAGACTTAAAAGGGCAATATGACTGAAGCCTACGGATCTCTTTCTTCTGATCTTTGCTTTCTGAGTCCTATTTCTGTTTTTGTTTTCTACTTTTTGAGAAAAAATTTCTGAGTCCAATTTTTCAACAATGATTTCGCCACGTGGACCAGCTCTAGTGGCAAATTTAAAAGGTTTTATTCTGGGGCACATTTTGCATGGCAGGCCTTTGTATTAAATGTTTAGTTCAATCAAATCCCTAACTTATTAGCTATATTTGTTTAAGATGACAGACGAAATCTCCATTATAACAAATATCATTTTATTTTATGAGATGTTTTCTAGTCATAGTCTTAAACTGTGGTTGGTGATAAAATTCAAGACGTGCATTACTTGCCGACACGCTGTTGGATATAAACACATATGTACTCCGATTTTATTGAGCATTGGAATCGATAATCGCAAGTCCGATTTGCGTTTTTTCTATTCCCCGGTGATTTACCGATCCCGAGGCACGAAAAAATACAGTTTATACTGTTTTATCGGACCCAATAATATTTCTATATTTGCAAACCCGCACCAACCGGAATTAGATCTTACCCGGAGAAGGAGGCGCTCGAACTCCTGGCGAGTCGATCGGAAGGTTGAAAAACAACAGGGAGGACAGATCGGAGGAGCGATTTGAAGAGCAAAGGGTGAAGGTCTCCAAGCCAGTGGAAGGAAGCATGGGCGGCAGCTGGATACTTCTCGAACTCGAGATAGCTTGGATGCTGAAACGGTGATGATTGCTTGAAAAAGCTTAAAAACGGTGCTGATTATGCTGAGCAACTGAAGATATATATATATATATATATATATATATATATATATATAATTATATAATATATATATATTATTATATATATATATATATATATGGGTTAGGCGGCTGCTTATCCGCCCATCAAGTCTAGCTGCGAAAGGCTTGCGATTATGCTGCTCGACTCGAACAGACTCAAATCTAAAACTACCCCAACCCGAACCAAACTAGTATTACCCTAAATATCTAGAATTCAAATCCATAACGAATCAGAACCAACCCAAATCCGAAATTGTAGTTATTGTCAGGTTGGTGCGGTTCTGCCGTTCTGGTTTTTGGGCTGGTTCGGGTAGTGGTGAGCCGTACCTTGAGTTCCAATCTTTTTAGTAGGGATGTGCGAAAGTTTCCACGCCAAAACAATTAGATGGTCAATACTATAGGATCAAAGCTGAAATAGGGGCAAGTTTAGCCTAAAACAATTGCCAATAACTGGATCGTGCAAAATGTCCCAGCGATTATGCTTTGCTTTTTTTTTCTTTTCTGGTGAGTTGTGACGCTAATTTACAATTACCACCCAAATCATTAGCAAATAACATTCTGCCTCTTCCTCTCTTCGGATTTAACTCGCCACTCTTGCACAGCGAGCGAGCAAGCGTCGGATAAATTTTTGTATAATCCAATTTCGATTTGGTCAGTATGTTCTAGGGTTTTACAGGCTATTGCAGATGGTCGGTGTGGAAGGAGAAGATGGTAGGTCTTCTGATCCCCCTAATCCAAGTACCGACTTTGGGGTTCTCGGCAAGGACCGTTCAGGTTAAGTTTTAATATCTGCTTGAGCTTTTATTATTGAGGAATTGTGTGATTGTTGTATGCTTGGATCTCGTGAATTGATGTTTCTTTTGACGCTGTTGTTTGATTTGCCTGTTTTCTTTAACTAGTTCTTGTAGTGATTTTACTCTTTTTTAGCTTTCTTTGAATTAAAATAACTTTTGGTTATTTGATCTTTGAATTGAACTGATATTGATGTACCAGATTGTTCACTATTCGATTTTGGATTTCAATAGATATTATCGTTTCTATATAATTGTGCCGAGTTTTAGGGGCTCATATGGTTTGGTGTTGGCAACATAAGTTTTTGTACTTCAATATGCCACTGAGATTGAGAATATTGTTTGATCGGAACTCTGGAAAAATATGGCTGTAGGCTAGACAATTCTCCATAGTGATTATAATATATTTATCCGGCTCTATGTTTGTGCAATTCCTGTGCCAACTTTGATTACACTGAAAGTTGCTGAGATGTGATACATCAGGTGAAAGTTTGATAGCTTGGAAGACTCTCCAACACATTATCCATGTGGTGAATTTACCTAGGTTGAAATGTGCTAGGATTTTGAGAACGGCAGTGAAGTTTGCGTGAAAATCAGTATAGTGTCATTACATCACATATTTCATGCGAAAGTTTCGCTAGTTACATTCAGGTTGTCGTAGGGACAAGCTGTATTTGCTTCTTAGTTTCTGCAATTGTTTATTCTACTCGTTATTCTTTTAAGAATTTTGGCCATTTAGATTGTTTTAACTCTATTGTGTATATTGGTGAAATTGATGATCACCAGGATTTATTTCTACATGAATTTTCTTATGCACATATCAAATTTGGCATGATTTGGTTGTCTACTTAATAAACATGCACAAATCTTGAGTCCTTCGAGCTGTTCTCTACCCTAGTAATCTACTAGTTAATATATGCTAATTTTAATTCTGACGCTCAGTTGGATTCTTGATTCTGCAGATGCTCCTGTATTTGATGCATCACAGTATGACTTCTTTGGAAAGGACATTGTAGAGGAGGTTGATTTAGGGGGTTTGGAAGATGAGGATGATCTTGGTTTTACCGGTCTAGATGATCAGTTATCTTCTTTTGACCAAGAAGAGGTGATATTTCTATCATTTAACTCTCTTCAGATCCTTTGTATTACAATTTTTCCTTTCTTTCGTCTGTTTAAAAAAAGTTATTTGATATATCATCTATAGTTTATTGCATTGTTTACTTTTGCTCCTTCCTTATATTCCCAATTGAGATGTTTGTAGTGCAATTAATTGCCCAGCCTTTCTTCATGCAACAGATATTTTCCACGTAAACTAGCAAAGCTAACAATCTTGTTTGAGTCACAGCTAGAGTCCTTTGGTTCTTATACTTGTTTCCTCATGCAGCGATGAACTGGTTTACTTCGTCTCAATGTAGAACTAATCCTATCTGACTAGCGCAGCTTATGTTTGCTCGCTGTGCAGTTTTAGACTTTTGTAGTGGTCAGTTGCATGCTACAATAGTATCTTACAAATTCCCTTGTTTATGGATGTTATACCTTGGTGCATTACTATGTTTAGGTACTTGTGCTCTCTGTTGCTGAGGTCCTTAGATTTCATCATGATGCTATTGTTTCTCTTTACTGGTAACTTTTGTGGCCCTTATTGCACCAATGTTAGCTCTATCAACCTAATTCTTGTGACCTTTATGCCTATAAAATTCTACCTTTTTTGCTATGGCACGATATGCATCATCATGACTCTTTACTCTATCAGGGTGCATTGCTTTAAAGTTATTCTGGTCAATTCTGATACTTTGCCTTAATAAATACTTATTGAATAGATTAATCACTTAAGTTTGTGCAATTATGATAGCAAGATAAAGCGAGGAGGTAAGATGCATAATAAACAAGGTCGAAAGATCTTAAGGTAAAAATGGATGTATATATAATTTTAAATAAAGTAGTTATTTATTTATAAATATATTATATTATTTTCTTTAATAATGGGAAAACTTCGATATTGTATTACTTATGAATGTAAGAAGTCAACTGACTTTTCTAGTAGTCAGTTGCTTGCTACAAAAGTCTCTTAGAAATTCCCTTGTTTGTGGATGTTATATCTTGGTGCATTACTATGTTTAGGTACTTGTGCTCTCTGTTGCTGAGGTCCTTAGATTTCATACATGATGCTATTGTTTCTCTTTACTGGTAACTTTTGTGGCCCCTATTTCACCAATGTAGCTCTATCAACCTAATTCTTCTCACCTTTATGCCTATAAAATTTCACCTTTTTTGCTATGGCACAATAAGCATCATCATGACTCTTTGCTCTATCAGGGTGCGTCGCTTCAAATTTATTCTGGTCAATTCTAATACTTTATATGCCTTAATAAATACTTATTGAATAGATCAATCACTTAAGTTTGTGCCTATTATGCTAGCACTCAGATGTTTGAAGTCACAAGTGAATTAGTTTTGCAAGCTACAATGGCAGGCCCACCGCTCATGTTTCGGTACATGCCTATAAGAGAGAGTTCAGGTCTAACGGAAGTGTTTTTTCAGATGCGTCACTTCTTGCTCTTACTGCTTGATGTTTGTTTTGAACATATACATAAGAAGCATATACCTTTTGGCAATGTCTCTGATTGTTTCAAATAAAGTGGAAGTTCTTCCTTTGGTTAATGAAGTTGAAAAGGCATAAAAGTTTGCAACTATATGTTTTTTGATTAGGTTCCATGGAATTTAATTTTTATGCATTCTGTTTTCTGCTCTACTGTATCCCTTGGTGGTAAATCAACATGTCGCAAACTTTAGCTTGTTCCACTTACTGCTCCAGTTATTGGAGGGTCTAGGAAACATTTGACGAGGCTATTGCATTTGCAGGGAGAAGTTTTGGGCTCTTTATCAGATGTTGATGACCTCTCAAGCACTTTCTTAAAGGTCAGTTGAGTTAACAACTCTGTACATTCATGCATATTGTGTCATTAGCTTTTCACATAGTCCTTATACATAACCATTTACCAAGTAAGGTTGATCTTCAGAACTTAAAAGAAGCAGAAATATAACATGCTTGAATTTTCACATCAATTCGTTTAGCAACTCAATGCTTCATTTCTTATTGAAGAGGTAGGTTGTGATATGCGTAAAAGTTTTCATGTCATTAAAATGTTTTTTGAGTAGCGTTGAAGAGTGCATCTGAATTATCTAATGGGCTATATTTTGCGTAAGTTTCTAATTAACTAGTTCATATTATTTTGTCAAGGTTTTTCTTAGTGTATGTATAAGTTTGCAGTTGTAGTTGCGGTCCTTGCGGATATATTTCTCATAGTGATATTTGGTTCTGATGTAGCTGATAATCTACTCGCTGTATCGCAACATCAACGTATAATTTCCGATCATCGTTTTGGTCCTTCATGTCAATGCAATATGAATTTAATTTCCTTTCCTCAAATATAGATGCAGTTGTTCCTGACATTAGGAAAGCCTTAATAATAAACACTGGTAATTTTCATATGCTATATGGGAAAATGTATTAATCTTTATTCAGCTATCTGCATTAAGAAGTAAAATGCAATCTCATTTTCCTTCTCCAAAGGATTTCCTGTGGTTAAAAGTAAAAAGTGTTGAAATTATTAGTTAGGCCTTGTTCAGTTTCCTATATCTGAGAGGTGGCTGTACCTTTTTTTTTGGTAGTTTAGAATAAGCCTCGGAGTCGTTTTTGGTCCATCTTGAGATGTGAAATACTGTGTATTTATTCTCTCAATCTGGTGTTGATGTTAGTTGAATTATGTCACGTGCCATTAAGAACTTTTGTTTTCACATGAGAAATAGTTCTCATTAAAATGGTATCCAATTTTATTTTCAACAGGAGATGTGTCCCCATCCTGAACTATAATTTTGACATTCCTTCCGTATCCAAGCACAGCTCAAGACTGGCTGTAAATCACATTCAAGCCCCTACAAGTGAAAATTATCTCAAAATAGTAACTATTCAATTGAAGACACATGGACCTTCAATGGCCTTGCCAAGTAGTCTTGGGAATTTTGAACGAGTCATATCCATTTGCTATCTTAATATTCTCTTGTTTCTATATTTTATGTTTCAAACTTCCACGCTGACCGTTCTTTTATATTTTTATAATAGTGTGATGTTTGGTGTCTATGACTCTATGTAAGTCTTTTTCTAGTTGTTGCTCTTTGATATGTTAGGATTGATCGGCCTTATTTACGAAGTTTGACTAAGGCGATGTTTATGTTCCAACAACTTAAATGAGTTAATAGGAGGCTTAGGAGCCGAGTTTTCTAAGGTTGAAAATCAAGTAAGTGTGGAAGTTGCTTTTACTACGTTGTTGGAGAAGGAAGCGTTACAGACTCCATTGCTGAGTTTACTTCATATTGAAATTAGTCACAAAAAATGGTTCTGTCACCCTTTTGCATTCTGTTCTATGATATATTGCTTAATGAAACATTGGAAATGTATCGTACTATGTTAGATGTACATTTGGTTGTTACATATTTTTCTCCAAATTCCATAAATAAAAATATTGTTGCTTTCCATTTGCTGCTGGAGGCCTAATGAACTTGCATTGCATCATTTATCCAGTGTTTGATAGCTCTCTCTTTACATATCTTATAGACAATGTAAATGCCTTTCTTTTCATAGTCATAAATATTCTGCATCCTTTTCTAAATATTGTGACGGTTTTCTTTTATCCCAGTTGAACAAAATTGTTGGTGATCCAAAGAGCACAGGAGTTATTGGCGACAGGAAATCCATTTCTAGGGAAAGTGAGTAATACTCCTAAAGTATATACCTGCTACATTTGAATGTTTCATTAGGCTTAGTGTGTATGTGGACACAATGTAAAAATCTTTGTTTTAGGTTATGTGTGTTTCATCTCTCCATCCTTGTTGTCATTCGTTTAACCAATGTTTAAGAGGAAAGCACTGGACTGGTGATTCTATTTATGCTTGGTTAGGGCTGGAAGAGCAACACCAAGCTGATTGGAAAGTGCTCTCTACCTGTTGCGGAGGAGTATTTATGCTAAATAGATTTCATATTTTCAAAAAAGGGGTAACTACTAATTGGTGTTGGAGGAGTTTTGAGTTTCTTAAAATAAATTAGCATTGAAGTTTCTTACATAAATTGGCATGATATGTGGAGAATAATATTTAAAGAGGCAATCACCGGACTGGTCATTTTATTTATGTTCTATTAGGGCTAAAATAGCAACACGAATACTTTGTGCTGATTGGCAAGAATGCTCTACTTGCGCAGAGGAATATGTAGCCTAAATACAATTCCTATCTAATACAACAACAGTAACAATGCAACCATGCCTGGAGGTTGTTTCTGAAGGGCTCTCGTCCTAAAGAATTCTAGGTACACACACAAGTAGACAAACCGAGATCCAAAATGCATAAGGCCACAACCAAGCAATGAAAACAGGCAAACTGCAAGTTGGCATAAAAATATGATCTAACAATTCCTATCTAAATGTCAATTATATTTTAGATATTCTCAAAAAAGGAAAAAAAAACTCGTTGGTGTCGCATGAGTATAATACATCAATTAGCATGATAAGTGAAGTTCAAACAGTGTTTTAGAGAAGTTTGATAGGAAGAAAGTGGGTTGTCAGAGGGAGATGGAAGAAAACATGTTGTGGGGGTTCAAAGTGCTAATCTAAAATTTTTGTTCTTTTGGTTTTGACAGATTTGTTGCAATTCTATTGAAGAATTACAATATTCATGATAGATTAAAAGTAATGCTGTTAGAAAAAGGAGATCATGAAATAGCTTGCTAGACTGTCAAGGTTTAGAAGTCTTAAGTGAAATGATTAGTGGAATCGTTACACCTTTATCAAAAGGATGATTGTTGGTTTTCCTATTTCAAGTAGTGAATCTCAATGAGGTTCAGGAAATGGAAATGGTGAGCATATCTAAGGTGTTCCCTTAGCTGTCAAAAAACCATGCTGTGAAATTATAATGTTAATGTGCCCAATGAGTAATTTTTTATCCATTTGATGTGTACCTGGTTAATGAAACTTTCTATATGAAATATGCTTAAGTTTTTCAACCTATGTATCAAGGATTGTAGTCCTGGAATTTGCCTAGTTTGATTTAACTTGAGCTACATTTTCAAACTCATAGCAACTTCATCAAAGGGGGCCATCATATACATCTGCTACACTTTTTCCCCTTGTATGTAGATCAGTAAATCAATGTTATTTCACGTTATTTCTTTCCACCAGCTGTGAACTTAGCCATAAGCTTACATAAATATTTTTTATTTAGGCACTTCTGCTGCAGACTGGGTACCAGATGTGGATTTCTCAAACTGGGACAGTCAGCAAGTATTTTTTGATGATAGAGAGGAGGGTAAACGATTGTGGTCGCCTCATCCTTCTTCGTCACAGCTTGTTGATGCTAAACCCTTGTATAGGACTTCCACGTACCCACAACCACCGCCGCAGCAGCAACATGAATCTTGTGAGCCAATTCTTGTGCCAAAGTCAAATTTCACTTCATACCCTCCGCCTGCTGGACGTTCTCCTAGTTCCCCAAGCCATTCACATCACTCACAGATCCCGTCAGCTAGAAGGCAACTCAGTGGGCCTTTTTCTACACCAGATGCATCTCCTTATTCTGGGGCTCATCCTCAGTTCCAAGGGCCGTCACATGGTTTACAATTCAGCGGGAACATATCTCAGTTTGGCCAACCAGGTTTTCCGATCAATAGTCGGCAGCAAACTAGTTGGTTGAATCAACCTAATGCATACCCAATGGAGCATCCAAATCTCTCGTCTAATGCATTTTCACAGCAACTACCTCGTCCCGGTGGTTTAATGCCTCCACCACATATGTTACCTCCACAACAACATAGCTTACGGCAGATGCAGCCATCTCCGTCACAATTTACTCATATGCACTCTCAGTTTAGTTCCCATGCCTCTTCTCCTCAAATGTTGAGCAATTTTGATATTATGCTTGGGATGGCGGATTCAAGGGACCAGCGCTTCAATCAAATGCTTAGAGGGAGGCAGAACTTGCAGGTAGCACACCAGGTATCCGAAGCTGGCAATCAGAAGTTTGAAGGGTTTTGGACTCAATTTCGATCAAAGTATATGACAACTGAAGAGATTGAGAATATTTTGAGAATGCAACACGCTGCAACACACAGCAACGATCCGTATGTTGATGATTATTATCATCAAGCGTGTCTTGTAAAGAAATCTGCAGGTTCTAAGCTGAAGCATCATTTTTGTCCGTCTTCCATTAAAGATCTATCTTCACGTTCCCGTACTAATAGCGAGCCACATGCATATCTTCAAGTTGATGCTCTTGGGAGGCTTCCCTTCTCTTCAATCCGAAGACCTCGTCCTCTTCTTGAAGTCGATCCACCAGCAACATCAAGTGATACCAATAATGAGCAGAAATATTCTAAACCACTTGAACAAGAGCCAATGTTAGCAGCAAGAATCACCATTGAGGATGGGCTCAGTGTTCTTCTTGATGTCGATGATATCGATCGTTTTTTGCAGTTCAATCAACTGCATGATGGTGGTTCTCAATTGAGACAAAGAAGGCAAGTCCTCCTAGAAGGACTTGCAGCATCACTTCAGCTTGTTGACCCTCTAGGCCTAGGTAAAGCTGGGCATTCGGTGAATCTGGCCCCAAATGATGATCTTGTGTTCCTTCGCCTTGTCTCACTCCCTAAGGGCCGGAAACTGGTATGTCGGTACCTGCAGTTACTCTATCCTGGTAGTGATTTGACCCGTATAATTTGCATGGCCATCTTTCGCCACTTAAGGTTCTTGTTTGGTGGACTGCTGTCAGATTCTGATGCAGCAGAAACAACGATTAAGCTTGCTAACACAGTTTGTTCTTGTGTACAAGGTATGGATTTGAGCTCACTAAGTGCTTGTCTTGCAGCAGTAGTTTGCTCATCGGAGCAACCACCTCTTCGTCCTCTTGGCAGCTCTGCAGGTGATGGTGCCTCTCGCATAGTCAAATCTGTTCTTGAACGAGCAACGGAGCTTCTAACAAACAGCCATTCTCCAATTAACTACAGTATACCTAATCGAGCTCTATGGCAGGCGTCTTTTGATTCCTTCTTCAATCTCCTGACAAAGTACTGCTTGAGTAAGTATGATGGTGTCATGCAATCATTGCTCTTGCAAGCGCCAAACATGGCCATTATTGGATCTGAGGCTGCAAGAGCAATAAGCAGGGAAATACCTGTTGAGTTACTACGTGCAAGCCTACCTCATACCAATGATAATCAACGAAAACAGCTACTTGATTTTGCACAGAGGTCCATGCCAGTTACCGGATATAACGGCGATGTCAGTGGACCGATTACTTCTGAGTCTGTCCCTAGCGGAAGTTGATGAAATTTTCTTTTAAAAAACCTGTTGCCGAGTTTTAATATTGCAGAAGGATGAAGCAGCGGTGACCTTAGACAACTTTATGGCACTCATTGTCATCTACTGCTTTGCCCTCTGAAAATGCAGAAGTTCTTATTTACGATCGGAGTTTGTTGGAATGTAATTGTGGTGCTCCTTCGCAACACCAGTTTTGCCAGTCGATAGAAGTTGTACAAGCCTCTTGCACAAGCGGGTTCATTTTCATTTTTTGGTTGTAGGCTTGTAAGATATAATGCTGGGGGCAGCGAAGACGATATTTCCCGATGCAGGTTTTAGTTGGCAGAGGGAATCTTGACATTATTGTCTACAAAAACCTATCTTTTTTAGTCTGAGGCTCCCTTGTCATCATCAAGTTGTTTCTTGCCATCTCCATATGTTGTGTATTCACTGAACAACGTTGAACCACGTGCGAGAAGCGTTGGTACGTGCCGAGGTTGTTTTTGTTCATTTCGTGCCCGCTGCTCGCATCTGCGTGTACCCTTTTATTCTACTAGAAACTGCTCTTCTAGTTTCACTATAAGTTGGTCTTTCTAATAAACTACTTTAGGTTCAGCTTGAACTGTTCTGTATGGTATATTGTTTTGGTAGCTTTGACTTTGGAATTGATGTTGAACTTGTAACAGTTTCGTTGTCAGGGGATGAGCCTGAAATCATTATCTTTGATATTTCTTTGAGCTAGTAGTTGAAAGATGTCTTTATAATCAACACAGGCAAATTTGAGATTTCATATGTTTGCCCTGCTACTAGTCGGGAGTTCTAACCACTATTTTTTTTGGGAGTCGGACTCCATGAGTCACCTTCGACAAGGATGGAGCCTTTAGACTTATATGTGGCTTTTAGCTACGTGCTGTTTAAAAGTGAATTTGATTGTTTATGTGATAAAGTTAAGAGAGAATTTTTCTTCTGGATGATATTTCTCAACACCATTACTTGTCGGCACGTTGGAATATTGAACCGCCATTGTGATTTGTGACTTCATTGACTGGGTTCCTTCTGTTTGAAAAGGAGCCACAAAGACCCAAACATTGAGAGCGAAGGCAAGTGTACTGATTCATATTTATTGTCATTTTTACCCTATTTGAACGTAATTTTGTTAGCTTTTAAATATACTCCAAATTCCAAGGAAAAAGATATCTCATTTTGAAACACAAACAACTATCATACAATCTCCCTTACTTGACAATTGTTCACACATCTCGCAACCTATAGGAGCAGATACAGTTGCCTTGATAATACTCGCTTCTATGATAGGTTTTTTTTTGGGGTTAATTACGTATCAATCATTTTATTTTTAGAAATTGTACAAATCAGTCTATAAAAATAAAAAAAAAAGGGTTTGCACATTTTTGAAAAACGGGGCGATATACAACTCCCCCTTTCTTTTTTAAGAAACAGACCATGAATGATCTTTTAATAAATCCTAGTAATTTTTGCTGAAAATTATAACTGATATTTAATATTTATAGATTTTTTTTATTGATACACTATCTGATATATTTTAGTGTCATGAGCTGGTATTAGTAAAAAAAATCAATACTTTTAGGTTGCTATAAACGAATAAATGGGAATTAATACTTCATTCTTCTAGCGATAAAAAGAAGGATTGGATCCTAGCTCCATCTACTCTACGTAAGTTTATTTAAAGAAAAAAAAAAAGAAAAAACTCCCAATGTTAGTGCGTGGGACTGGACAAGAAGCATACAGTGCAAGCAAAAATATACATGGTAACTGTCATTATTATATTAATTATTTTAGATAAGGAGGCAAAATTTCTCAAACTAAACATTAAATTATTTAAATAAACAGTTCTATATGTCATTGAATCAGATCCGGAAGGAAGATTAGGTGAAGCTACTTGACTTGAATTCCAAGAGCATGGATGTATATCTTGTGCATGTTTTGATGCAGCACTTGGAATCATTCCTGGGCTTAAGGCTGAAGGTATCTCTTGGATATTTTTCATATAATTTTTTGTTATTTCCACCTCTCCTGTTTCCCTTTATGACAACATCTTGTCATATCATAATAACAAACAAATTTGGAGTTTATAAAAGTTAACAGGAACTAAAAATTGCATAAGGACCAAGTAAACGAACAATAATTGAATAAGCAAAAAATAATATTCTGCGCTTCGAGTTGCAGCAAGGATCGCACTGAGGACTCATCATGTTGAAACCATGATCAGGACCGCCATTGCAGCAGAGGGATTAGGTTTTAGGTGGAGCATAAGCGGCGAGGCAAACAAGTATCCGATCAACCACAGCAGCCACCCCATCAATGCCGCTTCCGTTACCAATGTCGCCTGGATTCTCTGCCATGAACGGGAAGCGAAATTATCAGTACCAGTTCAGTGAAAATGGCACCAATCGAATTGCCATGACGTTATCTTCACCATCCGTGGAAATTGACAAGTACCGCAATTCGAGAGCCATGAAAAAAAAAATCTGCGACTTAACTGCATCACGAGGATGAGTACCCGTCCGGCCGTTGCTAGCCCCATCTAGCCTTGTACACTTGTTGGAACACTGTTAGTAGTTCATGATCTATGCATGACACAAGACGAAAATACAGTAAATTCTAGCTAAAAATATGATAGACTCTCCTGTACTCGAAGCAAGACCCAGTGAAGTAGTTTATCTATTTTACTTTTTCACCTAGAAATTAGATTTCCCCACCTTTTCACAAGAAAGTTAGATTACTAGAGTAGGGCATGCAGTTCCTCAATCTGCCACAATCAGCGATATGGAAAAGGCGCGCATCCCCCCCGCCCGCGGGCCCCCCCCCCCCCCCCCCCCCCCCCCCCCCCCCCCCCCCCCCACCAAATGCTCGTGCCGGCGTTTAATGACTGAAGTTTACGAAACTTGTTTTCATTTACTCAAAATCCCTGATTTTGTGGTGCGCCAGTCGTTGTAGCCCCTGGGATAGTTAGAGAGACAACCTTATTGGAACAAAATCACTTTAGTTTGTTAGACATATTTTCTATTTAGCCTTTGGACTGTATTCAAGAAATAAAATTTCGTACAGACTTTTTTTTACTCGTCATTAAATATATATAGACCGACGAGTGTCTGACGGAGGTCATGGCCAGCGGTCGAGCTCAAAGCACTCCTAGCCAAGCACCGGCATAGGCGGGTCATTTAATCCTAAAGCGTTCGGACTTGATGGTCATTTGGAGCGTCGCCGGCGAGGTAAAACTGCATTCGACTCACCACAATCGCCGTCCCGGACAACGCTAGATACGACAAGTGTCTGCTCAACGGACTCCGACGCAGTTTGGAAGTACTGGTTACGGCGATTATCGCGATCAAGAATATCAGAAAATTTAAGAGCGTGATGAGGAGAACGGCGGCGGCAGATTCCTCCACGTCGCCTGAGGTTGAAAAGGTGAATGGTATCATGTCGGAGCTGACGAAGAAAACCCACATAAGCAACAAAAAACCCCAACAAGTAAGGAATTTCAGTAGGCAGTTTGCCGCAAAAAGTGGCGACTGAGCTCCGGGGAAAGTCCGCAGCGGAGCTCCTCGGGCCGTCGAAAGCGTAGGCTCCAACCTTTGCATCTTAGGAGTTAGACCCTATAAGGTGGTACAACAGAAGCAAATTGCCAAATTTCTTAGGATTAAGACGTGATCACGTCCCTGGCTACCTCCGATTTTAAAACGCAAGATAAAGCGAGGAGATAAGATGCATAATAAACAAGATCGTAAGTTCTAAAGCTAAAAATGGATGTATATATACTTCAAAATATAGTGTTATTTATTTATTTACTAAATATATTATTAATTTTTATTATTAATGGGAAAACTTCGATGATATATTACTAATGAATGTAAGAAGTCGACGTCCCACCCGGCATTACTGGCACGTGTCTATGACTATGAGTTACCTTTGGAGCCAGTCGATGTACACACGAGCCAGGTAAACCGTTACTCACCATCGTGTTGAGTTGAGTAAGCAGCCATTGCTGACATTTTCCACCCCTCATGTGCTTATGTCATCGGATCACATCATGCTGCGCTCATCTTTTATTTTATTTTTTTCTTACAAAATATCGCTTTCTGCTTTAAGAATAGTTTTTAGGACTTTGAAAAGAACTTAGAAAAAATTATCGAAAAATGCGATAGCAGTCCTCCTATTTTAAACATCACATATTTCTATATTTTTAGACATTGAAACGATAAAAATTTAAATAGAGAATTGATATGTCAAAATTCCAAAAGTTATATCAGTTAGTCGCTGTCACTTTATAGCAACTTCTATTTATATTTCTAAAACATTTAGGGCTTAGAAAAATATATCCCTGTAAAATATTTTTTTAGCAGTGAGAAATTTTTTTATATCATTAGTCTTTGTCACTTTATAGCAACTTTTATTTATATTTCTAAAAGTTTTTAGTTACGTAAAATTTTCAAAACCTCCCAAAGCAAACACGTCAAAATCAAACATCATATTACAATTCAGCCTCTATTTTTACTGAAATATAATTACCGAAATTATAATGTAGAACAAAATAAATTACTTTTGACATTTTTGGTTATGTCATTGTATGCAACAGACTAAACTGAGCGTGCCATATATATTTTGGGGATATTTAAAAAAAAATCAATTAAATCTTTCAGTAAAAAGAAATACTACGTCAGTCTAAGGAGCTTGATAGACTAATCCTACCCATAATGTTAAGACGTTCTTCTTAAACATATGTTTAGATTATTAAAAGATTTTTTACTATAAAAATTTAGAAAATAATAAATTATATTATTTTCTTGTTCAATTATTTTTTAAAATATGTATACGTTCCAAAAAAACTACTCTGAAAAATATATAAAAATTAAGAATTTTTTGTAAAGAGTTTTAGTATAACTTTTGACATTCTTTCTAAAAAATTTGAACTAGTATGCTACACATCTTTCAAGTTCAAGGCTTTTTTTTTTTTTAAAAAAAATCTAAATTTATATTGCTGAAAAGCGAATTCTCAAGTTCCATTTCTTGCAGTTTGGACGAAAAATTATGGAAATATTTTTATTTTTCAACAGTATGATGCATGAGGTCTTTTTTGAGATATATGAGTTCGATTGCCCTTCCAAATAGAGCTGCACCTGTAAAAATGAAATGAAGTAGTGTAATTAAAGATCATTAGTCCTGATTTTCAAAATAATCAGTTTTTTTTCAATACAAAAAGAAATAATTCTTGAAATTCCAAAAGAAGATAGAATCAACATATCAGATATTAAGATATAATTTTAAGTTATATTTATAACTTTACCGCTCAAAATTTTTAGTAAAAGCGCTTAAAAACATATCAAACGAGCTGCCGTAAGTTCTTATAACGTCTTGTACTTTGTAAACTTACGGCAACTCATTTGACATATTTTTAAGTATATTTAGAAAGAGTTTTGAACTAAAAAGTTATAGATTTTGATGCGAGCTATAATTTTGTAGTTGAAAGATTTTTTTAAAAATGTTAGATATTATGCTAAAAAGATTATCTAAACTTTAATTATTTTTTTGGTATATTATTTGACATTTTTTCGAAAAACTTTCAACTACAAAGTTGTAGATCACAACAAAATCTATAAGTTTGTAGTTCAAAATTTTTTCTAAAAATGCTTAAAAATAGGCCAAACAAATTAAATAAGTAGATACATATTTATAAGAGTTCTCGATTTACGTGCCGTAAATTTTTTTTTTTTAAGGTGGAGGAGAAGTGCGTTAATTGAAAAGACGCACTTCCTCCGTATAATTTTTTTTAACAGTTTTTAAAGTGAGGGAAGAGCATTTTTTCGAAAAATATTTTTCTTGGTGAGTCAGTATGGAAGAGCGTTTTTTCAAAAGACGCTGTTCCTACGTGGCAGTGACGTGGCACCGCGGACCTTAGTTTGGCAAATAAATTTTTTTTAACTATATTTTAATAAATAAATATTAAAATAATAATAATTAAAAAAAAATTCCTAATATGAACACCCGTAATTACATATTTAAATGATTAATTTTTATATGAAAAAGATGGAGTTAAAAATTACCATTTTTAAAGTACCAAATTATAAAAGTAGGTTGGCGGATGTGGATAATATTACACGAGTTCTTATTTTCTTAAAATCATTTCTCAATATTACATGATTTGCTATAGAGAAGCATTCTAAACTCTTTCGCATGCCACATATATTAATTTCCTTTTTCAAGTACTCATATTAGACGCACTCAAACATCGATTTTGTTCTAAAAGAGTATACAGTACACGCAGATATCATCTCGAAAATTTTATTTATAATATATATTATATATATATATATATTTATATATATATATATATATATATATATATAAGAAAAAAGAAAAGGAAGACGTTGTGACATGAAGTGGAAGTGATTCATTGGTCATTTTCCCGGCAGAAAGGCTTTCCCGAAGGCCATAACGATAGCCGCAGCTAGCAGCGCCATCGCTGTCCCCTTCATCCAGCTATGGTCCTCCGCCTCAACCCCCATCAAGCGAACCAGTAACGCAGTCATGAAGATTGCCAGAGGCTGAAGGAGGTTGACAAAATGGGATAAGGAGAAGCCACCAATATCGTATCCGTAAGGTCCCTCTGTGATGTAGTTGTAAATGACGCCGGCAGCGATCATCGCAGTGGCGGCGCTCGTTTGCGAAAGTAAATCCGTAGCTGGGATGTTGGCGACATAAGCGTAGGCTTCGAATGCAATGAGTGGTCGACCTATACGGGCTCGTGCGCCTGCAAGCGCGATTCCAGCGCGCACACCGACGCCTGGTCCACCTTCCACGGCGGGGCGGCGGCGTTGGCCTTCTTGCACTTCGCCGGGGCCTCGGCGGTTCGCAGCAGGTGGTACGGCGTTTGCGGAAGTAGCCATTGGTTGGTTGTCCTTTTGCCCAAAACTCAGGTGAGTTCAAAGAATGAAAGGAGGTTTATAGATAGGGGCGGACCCAAAAGGGGCCTGGTGGGGGCAGCCGCCCTCCTTGACTTTTGCTGAATTACTGTATATACTACACTATGTTACTTAATAGGTGACAAGCTCGCTTCCAGCCAACACTATTTTTTTTTTTTTCCTATTTTTATTCCTTTTTTTATGATGTTCTTATTGTTAATAGATTTAACTTTTTAAAGACTTTCTAACCAATTCGTATTTTCTTAAAAATAATAACATATCAATTCCTACTTTTATAACTTATACTGTTTGTACGTTTTAGTCTATTTTTACTATTATTTAATAATTTACTAATCAATTAGAATTAAGTCGGATGTAATTTATGTGAGTTAGCAAAAGAAATTATTGGTCTAAATTAGCCCAAAATTTTTTATATTTAACCGAAATTTGAAGTGTCGTTTTTTAAGTTGCACTCTTATCTTTAGAATATTACATGTTGATCTACCAAAATTTAAAATGATACTTTAAAATGATGCCAAATGACATAAAAATTGGAAAATACTTTGGGGCCCGACCCATATATTCGAAAACTCGACCGACCGTATTTTCGGGCGCCTCGGAAAATACGTTCGGCGCGTTTTTGAATAAATGGGTCGGTTCCAGTAGCTGGTAGGTGAGGCAAATGACGTCTGATTATATTAAAGAAACAAGTGAATGGCGTAGGCTTATCCACAACTGCACTTGTCGCTCTTGTTTATATAAAGATTTAGAAACTTAGGCCAAATAAGTTTTTGAATTCTTGTGACAAATTATAATAAAATAAAACTCTAGAGTATATTAGGATATTATTTAAGTATAACATTATTGTTATAAAAATTTTATATTTAGTGATTTTTAATTCTATTTTTGTCTATGTACTTTTGTATGAGAGACTAATATGTATAATAATGAGATCATTATAGTCATATCCAAAAGAAGGTCATTATAGTCATCTACTGTCAACTTCCTTTAATCGCGTTTAATTTAAAAGTAATGTTAAAATATATTAAAATGCTATTTAGATATAGTATTATTTTTAAAAAAGAAATTTATCTAATTGTGATTTTGTAATAAGTTTCTAATTATTTTAAAAAATTTATTTTCTAAAATTATTGAAAGTGGTTTTCTAGTTATAATTTTGTCAACCTCTATATGTATAATGATAATTAAGTATTGAAAGTATATTTTAATATACTATAGAAATTGTTATATTACCTAAAAAATTTTAAAGAAAGATTATTACATAAATCAAAATCTAGTCTTAAAGTCTAGTCAAATTTAAATTGTATATAATCACTTATTTGATGTATACATGACGATTACAACATGAAAACATAGTTCACATTTTTTTTAAGTAAATAATGTTCGTAGCGACAAGAAGACGAAGAAAGCTAGATTTCGTTGTTTTAGACAAGCGAGGTGATATGTCGGCCGGCTTCGAGAGGGTTATTATAATTACTAGTTGTTTAGGATTAATTATGTATTTCAGAAAATTTACACATTTTTTAAAGAAAACTCTCCTATTTTTCTAAGGAGTGGACCCACAATCGTCACGCACAGTTGCCACTTCGTCTCTCTTAATTATTTTTTCATATATTGGTTTTATGATTGGGCTTTTTTCATATCAACCTTTTGTTTTTTTTATTTGTCAGTATTAGTTCCTGAAAACGTATTTTCGAAGACTAATTTTTTTCAAAATTAGTTTCTAAAAATATATTTTTAAAGATTAATTCGGTCAAATTTTAAAAAAAGGCTGATATTAAATAAACCGTTTATGATTAATATTAGTCTTTTCAAGACTATATTATTAAATTGAACAGAATGGTGACGCGACAGTTGTATCATTGTCCCCCTTGCTTCTTTCATTATACTACTTATGGAATAATTTCGTTTTCACCTTTTGCTTACATTATTACTTCCTTCCGAAGAATCGAGAATTTTGTAACGCTCAGAAATAAGTTTGATTAGCTTGAATCGTATTCCTCCCGCGCCCCCTCCCGCTCACGGACTTAGTCCTTTTTCTAGTATCTTTCTTTCTACTTTTCCAGTGTCAATCATCTAGTTATGCCGTCCCTTGTCCTATCTGATTGCATAAATTAAATGTTATATGATAGTAGGAGGCCGAGGGGTCAGTTCTAAGCATTGGCATTTGTTCCAGCGGCCAATAGGGCCTAGGGAATCGTGCTGTGGTTGCGAAAACAGTTCTTCGTCTAGTGTAATACGTATTACAAAATTATATATAATATTTTTATAAATTTAATTGATTTATTTTTAAATATTTTGATAAAAAAATTTGAAATTATATGATTGTAATTTAATATAATTTATAATTCAAAAATTTTAAAAAAAAGATCAAATAATTTATCAAAAAAATAATTCAAACTTTAATCAATTTTTTGGCATATTAATTAGAATTACGAAAATTATGAATTACAAAGTTATAGATATTGTGAAAATCTATAATTTTGTACTTTAAAATTTTTTATAAAAATATTTAAATATAAATAAATTAAATCGATAAAATATTTATACAAAATTTTATAATTTTTACAATACGAAATAGACCGTCAAGATGATATAACCATAGAAACTCTTCTATAATTGCACCACAGACGATCTCTGTGATTGCAGCAGACGATCTCAAGCTAGAGCAAGTTCTATTGGACTGGAAGATTGGAGAACGGGCAAGGAAGCGCGCGCACGAATTACATGGCGGGACCTAGCAAGCAGTACGATCAGAAGCGCAGGGACGATTGGCTGTGAGCATGCCCATGGCGTTGACGTAGAGAGTTTTGCACACGGTTTCCTTCTGCGGCGTCTGCATCGCCGCAGGTTACCAGGGCTTTAGAGCTATCCATTTCTTGTAATGATTTGAGAGAGAGAGAGAGAGAGAGAAGCTCGACGTATAGTGGAATGAAAGACAGACTAGAGTGAGATGTGATGTGAATGAAGATAATTAAGCAGTTAGATAGTAACGAGAGGACTAGCAGGTATAGAAACTATTTTTTCAAAACAGAAATCCATATTGATAATGAAAAGAAACAATACGATCAGCTGTGCAAAAAAAAAGAAGAGAAAAACAGGAAATGTTTTCTCAAAAAAGATAAAACCTGGACAGTTCCTATAAAAAATCTCTTATGATGGAAATGAAGTACGAGGCCTACCTGCCTTTGCTTTTCCTCCTCTTTTTTTTAAAATTTTTGCTTTGCTATGTTTCAGCGATCTTCATGGTTACATAATCAGAATAGAACCTTGAAGAAGATGATCAAAACTATACAGATTAAAACTTCTAAAGGGATAGTGCCATACACCAAAATAACTTAAACTGTTAAATTCTAGAACTTTATCCTGTGGTTCTTAGGTTACCTGAGCGTATATAGGGATAATTGTATTACATATTTATTCTATTGCACTACTATCCGGCTTGCACATTTTCAAATACTACACTTGAGCTAATTATTCATAATTCACAAGCACAGTTAGCTGCCAGCTACAACTTTGATTTCAAAACGTTACTCTTAAACTGCTTTAACAAAAACTTGGATTATACCGCTACATAGTGTGTAACTTAGCAGTGAAATAGAAAAAGGTAAAGAAAAAGAGATATACATTAGCTATTTATTAAAAAATATGAACTACAGCAAATGATTAATGTATGATAGACAGAGAGCTCTTTCAACATTGATTCACTATAAAAGAATGAGGATATTACGTACAGATCACATCATACCTTCCTCAATTGATCATATTTTATGGCTGTCAAGTTTTCTTCCAATTGATCTCCACAAGTTCCTCAAAACAAAAAGAAAAAAAAAACTGATCTCCATATGAAAAATTTCAAAAATGTCCGTCATTAACATTTCTAACACCATTATATATATCGATGATCTCACAAGATTGTCAGTATCTGAAAGGTCCCTACGCATTAGAAACAGCTTATTTTAATTCAACCAATGGTTTGCTTCATATCAGCAGAACTATACAGATTATGAGATTAATACTTCTAAAGGAACAATGCCATGCACAAAGATAACCCAAACTGCTATCTGTACAAAGTGCTTTGGTTAATTACGTGAGCATAATTACAAATTTGTTCTATTGTATTACTATGAGGTGCGCACATTGGGAAGACTCTCAGCTCTACGTAGCTTTCACATTTTCAAATGCTTCAACTAATTGTGCATAACGTCATATGCTCATGCTTGAACTTGATCATTTCAAACCGTTACTCTTAACATCCTTTAACAAACACTTGGACTATAGAGCTATATATATAGTGTACAATTTAGTAGTTAAAAAAAAAAAGGAAAAGAAATATAAAATAACTTTAGTGATTTTATTAAAAAGTTACGAACTTCGGGAAGTGTTTGTATGATAGACAGAGATGTTTCATCAATGATTCACTGTAAAAGAATGAGGATATTACGTAAAGACCACATCATCCCAAATCTTTTTATTGGGGGAGAAAACTCAATGCCCAAATATTTGTTAATCTAATATCATATTTTAAGGCTGTCAAGCATTGTTCCAATTGATATCCACAAGTTCCTCAAAACAAAAACTAAAGAAAAACTAATCTCCAGATGAATTGCAAAAATGTCAATCATCACCATTTCTAACACCATTTTGTAGAAGATCTCACAAGTTTATAAGTACCTGATTGGTCCCAAAGCATTAGAAACAACTTATCTTTCTTGATCCAATGGTTTGCTTCATATCAGCAAATTTACAAATTCCTATATATAGTACATCTAATGAGAGATGAATCTAATGTAAAGTGACCCTAGCTCATGCATTCATCATGAGTTTGATATTTTTATTTCATACATACCTATATAAACATCCAAGCAACTCTAAAAGAAAACATTAATAACTTCGTTCACGTACATTTGTAGATGCACTGTTTAGACTAGATGATATCGTAGCTAGGTTTCTAAAATAGCTGTTTTTACTAGCTTCTTTTCTCTATCAGATAATCTATATATAGAATAAAAATGAATAAGCAGTGCATGTATAGGCTGCAACATGGTAATAAATGTATAATAAAATGAACGGTATGTCTCTCACAATTTATTAATTGTCGCAGCATTTTCTTGCTGCGATGTTTCTGCAACTAGCACTGTCAACAATTGTATCCACGTATGTTAGAACTAGTTTTATCCCAAAAAGAGAAGGAAATAAAAATAAGAAGGAGGACCTAGAAGGAACAAAACCCAGGTTAGACGACCAGGCCAATTTAATTTGATCTTGTGACAAACTAAACTCATTTGCTAAAGGGCCATATTACTAAAAGCTAGTAAATGTATACTTGATATTGTTTTTCTTTTTCTTCTTCTTTTTTTTTAAAAAAATAAGAGGCATTTTCGATTCATTAACCTCTCCCGGCTATGGCGAAGGAATATCCGAGAAAATACAACCGCTGCTATATTTTTACAACAGCATGAAGAGAAGCACACACAACCATTATAGCAAATGACAGAGCTCGAACAAGCATACCCAGCTACATGGCTTACCTGCAACGTTCCGGAGCCAAGCCGTCGAACGCACAGTCAGCATTGCAGATGCCATTACTTAATGTTATGATTAATTGATGCGCAGATGTGTACTTAATGGGAAGTATGAACTAAAAAGATTCTGTAACAAGCAAGCACAGATTAGCACAGATCATCTACACTTCACATTATAATTAATTAAAATCACCAAAGTTAATGAGAAACAACGAACCACAAACCGTATTTTCTCTCTCTTAAAAAACAGAAACAATAAGATATAGCACACTGCAAGAAAGCTTTCAAATTCTCAAGTGTTAACACCAGAATCAAACACAGAAATCAAACATAATACGACACACCAACACAAGCGTTTATAGATCACATGTCCACGACGATGTAATGCAGGAAAACCATACTAAACGGTGCCGTATATATGCCCTAGTTACCGTATGAGGACTGGAAGGAAAACCAGAACAACAGCCGCGGGAAGCAAAACCAACGCAGCGCCCTTCATCCAGTTTGCGTTCTCTTCGGAAATCGCTTTCATCAGCACATACAGTGCAGCCATGAGCGCGAGCATCAGCATGAAAAGAGCGACCTGGAGGCTGGCTCCTGGGAGAAAATTGCTGGCAGAACCCTGGGAGAGTAGGTTAACAGCGAGCCCTGCTGCGGTCGCCGCCGTGGCGAAGGTCACTTCGGTGAGTCCATCGCGAGCTCGAGCAAGTCGGAATGCCAGATGCCTGTAAGCTTGGACAGGGGCAAGGAAACAGCGTGCGAGAATTACACGGCGCGCCGTCGCAACGAGCAAGATCCCATCGTCCGCGACTGCGGTGGGAAGAAGAATCTCTTGCTCTGCATATCGGCGGCGACGAATTGGACCTTGCACACGGTTTGCATGAACCGCGTTTGCGTCGATGCCGGTTACCGGAGCCATTTGTACTTGATGACAAAGAACAGGAGAGAGAGAGAGAGAAGAGAGAGGATCTGATTTTAAAGAGAAATACGAGAGAGAATTGATCTAAGAGAGAGATGAAGGAAGAGACTGATTAGAGGGATGATCTGATATAGCACTGTGTGCAATATGTGTAAAGAAAAAAACTACTCACCCCTAAGAAACTATCCAACAAACCACACATAACCAATCTCCACCACACACGCGTCTCGTGATCTGCACAATTCCATCGTGATCAACAAAAAATATCAAACTTACAAATATATCCATCATGATGTGTGGTCCTAATTGTGCTATGTGTGGTTTCTTGTGTGATTTTTTGGAGGTACACTGTCTCCGTCGATATTATGACGAGAGATTTATAACTTTTCGTGCACAGGCGCACCAAAAATATAGTGTGTAACTTTTGGAAAAAAATTTAACTTAAAAGTTGGATATTTTAATAAGATTTATAACTTTTAATTTGAAAATAAATATTTTGAATTTTCAAAGTCTAACTGGTTTTAAAACTATTTTAAAACCCATTTCAAATCTGCTATAGTTTGAAGTAACAAAATATCTATTTAAAAATATTTTTGAAAAAAATTTATATAAAAATTGTATTTTTTTTGAGGTAATGAGATGAAACATTTCTTTCAACATACTCCGAATTGCTGGAAATAGTTTTCTAACCACATCGTTAGACCGTCATTACTGGTTAAAACTCTAAAAAAAACTCTAAAAGTACATTGTTCATGACATATCGGTGACTACAATCAAATAACTGTCACAACCTTCACAAAATTTTCTGAAAATACACAAAAAAAATCATATTCCGTGTTACAACAGATACGATTTGAATTTGTAAAGGGTGATTCATAAATCATCTATTCTACAAGTTGAACTATCCAATTAGGAGTCAAAAATATATGTTGAAGCAATGTAACTTGATCGGAACCCAAAGCAGTTTACATATATCTAACATTAAATACAGTATCCATCATGAATTTCTGGAAAAAAAAGAAAAAACTTCCAAAGTTCTAATTTAAGGTAAATTAATAGTGACTATCTTGGTATTATCTTTGTATCTTGCATGTATTTGAAGTTTGATACCATTGTTACGAACAGTATCAATGGCGACATATTGTCTGATGAAGACTCTACGATCACTGCAAATATAGCTCGGGAGGATATATGCTTACAGCATTACTCTTCGGTTCATTCAACTCGGAGGAAAAAGAAAACTAATGCCAGATTATAACGTTTCTTCACTCACATTACCGCACAAAGCAAACCAATTATTACGTGCCCCGGAACATATGAGAGGAGATTAACAGTGAGCCCCGCTGATCGCCGCCGTGGCGAGGCGACTTGTGTGGGCCCACCACGAGCTAGAGCAAGATAGAATGCCCTGGAAGCAGCGTGAACGAATAACATGGTGGGCCCTCGCAAGCAGCTCGATCCGATCGTTCCGTGACTGCGGCGGGGACGATCGGCCGTTAAGCTGCTATCACCGGCGGCGACGTTGAGGGTCTTGCACACGGTTTCCATCTGCAGCGTCTACATAGCCGTAGGCTACGGGAGCTTTAAGGAATGATTGATTGAGAAAGAGGGAGAAGAGAGGGACTGAGGGAGAGTGAGGGAAGCTCTGACGTGAAGAGGAATGAAAGAGAGACTAGAGTGAGATATGAATGAAGAGAATTAATTAAGTAAGCAGTGACCATGCAACGAGAGAAGAACGAGGAGGTAAAGAAGCTATTTTTTCAAAAAGAATCCATATTCGTGATGAAAATAAACCATACGATCACTTGTGAAAGAAACGATGCAAAAACACCTGGATATGTTTTCTCAAAAAAGATAAAACCTGGACGGTTCCCAAAAAAATCTCTTATGATTGAAATGAAGTACAAGAGTTCCTTTTTTTTGTAATCCTAATGGTTACATTATCAGAATAGAATCTTGAAGAGGATGATCAAAACTATAAAGATTAATACTTCCAAAGGGATAGTGCCATACACAAAAATAACTTAAACTGTTAATTTGTCGAACTCTAACCGTTGGTTCTTTGGCTACCTCAGCATAGGGATAGTTCCGCTACAAATTAATTTATTCTATTGTACTACTATCAGGCTCGCACATTGAGAAGACTCTCAGATCTATGTACATAAGGTACAGTACCTTTCACATTTTCAAATACTACAACTAATTAGTCATAATTCACAAGCTCAGCTAGCTGCTAGCTACAACTTTGATTTCAAAACGTTAATCTTTAAATGCTTTAACAATTAGATTATATAGCGCTATATAATGTGCAACTTACGAGTGAAATAGAAAATGGAAAACAAAAATAGATTTACATTAGTCATGAAAAAGAATGGTTGTCTGAACTTCAGCAAATGATTGTATGAAGATATTACCTAAAAGAACGAGGATATTACGTAGAGATCACATCATACCTTCTTCAATGCTCTTTTTACTGGGGGGGATAAAATTCAATGTCCAAATCTTTGTTATCCTAATATCAGATTTTATCTGATATTTTATCCTAATATCAGATTCAATGCCCAAAAACTGATCTCCACATGAAAACTTTCATAAATGTCAATCATTACCATTTATAACATCATTACGTTAGAAGATCACACAAGTTTGTCAGTCTCTGAAAGGTCCCTAAGTATTAGAAACAGCTTATTTTAATTGAACCAATGGTTTGCTTCATATCAGCAGAACTATACAGATTATGAGATTAATACGTCTAAAGGAACAATGCCATGCATAAAGATAAACCCAAAGTGCTAATCTGTAGAAAGTGCTTTGGTTAATCACGTGTGGATAAGAATAATACTGTTACAAATTTGTTCATTGTATTACTATGAGGTGCGTATATTGGGAAGACTCTCAGCTCTACGTAGCTTTTACGTTTTCAATACTTTAACTAATTATGCATAACATCATATACTCATGCTCGAACCTGAAAAATTCAGAAGATTACTCCTCACATCCTTTAACAAAATCTTGGACTATAGAGCTATATAGTGTGCAACTTAGTAGTGAAAAAAAAAGGAAAAGAAATATAAAAGTACATTAGTGATTTTATTAAAAAGTTTCGAACTTCGGGTGGTGTTTGCATGATAGACATAAAGATGCTTCATCATTGATTCACTGTAAAAAAAGAGATATTACGCAAAGATCATATCATACTTTCTATTGCCAAAATCTTTGTTACCCTAATATTATATTTGAAGGCTGTTAAGCTTTGTTCCAATTGATCTCCACAAGTTCCTCAAAACAAAATTAATCTCCAGATGAATTGCACAAATGTCAGTCATCACCATTTCTGACACCATTATGTAGAAGATCTCACAAGTTCATAAGTATGTGAATGGTCCCCAAGCATTAGAAACAACATATTTTAATTGATCCAATGGTTTGCTTGATATCAGCAAATTTAGAAAGGCAACCTGTTTCCTTTATATATAGAAAGATATATTCATGAGAGATACTTTATAAAGTGACCCTAGCTCACATGCATTCATCATGACATTCATATTTTTATTTCATATGTACCTATATAAACATCAACGCAACTCTAAAATAAAACATTAATAACTTCGTTCATGTACATTTCTAGATGCACTGTTTAGACTAGATGATATCTTAGGTTTCTAAAATAGCTGTTTTTAACTAGCTTCTTCTTGTCCCTATATAGAGTTATTGCTGCACAGGAAACAAGCCTTAATGGATTTTGGAGGATTCATATGTTGAAAACTATGGAAGACAGTGCATGTATAGGCTGCAACATGGTAATAAATGTGTAATAAAATGAACGGTATGTCTTTCACAATTTATTAATTCTCGCAGCATTTTCTTGCTGCGATGTTCTGCAACCAGCAGTGTCTGCAACTCTATTCACGTATGTTTAGACATATCCCAAAAAAAGAAATTAAAAATAATAAGGGGGACCTAGAAGGAATTGAAAAGCCACGTTAGACGACCCAACTTTAATTTCTTCTTCCAAACCTCAAAAGTTTGATCTTGTGAAAACCTAAACTCATCATTTATTAAAGGGCCATATTACTAACTTTATCCGTAGTATATGTATACTTCAATATTTGATTAATTGATGCACAGATGTGTGTACTAAATGGGAAGTATGAAGTTAAAAGGTTCTGTGCAAGCACTGATCATCTATACTTCACATTGTAACTAATTAAAATCACCGAAGTTACTTGAGAAACAACAAACCACAAACCATATTTTTTTTCACTCTTAAAAAAAAACAGAAAACAAGAAGATATAGCACACTGCAAGAAAGCTTTCAAATTCTCAAGTGTAAACACCAGAATCAAGACAGCAATCAAGCCTAATACGACACACCAACACAAGAATTTATAGATCTACATGTCCACAGAGATATAATGTAGGAAAACCATATATTCTAAACGGAGACGCATACATGCCCTAGTTAGGGTTCTAGTGGAAGGAGTTGACTTAAAACCAGAACAACAGCCACGGCAAGCAAAATCATCGCAGCGCCCTTCATCCAGTTTGCATTCTCTTCAGAAATCGCTTTGATCAGCAGAAACAGTGCAGCCATGACCACAACTATTAGCATGAAAAGAGCCACCAGGAAGCTGGTCCCAGGGAGAGAATCAATTGCAGAACCCTGGGAGAGCAGGTTAACAGTAAGCCCTGCTGCGATCGCCGCCGTGGCGAAGGTGACTTGAATGAGCCCAACGCGAGCTCGATCAAGTCCAAATGCCAGCGGCCTGTAAGCTTGGAGAGCGCGAAGGAAGCGGCGCGCAAGAATTACATGGCGCGCCCTCGCAACGAGCACGATCCGATCGTCCGCGACTGCGGCGGGGACGATCCCCTCTTGCTCCGAATATGGGCGGCGACGTAGAGGGACTTGCAGGCGGTTTGCATCTCCCTCGCTTGCGTTGCCGCCGGTTACCGGAGCCTTGGAGTTATCCATTTGTACTAAATGATATAGAACATGAGAGGAAAGTTTGCTAGGGGCGAAATGAGGAAGAAGAAAACGTAGGGCAACCCTGCCGAGCGAGCTGAGCCGCCCGTACTGATGACAAGAGAGATGGACTACAAGGTTTGTTGAGCTTGTGAGGGCATAAAACGAGAGTACACGTGCTATCACTCAGGCCGACTCTTATAATGTTTAAAAATAATATTTGTACTTTACTAAAAATGTTTTTCTATATTTCTACATATTTCTATATTTTATTTTTCTTTACCACTTTATAGTTTAGAAATATTTTGAAAAAAAAATTTTTTGGTGAATATTAATCAGTAAGATAAAATTTTAAAAAAATGGCATCTGAAATACATATCTTTTTCATGAAGTGCTAAGTGATCTAACGACTTCAACAAAATATGACATCTAAAAGAGGGTGCAACTGGTTAACAAGCTTAGTGCTCCCTTTAACGTGAAGTGGACGTAAAGTCGGCCCATGTTGGCCCATACTAGCACTCCATTAGCCTGGCCCATGTTGGCTTCTCCATAAAAAGCCCAAAAGGGAGAGTTCTGCAATTCCCTTTTTTTTTGGTCTCTCCAATTCTAAGAAGCACGGACACGGACACGGGGGCAGAGACACGACACGGCTCGACACGGGAACACGATAATTTTCAAAGAATTAGGACATGGGTACGGCTGGGACACGGTAATAAAAAAATATAAATAAGTAAAAAATAACTTATACGAAGTATTTAAATTTCTATAAATATAATAATAATATAATATTCAATAACAAATCCATATAAAATATAAATTTTTTTTGAGACAATTTAAATACTAAAATTTTAATTATATCAACTAAAATAAATAACTATAATATTTGAGTATGTAAATATATTATATTAATTATATTAGTTATATATAATATTGTATTTATCTAAAAAAAGATATTTAAAAAATTAAATTTAAAAAAAAAAAAAAAAAAAAAACGGATTCGCGTGGTCGACATTCTGGCCCGCGTGTCCCAGACGTGTCCGATCTTATTTTTTCGTTTTTTTTTTTCTTGGACACGCCATATGGCGTGTCGACACGTGTCCGGCCGTGTCCGAGGCGTGTCCGTGTCCGACACTACACCGGAATATTTTTCGAGGTGTCCGTGCTTCCTAGCTCCAATTCTATTTCTCATTCATGAATTACCAATTAAGAAAATGATACATGTTTGATCTTCCACCAATTCAACATGTCGGTCACGTCCCACAAAGAATCTGTTATGGAGTCAAATGTTGCAGAGACGGCATTACCATCAATGTTGATATATTATTCTTTTAAAAAAAACTATGTTGGTATAAATTTGTTGACATAATGAACTCCTCCATAAAACACTTAATTTTAGTGAGAGTATCTGGGTTTTTAAGATGGTCCATCTTTGATTAACTTCATTTAGTAGAAATTCTTATGGACCCATAAAAAAAATGTAGGCAATAGAAAAAAAAAAAAAAAAATTAGAATATGAAGTTTTAACACTTAGTCTTGAGCATCGGTTGATATATAGAAACTTTAGAACCTAATCAAACCATAAAGATAAAATTTCACCAAGCCTAATCAAGATCAAATAACTTCAAAACTTAGATGCTTGCATGTGTTTTTGTTTTTTTTTTTTTTTTTTTTTTTGTTTTTTTTTTGTTTTGAGAGTGAGAGAAAATAAGGCATTGCATGATGCTTGCGTGTTAATGGATATGCTGAAACAAAACAAAACAAAACAAAACCACCATATATAAGAAAGAGAAAACAAAGGCTTAAAGAAAACATGGTCTAAGATGTCGGGCATGAGGATCCGGCATAGAGACATCTCGCCCAAACCAATTGTGCTGCGGACACGGAAGATATATGTGTGTGTGTGTGTGTGCACGCGCGCGCGTGCGTGCGCGTGTGTGTCTGTTTTCATCTTTTTCTCGCGAAAGGAGAAAGATCAATCATAACGAGTCAGAGAACGCGACCTAGGGTAGCATCAGGTGACCTTTTTGTTATTTTATCTTGTGAGTTTTAATTGTAAATTATTTTATTATTATTATTTAGATAGAATACTTTTACAACTAATAATATTTTTAAAAAAAAATTGTATACACCCGGCATTTCTTAATTGTGGAGTTTACCAAAATGCGATTTAAGATGGCACCTATAACCTCAAAAGAAAAATATAACATACATCTAGGTCCGATCCTTGGACCTTGGAAAAAAAAAAGGAGGCGATAAAAATGAATTTGGACTTTGAATCTACGCTCAGCAATTAATCTATATAAATAGAAACAAAACAAAATTAAAAGTGAACTTTTTCCCCAAAGTGCAGGTTAACAAAATGGTTGCAATAAATCTTCTTTTTATAGATAAACATTACGATAGGCATAATAGGAGAGTACGTTCTGTAAGGATCTCAAATTCACTAGAACTCCTACGTCTAATTCGGACCTACGCTCTAATATCTGAATATAGACTTGTCATTAATGGAAGCTTCTATCACAGAACGTAGCTAATTATGCTGAAAATTTTATCACACGCATATTCAAACTCAGGTGGTGACTTCATGAGGCGCACTCATCTGGTCGAGCTAATCGCGCTTGACAGTTACAAAAAATCGTAGTAATTGCATATTAGATTTGGCTCATAGGATAAGTATCAATTAAAGAACGGCTCTGATAATCGTTCTGTTACCGACGAAACCTCATAAGTTGATTGAGATTGCTAGAGATTAACGGAACTCAATTATCAATCGGAATATAAAAATTGATACAACAAAAAGATATTATGACTCTTTATCTATCAAACAGAAATCTTTAACGATCCGATTCCTCAATAACCACCACCCACCTCAGAAAGAAATTCAAAAATAATTCAATAAACTTGATTTGGATCAAGGTAAAACATAAGAACATCGGATTGTAATAAAAGTTGAGAGCGGGCTAGTTAAAAATTCAAAAATCGGATTGTAATAATTCAAAAATTGCCGGGCAGAGCCAAGACGGCCAGAATTTAAATAAAAAAAAATAGTATATTGTCCCCGGGCTGTGGGCCGGCCCGCCCTGCTAGAGCGGGCTAGTTTTTGCGGGCCAGCCCGTGGCCGGCGAACCGGACAATGGTACGGCCCGCGGGCTTTTTTATAATGGTGGTACTCTCTTTAGCCAAAAAGCCTTTGAATGCTTGGAAGATGCTCGATCACAACGTATTATTCTCATCACCATTAATGGAGCTCGAGTCGTATAAATGAAGCTTAAAAAAGCATCTCTTATCTTCTCTTTTCATTCATTACCCGATTCTTCACGGCTCGTGATAGTTGGTCCACAAACAAATTAGACTCCCTTTTATTAGATAATACCTCCACTTTGCAACCAAATCTCAGCTAACAAAAGTTTCATCGGATCATCAGAGAACTTTTGGAAGGAGAGCAATTTGTTTTTGGTAGGAAAGTTTAGATTCAGATGCTTATTAAGCACAACTCATCAAAGCTAATTAAAGCTTTCTTTCTTTCAATTTTACATATTATATTTTCAACTGTTTTCAGAATGTAATCAAATCGTCCAAACTTATTGTAAAAATAATAAAATTTCAAAATATAGCTAGCCTTTGACTTGAACTGGCTCATAATGACTAGCAATATTTTCTGTAAGAGCATTGAGAATCACAGCACTAAGAACAACCCGTCTCCAAGACCTTAGCCATTAAGGGACCTTAAAGTCAATGCATGAAATGAAGCAAAAATTTGGAAAAGTTGGATGCTTGTACATGAGTGCATGTTTGGATTGTTTTTGTTTCATTAATGCTAGTTATATATTAGCATAGTGTTGGTGCCACCTGTGAGAACATACGATTTTATCTGTTACGACGGCCTCATACGGTCGTATAAAAATAGGCATGTTACTGAATTTTGTAGAAAGTTTATAGGACGTGAGCATGAACACGAGCAACGATCCACTTCCTTAAACATATGAATCGAGGCTTCATAGATCTCTATTTTCGGTAGAAATATGCTTATGCTCTTGATTTTGTCAAAGAGTTTGAAAATAAGAGTTAGAAAATATATGTACCTTGGACGGTCAAATGAGAAGCATATTTCCAAGAGGACAAAGCCGAGTTAATTCATGCTTCCATGCCTCTCCATGAAGTCTTGAGCTCCTGCTCTCTGCGAGTCGTCTGGAGATGCCCCTTGAATTTGGATAAGTAAGGAACCACATGCCAAGCTCCACATATTTACATTCACCCGTAGACTTCAGGCTCATTGGTGGATCTATACATCCTGTCCATTTCTTGATTTTTAAAAGACTCGGTCATAAGCTCCACTGTATTTTAGTTCTTTGTAACATGGTTTGGAAATTAACGGCGGGCTAGTTGCCGGGGGGCAGGACAAACCAAATAAGTAGTTTTCTCTGTCTTTTCTCCCAAAACAAAAAGAAAATTTCATCTTATCTGGATTATGGTTGAAGAGTTTTTGGCTCGAATTATTATGGCCGCTTGAATCCTAGTCACACTTCGAGCAGTAAGATTAATCATTATTCAGTTCATTTTACGTCTTAATAGATAATAACTTAGAAATGACATAGTTTCATATTTTAATATCGAGATATACCAACTAACCTCTTCGTAGCCCTCTAACAGGCCAAGCTAAAGCAATTTCCTAACAAACAGGGGAGGCCTGAGAAATTCCAGATGGGAATTGTCACCAAGGATTACTTGATAGTATGTTATTGTAATAAACTACACAATTTGTATGTTCGAAATACTTCAAAACTACTATTTACCCAAAAAAATAAATAAATCAAAATGTGTATTACTGTTTTTGATGATTTATGGAGTTTATTTGTTCACAGTTTTTTTAACATTGAACTAAAACATTATGTACTTTATTTTTGTCACAACTTTACAATTCAAAATATTTATAAAACTATTTTTAAATATAATTTTAAAATATTTTTGTAACTCTTGGCCCATCTCAGTTTTTTTTTCTAAAAATAAAAGAAAAAAGTAAATAGAGAAATGGCTGGAGGTTTTTTTTTTTTCCTTAAACACCACCGGCAGTTTGCTGGGTTTGGTACTGAAAAGTCTAGGTCTCCGTTTGAGTCTATTCAGAAAAGTCTAGGTCTCAGGTTTGAGTCTATTCAGCTGTATTTTAGCATATTCTTTCAGATCTTCCTAAAAACATATTCTGAGTAGGTCCACACATCCAAATGCGACCTTCGGACTTGGCAATAGAAACCTTCCCAGTGAGATAATTGATAGAAACATTCGGCTTTTGAGACAGCAGGCACTAATAACAGCAGAACTTCTGTTGAACAAAATCAGAACCAACTGTAGGGACTACATCTTCAACCCAATCTTTGTTAGAATAATACGATATCTCAGAGCAAATGAACCCAGAGATTGTTCCATCAGAATTACAGCACATTCTTTTAAAATCACAAAAGAATGTTGTCATTAGAAAGAGGCTAATGAACAAAGAAGGTCAATATCTGATTAAGTCACCATGAAATTACTCATATATTGTTAATATTTGGTTGAGTCTCAAATCTACAAAACAAAACATAAAATCCATGTTTATGACAACAACATAACAGGCTAAACTCCATCCGCTTATCAGCACTGAGCTGCGTTATGTGAGAAGTATCAGCTTCAGCATGTACATGCCTACTTGGATCTCTGCCTCATCTTTCGGCGCTTCCTCTTGAGTCTCCTCATGCGCTTCTTCTTCCACTGCGGAGCATCATAACCAAGATGAGAACAGCAAAATTGGCTAAGAGAAAATAATGTCATACAGACAAAAAGACTATCAAGGCAATAGATTACACATCCAAATGCTAATCGACTAACATCATGTGTAAACAAAATGTAAACTAACACATGAATCCGAGTAATGAAGTGAGCAACTATGAGAATTTAATTCTTTTTTATTGGTGTTGACCGCCGAGTTTGGTTTCTATCCTACATCTCGACAAGAATGGTGCGCATTAAGGTAATGTCTCTCCCAACTAGATATTGCTGGGCTTCGAACTCCTGACCTACCTTTTACGAGAAGCAAGCCATGATCTTTCTTCCAGTACCCAGCCGCGTTAACATCAAATAGTGACTTAAATGTTTAAAACAACAGAAACCTACATTGCAGTCCTAAAATACGAAGTTTCATTTTTCACTTTAGGCGCATTTACGAAATCCCAAAACATCTTTGTTGAAATCTACGATGAGAGACTGTGATAATAAACTCAGTAACACGGACTTATATGATATCTCCCCTAAAAAAAATAACTAGAAATTCTCCATATATTTATCTTCTATGCACTCATTGTCACTAGATCATCATGAAGTTTAAGATCTGATGAAACAATGTACGCAATCAAAATGTTACTCTGTGACAATAAAGTCATAGAATACGTAAGCAATTTGCATTTTACAAGATTCCTAACTAACAAAATCACCACTGAAAGCGATTCCAAACTCCATCTTAGCTACCAGCACCACACTACCAATGCTTACTACAGCAAGATTCTTAAAAACATTGTTAATTACCGCTTATCTTGAACAATCCCAGTTTAACTAAGAAAAAGGGGAACACAGAAAATGTTAATAAAACATTGATTCAGCATAAACGAAAAAGGATGAACCCCATCCACAACAAATATTAAGAAAGCTGATAAAAATAATAAAGAGATTAAGAATACCTTTGCCCTCATCGCATCGGATTCAAACTTGGGTAATTTCTTCTCTCTTTCTCTCTCTCTCTCTCTCTGACAGCTTCGATGATTCAAGAAGGAAACCCTAAACTGAATTATCAAGGGGTGCTTCTACATTTTAGAAACACCGGCATCTGTCGACGAAAAGATGGACGGCGGTGATTCCATCGATGTTCCAAGAAGGCACATGGGCCGGTGCAAATGGAGCAGACGAAGTTCAACGAATACGATGGGCTTCGAGCGATCTCCAATCTGTTTGTGCAGCCCACAGCGCCGGGATGGCTATTCTTTGGGAGGCTGCATGCCTGAGCACGGCCCAGGGTTTATCCTGGTGAGCCCAAAGCAATCTATCTGTGTAAAGCAGTTGAACCAGCTTTGAAATTTTGACTATCATAAAAGTGATTCTTCATGAAATCATAATATAATTTCAACCATATGCAGTACTTCATTATGCATGCCTCTCATTGTATCAAAAATTATGACGGAATGCACAGAACGCTTAGGACAGATGATTGAAACTTTCACGCCATAAAGTGGAGCTCTCATATTCGAATCCTTCAAGCGTCACCTGTAAGGATGCGAGAGATTTATCCACTCTATATCCCGTTGATGGTAACACGGGTCTTCGGATCTATACAGATCGAAAGATTGAGACTTCTATGTTGGTGGAATATGGGTCGGTGCCACCCGTGGATTTATTTATTACGACGGTCGCATAAAAGTGGACCGGTTATTAACATAATTTTTTTTATTTTCGATAATCTCAAAAGAAAAACTAACGGTTTGATGAATAACAATACCCTCTGAAGCACTTCAGGAAGGTTATCACCCAAGCTCGAGGCCGCGTGGGGTGAAATTTTCCGCATAATTTTTACAAAGGAAAATCTTCTGTGGCAGAAGCCCCGATTATGAAAGGCCTATATTCGGACCCAGAGCGTTCGTCGGGACTGGACGTGGGGCTTTTCCACAAATTTGAGGTCCATACGGAGGCGTATTACGGGTTCCACCACGATAATCTCTCAAAAAAAATATAATAAAAATAATCTCCTGCACCAAGCCCAATACCAATGTATTGAATCAGGTATCTCGTACATCACAACAAAATCGGTCGACTTTGATTCTGAAAAGTGAACGCAGCAAAGGCTAAGTTTGTGGAATTCAACTCAATGCACAGGGAACCGTCTAAGGAAAAACAGTCCTGGAGGTCGGCTTTAACTGTTCATAAAACTCCATTTAAATTCGACATTGAAAGTCCTGATAAAACCGATGAAGAATTAACTTATTCACCCTTTGAAACGCCCGCCTTCAACGGCGGCACCATTTTCCAAACCTCCTATGAATTTATTCTTTTAATTAAAAATTTTCTTTGAGAAACCACGCATACCAGCATGTATATATGTCTATAAATAAGACCCACCTGATTGCATTTGAGAGCATCACAGAAATGGCGAAATTTCAGAAAATTACTTGCTTTTTTGTTCTTCTTGTGGTTCTTTGCAACATCTCTCTTCATCATGCAGAAGCTAGGAGTCTGAAGAAAGAGAAGAACAATGGTGGAGATGCGAAGATCACAAATGTAGCTGCAATGGAGAAAGATGGCAAGCTTGGCAAAGACGAGTTTGGTCTTCCACCATTACCATTTCCATTCCCACCACCAATTCCGTTTCCTGAGTTGCCACCAATTCCTGTGCCAAGAATCCCTAAATTTCCACCACTCTCACCATTTCAGATGCCCAAAATCCCCCCTGTATTTGCTTCTCCTCCTACTCCGGCAGTGAAGAAGACTCTTCCATGAGAGGCTGGCTAGAATATTACTATAATTTATATGCTATCTACTAAGTTGGAAGGTGGTTTCATGCATGTGTTTTCAATGTTCGTCGTGCTTTGTTTTTAGTTAGCTGCTGGTCTGTGTTGTTTGTTATTATTTCAGGAGCATTGGAAGGAAATATATAGTTTGGTTGGAAAATGGATCAGCAATTTCTATCTCTTCCAAGAATCTTAAAATTATGCGGCTATTTTTTTAATTACATCACAATCCATTGTGAAGCACTATTCATCGCTGCCAATGCACTAATTTTCATCAAAACTGATATGGTAGTCAGCTTTTTTAATGAGGGCCCAGGTTCCACGTAGAACTAGGACTATATTTATATAAGATCCTCATCTGACTTTTCCAGAATGACACAAGTGCTGCATCTTATTCAAGAAAATGCACGTGCACATATTCGCCAATGCTGTATTCGTAAACGTGAAATGGCGCCAAGAGAATCAAACCCATCGAAATGAATCTTTCTGAGGCTCCCTAGCACTACATTACTCTGCCATCCCCTAAACGAATGGTAGTCACTTGTAGACTTGTTATAGGACCAATCAATATTTGTTACTTGCAAGCTCAAACAAAATGGCCATGAAGAATGATATTTCTCACATAGAGAATAATATAGTTGTCAAATTAATTCTATTACATTCTAGTAAACTCAATAAAACTTAGATATTCTTGCAGGAAAGATATTATATACTTTTCAAATAACCAAATACTTAATTGCAGGCGCGTCTCAGTTCCCAAAGTTAAAAAAAAAGGCAGCTCTTTAAGCTGCAGTTCAAATCTCATTTACAGCATAAGTAGAACAAATAGATTTTTTGTTTTTTTTTTATTTATTTATTTATGCAACATTGAAAGAGCTTGCAGTGCTCTCGACAAACTTCCTGGCTCCCTTGAACCATCTCTTGTCACCGGCCTGGACTTTGCAAATGTAGAGCTTTCCGTCTGATACGGTCGCGGTGATGAGCTGGTGTTTGCCACCTTCATCACCGTCAGCGGTCCTTGTGAGCACCGTGATGTAGTAGTATGGCTTGCCGCCCACTTCGGTGGTGGAGGTCTCCAGTATGTTAGCAGTTGCAACCACATCCTTATCAAATCCACCCTAAGATGAGAGAATCATATAGAAATCAATATAATTGGTCTGGAGAAATTTGAAATTCCATATTATAGCAAATAAAAAGTTGCAATACGAAAATTCGGTAAGATGTTTATATTTGCTAAAATACGAGCTTTCCTACAGTTACACATTAAAGCTGCTAGCTATATATATTATATGATCTGGTGCACAAGAAAATTCTTGATGTTTATATTCCAAACTGAACAATGCATGTATAGGAAGGCTAATTTTGATCTATGCTTTGATTATTGTCGACACCCATTTGTCCGGTCTATCAATCTGCACTTGGTCTAGAATAAACTGATGATGGCCCGTCACTGCCATCTTTGCGTGCCGGGAGCCACCGTCACCGCCGTCAACGCTGCACCCGCATCAAGCTCAGTTCTCGCGTTCGGATTCGAAGGTAACATCTCGAACCTATCCCAATATCTTCTCTACGTACTAGTTATCTCATTTTAACACCGTGGCTTCGCTGGCGGCAAGCCACGGCAGCAGAAAAATAAACATATACATGCACGCATGTATAATTCTCTATAGAAGAAGTCTCAAAATAAATTTAGACCTCACTGCTAATAATTATGTGAATGGATATAGGTGTATACTTATTATACAATTTAGAATTGGAGGTATATACTTCCGATTAATAAAATAAAATAAAAATTTAAATTTAAATTGGACATGTATACTTCTGATAAAAATAATGTATAAATATATAATATGATAAACATGTAATTTTAATATATACGCAAAAGGGTAGTAGGTGAACACTTGCAATCCGAATTCACAATCGGAGATGTATACTTTCAATTAAAAAGATAATATGATAAACAAAATTTTAACGAACGGAAAAATGGATAGTAGACGGACACTTGCAACACGAATTCGCAATGGAAAGTGTATACTTTTAATTAAAATAAATAAATAAATATGATAAACACAATTCTTAAATAGGTAGTAGGTAGACACTTACAACCCAAATCGTAAAACGGAGGTGTATACTTCCAAATTTTAATAACATCAATAATAACACAATTCATACTAAAAGACGTCACTCATAGTAACGATGGGCGATAAAGCGTAAAAGGAAACGTACTGAGTCCAACGCTAACAAAATAATATTTTTGCCACGCAAAAACATCTCTCAACATTAAGCACATCACGACACACTAACGGACTTCACATTTTATATTTAATTATTTAATATTATTAATACTATAAATAAAAGCGATCTACTTATGAATGTCAAAATAAGTCTAAATTATTATAATCATCTATAGAATACCTTCTTTTGAGTGACGCTGTGAGAGTGTACCATTTTCTTCACATATAACCGACGAACGAATTCAAAAATTCCAAAAGTGTCTTATGCAGTTTTCCATAAAAACTTAAGTGGCGACTAACCATTTTCCCTCTCCGGAGGAAGGTCGTCAACAATTATTTATTCATATACAAAGAAATTTCTGTGGAAACATTATGGACTAAAAGAGGTGCCAATATCATATTTTATTTCGCATGGACCTCTAAGAATATGAGGCCCTGAAGAGTAATGTGTTGGTTTATCAGTTTGGATTTACCTCGGATACTGTTTTGCCAAAATAAGCCTGCTTTCCCAGCAAGTAATCAACCTGCAAGTTATTCACAACTTAAAGACTCTTCTTTCAAAGAAATTAAAAAAAAAAAGAAAAAAAAGAAAGAAATGTACTAGGACATGTTTAAAATATGCATAGCCAGGAACACACAGGTTGGCCAACAAGATGGGCATAAATTTTAAGTACCTTAGAAAGGAAGTCCTCAGGGGAGCCAAAGTCGGTGATGGCCTTCTTGTCGGTTGGCTGGACCATGACCGCGAGGTTGCTGTTGGAATCAAAGTTGTCCTCATACCTCAGCACCTGACCTGGGTACTCAACCTCTTTGCTAATGTTCCATTTAGCTGGGATCAACACCTTGAACCCATCGCCCGCATACGTCAAGAAGTCAGTGTTGGTTTTCGGTTTGCCGAACACATTAGCTGCACGAATGTAGCCCAAATTTGTTCACCCCTTAAACGCCCGTTAGTTGTAAACAGCACCGAGGATCAGACATCTGTCTGATTTCTCAACTTTTGGCAAATTATTCATGCAAATTATATGTTCAATGTATTAAACGTCCAATTCTTTAGCAATTTTACAGTAACCAGTTTGGCCAGTTCTCTAACAAGGTAAATATTGCTATGCATCCCTAAGAAATCACACAAAAAATTCACACATGTTGACGTGGCACAATCAAGACCACACATCACAATGGGTATATCTGTAATTTTATATTTTTTAGGAATTACGAGAGAATTGTGTGGATCACGAGGCGCGTGTGCGGTGGAGATTGATTGTGTGTGGTTTATTGGGTTGTTTGTTGGGGGTGAGTAGTTTTTTCCATGTAATATCTGTCTCAAGACTTGATATAAAACACTGGTTTTTTATTAAAAAATTGATAATCACAAGCTGAAACTGTTAGCAACATTTTTTTAATTGAAATTATAGTGAGAAAATTTTGTCCGTAACCAACTCTTACGACTACCGTAGTAATAGGTAAACCCACCCAAAGGACCTGCCCACCTTCCTGGAACGGAGTACAGGTCTTCCATAACGGGAACTCCCGTTCGAGCTGCTTGCGTTGGGCAGAACCGTTAGCAGCATAAACTATTATAAGTTATAACCATAAAGACTTGCCTGCTTCACCATAGGCAGCATCTGCAGGGTTGACCTTTGCACCAACTGCAGCAGCTCCAACGAGAACAGTAAGAGCCAGCCTGCGAGAAATCACTGCATTGCTCTCATCATCCTGATTATGGGCCTTGCAGACAACCTGAGTTGTTCTAGAGCTCGGGGCAAAGCGCTGAGATGAAGTCCTGGTGGCAGCAGTGGACGGAACAGGGTGGTGGAGGAAGCATGCAGTTGATGCCATCTTGCAGACCTCACCTCAGACTCACAGACGTCTTATTTGCTCTTTGCTGGACGAGTGTTTTGCTGTTGTGGTTTGTAAAAAAATACAGAATTTGTGGCTCTGATGAATTCTGGATTTCATGCAAGGATGAGAGATATGGATCAGATAAGGTTTAACGAGCTCTGATTGGACCATTCTTCACAATCACAAGTTCTCATACTAAATCTTCAATTGTGGGTCAGCCTTTGGATTTCCTTTTGTCCAGGTGGAATTTTTATCTATTTCAATCACTTTAATGAGAAAAGAAACATTATACTGCTTAGAGAAAGTAGAAAGAATTTATGTAGAACCAAGACCTAAGCCAACTTGGTTCAGTTGTTTTTTTTTCGAGGAAAAAAACATGAAATTAACTACCTATATAATTGGAGTTATACTTGAGGGAAACCCGGCGAAATGGTAAAAACTCTTGTCTAGCAACCAAGACATGAAAAGCAACTCCTGCAAAAGTAGGGTATGGACACGTATATTAGACAAGCAATTGTCCGTCCCCTTTTTGGAGCGTGCGACTAAACACACACGAAAGACGCGGACAATTCCAACTCTCCGGAAGGCCATGTTACCACCTATTCCTAAACTAACCCCCAATGCCTATTATTACCGAAAAAATTTATAATGTTCCGGATGTAAGTTTCAAAACTTACACCATATTTATTAAAATTTATATTTAGAAATATTTTTTGAAAAAAAAATTCAACTATAAAGTTGTTCAGAAAAATAAAATATATTTTTATAGTAAATTATTTTTAAAAAAAATTAAGTATCATGTCAAATAAATCGATAAGAAACTATATACAAATAAGTTGATTTTACACTACCATATTTTGATAATTATTTTTTATATTTATTATGATATTTTATGAAAATAATTTGAACAACAAAGTTATGTATTTTATTTTTCTGAAAAGTAAAAAAAAAAATTTTAAAATATTTCTCAATAGTTTTAATAGGTATGGTGTAAGTTTCGAAACTTACATCCGGCGCATTATAAAATTTCTCGTTATTACCACCCTGCATAAAGTTGATCTGCCACTGATGCCAACACGCCTAATATTCCTGCTATCCTTCAAGGGGCATTGCCTCCTATACCTTCTCTATTTCGAAGATTCCAATGCCTTCTATTCCCACCAATATTCCTAGAATTCCTAAGATCCCTACTGTTCCTACTATCCTTCTATCCTTCTATTCCAACCATCCTTAACATCCCCATTATCCCTACTATTCCCACTATTCCGTTCTTGACACCGCCTCCGTCAACCACTAGTCCATGAGAGACTATGCATATTTCTTTTATATATTTGTTCGTGCGCGTATCTACGGTATCAGCTTGTTTGACTTGCTGGGGATTTATGGAACTAGAGATCATGTTTCTCTTCATATATATATATATATAATATCTTGTTTTAGTAGCTTTCTTGATCCTCAAGAATTCAAGATGTTTATGTGCAGTACTTTTTTTCTATGGAATTGTGCATTCCAGTTTGTCAAATCAGAAATATTGGAAGAGTTCTATCATATATACTATACTCAAAAAGGAAAAAAGAACAAAAGAAATGGAAACATGAATTATCCAGAGAATAAGTAAGGTACTAATGAATCAATATATCAAGGATTTTATATTTTACAAAACACTAAATCCATTCTACAAATATAGTGACATGGATTTTCAGATACGATTAAATACATTTCATAATAGAGTTAAATCAGATTTCTTTAGTTTTTCTTTCAGTTATTTCGCGAGGGATTTCGAGATATAGTCTTAAAGTTTGATAAATGGGAAAGTGTAAGCTCCGCAACTACATAGAAAGAGACATCAAGTGTATATCTATTTATACACAAATACATCCATACATAGTGCGAGTCATATACATGGATACACGCATATACATCTAGCAACTTCATTCTTTTGTAATATGACATAATTAAAAATTAAGATAAATGTTATATAACCACAAAAAAAAAAAAGTAACGTTCATTATTGGTTTATAACCTCCTTGTTTGCAAATTTATCAATTTCGCACTTGATTTTGGGACAGCCCAAACTTCTCAACCATAAAACCGTTTCTGTCTCCGAACTTCGACACTAGCTCAAAAGCGCATCAAATGAAGATTAGGAGCTAACCTAACACTATCAAACCGCACCCGATTTCCTAACCATACATGGACAAATCTTCCAATGGAAGCCAACAACCAGACCTAATTCTGAGCCCTATACCCATCGTATATCTACTATATATACCACGCAATTAGCTACTCTTTTTCATATAAAAAACAAACAAACTAAGCTTTCAAGCATCACTTCAAACGTTCTATTTCCTCTACCATGGCTTCAAAAGCTTCATTTTTCTCCATGTTCCTCATAGTTACTTTTATTCTTTCTTGCAATAGTGTTTGCCATGCAGCTCGTCAGCTCTTGGAAACACCGGCGCCGGAATCCTCTCCGCCGACATCGGCCCCAAAGCCTTTTATTCCCACTCTTCCACCTACGTTGCCACCGATGCCTGTTGTGCCGACATTGCCCGTACCTCCTATTCCAACTATTCCAAAGCCGACATTGCCCGTACCTCCTATTCCTACTCTTCCGAAGCCGACGTTGCCCGTACCTCCTATTCCTACTCTTCCTAAAGTTAATTTGCCACCAATGCCAACAATGCCTGCTATTCCGAAAGTTTCATTGCCTCCATTGCCTTCAATACCTACCATTATACCTTCGATCCCGAAAATACCGTTCATTCCCGCCATTCCTTTCTTCTCTCCACCTCCAGCACCTGCTAAACCATGAACTGTTATAGAGATATGAGCTGTGCTACTTGTTTCGGATGTTCTCTGTTCCAGTGCGGAATAATTGAGTGTTTGTGTGTTTTGCTATTTGTATTTGGTTTATCTTTTACTCCATTGTGTTCATAGAGGAGGGTCCAAGTGATTGTATCAGGGTTTTATGTTAGCGTGCAATTTGTTTTTATATGAAGTCAATATTTTGACCACAACAATGAATATAAGATCTCTATATACAACTAATAATAGAAAAAGCAACTGATATAGTTAGTTGAGTTTATTTCTTAAAAATACATGATCATATTTCTAGAAAAAAAAAAAAGAAGGTTGGAATTACAATGGCAAGCATAGATATGAAATTACTTATTATTCAAAAATAGCAATAAAGTTTGCATTTCATTACCAAGCATGGAAGAATTAGTTATGACTAAAGAGGTGCATTTGCACTTTGCAGGTCGCAGCTGCATAAAAGCAACCACAACAACAATAAATATACAACATGGATAAGTTTATAAATGATTTTTTTTTTTCCTTTTACCCTTCTGATCCCTTTCTTAAACTCCTATTACTTCATAACCATCTAAAAACTTAGCGACACATCGGGATCCTTTGAATATGGAACTTGGAAGTTGGTAAAATTTTTAGGAACTCTTAAAAGTAATTTTAAGTCAGGTCATCTTCATCTAACAGTTCCTCATCTTCTTTTGGCCCCTCGATTTTGATGTCTTTCAGATCACCCGTTGGAAGTTTTCTTGCAAGTCTGATTATCTGCATCCATTGACCGACTTACTATAACATCTAATTGAAACTAATATCAAGTGCAAAATATTGAATAATAGATAGTTAACAGAATATAACATCAGAATAGTTTCTAGAACACGCATGTACTAAATTAATGTCATAATAGAATATAAGTGATGGTTTGAGTACTATGGTTGGCCAGCAGATCATTATAAAGTCGTGCCATAATAGATATTCTTTTACCAGATTATACAGAAGAAAAACAGATATTCAGAAATACAAAACAAAAAATGTTCCACCCAGACATCTAGTTACAGTTTTCGATGTACTTTCAAATAGTAGGGTTAGGACAGCCAAGCTGACACTTATTAATATACGCTTCTTAAAGTAGGATGCTCCTATTATTAATATACGCTTCATAGAGTAGGATGCTCCTATGAGAACAAGAATGGAGAAATACTTTCTCTTAAACATCCCTAATTGGCTGAAGGATGTGTGTTCAACGTAAAAAATAATAATTAGGGAAGCATAGGAAGCAGGCTAGTAGAGACGGCAAAAAATCCGCCATATAATCCAGAAGAAAAGTTCATAGAAATTACCACATGATCAAGATTAGAAATCATGCTTGATTTAGCAATCCGCTGAATTTCATCAATGTCACCTTCCGAATAGGCAGACATCAACTTGCTTGCACAACGACATTGGTCACTATTGAGGAAGGCCTGTATCCTGAACACACATTCAAACAAAGTAATTGATAACGTTTGATGAAATACTATCCATAAGTAGCAGCACAAATGAATACGCAATAGTGACAAGTAAACACAATAAGTCATTGCAGGGATCTAATACGCCCTATTCATTTGATACTAACACTGTTACACTGTATATATAATACAACAATCCAACCAGAAATCAGATCGAGAACTCACTGTGAACAATCATTGTAGCACTTCTGTGCTTGACCAAAATCATGTGCATATAGATACACTATGATTGCACTCAGATAAGCCTGAAAGAAAAAGCAAGGTGAAAAAACCGAAGTTGTGTTATTATTTGATTTACATTTACCATTCTAAAATAGTGAAATGAGCATGTAGATGTAAAAGCCAAAGAGATTGCTCAGCTTTGCAACTATCTGGAAACCTTTGGCTAAACATATCAATGGTTATTTTGATATTCCTCACTATTAAAAATCACGTAGATGTTAAAATTCAAAAAATGGATCATCTCCTTGGTATGAATGAATATCAGAAACAAACCTCAATGTCCCAACTAGCATGCATTTTCATATCAGTTCTACATTGGCTAGTTCTTAGTAATAAAATTCATTCTGCGATTTATATTTTGTGAAGAGATAGTGATATTTTTAATTCGCAGCATTCACTCAGACAGGGATAATGACAATATTTTCAGCTTATGAAAGGGCCACCCACAGAAAGGTTAGGCATACTTTCTCCTATAACTTGTTGGCCTACACAGTAAAAACTTGGTACAAAGAAGGAGGAGGAATGCCTGTCTAGCGTTTTAGATGATATTTTATCTAGATAACCACCTTGCATTGGCTGTGTACAGCATTGCACTTATCAGCAGATAAGCCCCACTTCAACAGCATCTCTGCAGCATTAGCATACCTGTAATTGTATCATTATAAGAAAGATTACTAGATAATGAAATCAAATGACTGATGATCATAATCATTACTGCTGACTAGGAGACATGAAACAAAAGCATCAATCTCTTCGACACATGGCACGACACAAACCCAGTTTCCCAGCAAATGATGTCACAAGCCTTGATGTGTGATCAATTTAAAAAATAAATAAATAAATAACCAGTGCATAATATTGCAACTAATGCTCGAGTTAACCCCTTAACAGAAGCATAATATAATATATATACATCTTTTATGGAAATTCCGAAATGACATCAGAGCAAATCCTGAAAATAGTCGCCGTCTTTCAGGATTTGGCCACAAACTAACATATGATGATGGGCGAATATCAAGTACTAAAGCGAAGGATCCAGCTAAAAAGTTACACTCGGTATCAGAAACTTTTTATAAAAAAAGATTCATTTGCTTGAGGAAAGTTAAAGAAGGTCAGAATCTCCACATAACGCAGTGGACAAAGAACATCAGTCAATTTCCTAGTTCCCATGTAGCCTTAAATTGTAAGAAACATACTGACACAGTGTACTAAGTTTCTTATATATTATCAAAACATTAATGTAATTACATAAAGGAACTTGACAATATTGCCTCATCTTATACAAGTTAAAGGTGTGGAATCAAATATTCTTCCTACCTCTCAAGTTTGACATAGACACTTGTGGCAGCACGATATAAATCAAACGCCATTTGTTCTCTACCGTCCTCTTCTAATATCTCACAGGCTTCAGTATACAACCGAATAGCTTCTTCAGGGGCTGCATCTTCCAAAGCACTAGAACATCCATAAGAAAAGTATATCCATTATTCAATGTAAACCTAAAAACAAACAAATATTCCAAGGCAAATCAAGTAGTACCTCAATTCAGTAGCAACATAATATAAGATTTAGATTTTTAGCACATACCTAGCACCCTTTCCTAGTGCATCCGAAGCTGGCTGTGATCTTCCACATTCCATGTATAATTGTGAAGCCTTCCTATAGAAGTCTGCTACTTCAGTCCATTGACCAAGTTCCTTTGCAAGGACAGCAGCAGACTCCATATGCTTAGCAGCATCCCATGGTCTAACATGTTTGTCAAGGAGGTTTACTTCACTGTATATTAATATCACAAATCCTTATGTAATAGAACTTAAATATTGTAAATAAAGATACGATGAAATTATTTCCTGTCCTTTTGATGCCTTCTCAAATGCAGTTTTTGCTTTCTCGTTTTCTTTTCTAAATCTGTAAGCAACAGCTTCAACAGAAACAAAATTCACATAAGAACATGTCCTAAAAGAAGACAAAAGAAAAGAATAAGAACAAACTGCATTAGTGTCTGACCAGCTTGTTCATACAATTCAGTAGCTCTTTTCCAATCAGCACTCCATCTAGTAAAACTGAGTTTTGTTCTGTGAAGATGGTTAAAGAAAAGGTTTAAGATAGAGTTACAGTGGACCAAAAGTTTGAACCGAGATATCATCCATTTGTTTAACCAGCTTCTATTGCCGTTTTTACTTATGTAAAGATATTGCTGCAAAACAAATAAATAACATTACAAACTACCAGCTCCCAGCAACAAAGCATGCACCATCAGTCAAGCATGACAGACACCAGAGAAAGATAGAGAGATGAGTACAAACATATTTCATTTCATTCTGGTTTCAGATAATGGATAATTTAAAGTATATAAACTAGATATGTGTCTTAAGTTGCACACGGTGCCCTCTATTTAGAATTTTATGCATCAGTTTTAGATAATTGACATTTGAACACTTAGAGATGAACTTCAAAACTTCTTTTTTAGAAAATAACGCCATTTCAATTCCAGAACCTATATACAACTTAAAGGACTGGATTAACTGGCGCTATTGCATCGCTATAAATGAAAGAAAACTTCAACTCCATCACTTCCTTGATATAATTCACAGGATCACATCTTTACCATGAATTCCTGCATCAAAAGAACTCTGTTACTCGTCTTGTAAAACAAAGGCCACATGGTGTTCTCTATCAACATGTAGCCTCCTAAAGGCCGTCAATGATATTTCGATGTACAAAGCCAACCACCCTCCACGGAATTCCAAACTCTGCATCTGAGAATGCCGAGCACCTGGCGTGAGCAACCTTATTGGCTTTGTCCAATAATGCAATGAAATGCACAAACACTTCACAGATCTGTCACTTCAATTACCGCACCCATCGAAGATCATCAAATTCGCTGTCTAACTTCTTCCAGACAGAACAAATCCAAACTCCGGTAAGCTAAACTAACAAAATGGGTAATTAACCCTTGACTTGATCAGTAAAATGTGACACTTAATTAGTGATTAATCGGCAACTATTACGCATTCCTACAACACGCTGCATCAATTAGACCAAAATTTAGAAACAAATAACCTAAACAATAACCAACAGCTAAAACATTCTGAAAAAGAAAAAAAAAATCGAAAATACTCGAATTTGGGGTAGATTAGATAACGAGAAACTTGTAATAAATTCAGCTTACAATTTGTCAGCCTTGATCATGAGCTTATCGGGGTCGGCGTTAGCCATTCTCGGGAGCTTATTTCCTTCCTCTGTAAGGAATAGTTTTACAAAAATTACGTCTAATATAAAAATAGCAAACACCGTTTGCGTTAGAGGTAGGTGGTTACTTTCCACTCACCTTTTCTTAGGATGTACGCAGCTGTCCGCGAGCACCGCGGTGAAAATAAACCGAATTGTTTATGAGTAGGAGTTTGAACTCGTTTGAGTTTTGTTCAGTTTGAATAGTGCTGAGCTTCAGTCGAGTTCAAAAATGAATTTAAGTTTGAATAATAAAAGAGTCGAGTATGAGCATTATTATTAGGTACGTTAGGAGTCTAAACGAAATTTATTTATTCAAATATTTTTTATAATAAAATTATTTAATCGAGTTTGAATTCGAGCTCGACCCAAGTCTGATCTAATTCATGCAATTGAAGCGAGCTCGAGTTGAGTTCGCATTAATTCAATACAAGCTCGGCTCAGTGATACGATCGAGCTGAACTAGAGTTGAATTTAAGCTTAAAAATTTTGAATCTAGTCGAGTTCGAGCTCAGCTTCTGAATCTCGTCAAGCTCGAGTCGAGTTTAAGTTTAGTAATATTCGACCCGAACTCAACTTATTTTCACCCCAAGGGAGCACTACTTGTTGGTCATAGACTTTGAGTTTTGTAGTAAGTGAGTGGTTTTATCAAGCATTGATCCATCCTTTAGTTCCACAAAGAGGCCTGTACTAAATGCACCCTAAATAAATATTATCATTCCACACAACTCATAAAATTATTTATCCCCTCCTACTTTTTAACACTAAACTAACCATTCAAACTGTATCATATTAGCCTGAGTGATTTTTTTTTTTTATAGATTTGGTGCCAGCGTTGGTAATGTCCTTTTTTGGAAAAAATACAAATAAACTCAAATTTTGTACCATTTTCAAAGTTCTACTTTTCTAGCTAAATCAAGTAAGTATATATATATATATATATATATATATATATATAAAAGAAAATTAAATATTAAAATAAAAATCTTACGGAGACAAACGCTCGCATTAAAAAAATCTATCATAATAATTAGGAAATTATAATCAACAGTTTTGACACAATCCGCAACGTCCATCCACTCCCGACCATTGCTTTCGGGATTAAATGAGATTTGAAAAACTATTTTGGTCCAACCTCATTGTAATATTAAATCAATATAATTTTCAGTTTAAAAGATAGAAACATTAAAAGTAGCCGCGCGTTGTCAGCGCGCGTGGCACGAAAATCCCTCTGTAGAAGGGTCACCAGGGTTTGAACCCTGGTGTGTGGGATGGGGGGTAGAATTGCATGGCTGGAATAGCCAGCACGCCCAACTGGATCAAAAAAAAAAAAAAGAAACATTAAAAGTGATATTATATTTTAGCTTAAAAGAAATTACATCAAAATTAATATTCATTTAGCTTTGAATAGGCAAAAGTTTCTTCTTCTTTTTTTTTTTGAAGAGGGGGAGGGGGGGGGGGGGGAGGGGGGGGGGGGGGGGGGGGAGAGTATTATGCAACCATTTTAGTTGACGTGGGGTTCTATTTAAGAATGAGAGTTATAACCAACTTTTTATGAACTGTATCTGGTGGCTAGAGACAATCAAGAGATCATGGTAAGCAGTGGTATTTATATACCGATCTGGACCGAAAAATTGAACGGAACCGACCGGTCGGCTTGGTCCTGTCTGGTCCAGACAGACATATAAACTGTGTGATTCTGTTGAAAATTATTAATCGGTCTTCACGCCGGTCTAAAATCGAAAAATCAGTGGACCGGACCGATGATCGGTTAAGAATCCAGTATGATAAATTTGCAAATCAAACTAATAAGTAATTCGCAGTCAAACAGTCAGAATTTTGCATCCAAAATATTATACAGAATACAATTTGTTTCCAACAAATCTGGTCCGGTTCAGTCCAATTGTTTTGCGGCCGGGCTGGACAATTTGATCACATCTGGTCACCAGAGGAACTCCCAAAACATAATTTTAAAAGTTCGGCAGCATGGTGAGCACAACGCACTTTCAAATTTAGATGTTACGAAATAGATAAAGTTTAAGGTCACTTACGTAGTTTTGCTTAAGGACTTACAGATTTGCATATCGATGTCAAGTCTGGTATTATCAGATATATGAACGGGGAAAATGCAAATAAATGGAAAGTCACGGATTAACAAAATTTCCATTGGTCAATTATCTGCATCCTTTACAATCAAACCAAATTCTGCTATGAAATTGATGCCTAAATGAAAAACAAAATACCAAACCAGCAAAAACATGAGGAATTGATGGCATACTTCTGTAGCCAATAACTATCCATATCTGTGAATTTTCAAAAGAATGAAACAAATGACCAAATGGAAAGAAAATGCTAAAATTAAAAGCTATTTTGTTACCTTTGAATGAAAGAATGGTGAATCCTGCTGCCAAGTATTTTGGATAGTGCACTCAAATTATTCAAGTAGCCCCATGGTGCTTATTTGTGTACATTGTTATTGATCTCCTCCATTAAAGCTCTAAATGCTGCTTGCCAGTTACCGCTTCCAGACTCAGAGATCAAAATTTTTTGCATCGCAATCAGCTCTTGAGGACTCGCCTTCTTGAATAATCCACCTAGCACAACTTCAATATCTTTAGTTGATTCCAGGTAACTATTATTTAGTTCATTCTGCTCTAAGTTAGTCAAATCAATGCCAAAGAATTTCTTTCCATCCCCCGAGATGCTTTGACAAGAGAAATTATCTTTTATTCCAATTCCAGAAAGTTGTCCAGAATCATCTAATCCATCAATCAGCACCTGTTTATTTGCCTTTGCTGCCCAGTACTCGGAGGACAGGCGATGAGGATCAAGAGCTTCAATAACCTGTTTGTCATTGAGTTAATACTTCAGAAAACATACAAATCTAAAGCCCCATCAAAAGCGAGATGCACGTAATATCAATGCATCTATGTAAGTTCATGTTCTTTCTTAGTATTAAAATGAATAGTATCTAAAAAGGAACTAAATTCCTTAGGTATCGGCGTCTATCTTCAATATGTAGTTATGTACAGTACAAATGAGCTTCATTGTGAATCAAACTTATGCTAGTAGTTTCGACAATGATATATACTTCTCGTCCTCTCGGTTTAGTGCACAAACACGGCTAAATTGCTTCTGATCAAAACTCACAGAGAGTGCATATTATGCTTACAATTGCACAGCTTGAATGTCACTGCTAGTTATAAATATCGGGGAGTTACCTTTGTGATCGAAGGAGACAAGAATCCAAACATTTCAAGCCCATTTATGCTTCCTGGCGATTGCAATGGCGGCATATCGTCTTTCCCAAGTTTATTTAGCCTTGTAATCTCCTCATTCAATCTTTTCCGCACCATTTCCCAGCATCGAACAGCAGATGATTCTGTAAATGTCACAGATGGTGTACCTTCACAAATGACCTAGAATAACAAGAACAAATACAAACAAATAAGTGACATATTCAATGCAGAACGACGACATAAGATAGAAAAATAAAAATATCATCGGTAGCATTTTTCTAATAAGCATCAGCAGCATCGCCTAACAAACAAATAAATCGCGTAGTCCATGCAGGACAAAGACATGAGATGGAAATAAGAATCTCATTCAGTCGCAATAATGTAATGAGCATTAGCTGCATCACCTCGAAATAACCTAGAAGCATAATGGAACCTTTTGGGGCACTGTAGACTCCATAAGAAAGGATTCTTAAATTATGGTGTAGGCTGCTGTTGAAGCTAGAGATGTTGCACTATCACTGCTTATCAAAACAATAAACCTCCAATCTTACCATGTTCATACGACTCTACTAGACTTTATCTCTGAAGATGCTTGCTAGCATATCTAAATATCTAAATATATTTGAGCCAAAAAAAAAAAAAACAGTCCAAAAGTCTCCATCAGAAGATTACAAAAGTATCAAACTAAAAACTAAGTGTCCAGCATTGTCAACTTTTCATTATGGTGAATTCATCGGAAAACAAAAGATGTCCCCAATGTTCTGGTTGAGAGGATACACAATAATCATAAGAATGTAAGAATCACAAGCAAACTTAGAAACTAATAAAACATATGTAAACCAATAAAAAAGAGGTACTACCGCATTGAACCTAGTTGTACCTTAAATAGAGGTCCAAGAATCCCTGCATCAAGTATCTCCGATATGTAGTTGCATTTAGTTGCTGGATCAAGCACACTATAATATTTAACACGGCTTTTAAATCCTGCAAATTATGATAACAGCCATTGATATGTCTGTACTCTGTATTATATTTACGATAAACCATCAAAGCAAAGTAATTTATGATGCAATTATCCTAACATGATCATACCTCTTGGGAAGATAGCTTGCCTACTGCACCACAGCTTTCCAGCCATTATGGTTCCAAAATCAAGAGGCTCGACATTGTAGTTAGGCCTCTCGAGAACCCTATATGGCTCAAGTTTCTGTTGAATATCAACACCAAATATCTTTGTGCCACATTTAGCTGGAAAGACAGCAACTCTAGAACATGATGCATCAGCATTTCTGCGTAAACTCGAAGAAGAAGCTAATTCAGATGAATTTATTAGCGAAACAGAGGTCTCACACTCTGAACTGGATCTGATAAGACTACTGCATACTCTCATTGGTTCAACCTCTAGCTTAGGTTCAACCATTTCAGGTCCATTCAGAGAGAGAACCATGGATGGTAAGGGGCAATCTTCATTTTCTTCCATACATTGCGAAGATAATTCTTCCATGTTAAGATCCAGACACAACTGCTTGCTGCCTGAAGAGTTGTTGACGCTAGCCAAGAAGATACAGGTCTTTTCTTGAGATGGATCTTTGCAGTTGATATCAGCTCCTAGTGATTCATTAGTATATTGGACCTCCTCTATCACTTTATCATAACTGAGCCTCAACTTCTTGTTTGATTCAAGACGAATGTCATCATCTATATTCGCAGCAGTCAAGTTAATATCAATAACCGGCCTCTTTGAATCAGCATCAGTTTTATCTAAGAATTCTTTTGCATCGGATAGACAGGAGTGGCATTGTCCTGAACTGTTACACTGTTTTGCTTCAGAAGGTAAAACCAAACCAAACTGCGTTGCAGCAAAACGCTTTAATGAACTAAGATCTCCTTCAAGAGCTTCTACCAGTGTGTTCAACTCATCCATTTCATAGCGAAATAGGAACTGCCTCTTACTTGGCTCACAGGAGCAGAGAAGTTCTGCATGTGTCAAGCATGCAAAACGGTTTGCAGAGCATTCGCAACCAGCAGCAGAAAGGTGAAGATCATAGAAACATGAGAAGCACTCCCTCTCACTCAATATATCAAAATCTTCAACCATCTTCTTAGACTTTGACATGTTACAGAGACGACTTCTTCTCTGTCGCTCCATGCCAACCCTCACCTGAAAACATAATGACATAATTAATTTCTCAGTTCTTAAACTTCAGTAGTGACGGAAGTATTGGATGATAAGGACAAGTACCTTAATAGCATTAGTCAACACTCCATCCCTTCCACACGCTTTTTCCCATCTTGTGTAGTCTGGTCCACTTCGCCCAAGGAATGATAGTTCCCAAAGCGTTCTGACTGCTTCCTTTGCTGCACCCAAGAGCAATTTGTCATGAGACAAGGACGTCTTCCGGCACTGCTCACTGTAAAGCTCGACTGCGCACTGGCCATGTCGCAACCAATCCATTGGAGCAACATTTACAGCCTCAGCACAGTTGAAGCCACAGTTGAAACCTGAGTGGTATGCTCTTGGGAGAGTGAGCACAAACTCTCCAGACTTCTGAGTTGCACGATAAACGGGCACTCCCTCAGATTTTAAAACTGTGGGAGACAGCTGTGTGACCTGTACCAAACAGGTAATCGTCAATCAAACTAAGAAATCATCAAACATCAGATATAGAGGTACAAAATGAATTTGTTGGAGCCAAAAAGATAGTTGCAACGCACGTGAAATTCAGGAGAAATTCTGCTCGAGAAACTTTCTAGAAGTAGAAACACAGAAAATATATTGTTATGCCTTTTTTACTTTTACATTTAGAAATGAAACCTACATGTAAAACCCAGAAGGCATGCTTTCCATCACATTATATTATGGGAGCAGTTGAGGAGTCTTGTGAATTAAGAAAGTTCACAGATGGTAAGTGCTTCCTTTTAATGAAATTTACTGCTGCATGATGGGTAGGTGTCAATTTAAAAACTGTTTCTGCATATTGCTTAGTACGGTTGTTCACACGCTAACCAATAAACCGTAAGACCTAAGCATAGTTATTCTTTTGTCTTGGACCTGGTTAAAACCAAGTTCTAACCGATCCCAATTGTCATCAAGCAGCATTTATACCAAATATGCAAATCAAGTCAATACCAGAAGTACATGTTTATATAAAGGTGCAGTTAGAGGCAGGTCGAAAGGAACTTACCAATTCATGCAGTAAATCTGGTTGTTCCTCGAACAATTCTGGTAGATGTTTTCTCATAGTATCTTCCAGCTTAACAGCATCACTGCCAGGGACACCATACCACACTTTTGGTTCACCAAAATGCATGTAGTTCAGTGAGTAAAGATGATGATCCTCCACATGCTAGTGCCAACAAAAAGAAAAGAAATAAAGAAAGAAAATGAGCAAGGGAAACAAAGACGGGAAAACTTTTATTTCTGATTATTGAATTGAATATGAAAATAGAAATCTGCATATATCTATCACATATGACATATCTTGTTCCAATTAAATGCTAAAGTTAAGACATCAAAATAAGCTACCGTAATGACTTAAAGATGAAAAGTTGACTGTCAAAATTTAAGCCAAATGCTTAAAGCATCTCATTTTTTACATAAGACATGACAATGATCAGAAACATTATCGCAAGTGTTTTTAATCACTAACAAACTCCTTGCAGCAGCCAATAGATTCAGAGTGACCTCTTAGCTGCTGCTTTTGTCAAGAAAGTTTTTTCTTTTTGAATGAGTCTCAATTGAAAATGTTGAAAAATATGACTCAAAGAGCACATATGAAACTAATACAAAGTGCTATTGAAAATTAACAGTCTAACTTTTAATTTGCCAATAATCTGCACTAAATGTCACCTCTTAGAATGAAGGTTTTAAACTTCAAAAGATGTCTTATTTTCCACTATCCTCTGACCATGAAACAAAAATTTCAAGTGAATCTGGTTAATTTGGTGTAACTAAATTCTGCAGCAGAAGGAAGAAAAGGGAACCCAAGGACTTACCCAACAAAATGACGAAAAACACATGCCTATGTAAAGCCAAGGCACCAAGACCCCAGATATATCTCCTCTTTCATGTACAAGAACAGACCCAGGAAGTCGTGGAAAGTTATTTAGGTTCCATCCAGACATGAGATATGGGTCTAACTTGTTTTCAGTAGAGGATGATGCTTTTGGAAAACCGCTGCCAAATATTCCAGTTTCTATATCAGCACCATAAAGTACCTGCCATTAAGAGGGCAACATTAGCTGCATTTATTTTTGAAGCATGGGTACAACATTTACAAAGATTGTTGAAAAACAGATACCTCAACTTCCTCAGTTGGATTCTCAACTATCCTCCAATACTCTCCTTCAACTTCTTCTACTGATGGTTCCCAGCTCTTTTTGGGTTCCTCATTATTAGGTGAAATATCTTTCAAATCCCCCATACCAAAAAATTGCTCTTTGAATTCATCAGCGAACTTCTGAAATGCTTCGAGAGTGTAGTCTGATCCAGATTGAAAGCCAAACTTTTCATCAGTGTCGGAGGTGCAATCATTGGCCTCTGTTGAATTAGAACTACGTCTTCGGGTCATTCCAAACCTCAAACCCTTTCTCCTTTTCCTTTTTCTTTGATGACGAGTCCGAGATTTTTTCCTCATGGGTACCCTATTTTGAAGCTGATCAACTTTTTGGATACGAGTGTTGAACTTTGCTACTTCCCACATGCTTTTCTCTTTCAAGGTACATGGTGGTGTCCATGAAGGAGGTGGAATGATGCGGCAGATGCCATATTTCTCCGCTTTCGGCAGTATGCTAGCAATGTAGCCAAGTGTATCCTTGAACTCCTGAAGGAGATGGACATAGTGAATATTCAATAACGATCAGACAACTATCACAATGCAAATAGATTAAAGCATAAAAAATCTACCTCTTCAGTTGGATAGAAAACAGGAGCCTCATCAATGACTGGTCTGCAGGCTTCTTCAGGAATCCATCTTGCAGAAACCTAGTTGAAAAAAAAAATGACCTTAGACAGATTGTTAAGTAGATTATTAAGCTCAATTTTCTGAACAAAGTATACCTTCTCCTTTTCACAATTTTCCAAGGATTTAGCAGTTTTCTTTCGCTGCAAACGTCTTGAAGTACAATCCTGCAAATGGAAGAGAGGAGATAACAAAGTTTATGCAACAGAATACGAAAAGTAGAAACACAGGTGTGGTGTACCACTGTCAACCTTCATGGTTCCTTTATAAGACAAAACTCTAAAGGAGCTGTGAAATTTATACTCCACTAGCTAAATTTCAGTGGTAATTTCTACCTGAGTAGTAATATGAACGGTATGATCCACTAGCTACGACTTTCACAAAAAAAATACAGTATTGGAAAAGAAACAGAGAGATGGAGGCATAAAGGTTATGGAACTAAGTTTGGGCACCTTGACTGGTCGCTCGCAATCTGATTCATCATCTGAGCTCATGTCAAAGACACCATAATACATTGTGTTTCTGCGTCTAAGAGAACGCTTGGACCCGTTCTCCTGACAACCACCAGAATCACCATTCATTTGCTCCGGTGGTGTAGCAGTTGGTTCCACTGAATCACCAGAGTTAACTGCAGCTTCATCTGGATCCTTCCTGAAGTCAACAATGTGCATATCAAAAAGTTGTTTTCCTTGACTTGGCACTGAGAAATTTTGCACATATTCTGTCTCCATTAATCCTCATCTGGGAGGGGGAAAAAGAACAAGTTAACCTTGTTTGGAGAAACATACAAAGATTTATAAAGGCCTGAGCATAAAAGTAACTATCGCAGATAATGGAAATAAGTCCATTATAAGCACACTCAAAGATACATTCATAGGACTTAATTAGGACATAGAAGTACAAAACAGCAGTCACGACATACAACCGTATATAAGAACTCGCCTTCTCCTTAAGATTCTCAATTCGAGATAACAACACTGAGATCAATCTGAATTGAATACCAAAAAGACACAGCTCAAACTGTTTTATATATCATGCATGCTTTCATAAATCATGTATACTGTGAAGAAGTGGCCTGATAGCATCTTGAAAAGCAACATTTGCAACAATAGGAAAGGCACTATAAAGATTTCTAGTGTGGCTTGCTGCTATTTGCATACAAGGCATTACAAATTTTAACAAAAGAATAAGAGAGAAAAATATTTACAACAAGCATTCTTATTTTGAGGTCAAGATATTATTTTCTTTTACTCTTTAGTAGCAAGGAATCTTCCTATGATGAAGCTTCGAGGGTATGTTGTGAAAAGTATATAGCTAGCAGAGTTAGGTTTGGTATGGTGATGTACAGTGACTGATACTCAGAAACTCTGCGTCAGAATACAGTGATTGATACTCTAAAAATCCTTTACACAGTTTTATATTCTGAATATCTTTGAGCAGTTCGATATACTCTAAAATTCCATCAACAAGTACAATATCATCAGCAAATAGCATGCACCTGGGGACATCATCTTGAATTTGCGTCAACTCATTCTTAATCAAGACAAATAAAAAAGGGCTCAACTCATTCTTAATCAAGGCAAATAAAAAAGGGCTCAAGGCCATAACTTCGGTGAAAAGGCCTCGATTCGTCTCCAATCATCCTAGTGCACGTAATAGTCTCATACATATCTTGGATACTTTAAAATAGAATGTGAAGAGCTCTTTCTTCTCTAGGGACCATGCAATATGCTTTTCCAAATTAATGAAAATGATATACAAGTCTTTCTTCACTAGCCAAGCACGTGGAGCGCAGTGGCATGCACAACCCTTCCCCCCCCCCATCCCCCGGGTTCGACCCCCAGTGGGGTCACCCAGGGTAGGGAGGGGAAAAAAAAGGCTTTCTTCACTAACCATAGTACTCGATTATGCTTTTAAAAAGGTGAATAACTTTCAAGGTCGATCTTCCTAGTATAAAGTCAAATTGGTTTCAAAAAATACTCGCCTATTGTCTTGATCTCCTCTCTATTAGCCTCTCCTAAAGCCTCATTATATCACTTAGTTTAATGGTTCGATAATTAGAAATATTTTGCACGTGGCACACATCATCTTTGTTCTTACAAATCGATATGTAAGAGTTTCATGCATTCTCTTAATCAGTAAGATTTTGTTTAGCTGTTGCGCTAGGCAGCCGATACTTATTCTCCCATAGAATTTCCAAGCTTCAATAGGTCTACCATTACCGTTCCCCTCCTCAATGTCTTCAAAGCCTACTACACTTTATATTTGTCGATGCATCTATACAAAATACAATTTCAAGACTTATCCTAATCCTACAACTCACCAAACACACTTTTGCATCCACCATCTCTCAATGAAGAGCTTAAAGAATCTTCTCCACCTTCCTTTATGTTTATCAGACATGAGACAACAACAATTGACCAGCCTCCCACTAGAAATATCAAATGTGGTCCAAATCCTTGGCTCCTCTCGATCGTTTTCACAATCTTGTAAAGCTCTTTTCCCATCCTTACTGCTTAGTGTCTAACTTTCTAAAAAATCGTAAAAGACTCACTGTCTAACTTTCTAGCTTTAGCATCACTGACTACACTCTTCGTCTCTATTATAGCCTGCTTGTACTTCAATCTGGTCTCCTCGCATTTATTTCAAACCCAATCCTGATAGCAAATTCTCTTTGCTTCCAACTTTTTCCTGCTTGTCCTTACTCTACCACCAGAACTCCTCTTGGACGGTCATGACAACATCAACACAATCAGGTAAATTAATCAAAAGGACAATCCTATTAAAAGGAATTTAATATCATGTATACCCTAAGCGATCAAACCTTGCAGACTTCCTGGCAGCGCATCCAGTTCCATCCCCTTATAGCTTATCCAATAACTTTCTCCGCTATAGCAATTACTGTCCGTAACCTTCATCGACATCTCTCAGCTTCTCCTACAAAATCCCAATCTCATCGAGTAGCAACATTCTCTTACAAAATCGCATTGCCGCCCTCATTTCTATACCATGACCAAAGCCATTGTCACAGAAAGCGTAACTCTCCACTTCAACTCTCACATGGCCTTTCAAGTCACCTCCAAGTAAATCGCTTTTCACAGGTGGGCTGTGCTGGAACAATTCATCGAAATCCTATGAGAATTTTTCTTTGACCTATCCTTGCTGGCGGTTGTGACGCATAGAGACTAATCACATTTTGGAAATTCTCTTATACCACAAACTTGACGTAGATGATTTGATCTCCATATCTGTCGCGTCCCGACCCGTCCCGGGCCCCACCCGCCAAACCCCGGCCGCACCACACGGCCGGATCCTTTTTCTCCGACCCGAAAAGGGTGGTACCATTGGTTGGTGGTAGGCTTAGGGCCCCCTAACATATAAGCTCAAATCTGTCCCCCGCCTAGGCGGTATGGGACTAAACTCTTCGTTGGCTCGCGCATAGGCCCAACTTGCGCCTAGCTCACGACTTTCGGTCGACCGATCCTCGGTTTCGGTCGTCCGAAACCTGTGCAGACCACGCGCACTCCCGTGCGATCGCACCTAACCGGGGTATTACAATATCAGTCGACATCCATAACATCCTCCTTGTCACTATCCAAAAGAACTCCATTTTTTCCTTTCGATTCGCCTTAACTAAGTACCAAAATCTCAATCCATCAACATTCTTTCTCTTGCACCGATCCACTTAGTCTAGTGCGTGCAAATAATATTAATGTTTCATCTCTTTATCTCACCCACTAGCTCAACATATCAATTCAATCTATATACTAAATACCAATTCAAGGGCAAGTGACAAATTAAAGGTAAAAATGATCGCAAAATCATCTGACCAAATACCATTATATAGAATAGGATTTCAGCAAAATTACAACTAGATGGAATGCTGACCTTTACTGTAAACCCAAAACACCTATTTCAAATAATCGAGACATAGATAAAAATCACCCACCAAAACAAAGCTACATGGTAAAAGGTAAAAAAACAACATTCTTATTATAAATAAATAAATAAATAACCCAAAAAAACACCGAATAGGCAGCATACATGCGAACCAAGAAAGATCTGTCAATTGACAGATCGACTCCTAAAATAAGAAAATCGCATAATTCACAGAAAGGTAGTATAAATAGGACGTGAAAAAACCTAATCCTAACATGCAATGGTAGATCAAAGCATACACTATCCATCACAACAAATACATTGAAGCAGATCCTAGAACAAAATTGACAAATTTTATTGATTCACAGATCCATGTAAAATTTACCAAATCTTGTCCACAAATGGATCAAGGGGTAGACATAAAACAAAAGAAACCCTAGATTCACACAAAACAATTGATCTTCTCCATCAGTAACGCATGAATTTGCAAAGCAACAATGCCAAAGTATAAAACCAAAGAAGCCATCAACTTTGTCAAATTTCCGAACAAACAAATACTAACCAGAAAAACGACAACGAATATCCATTAAATTAAAATTTCATTGAATCACATGAAATCAATCAAACAGAACAATTGATATCAAATAAACAATTTAATATAAAATTTAAATGGAAGGAATTAAATTAAATTACATGGAGAAGAATAACCCTAAGCATGGGATTCAAGAGGCTATAACTTTATGAGTCAGAAAAGAATACCTTAAAAGCAAGCAACTAAGAACACCAATCGGAGGAGAGCAAGGAGAGATTTTCTTGGTCTAATTTAACGAAGATTTCCTCTTTTATTGGATTTTCGGAATATTTCTTTTTATAGGATAGACATATAAATAAATTAAATTAAATAAATAAAGGTGAGGGGTCAACCCGTATAATGCTGCACGATCTTTAACTAAAACCGAATTAAACACCGAGTAGGAAGAGAGAAGCCCACAAACAGACTTGTTATTTTCATGCACAGTTTTGTTTCTTCTGACCTTGATTTATCCTTAATTCACATTTTTGCCACTAGTCGGTTTGGTGAGAAACTGTGTGCTAGCATTTATTTTAGTTCAAGGGATCTCATACACTCTCCCAGCATGAACCATCTACCCCTACTCATAAACCATTTTGAGACTGTATGTCGCACTCATTCTAATATATACAATAAGGTTTTGTGTGCCGAACCGAATCGAATTTTGGTAAACTCAGATCTCGGCACGTGCCGACCGTGCCGATGGTGCTGTGCCGACCATGTCGATATATATTTATTTGTTAGTTTTTTAAAAATAAAATTAATTTAAAAAAAATTTTAAATATAATTTTTTTTTTTACACGTGCCGTGCCGATTCGTACTGTGCCAACAACTGCCGGAACAGGCACGTACAGCCCAATACGGACTGTGCCAACCAACACCGAAAATCATGATATACAGTTAAACGTGTGAACTGATATCGCACCAGATCTCGCTTACCACGTGCAGCAAATGAAATGTTGATCTTCTCGGAAGAGTAGCCTCAAACCGACGCCGTGTACCTAGTCCGTGGTCCCAAGTGAGGTCGAAGTCGTGGAGCAGTCAATTAACCACGGAGAAAGAACCGATCAAGGATGACAATAAGGCAGCAATGACTGCTATTGATATATTGACCGAATCATCATGCGAATACTTATTAGGTTCGATTTTTCCTACCTTCTTAATGGGCGCGAGTGCATATAACTTTCGTGTACGAAACCGATGCACAAGGACTTCACTTTTACTATTTTCAAAAGAGCTATAAAGAAATAGTCTAAGGCTCCCTGTAAGCTCTGATTTTAGCCAATGAGAGATCGTGATGGAGTGTTATATCTAAAAAAATTCGTCATTTAATCTGCGTTAAAATCGAAAGTTTTCACATAAACAATTCTCTGTGTTTGTCTGTGTGACTTCTTAATAACCTCAACCTCCAAATACTAATAATATCAGTCGAATACGAGCTCGATCAGAAATAAAGTGCAAAGCTATAATATTATAAGCAGGTAAGAAAGCTCATTTTATAAGTCTGCGTGAATATACAAACGATGGGCTCGACGACGACGCAATTATAAGCCGCATCCAAACCGACGTAAAGGAAAACAACGCGCACCACAACACACGGTTTAGTCAGTGAAGGGATAAAAAGGTTGCATCACGTGTGTCACGTGCTCAACATGCAGTAGATTACGTTATTATCAGTAGAACGCCAGAACTGGCCAATAAATCCATACGTATGAATCTTTCCTTTTCAAAGAATTCAATTTATAAATTGGACATCAGCATAAAAGAAACATATAAATATTTTTTAAAAATTATAAACATATATTTTTTTGTGTATTTTTTTTTTTAAAAATATATATTTAAATAGATATTATGAATCTAAATTTGTAGAATTTTAAAAAAGCTTTGAAATTTCAAAGCATTTATGCCAAGACATTTTTGAAATTTGAATATAATAAGTATTAAGGCAAATTAAAATCTTTTTTTTTGTATTTTAATTTTAAAAAATTTTACACATTCGTTTTTTAAGTTGACATCATATTTATAGAATATATAAATGAGGACCGATTTATAATATCGGAAGAAGTTGGAGTTACATATTGACGTATCAATAGGGGCATAAATTGCTTTTCTCCAAAGGATCCCCCAAGAAAATTAGAAAATTCTCTAGCAGTTTACATGTATATTTCTGGTTGGGGAGAATTACGTATCAGCCCCCTTAATAAATATTTTTTACTAATCAGCCCTCATCCTAGTTCTAACTGATTAGCTCCATTTTACTATTTCACTTTTTTACACAGACAAAAATACCTCCGAATGTCCCACTCCAACACTTAAAACGTTATTTTTAGACAATATTTTTAACATCCAAAATAAATATTTAGAAATATTTTTTGAAAAAAAATTCAATACGAAAGTTGTAAATCTTCGTGTTGAAAGTTTTTCAAAAAAATACTTCTAAATATTTATTTTAGGATATTAAAAAAAGCGGTTAAAAATAATTTCATAAAATCTATAACTTTTATATTAAAAAATTTTTCAAAAAATTATTTTAAATATTTATTTTGAGGTGTTAAAAATAGCACTTCAAATAGAGTTAAAATATCAAAATACATAGAAATGGAGGAATTTTTTTTTTAGACAATTTTTTTATAAAGAGCTGATCAGTAAAGACATAAACTTGAGAGGGACTGTCTTGTAATTTTCTTTTCTTATTATTGCCTGTGGGCTTGCTTTGCCGTGTTGGATACCCACGTAGTGGAGGCTACCCTCAGCCTATACTGTTAACACTTTTATCTTAGTTATATGGCATATTATTAGGACTAAGTATAATCTGTTTCAATCCAAAAGACCGAACCAAACGATCCAAAAAAATCTTTAACTTTTTATTCCATTCGGATAAGTTCCCTTGATCTAGTATAAAACAACGGACCAAACCTAAGTATTATTTGCCTAAGTATTAGATAGATACTTTCTCCAAAAAATAATCCAAGTATAATTATCCCCAAGAATTTCTCGGCGAATTCGATGGGGAACCGACGAATTTTCCTGTTGCTTGGTCAAGCGTAATTTTCACGCTAGTTTGATTATTTTGTATTTTTGAATACGTCATCTAGATGACGCGAAATTTCAATAACATTTGAATTTTAGAATTTTATTTTAGAATAAATTTAATAAATATTCTAAATATTTTAAATAAATTTAATATATTTTAGAATTTTATGTTAAAATAATTTTTAAATAAATATTTTAAGACTCAAAACTTTTATTAATCAGTAAATATTTCAAAACCGACCGTACTTTTACTTCTATCTTTATTTTGTTTTTGTTTTACTATTTATTCTACTCATTTTATTTAATTGTATATTTATATTTTTTTTAATTTACTCTTACATTATACGTATGTGAGTCATATTTGTAAATATTTTTTTTAATTTACTCTTAATGCAATGATACTTTTTAAATATTATTTAATGTTTTTAAAAAGTAATTTAAATAGATACCTTAAAGTTTAAAAATTTAGCAAAATTAGCTAAAATTTCTTTAAAAAATATATTTTTTGAGTTATTACCTGAATTTTAAATATCAAGGTTTTAATTGTCTCGAAATTTAACTTTTTAATATTTATTGTTTTAAAAAAATTTTAAAATAATATTTGAAAAATCGTCTATATTGACCGTGCACGACTCTTGACTTTTGACTCATGGGCCATAGTCCATTAAAGTTGGTGGGTTGCTGTTAATGGGAGAAAAAAAAAAAAGAAGCAAAAATTAACCATAACAAGGTAATAAACTGTATTTAAGATGAGAAAAAAATGCGTCGTCGAGCTAACTTATGATTATTTGAAATTGGATTACTTCCTTCCCCTGCTTCTGTTTCAATAAGGACTATTAGATTTTATTTTATTTATTTATTTTGGTCATCAGAAGGACTATTAGATGTTAATTCTATCCTATATTAAGTCGTTCATATCTCCAGTTGCTGCACCTCAATGATACTGCTACACCATCAGATTTAATTTCCGATCTATATTATGTTGTACTAGGTTTTGGCCCAATAACTTTTACTATATGTATTTTTTAAAAAATATTTTAACATGAAAATTATAAATTTTGATAAAATGTATAATTTTTATTTTGAAATTTTTTTTCAAAATATACTTCTAAAGAAATATTCTATGACCTCAAAGCTTTAACGGATTAAAAAATTATTTTTAAAATCCGTAAAAACAGTAAGACTTTGGAAGCCAAGAACAGTTATGTTAAAAATTGTAAATCTTATTACAAATTGTAAATCTTTGGAAAAAAATTTTCAATACAAAAATTGTAAATCTTATCAAAATTTATAATTTTTATGTTAAAAATATTTTTAAAAAATACATATAATTATTTTTAGATTATTTTTTAAAATGTAAGAATAAATAATTGAGACACAAAATAGGGGCAGATGATCCGGCCTCCATTTATTCCACTTCTAAATTCCTAAAATGTCAAGCCAAAAAATAAATTTTTTTTTCCAAAACTCATGCACAATCGACTTCTCAAAAATCACTCTCTACCTAACTATCTCAATTCCTAATTTCTAAATCGATGGATACAATTGCCAATCCACCTATATTTTAATTATTGTAATTTATAATTTGTAATTTCAATTATCACAATTTACAATCATATTTCATTATTATAACTTCGTAATTTTATTGCCAACTATATTTTATTACTGATGTTCTATTTTTATAATTTAATTGCTATATATATTTTTATTATTTCTGTATTTTGACTGTCGTGAAGTTGTACATTTGAATTTCTTTTTTTTGATAAATAATCTTTTATATAATTTTTGAATAAATTTTTTTACTGCAGATATTTTTTGCCACCCTCGAACCGAAAAACTTGACTCACTGTTTGGTTGCTTATCTCCTTGTTCAGCATATAGTACTAAATATAGCGTATTCCAAGAGGACATCGGAGTTTCGAACATGGAATATTTTTTATTAAATTAACTAAATAAGTATTCCAATTGCTGGAATCATCGGTGGGAAAACGGTCACCTAAGTTTTTGATCAGTCATTGTCTTGCAACTGTAGCCATTGGTTTGTTTATATATTGGTGATCTAATCTGCATCTAGATTAGGTTAGGTACTAGACGTATTAAATTTACATTCATTGCATTCAAAATGACATCAATTCAATTTGAAATTACAGATTATAGTGCAATTATTCAGCATTTAGATTCACTTTTAAGACATAACAGTACAATTGTTTGCATTTTATGGATTTAGTTTCATTAATTCCTGATTGTTATGCTTGCAGATAATATGAATGTCAATATGCTCCATTTGTTGTATTTTTTTTATTTTTACTGAATCCTGAACACTACATATTGAGAAATATTTTGGTGTGCATATGCTAGTGTTTAAATGCTCAAACTAGTTATATGGATTAACTTCTTACTTGATGCAGTATTTATAAAGTAGTTTCTGTAGTTATGGTAGGAAACCATTTAAACAATGAGTAGTTTCAATTTGTGAATTATCAAGGCGGCGTTTACGTGCACATAAGGCTCCCATGTGCGAGGAGTGCTAGGAGGTCTGGTCCTCGAAGGCTATAAATTGCAGGGTTAGATGTTCCTGTCACGGTCGCCTCCTTGACTGAGCTATGTCCGGATCGCCGAATAGGAGGGTTACAGTCTCATGCCTTAGCAAATGGTTTGCAGTTTTGGTTTAATGATATTGGGCCTCAAATTGGCTGAGGTGCATATGGTTTCGGTTCCTATGTGCTCAATATGCTACTTCTGATTTGAAGTATCTGGTTCAAGTTGTGCATATTGTATTTTCTGAGGCACAACTTTGATGATTTTATTGAGATAGTGCATTATTATGGTTAAAACTGAATAAAGAAGGCTGTTGTAGATAAATCTTGTCAGTTTTCCATTCTGCTATACGATTGATTTAGTCATTTTGCATTCTTGATGATTTTATAAAATTATATTTTTATTTTTGACCAAAAATCAGCCATTGTTGATCAAACAACTCGAAGTTTGTCAAAGCAACAACAATCTTGTCAAATTTGTGCTTTGGGAAACTTGTGGAGTCATTGCACATATATGTATGTATTTTCCAGACTTTACAGCATTCAGCTTGGTAAATTGTGTTTCTGTGTTCACTCAGTGGCATTTGGGTATAACTACTTATTTAGGTTAGTTTTGACAATAACTGCTTCAAGCATACTATTTTCTTTTCACATTTGTATTACATCATTTTCTCAAAAAAATTATTTGTATTATATCATAACACCATACTTTTTTTTACCTGGTGTAATGATATAATACAATATGAATGCCTTCAAGTAATTAGCTAATAGCAATATGCACTAGAACACTTTCCTCTTGCAATATGAATGTCTCCTTGAAATATTCTTTGTGCCTTCGAAAATCTGCCATGATATTTCAGTTTGCTACTTTCAATGCGAATATCTAAATGCCTTCATAAATGTTTGATAACTTGTAATCAATACATCATCCGCTATCTTCTTGTCTACCATCTTTTTGTAGGGGATCGTGTGAAAACTTTCCGAATACATTACCTTCAAGATACAAAGGACATACAACATTAAGAGTAAGCTGTAATCTGAATTCTGAACATCAACCTAAGTGCTTGCTTGTGCTTATTAAATTTTGTTTTATTATTGTATAAGGATTGGATATCTTTAACTTTGTGCCAAATATCTACTGATCTGTTATTTAGATAGCATAACGCTATAAAATTTATCAATGAGCAATTTCATAATTGCTAATATTCAAACGGGATTCAATTATAGGAATAGCAAATATTATATAAAATGTTCAGCATAAAGTACGGATGCTTCAGCAAAAATAAAGAAGAAAATTTGCTTAAATGAAAGATATGTTTGGATCATTTGATAATTCATCATACTTTCATTTAACAGTGATACTGCCTATAAAGTATAAACTATAGTTTAGAGGCATCCATTATTTGCATATTGAAGTTAGCGAAGTACCAATCATGTCAGTGAACAATGTAGGGGAAAGAGCTACCTGATATCTATCACCAAATGAAGACCTGGAAGTTAACTACCATTTTAGCAGCATCTAGATCAGGACTCCAAATGCTGCATAATGTAGCCTTTATATGGAAAGAAATGCCATTATTGTATTTTTTTTTTTTTTTGCTCATTCAGTGCTGATCGTGATCTTGTTTTTTCTTTTAAAAAAATGAATAAACATGGAGACGGTTAGTTCAAAAGGCATACTGAACTAAAATCCTAAGCTGAAAGCAAAAGGCATACTGAACAAGCCCTTATTTCTTGGCGCATTCCATATGAAGTTTCTCTTTTGCAATTAGAAGGCCTCCCATGTAGTGTGTTATTAAAATATCTAACAATACTACTTTAGTCATGAAGTGCTTTGTTGGTCTGTAAGGGATTTAGAATTCAGGATAGCTAGGAGGTCGCAGTTGCTAATAATGCATTACCATCATTTACTTCTTTTTTTTCCATGAAAGAAAATTACCCTCAATCACTTCATATTTACATCTTAAAGTTTTGTCTGAATGGGTATGCATAGATTAACAGAAATTGTCCACTTTACCAACGTGGACAGAGTTCTTTTGGAATTTGGCAGGGTTAAGTCCTAGGTGGGACTCAACTGAACACACATTTGCTTTGCATGAGTGCTAACAAATCATTCTTGAGTGAATTGTGAACTTCTTATATTGGATTTGAGAAATGTTAATATTTTTTTCAAATGATTACATATTTTAGAAACCAACAAGTCGCACAGTACATAGTCATGGGCTTGTTATGTTGATTAAGGTGGATATTATATTAGCAATGCTCCCATAGGAAATAGTTGTACTGAATTTTTTACTTGGTTTGTCTGTATTAACTTTATACGTGTTCTTCATTGTGCAATAAGTGGATTCTATAAATAGGGTGTTACACTAAAACTTCTCTTGAACTACGCTTCGAATTTCATTGCAGCCCGACTTATTCTTATGCCAGCCCAAATCAAATTAAAGAAAATATTTGGGGGACTTTTTATGAAGTCCCCCAAATCAAATTAAAGAAAATATTTGGGGGACTTTTGGGGGACTTATTCTTATGCCAGCCCAAATCAAATTAAAGAAAATATTTGGGGGACTTTTTATGAAGTCCATGATGGTAGCGGAGGGACCGTTAACGGCCAGGGACTAAAGCCCAGCACTTATGGACTCATTAGCCCATTATGATTTTTCTGTGTGATATAAAAAGGTGGATGTAATATCCTTTTAGAATGAAAACCATGATCTTTTGGATAAAACATTGGCAACTTCTTGCCATGTAATCATCAGTTAACTTTCGAATGCTGGCAGTACCAAATATTTCCTTAATTCCATCGATGAACATTTACAAAGCTCCATCTTCCTTGTGCAGTGATTCACTAAAGTAACTACTGACATCATTGAGTAGGACTTCAGGGTTTACTATATATTGCAAGAGCTGTATATCTGTGTAGCTGATCTAAAATGTTTTTGTGGTATCATAATAATACTTGTTTCGTGAAGTTGGTATTATTCAATCAACTTGTTTCGTGAAGTTGTTCTCACCATTTGCACTAATGGTTCATAACGATGTTCTTCAAATGTATGTGAAGGCCTGCATATCTTTCAGATTAGTCTCCACGTGGGTGGATATTTTTGTCCAGTTTTTGAAAGAGAACCATATCATGTTTGAAAGTCTTACTCAGTTGTTAAACAAAATGCTTCTGTAATCTGTCCCGTTGTAATATTGTTCATCAAAACGTGATTTGAAACAAAATTTGGTCTCCATCAAATGCTTCCTTATACCGTTCCTCCATGTATATTTATCTAACTGGGCTTTTGAATCTAATGAAAAATGTTAGTCACTTCTATCCGGGAGGATAGTGCGAGTTTCAATTAGGACTTCTTGTGGATTTAAAATTTTAAATGACAAGTTGATTAATGCAGATAGGATGTGGTGTTTTGTTAAAAGCTCTATCTTCAACTTATGTTTAGTTAGCTGTAGCTTATCCCTTCAATGATCAGAGTAGTACTAATTCAACAACCTAGAAGATATGTAAATGATAAAGATGGTTATTTTTACTTTAAGGTGATTGAAAATTATATGTGCAATGGGAATATCCCTGAGGATATGATATTTTCAGCTGAATTTTCATATCTAACAAAGAAACTCAAATGTTGCATTGCAAAATGGATTTTCTTTGACCATCCTTCTCATCCTGGAGACTTCACAACCTGCTGTTTAGCAGATCGAAAGTGGTTGCCTTTTAATGGCTGTCTCAAGTTTGAGTCTTCTAGCATCTACACATAATCTGTGCAAGAAACAAACGATATTTTTTGCAGCTGTAATTTCGTAATGTAGTGTGTAAACCTTCTCATGTTTGCTTTCTTCATATGCCTTCAGTGAAATTCTAGCTTCCATTTTAGCGGATAAGCATCAGATTTTCATGACTATTTACCAGTAGATATTCACAGCTTCTCGTCTTCTGGGCTTTTGAAATGACGAAATTGTATCTTTAAATGTGAAATGTCTTAGCACAATATGTTGCTTGCTTAAATAAGCTATGGACTTTATTATTCTTGCTCTTTTGCATCACATAAGCTCCGGAATTTATGTTCTTACGCTTTCTTCCCCTCATAATCACACTGATTTAAATATCTTGCGTGACCTTCTTGTAGAAGCAATTCTGCTGACGAAAGTCATACTAAGATATTATTTGCTTGTTTGAGTTGATGAACTGATAAAGTGCTAACACTGAACTAGCGTCACAGTACGTGGCATACGCCAGTGATGTTCAGTCTCCACTTAAACAAAAACCAATGGAGAAGGTAAGCGCCTTTGCGGTTGCACTTGAAGTATCGAAAAGATTGACTATTCTGGTAATTTTGGCCTGTAAACATTTTAAGGAAAAGTTTCAGTTTTTAAATGAGATTATGCTGCTGCTAAATTCGGTTTGAAATCGTATAGTTGGTGAACTAAATCCATATAGCTCAAACACATCACATTTTGTTAAACATGCCAGAATGACTGTTTGCAGATCTGGCGTATGATTTTTGTTGTATTATTTTGTTGCATACTTTCTTAATTTATCTATTTGTTTTTAATTGCTGGACAGGTCTTAATTGGAAGAAAAGACACTACTCAGTTTTTTCTGGTTCCTGAAGTAGATTGCTCACTGCAAGTAGTAAGTAATCCAAGTTTTATAATTGAGATTACTAATTTCTATTGCATGGATTCGGATTCCTGTAACTTTTTCCTGCTCTTACTAGATTGCATGTTTTGACTATGTTATCCCTCAGCACAAGGCAACTAGAATTAATCATATAGGTCTATTTCTGATACGTTGTACCTAACTCAACTTCCCTGACTGACTATTTTCATCTTTATAAATCATTACAAAAGAGTTCTGAAATCATTAGCTGAGCAAGCTTATAGTTGTCTAACATTTCTGATAACAAGTTGGATGCTTGGACCAGGAAGTTAGGTGGATGTGATTTATTAAATTAGTCATTCCAATTTAAAAATATATAATGTGAATAAATGTCTTATCCGGTATACAAGATTAGGCAATTGTCACTGACTTGAACCAGTATTGAAAGGGACAATCTTTCTTTGATACATAGTTTAAATATCCTTTTTTTTTTTAAAAAAAAAAAGGAAACGTGCAAAGTGTCATTTTCATTGACATGAAACGGAAGCACAATCATAATAAACTAGTAGGCCGCATAGTTTACCTTGTAGACTCAGCTAATAGTCTACTTAATTAGAGGATAATAGAGAAAAGGATGACAGAAAGGAAACATGAATGATTTAAAAATATTGCAGGCTTTGCAGTTTCAAGATAATTTTTTTTTTTTTAATAAAAATCTTTTTGATGACTTTGAACACAGAAAAGTTTACAGATTATAATGTCATAAGTCTCCCGCCCGTGGGTCAGTCGGCCGGGGCACTCGCCTCAGGAAGCGAGCGTCCGGGTTCGAACCCCACGGGTGGCTGAAATGCGGATGTGCCAATGGCCCCGCGAGTTTACAGCGGTCGCGGGAAAGCTGGTGGCTGGGTAACTCCCAGTACTCCATGTCTGGTCCGAGACGGATGCCAGGTCGGGGTTTTACTCTCTTGCGTGCACCTGGGTCCAAAATGGTCCTATAGGTGTGCGTAGAAAGCTGTGGTCCGCTAGTTAGCGGAGACCCAGGCAGAGGTTTCGCCTCGTTATCTCAAAAAAAAGAAGTCATAATAAGATGTGAAAAACTATGAACACACCAATCAATATCAATTGATTAAGCTTACATAATTATGTGTGAAATTGAAATCAATTTTTTTTCCCTTAAGTACAGCTTCCACTGTTCCATTTCTTTTGAAGATTACCATATCTGATGTACTTTTTATATTTAATTAGTGACTATGTCTGCCCAAGAGGTTGTATCTGTGGACTAATTACTTATGGTGGCAATTTTCTTAGTGACTTGGCAGATGTGATATTGCGTATAGGTTTATTAAATTATGCCTATAGTTGAGATATGATGTATGGAAAATGATTAGGACCCCTCAACTTTCACAAATTTTGTTCCGAGCGAGAGTCGGTGACCTAATTGATACCGACTCTAACATGACCGTATGATGTTATGCTATTTTTTTTGAAAAATTTGATTTTAATCCATCTGGTATTTGAAAGAAATATTAGTAAATTTGAACTGCAACTTAAAAGTTGAAGATGTACTACTAATTGCCAAAATTAACATTACTACTTTTTGCATCCTGGTGTTCCTAAAAAAATGTTTGGTAAATATGCACCTAATTTTCTTTGTTCAGAAACAGCCTCTTCGGATTTGGTTGTTCGTATTTTGTCCTCTCCAGACCCTGTTCGGGTGGGTTCATCACTGGGGGGTTGTTGTTGCATCTAAATAGAGTTTCTCTGCTTCTGTTGCTTGCTCTATTAAGTTTTAGCTCTCACTGACATACAATATTCTCAAATTGTATACTACACTGGGGACCGAAAAGAAACTACATGAAAGTAACATTTTGAATGTTCTTAATAAGGACTTGATAGATGCTAAAATCACTTTATATCATTGACATAATCTAGGAGTCTCTTCAAAGAATGGACTGATAGGAAAAGGTAATTTAGGATAATAGGTCCATAGAGATTATATGAGATCATTGATGTCAACAGACATGAAATTTATTCGAATAAATACATGCAAGTGGGTGTATCATTATGTAAGATTCGATAGTATTGGAAGCCAATGGAATTTGTGTGAGATGGGCCTTGGGGCAAAGAGGGGACATTGCCAATAACATGAAAAATAGGGCCTTGTCGGTCCATCTGTTCGACCGGTGATAATGAACAAGCTCGACAAGGAACGAGTGACACTTCCTTGTAACACTTTCGGCTCAGTCCGAGGAATATCCCAATTGTCTCCTTTCATCTAACTCACACCAACTTTTGTAACAACTCATTAATGGAGAGGTGATCTAATGCAGTCGACTGCACCATATTACGTTGCAGTCGACTATACCAAAGTCCTATAAGGAGCAATTTTTTTTGAAAAGATTTTTTATATTAAAATTATAGATTTTTTTTTTTTTTATTAAAAATCCGTTAAGACTAGAATTCCAAATCAGCTATTTTAAAGTATTTTTTTGAAAAAACATTAAATACTAAAGATGTAGAACTCATCAAAATCTATAAGTTTCATGTAGAAATATTTTCCAAAAATTATTTTGGAATGAGTGACATTTCCTTGTAACCCCTTCGGCTTAGCCCGAGGAATATCCCAATTATCTTCTTCCATGTAACTCTCACCAACTTTTGTAACAACATTCATTAATGGAGAGGTGAAAGTTATAGATTTTTTTTAAACCCGTTAAAACTTTTGAATCCTAAAATATCTAGTTAGAAGTATTTTTTTTAAAAAAAACTTTGAATGCCAAAGTTATAGATCTCATTAAAATTTATAATTTTCATATATAAAATATTTTCAAAAAAATATTCTTATAGGACTTTTGGTACAGTCGACTGTACCAGATCATTTTTCCTCTGTAATGTAGTTCATCATCCTGCGCATGCTTAGGACACTAGACGATTGAACCCTGTAAATACATGTCTCCACATTCTGTTTATTGTCCTGGCTGTATATTCTGATTATTTTTCCATGTTTAGAGTCCAGCTGGGTAATCAGAAATATTTCATATAACAGTAGATGCTTTGGCTTTGTCCCAGCTGCTAGCTCACAACCACTAGAATTGAATTTGGGAGATAAAATTCAAGTGAAGTTGCTTTCGACCAATTATTTTAACCATTTTCCGAACTTGAAAGCACCCCAATGGGGGGTGGTTGATCAGTGATTAGAAGAACAAGGAGATCACCATCACATTGTCTTCTTTTGTTGATTTGTCCTTTACTTTTAATCCATTGCTTTCATGACAGCAAAAGCATTGGTGATGTGTTTCTTAGATTGTGATCTTGGTTCACCTCCGAGCAATCCCTTGGCCACTTGGTGATACCCAGGAGGTTTACATTGTTTAAGTAACACGAATCTCAAGTTCGTTTAGTTTGGGGGGTGAATGTGACATTCATGTTGGTCATTTCTATTCTTTTCTAACCGATACTTTCGGTCTTCTTCCTCCTTTCAGGTGTACGGCTAGGATTGGTGCAGTTCAACCTCTCAGAATCGGCGCAAAGATGAATAGTTTGGTTTCTATTTCCGACGTGTACTTCGACTAAAAAAAAGCAGCTACTAAGTTCAAAAGAGAAAGCCGACCGACTATTGAGCTAGTTTGCTAATATACCGCCACGTATGCAAGGAGTCGTAAAATATTCGAAAGCTTTGTCCTGCAAGGCTTATTATTATAAGTAATGTACCAATTAGATAATATTGCTTCACATATCATCTTAAATCTAATTGAAGATTGGATCCAAGATGCACATTTTCAGGTACTTTGATTTTTCTGAGGTTGACTTTCTTAAATCCCCATTGGCTGTGTCCTATAGAACTTAATCATATTAAGAATATTGTTAGTCTATTTTTGACATTATTGGTGTCTTGACATGCTTGCAAACATATTATATAATATTATTGTTAAAAATTGACTTTTTGTACAAATATACAAGAATATCAAGGCATCTTGTTATATATTTTATCTTTTTTTTAAAACCTTTTCTTGGTGATTGATATACGTGTCTCGTCCAATAGGGTAACAACTTATAATGTACTAGATCATGGAGATCATTTATGATTTTGGCTTTCTAAACTATGATTATTGTGGCTCCATCATATTGATAATTTAATTTGGCGGAGTAATTACAAGTTTCGGATCATCATTAAACGTGTTTATCGTCGTATCTGCGGACCACTTTGGCCTGCCTGATGGTTTTTTGAGAATCTAGATGTTTTTTCCGGAGCTAAGATTTTGTCCGTAGTTATCTCCGTCAGGCTCTCCGAAGAGGATACTCTCACCCTAGTACTATTCCATCGCTCGTTCGCAACTGTCGGCTAGGAGAGTCAAATCTAAAGTACAGAGGCTTAATGATGTCCACTCTGCCACAGTATATTCTGCACGCCATCCTTAAAAATATGGACTATTTTTGGATTTTTGTACTTGTCATCCTTGCGAAGGGTCATGCTAATCCTCTACGTATCGTTCCAATAATCGGATGTCTAGACACTACCTGGTATCACGAATCAGAACTTTCTGCACCATCTTTTTCAGCTCTCTTCTGTAATCTCATCCGCTTATCCTCCCAACACCTATTTCAAGAGTGATAACACAGAATACTCTACTCTGCGGTCATATATCACCCATTACAGCAATATACATAGAAGGAATGAAGATCGACATGCAAGGAAACTTTAAAGTTTGCCAACTTGCCTAACACGCCGAGGTGGACCTGATCGCGATTCACGGTCACCTTCCACCACGTGTCGACATTCGCTGTTCTTTGTGGGTCCTGGGTTCGACCCGACCGTGTCCCATCTGGTCCATGCATTGGTTTCCATTAGCCATAGCCATCTAAGAAAGGGGAGCAAGATTGGTTAAATGTTGCAATATAGATTCCTCACAAAGCAGAAAGAGTATTAGACCATCATTACTCATAGAACTGTATATGATCTACCTTGAAAAAAAAAGAAAAAGAAAAATAACGCATCGAGTTGTGAAGACATCGACTGAGCGCAAAGAGCACTGCTATACATTAGGGCTATCAGCAGGGATCTCCGAAAAAAAATATTATATACGCAAATGATCGTCGGGGTTAGTTCCAAAAGCGGTCCCACCAACAATAACGTCCATCGGTATCCATCGGACGGAGAGAAAGCAGCCGATAAGCAGAGATCACGTGTGGACCAAAGTGCATGGGGATTCTGAAGGTAGGCCGGTTGGCGCCGCAATTGGAGCTGGCGACGTCGCCTTCATGAGAAGCATTGGATATGAACTCTATCTCTGTAGATGCATACTATTCAACCTTATGTTGTACAACAACCATAACAAATCTACTCGAACCAGGTGGGGTTCGGGTCGGCATCCATGTCGTAAACGTATACAATTAGTGCCAGCCTAATTCAACCCTCCTCTTTATCCGGACTCGGACCCGGCTTAGGAAGACATGCGGAGTCGTTCATGCTTATTTTGTATTAACGGAGAAATATGCAGCAAAGATATATTTGCAGAAACTAATAGATCAGATACCAAATATTATGCTTAAATTTTATATCTATCTGATCTGAGATTTTCTTGCTTTCTTCCCAAGTTATTTGAAGATTTATGTGCATATATATTTTTGGATTTTTGGTCCAAAAAATACCCCAAGTCAGCAAAAAACACTAATTATTTAATTTTAAGCCGGTGGAACGAAAGAGAATTGTGATAACGAAATCTCAATGGCAGTATGTGATTCAAGGCCAAATATGGTGCTGTAGAAGCATAATATCTAGCCGATCTTATGGAAAAGTTTTACCAAGAAAATAGCTAATTTAATACGTGGATTTTGGATTATTTTATATTAAAGCGCACGATATCTCACATTAGGCTACATTCGTACCTCGATCTTAAAAAGCAAATGTTTCTTGCAAATAATAGTCGAAGATTTGCACTATCAAAAGACTTATCTTTTATATCATCTTAAATCGATACGTCTTGAGGTCAAACTTGGTTCAATCTTTGGTAAAAAGGAGGACAAATATGTAATATTTAGCCAATAATTGTCTAAAATATTTTATTTTACGAACCAAACATTTAAAAGTAGAAAGTTGCGAAAGAGAAGTGCAAACCCCCTTTTCTTCACAATGAAAGCCACTACAATCACATGCAAATTTCTCAAGAAATATAATTAACCTATACAAGCAAAGGTTCAAAAGAAATTAATAAAATAGAAATATTTAATTAATTATAATCCAATGAGAAGGAAGGTTCATGTTGGGACATGAACCGAACACGTACTAGTTTTATAGATGAGGAAGTGCACTTCTTTACCTCCTGTGTACTCATGTTGAGGCTCCTAATGGTCCTTTGGCTCTTCTAGGGCACTTATTGGTTGGGGTTGTCCACAAAACCAAAGCAAGAGACCAATTCTTTACATATATATATATATATATATATATATATATATATATAATTTAGCTAATATGATATATATATATATATATATTATATATATATATCTGTACTATGATGAGGCCTCCTAACTGGTCTTGTGAGGCTGCATTCTTATGGCGCACGTTATTGAAGCGAGCCACATAGTGGGGGTTGTAGTCCACCAAAACCAATGCAATAGACCAAGCTTCTTTACATATAATATATATATACTTACTCTGATAGGCTCCTAATGGTCCTTTGGCTCTTCTAGGGACTTGATATGGTTGGGGGTTGTCCACAAACCATGCATAGACAATTCTTTATGCATATATATATATATATATATATATGTCTATAATGCTTTGTCGAAACAAACTTTTCATATCCTTTTATCCAAAAATTAGAATAATTTATTAAAATATGTGCTATCAAAAGCTCACTCGTTCATCTTTATCACATCTTCAGCAACAATAACAATAAATTAAATTGAAAAATTCCGCTCGAGCAAAGTCCTTTATCACACCCGCCAATGTGGAATTTCACACATCTATATATATATCCACGTTGAATTTAAATATCTCAACGTATGCCGAAATTATATAGTAAGGATATCCTTATAAAAATAATTAAATATTATTATTCCTAGAGTATAATTTAGTGCACCTTTGAATAGCACTGGATAAATGCCAATGAATGCAAGCAAGTCAAGAAAGCAGAAAGTCAACCAAGCATTGTGTTGGATTGACTAGAACTTATTCGTCACAGTTGGGACATCTAAAGCAAAATCTAAAGTGATCTCTAAATATAGTTGATTTTACGGTCATACGATCTTCAAAAGATTAATTTGCATGTCTAAAAAAGCAAGATTTAGGCTCTTCGTATTTCAACATAAAGATTATCCAAGTTCAAGAATGCAAATTATTTGTAAATATTGACTTTTCATGCAAAATACAAATTTGAATTGCTTTTTATAAATATAGTGTTCAATCTAGGACCATAATAAGTAGGAAAGTATATATTAGACGAGCTTTGGTCATATGTAATAGTTCCGATAAACTAAACATCACAACGACTACTTTTGTTTTATCGATCCCGTGTTTGTCTGAGGCACTAAGCCATTGTCTGCTAGTAAACTCACCTTTGGTCTATCTTCTCGTGCATATTTGAACCTCAGATTTAATTTTGATTGATACAAAAAAAAAAGAAAAAAAAGAATGTCATTATTATAGATAAAGATTTTTATCAATCGTCCCACTACTGATGGCTATATGGATAGCGTTGCTTAATGCTGTCTTCTTGAAGAAGGGTACAAAAAAATTAATATTAAGATATAAATAAATATTTTCTTGATATTTACTGGATTATTTAAATACTACCAAATTTACAAACTCATTTTATTGGTTAGACAGATTACCACAGATCAAAACTCCAGTTTATTTCTCCACGGTTTCGTAGCTAACGTCATTTTTTCGCAATCTCTATAAGGAAACGCGATTCCCTCCATGCACGACAGCGCTCGTCCTCTTCTTCGTTTGGAGGTTTGACTTGTTGCCTTCCCTATTAATCTCCCCTTCTAATCTTCTCCTTCTCTACGATCTTATCACATCAGCAGCAAACTCTTCCTCCTCCTCCCTCTCCTCCTCTTCTTCTTCTTCTTCTTCTTCTTCTTCTTCTCCTCTGGAATAAACTATCTTTTCTATTAATTGTTTTTACTCTTAATCTTCGTCTGAATATACAAATATTTGATGATGAGCTCTTTAAGTATGATAGAGGCTAGAATGCCTCCTGGATTCAGATTTCATCCAAGGGATGATGAGCTAATTTGTGATTACTTAGCTAGAAAGATCGGCGGAGTCTTGGCGGCCGGTTTCTTCGAGTACCCCATATTGATAGACGTTGATCTTAACAAGTGCGAACCCTGGGATCTCCCTGGTAAGATTTTCTTAACCATTTTCACCTTGATTACATCCTGAAAATATTATTTTTCAAGTCTGAGAATTGTTATATGTAAGATGAACAACCTTTAAGATGGAATACGAGCCTCAGGAATGGGATGATTGGATCAATACTTCGTTCTTACATAGAGCATATCAATTGTTGTTTAATATTTAAAAAGTTCTTTTTTTTGTTTTTAGTTTTTTGTTGTTTAATCAACTGATGTTTTGATATGAAGTCCTGATAATATTGAAATTAGTCTTTTGTTTGTTCTACGTATTCTCTTTTCTTCGACATATGGTTTCGGGAAAGATTCAGCCGTTTCTTATTTAGCTGATATTCCTTAGTTGTTTTTTTCGATAAGAGCTTAATCTCTATTTTTCATCAATATTAATATTTTAAAATTTATGTTTTTGTCGCTTAATATCATATGTATGTATCTCTTGGATTATATCCCATTCATTGATATTCAAGTTCATGATGTGACTGAGGCCAGTTGTGTAATATTTGTTCCCCCAAAAAAATAGGATTTGCATATATTGTCATCTTCATATCTGTATTCTTCTAATTTTCTTCTTTTTTTATCTACAGTAGTAGGATCTTTTTGTATCTACATAACTTACGATTTTGCTTCTTTTTTTCTATTAATTTAATACAATTATTTACTGCATAAGAATCATTGGGAGCTCAAACAAATTTGGTGTTCAATATTATTAGAATCTTTTTGAGAAGTAAAACTTTGTTATTTCATATTCATACTGTACCTATTCCTTTTCCTTTTATTTTTCATTTATTTATTTTTTAATATCCCTAATTATACAAAACACTTAAGATGAACTTTTTTTTGGGAGAAATCTTCCCCATCCTTTGAAGTTTGCTGAGATCCTGGTTAAGAAAACAACAAAGCTAGGTTTGATCTTGATCTAACTTGTCAAGGAATAAAGATACATACAGACATCTAACCGACATATTTGCATGACCTAGATGCGTATAGCCGTGTGCATCCACCATACTTCTATGATCAATCTCCATTAAATTATACCCAAAAAAAGAAAGCTATCATATAATCTTTTTAAAAGCAATATTCTATTTTACCCGAAATTATTATATGGTGATGTATATTCATTCTCACTTTAGTAAAAGACCACCTCTTCAATTTTCCTACGTCTTGTCCTATTTTTTGAACGCTCTCTTTGCAAATATAACAGAAAGATACTCTCATTCATCACAACTTCCTCGTGTTCATATCTTCTTATCCTTCGACATTTTTCAGTGTGTATTGTGACATGATACGGTGTGATATGGTATAAGGTGATGGCTTGCATGCGGATGACCTTAGCTATTGCTTGCAATATATATATCGTTTGCTCATATCTCTTCTATATATAATTTCAAATATTTCATGTATATATCCTGATGAATAAAGAATCAGGCCATCCATTCGTTCCCGTCTCCAACTTACTAATAACAGAGATTTTGGTATGTGTAAAGAACTGAAAAAAAAAAACAAAAAAAAGAACCTATAATAAAAAGAGGGAAAGAGAGATTTTGTTTTTTGAGAAAAAAAAAAGAAGGAAGATCGGAGAGAGAGAGAGAGAGAGAGAGAGAGGAGTCATTCAAAATGTCTGAGAAACATTTTTAAAAAACTGTGGCGTCGGCCGGACTCGAGCCGGAGACCTTCGGTGTGTTAGACTGACGTGATAACTAACTACACCATAATAAGTTCCTCCCTGTTATTGAATCCTATGGTATCGATGAATTATTGTCTTATTCTTTTCAGTGGAAGCATGCGTGGGCACAAAAGAGTACTATTTCTTCAGCCTCCGTGATCGAAAATACGCAACGGGCCACCGAACGAACCGTGCGACATGCACGGGCTACTGGAAGGCTACGGGCAAAGACCGGCCAGTGTCGCGCAAGGGCGTGCCTGTGGGCATGAGGAAGACTTTGGTTTTTTACGAGGGAAGAGCCCCAAGAGGGAAGAAGACTGACTGGGTCATGCATGAGTTCCGTATGGAAGGCAGTCCTGAAGCAGACAATCCAAAACAAACAGTCAAGGTAATCTTTCTTTTTCTTTTTTTTTTTTTTTTTTTTTTTTTTTTTTGTATGTTCTATAATAGGCAAGTGTAAGTTCAAGTTGTGGAAATACAAATATTAGATTATGATCAGTAAACATTTAGAAGTATTCAGAAAACAGAAAAAGAAATGTAGCATAGAATGTTAGATTACGGAGAAAATTGGGCGAAAATAAAAACATAAAAATGTTACATAAATAGATAGAATTTTGATGTAGTTAGTTCAACAAAAAGGTTTGGAATTAGATAGTAGAAAAAGACTTATCATGAAACTTAACAAAAAAGTTAAGTGTTCAAATTAGAGGTTGATTTCATACGTAACATGGACATTTAGAGGTTGCTATATATTGCTTTTTATAAATACCTAAATGCTCTGAATTTGTGGAATATTATATAATTGGTAATGTAAACAAACACATCATTTTCTGATGTATATGTTTGGACAGTTTAATTACTAGAAGTTAGCATAATTAGCCATGAGAAGAAAAAGCTTCCTTCTAACTAAATCCTAATAAAGAAAACTTGTCAATAAAGAATTGATTAAAATAAATACAAATTTTCAAGTAAAATAAGTAAATTTTGCGTACAAAAGTTGCGAAGATTATACTATTCAAATAGCCCAATTCTTTGACAATTTTTTATTTTCTAAATTCAAGTATACACTGACAAATTAAGACAATTCAAGATTTTTCTAACCTATTTATTCATTAGTTAATTTATATTTTTTGGTTATCAGGAGGATTGGGTATTATGCAGAGTATTGTCCAAGAGCAAAGGGCTTTCAAACAAATCAGCAAGCATGGAACCAAGCTGTGATGAATCAGGATCCTCTTCACTTCCTCCATTAATGGACACATACATGAACTTCGATCAGAACACTGTGAATTTGCAGGGATATCAGCAGGTGCCCTACTTCTCCAACCTCCAAAATCCAAACTACTTGGTCCATGAAACCCCTCCGACAGAATATTTTGCGCCGTCTTTCAACGAACTATTTCCTGATAAGCAAGCCTTGAAGACAACATTCAACCAGTTATCGTCTTCTGAGAACTACTCAACTCAATCTGCAATACACACAACTACATGGAATTCCTTCGGAAGCTAGCTAGAATTTTAAATTAAAAAAAAAGGAAAAAAAAAAAGAGAGGTTTTGCAGAAGAACGTTTCCTTTCATTTGTTGGCGTGTTAGACCTGTACAAATATACGTGAACATTATACAGACTAGAAGTTGTTTTTTTCTCATCCCAGAATCCGTATGGTAAAATAAAAATGTCTAACGACGAATATTTTAGCTATTAATAGTACGAAATTTAGTTGGTTAAATTTTTGCCGACAAAAATAAATCCAAGTCGTTAATGTCTTATATGACTAACATATATTTAGTCCTTGAAAATAAGATATTAGCGACTGAAATTGTATTTTAGTCGTCGAAAATCACCTTCCGTGACAAAACTTTAGCTTCTACTAGCAGATTGCGATATTTGTGGCAACTAGATTTGTTATAATCACTATTGTTTATATTGTTGCCCACTATTTGGTTGCAAAAGGTTATATTTCACAATTAAAATTATTTAGTTGTTAAAAGTTTAGTCACTACATGAGTATTTTGTTGTAGTAATATATCAAATCCACGTAACCCACATGACTATGATCTGCGTTTTCCGCTATATATATATTTTGAATATTGTTATTCCTGGAGGCTCTTGATATATTGGAATTTTGCAAAAATCTATATAAGAACAGAACAAAGAGGAAAAGATGATTCAGGGGGAGAACTATTACAAAGAGGGTTCTGGGGTTGGAGGAGGTGGAGGGTGGAGCTGTTCTTCCCATTTTTCTTATTGAGCATTATCAATTGCTACGTTCAACACTCTTTGCTGTCTAGGTGATCGAAGAAATGTCCAGGTCAGATTTTGAATACTCTTTGCGTTCATGTTTGAATTTCTCCTTGCATATGTGATTTGACACAATGAAACATGCGTTTGAAACAAATTTGATAATTTTTATGTATTTTATCTCATATTCATTTATAAGTTGTCTATATAAACTATTTTTGCACTAAAAAAATCAGCTTTATCTGTTTCAGATACAGGAATTTCTAATCAAGTGCTTCTGTAAACAGTTTTGTTGTACCACAATTTTTATAGTTAATCTCATTTCTTGTTTAGATTACTTAATGTAAATATGGATTTATTTACAACACCAAACCCGATGCAGGGGCTAATATGTAACGATTACTTAAATGTTTATAAGACCATATAAATGTGTACCTACCTTTTGGCTTATCAGATTCAAACAAAAGGCAAGTTAGACTCCCTACTAATCTAGTTATGTTCCTGTTTGATGTCGTTTAGAATCCAATCACCTTCGGTTGTTGGACGGACATAAATCTTCTGCCCGCTCTATGCTCTTATTTTTTATTTCTACATTCTAAATAAATAAGAGTTGTAGATTTTGATGAGATTTATAATTTTTTTATTTAATATTTTTTTAAAAAAAATATATTTAAATTGGTATTCTGAAATTCTAAATATTTTTATGGATTTAAATATAATTTTTAAAATTCGTTAAGATATTAAGACTTTTGAGCCTTGAAATATATATTTAGAAATATTTTTAGAAAAAATTTTTAATATTAAAATTGTAGATTTCATAAAAATATATAATTGTTATGTTGAAATTTTTTCAAAAATATATATGTATTTATTTAAAATATATGAACAGAAAATGGGAGCATTGCAAAGGATTTCTGTCCTTGCTCGGTGCATGATATCGACTGGCAAGCTGTGTTTCACAATCAGCCTCCTGTTCTTCATACTGCTCAGAATCTTAATATTTGCTACTCTTATTATGTCATGGCGAGCAGAAAACCTTCTTTGTAGCAACTCAGCATGATTTCTTTCTCGGAGCACGGCTATTCTTCAGAGATACACACACACATACACACGTGTATATGTGTTTGTGTGTGTTTTCTTAGAAAAAGAAAATAAATATTAAAAGATATACTGTAGTGCATTTTTTAGTTTTTGTATACAAATTTTTTAAAAAAAAATTATTTTAAATAGATATTTTGAGGTTCAGAAATTTTTACAATTAGTAGAAGAGCTAATGAGACGAAACTTTTCTATGCACCAATTTTCGATATTACTAGAAATATTATTTTCTAATCATAATTCATCAGCTTGTATTGACAACTAGTAAATATTTTGTAGGCTTAAAATACTTACTTAGCGGTTTTTTTTTTAAAAATGATAAAGAAATAGTAGAGGGTGCAAATTTGGGAGTTAATTCATCGGATAATTACATCCCAGCCCCCTAATTTTAGGGGTTTTGCGTTTCAACCTCCGAAAACGGAAAAACGCGCTGACGTACGCGTCAAGTGCGTTTCGCCACGTCAATGTGTTTTTTCATTTACAAGGGTTGAAACGCAAAGAACAGGAAAAATGAAGGCCCTCTTGCAAAAACCCCTTAAATCATTGGTGAGGTAGATTGGAGGGAAATGATTAGTGCAATTGTGACTTGAAAACCAAGGGTAATTGTTGGCAAACTGCTAAGATGGGCACTAAATAAATTGAAAGTAGACCCCTTTTGAGTGATTAATATTAATATTCTAACTTGGTGGTGTAGTATAAATTTGCTGCCAAAAAAAGAATAGAAGTTAATAATAATAATAATAATAATAACAACCACTAAAGTTGGTCGAAATATAATGATATTTGCAGGAGCACAAACCAAACTTTAGAGGAATCACTGTTTAACAATGCCAATGAATAAGACATGCAATAAATCATGTATTTTCACCCTGTAGACCTGGCCAGTCTAACATGGAATGTTCACAGACATCTGTAACACATTTTGGTGGTGTAGTATCGGAGATTTCTCTCTTTTTTTTTTTTTTTTTTGAGATAACAGAAAAAATACTTGGCGGTTAAAGACGTGTACCTTACTTATGATTGAGAGAAATTTGTTAATATTTTAGTACAAATTTGATGTAAAGTTTATATTTAAATATAGTTTTTCAAGTTAGGAAGTTGTTAAGAATACTAAAATACATAATATATATTCAAAATAATTTTAAAAAAATAAATTATATGCTAAATAGATAGATAAAAGATTATGTAAAGATAAACTAACATAATCTCTTACATTTTTTTAAACTATTTAAAACTATAAATTATGTAACTTTTTTTTCTACAACTTTGTAATTTCAAATTTTTTTAAAAAAATATTTTAAAATATAAATTTTAGTAATTGTAACTGGAGCGTTGAAAAAATTTCTCGCTCGATTTAATAACGCATGATAGCTTAGAATTTTTTACAGACATAAGCATTGTATCGCGCGGCTCGTTAAGAACTTTTGAAGTGGGGGAGTTGTAGGCACATATGGATGCTTCACCAACCACATAATTGCAAGACCTGTTCTTCACAGAACCCTCACATGGAAGGATTGTTTAAGGTTCTCCAACAAAGGCTACCTACATTTACATGCATTTGAATCAAATCGGTTTTTTTTTTTTTTTTTTTTTTTTTTTTTTTTTTTTTTTTTTTTTTTTTGAGAAAACAAATCAAGCAATATTCAAATAAAAGTTTTTAAATGTTAAAAGAAAGAGAGAAGAGGATGTGCCAATACATCAGTTTGCATTTGAGACATTTGCACATGTTTAGAAGACAGAATAGGCTGGCAATTATTAGTCTACATATATAGATTAGAAAGCTATAAGGTGGTCTATCATTCCGTCCCATACTGAAATCCAAGTTGCATGTCTAATTACGTTTTTTACGTGTCCATCAGATAAAACTAATTTTTTTTTTTTTTATTTAAAAAAAAAAGTGGATCACGAAGATTTCACAGAAGGTCGATCATCGCAGTATTACGCTCGTCAAAAATTTTGATAAAATCTGATGTATTAGTACTTGTATGATTGCATCTTTTCTATGTTTTTTTTTTCTCTAAAACCAGCAGAGTTCATAGATGTTGAGTGTGTTCATACTGAAACTAGATCTGATCGAGTATAACCTCGACTTTGTATTAGAGTTTGAAGACAAAAATTAGCTAAGAGAAGATTGGAAGAATTTTACATAAGATCATTGAAGAATTTTGAAGCAAAACAACGGATTTTAACGTAGCCACCGATAGAAATACACACAAAAAGTATTAAAAATATGAGTTACAATAATTTCTCAATTGGTTTGAGAATCGAGCTTCGCATAGTCTCGGTACGGTCTCTAACTTCTCTCTTTAAGGTATGGAGGTTCAGACTTCGCAGTCTTCTTCCGAGTCCGCTCTCGGTGGTGCGGAGTTCTCTCATTATTTGCTTTGGCATCCCTCTTTTATAAATAATAAATCTATTAATAAAAGATGTCCTAAATTTAATTAACTGGGATAATTTTAATCTAGTATATATATATATATTAAATCTTTTAAAATATTTATATATAATCAAAATAATATATATTTTAAATATATATTTTTTAATTAATAATAATTAACTGTATATATATAATATCTTAATTTTTTTAAATATTTTATTTTTAAATAATTAAATATATTTTTTAAATTTTAAAAAAAAATAATTTTTTTTTTCACACGCATCGCTGGTGATGTTTCCGCTAGTATAATTTTAAAACCTAGCAGGACTTGGTCGTATTAATCCACGCAATTTAATAAGAAATATGTTTATCTGCCCCAAAATGCAATGGTCGGTTTGAATGATAATTGTTGCAAAAGTTCTTGGCTCATTTAATAACATTATCAAAAGATAAAGGGGGGGGTAACTCTTTACATCGAATGACTTATGAAATGTGATATTTACCAAACTTATAGAAGATAAGAGGGCCCCTTGCATTACTTCCAAAGCAAATTATTCCCAACATATTAGTGATGTTTGGTGGTTGTTCTCCTCCTATTGGAATCACCGTCGGAGTTTTGTCATAAAAGTTTCTTATCTGTCTTTTTTCTCTTATATTAATTATTTAACTGATACTATTAAATTAGTCATCCACAATAATATTTTTATTTTACAGTAATACTAATGTAGCTCATCCGAAAAATTTAAGCTCAAACACTACGATATAATGCCAGCCTACTACGGTATTACTAATAATAATGTTACACTAACTGTCTGGAACACTTATGAGTTTTTGCCATAAGCTGATCTGAACAAACTTTTCTTGTCGGGACTGATTTGAATAAAATTAAAAAAACATGCGTCTGAGATTTGAAATTATGTCATCATCCTTATCAATTGTTAGCTGTTGCTAATAAAAAAAAAGTATTTGAGAATTTCAGATTAAGCATTGCTATTTATAATGGCCGTTTAGACTGTAGATGTAATCAGATTGTATGTATCATATATAATATATTCCGACACATAGCAGTGATTATGATTGTATCGTAAATATTAAAATTCGGAAAATTGGGTATCAGCCTTCCTATTTTTGGAGGTTTATAAATCAGCCCTTCGAAAATATATTTTCAGGGACTGATTTGAAAAAAAAAAAAAAAAAAAAAAAATCAGCCTCCGAAAACGGCCGATTTGCATAAGGATGGAAAATGGGAGGCTGATACGCGAAAGCCCCATCAAAATTTACAAAAAATGATATTTCTTTTGAGATTAGAGGGATAGGGAGAGAATTCCCCCACCACATGGAGAGAACACGGAGACTCACATGGAGAGAGCAGGGAGACTCCCCCACCACCATCTCCCTATTAAAACCACAACCTCTTTATCTGTTTTGTATTGTTCTTTGCTCATTTTTTATTTCTGTAATTCTCCCAACTTAACTTAAATTTTGAAGTATTTAAGAAATTCTTGCCTGTTTTTTCTTCTAAATATTTTTTTTAAAGAGAAATGTTAGTCCTCCTCCCAGAATATCCACAAATCCGAGTGGTTAAAAAATAAAAAAAAAATTGGATTTTTTTTTTGAAATTTTTTTTAATATAAATATAATAAATTTTAATGAAATTTATAGCTTTTATATTATAAATTTTTCTAACAAGTACTTCTAAGAAGGTATTTTATTTTTCAAAGTTTAACGAATTTAGAGCGATTTTAAAAAAATGGTATAAAAATTAGTTAAATTTTAGAGTCAAAAGTATTTAGGTAGAAGAATTTTTAAAAAAAAAAAATCACATAAAAATTATAGATTTAATCAAAATTTATAAATTTTATATTAGAAATTTTTTCAAAAAGTATATTTTATGTTCTATAATATATTACATAAAAAATATAATAAAATTCATATTGTTTTTGAAGGCCTTTTTTTATATATTTGAAATTATTTTATAAATTTTATAATAATAAATATAATATAATTTTTAATTAAAATTATTTTTAAAAGCTATCACACCACAGATATTCATGGTATGACCATGCCGGACTATATGGTTTTATTATCATCTCATTCTTTTTACATTATTATTTTCTGGATATATATATAATCTAAAATGTCAACTGTGCATATCCGTTTCCTGTTGGGATGTTAAATTTTTATTATAACTTGTATAAAAACAAAAATAATTTTGATTTTATGAAAATATTTAGTAAAGTATTATCAATAATATGTTATAGTATTACTAGATATGTATGGTAATATTTGAGTTGAAATATTCTGAAGGAGTTCTTCAAGAAAGACAAAGGCCTGGGTTTTTAAAAAAAGGCTTATCACCTACTGATGAATGCATTCGCTGCTCTACATATAACACCACACAGGCTTATCATTAAAGCAAACGCTCCAGACTTCTGCCACGTGCTCTAAAGGGACAAGAATCTCATTGCAACTGCTGCAGCACCAGCTGATAAGGAGGCAGATGGGTTAACTTTTAACCTAAGTAATTGACCCATAGTTATCATCATTTTTTTTTTTTTTTTGATTTGGAGCTTTTGGTTTTAATGAAGATATATAGATAGCCATAATTTTCATCAAATTTGGTTCGATTTACGGGTGCAACTAGTAAGAAGTTCATAAATAAATAAATAAATAAATATATTTATATTTATATTTATATTTATTTATTCCATAGTTACGAGATAACTAATAAGAAAATCACGATTTCTAGCCCTAGATAAAATATTTAACCTATAAGTCTTTATCTAATATATATATTTAGTCATCAGAGAATGAATTTGATTTTTTTTTTAAAAAAAATTGTATTTTTATGCTCTTATATTACATTCATATTGGTTTAATTTATAAAAAAGTATAAGTGGTGCATGATACAATTGTCAAAAAATTCTTTGACAACAAGTCGTTAGAAGAAATGTCATTCTTCATGAATAGCATGAAAATTATTGAGATGTTGAGAAAATAAACATTTTACAATTTTCAATGTTTTGAAAAGAATAGCTTTTAATTTGTAAACATTATCACATAAAAATTATTTTACAAAATATTAAATAATTAATAGTAAAAAGTAGATTGATATTGATAATACCATATCTATCCAGAAATCTTCAGGGTCAAAAATATAAATAAAAAATAAATGAATTAATATAAAATAGAGTATATTGATTAAACCATACCATCCAGAAAATCTTCCATCTAGGTCAAAAATATAAATAAAAAATAAAATTTTTTTTTTTTTATAATAACATTTTTCTGTCCTTTTTTTTAAAGTCAACCTCTTAACTAATATTAAGTTGGCCCTCACAACACTAACTTAAATTTGTAATAACCCTATTTTCCAATTTTGTAATATATTTTATCCAACTCATTCAGAATACTTCAGCTTAAATATTACCGTACATATCTAGTAATACTATGACATATTATTGGTAATACTTTACTAAATATCTAGATATTTATGAATTTTCTATCACCGAACTATTTGAAAAAAATTGAAAAAATTGAAAAATAAAAGAGGATTGTGAACAAGATTGGAAAACAGGGTTTAAAAGATGTTATCCGAATGGGGAATAAGAGTGCTGAGAGAAAGAGTAATTCTGAAGATAAGATAAATGGTTGGGGCTGAGCAGGAGCAGGGAACCGGTCCACTTGTGGTAAACAAATTGTAATTCATCGAGGCACCAAAAATGGTTAAAAAACAGGCCAAATGCTATTTCAAACCCTCCCTCCAAATCTTTTTACAAATCAGACCCTCATTTTTATTTATTATCTTCGACCCTCTAAAATACTTATTTAAAAATATTTTTTTATATTAATTTAAATATAAAATTATAAATTTTGATAAAATATATAATTTTTATATAAGTATTTTTTTTTTTCAAAAAATACTTATATATAGTTACTTGGAAGCTTTAAAGTTTAATAAGTTAACATATTAATTTTAAAGTTTACTAAAATTTTTTAAAATATTTATTTATAAGTATTTTTTGAAGATGTGTTGAACAAAAATTATAGACCTCCTTATAATATAAAAATTTTATGTTATTATTTTTTTTTTGAAAAACTGATTATACAGTAGTTAAAAAGACTCCGATATGAATATCGAAAGAGTGACTTATTTATAATAATAAATAATAAATTCAAAATATAGGGATTGATTTATATGGATAGGAGATTTTGAAGGGCCGATATGGTATTTGTCCTAAAAAAAAATATTACCAGTGGCATTCTGGTAAATTAACAGAGAGGAGATGGTTTATGAATCTGCATTTTTGTTTTGCCGTTTTGGGTAAAGAGAGGGGAAGGCCGTAACTCCCTTCTCTTGTTGCTGCCGCTCGAACCACCATCAAAAGACGAGCAGTTATCCACTTATTTCCTGCCAGCCTATTTTTATAAGGGATAATGACGTATCAGCCCCATTTTGAATTTTTTGGACAGATCAGTCTCTCTGTTTAAAAAATAGACAGATCAGTCCCTCCGCTACTGTTTCGATTTTTTTTCCGGACAAAATACCCTCGTTTCGCCGAGACTGAGACCGACCTATTTAGAAGTATTTTTTGAAAAAAATTTGAATATTAAAGTTGTAGATATCGTTTCAGCGATTTCGGGTCGAGCTGGTTATACTTCGGACCTCAAAAACACCCATGTTTTTAAATGCTAGTGTGTTAACGCAAACGTTGTTTTTGAAGAATAACTATTAGGAATCAGTTATCAACACGAAAGTTGTAGATCTCGACGAGTTCTACAACTTTTATGTTCAAACTTTTTTCAAAAAATACTTTTAGATAGATATTTTTGGTGTCCGAACTGTTAACAAGTATAGAAATATTTTTGTCCGAAAAAAGTTCAAACAGTGTTTGAGGGGCTGATTTGGTAGGTTTTTGAAATGGAGGGCTGATATGGTATTTTTGAAACCTTGGAGGACTGATATGGTATAAGCCCTTTTTATAAAAAAAAAATTACTCACCCCCAATAAATCACACATAACGAATATTTACCGTATATTCGTCTCGTAATCTGTATATTTATCTCGTAATCTATATAAATTATTAAAATTATAACTATACCAATTATAATTTATGATCCTAATATTTCACGTATTTTATGTGATTTATTATGTAATTTTTTAGATGAGCATAACAAAATTCTATAAGTTTTTACAAAACAACCCCTCGCTGGCAAAATTTTGACTCGGTCCATATTTTTAAATCAGCACCTTAAATTTATGACGTAACGGTACTGTCACGATTTCGTTTAAATTTTCGCAAAGCTAATTTGTCAAATTTTTGAAAGGCGTTGATTTATAATCAACACTTATAATAATAATAATAATAATAATATATACACAAAATTATTTGAGAGAGCGGTATAAATATAGCGGCTAATTTGTAATTATCCCATAAAAGTTTGGGTTTTGATGGAAAAATCCATGCTTTGCAAAACAGTTAAATAAGCCGCCCTATATTTTAATACTTATATAATTTGTCAGAAACTCTTATATTATATATATATATATATAATATAATTTAAGTAAAAAAGAAATAATTGAGTGTGTTGAACAATTTTTGTATATAAATTTTTTAAAAAATATTTAGAATATTTTTTTGTTGTGGTTAATTTTTTAAAAAAAAAGTATTTATAAATATATTTTGATTTGACCTAATTATTAGAAAAAAATAAAAATTTATTTTGGAGGATGGTATAAGGGCTCATTTGAAACTACTCCAAGAATTTATCCAGATGTGTAGAGTGATAGGTAGGGCAATCTTCATATTTTTAATCTTAGAAAAAGAGATTAAATTAGTCCCTGCTTTTTAAATCTTATTCTAATCAGACCAAATTTTTTCTTTTTTCCAAATCAACATTTAATTAAAATTCATAAGTATTCCAAACGACTAAATTGATAATATCAATAATATATTATATTATTGCTAGTACTATATCATGGTTTTGGATTAGAGTTTTTGCGAAGTATAATAATATTCTGGTAAATTATATTATGTTATCATATAAATTATGATAAAATTAAAAAAAAAAATTGTTATCACTAAGTAAAGTTTGTATTGTGGATGTGTAATTTAATGATGTAAGTTGAGGGTTAATTTGAGAAAAAAAGACATAGGCTGTTATGACTAAACTTAAAAAAATAAATATCAATATTTGTATTTATCTAGACAAAATTAAGATACAAATTAGTTTCTATTTTTACTGATATAGTTGCAATCTTAAGGGCAGATTTGGAATAACTTTAAAAAGTAAGGGACTGGTATGTCAAAAATCCTACAAAATTGTCTATCATAAATATATTTATTATTAATTATTTTTACAGTTTTAGTTTCACCTCAAGACGGTAACCAAAATTAGTGAAATGTTGTTCTTTGGCTTCTCCTCTTCTTGTATATAAATAAAATCCCCCTCATTAGTAGAGACCACAAGCAACAAAGTGGAGGAGCTTCAGCCAGCGCGTTTCCCTCCCTTCCTACAGGGAGCGTCTCCGTTTCCCGACCTTTCCTCTCCGTTGCTGCTGTTTACATATCCTTTTTTTTCTCCCCAATCTCGCAAAACCCCCCTTGGTTCGCGTTTCCCGTTCGCCGTCGCCGGAATCCGGCGTACGGACGTCGGCGGGGAAGATCGTCTGGTATTCTGGTCAGCTGCTGTTCGTTTGGTGAGTGGCTTTGGTTCGAATTGGCCAAAAAGATTTCTTTTTTAGTTAGTTCTACAGTGTTTAATGTAGATCTGAATGCGTAGTACAGATGGCTGAGAGTATGATTGAATGGGATAGATTGTTTGCTGGCGATAATTTTTTGGGCAAAAACTGAGATTTTGATGGGTTGAGAATGTTAAAGGATCATACTTTTGAGGTAAGCTTCCTAATACTTGTGTTTTGATCTAATTTGTAGCTCATCTTTGTAGAACAACATCATATGAATGTATTTTCCTTTTTTTTTCCAAATAAGATTTTTATAACTTTGTTTGGTGATTTACTGAGCTTATAATCTTTAGTTTTAGTGAACTTGATGGATCTATGTTTGAGTTGCTTTAGTTGGATTTCTTTTAGTAAGATTCACTGTCATGGTTCTTATTGGCACCTGAATCAAACTTGGATAAATTTGTAGGATGATTATTATGTTTTTGCATGATTTTCGGTGCCGTTCGACAGCCCATGCTGGGCGGCACGTGCCTGTTCCGACAGTTGTCGACATGGCACGAACTGGCACGGAACGTGTTAGAAAATCCTATATTTGAAATTTTAAATTTTTTTTTTTATTTTTATTTTTAAAAATAATAAATAAATATATATCGGTACGGTCAGCACGGCACCATCGGCACGGGCACGTGCCGGGATCTGAGTTTACCGAAACTCGGCTCGTACAGAAAACCTTGGTTTTTTGTAAGAAGATTGTTAAGGACCTTAAGTTAAATTCCTTTCTGCTGAACTTGGACCTAGTTTACAGAAAAACTCTTTGTTCTAAGGAGTTAGAGTTATTAAATATTACGCATGGACACCATCATAGAAGTATATAAGACGACAAATTTGTGAATATTCTCTTATGGATAGGGAGTATAGGAAAAAATCCGGACAATCATAATAAGGTAAGACCAAGTCAACCACTATGAGGTGATTCAAATTTGTATTGGCTATCCTGGTTTAAAAATACTATAGGAATAGAGTATGTTTGGCTTCTGTTTCTTTTTTTTTTTTTTTTTTTTTTGCTGCCGTGTGTGTGTGGCTAGATATGGGTTGATTTTATGTTTGTTAGTTCAAACTTTCTTCATAGTTGGAATTCAACTCGAAATGAATGACCAATTGGTTCACATTTTTGTTTCTATGTTTTAAGTGTATGTAATTGCTGCAAAGGAGTTGCTGATGACTATACTGCCTTCAGATTTTTAATACTTTTAATGCCATCTGTGCAGGTTTTTTTTATTTTTTATTTGTGCAGGTTGGTTATAAACATCACTTAGTACTTGTAAATGGCATTTTTGGGTCTGTTATTTGGGTACTTCGCAAAATTGAGTGTTTTTTTAATTTTATTTTTAGCAGTGTCGTTTAAGGTTACATTATCATGTAAAATAAGGTGGAAGAAAGAGGAGGATGATGATAAATTTATATCTCTGGGTGTACATCTTGTTCTTATCTAGCTGAAAATAGAGTATGGTACTATATCTTCTGTGAGGCTCGAACTTCCTCCCACTTTGTGATTGTTTTGCGATTTTCTTAGTATACACAGTTTTCTGCTGTCTTAGTTTTGTTTTTTTATCTCCAGCATCTTGCTCAATTGCTCTTTCATTAACAAGCTAAGTCCGAGGAGGAAGCTACGTAAATCCAGAAGCCATGGTCAACACTCAAGGATGTATAATTTCACAACTTCCTAGTTCCATTACTGATGGTGATTGTTCTTTCCAGAAATACCTATTAGCGTACATTTTGCTGGCGAAGAATGCAAATTGGTTAAAAGAAATCACTAAAAGAAATTTCAAGGACATTTATATGTTTAATATGGATCTTCGTGGATCTAGGAAGATGAAGCCTGTAGTTGTGGCAGAATTTGGAAGTGATTATAATGAGCAAATATCAAATGACTGCTTCCTCCCTGGCCTGCATAATGACTTAGCATTAGATTGTCTAGCCTGGGTTTCTAGATCTGATTATGCGTCTCTTTCTTGTCTGAACAACAAATTCAACATGCTTATACGTAGTGGTTATCTTTACAAACTGAGGAGGCAGCTTGGAATAATTGAGCACTGGGTGTACTTAGCATGTAGCTTGATGCCTTGGGAAGCTTTTGATCCTCTTAGACAGAGATGGATGAGGCTGCCACGAATGCCTTGTGATGAGTGCTTCTCTTATGCAGACAAGGAGTCACTTGCTGTAGGCACTCGTCTTCTTGTTTTTGGGAGAGAACTGACTGGTTTTGCGATTTGGATGTACAGCTTAGTTACTCGTGATTGGTCTAGATGCCCGCTGATGAACTTACCCCGTTGTCTATTTGGATCCAGCAGCTCGGGTGAAATTGCTGTTGTTGCTGGAGGAAGTGATAAAAACGGAAAAGTGCTAAAATGCGCCGAGCTGTACAATTCGGAGTTGAACACTTGGGAAACTTTGCCGGATATGAACTTGCCTCGAAAAATGTGCAGTGGCTTTTTCATGGACGGCAAATTCTATGTGATTGGCGGCATGACCAGCCATACAGAATCTTTAACATGCGGTGAGGAGTATAACCTTCAAACAAGAACTTGGAGGAGAATCACGAATATGTACCCTGGTGGTAACAGGCCGACTCAGTCTCCCCCATTGGTCGCCGTTGTAAATAACCAGCTTTATGCAGCAGATCAATCCACAAATGTTGTAAAGAAGTACGACAAAATCAATAATAGTTGGAATATTGTGAGGCCGTTGCCCGTTAGAGCTGACTCTAACAACGGGTGGGGTCTCGCATTCAAGGCGTGCGGCGACAGGCTGTTGGTCATTGGCGGGCATCGCGGATCTCAAGGCGAAGTTATTATGCTGCATTCGTGGCGTCCCATGGAAGGTGCGGCAGGAGCGGAGTGGGACGTTCTTTCGGTTAGGGAACGGGCTGGTGCTTTTGTGTACAATTGTGCAATAATGGGGTGCTGATTCTTAATATTTCACTGGAGGTATGGTATGTTCACCTTTTTATGGCAGTATTTCTTGTACCAATATTGAGTGTTGGGTCCATTTCAAGCCTTCTTTCTTTACAATATTGTTTGAAGATTTTTTGTTGAAATTCATCTGATAAAGTTCAGCAGGAAAGCCTGACATTAACATGTTCGTTTGTATTTCGCCGTTCCTTTCAATTGTTCATCGTCTTTTTAACGATCTTGTCTTGAAAATGATCTGTGTACGAAACTTATTCTTGGTTTGATCTGCCATACCTTTCTTTGTTTGATGATTTCTGACGGGCCTGTGTTTTTACTGGATTTTTTTTTTCTTTTTCTGACCATTTATCCACTCAAGTAAATTTCATTGCTTTGGGACACTTCTGTCCTTTTTGTCACTGACATCTTGTGCTTGAGTTCTTGAACAAATAAGGAGATGAATATGGTAAAATTAGTTCTAGTTTTCGTGCTCTTGGAGTTAAATTTGCATGGTCTTTGCTGCCTAATCTGTGTATATTTTGCTGATGTCTATATTACGTTTCTTAATATTTTTGGGATTAAACTAATCCTTATATGAAGAAGGCATGCATCTCTAACTAATTCATATGATTACAACAAAAGATTTGATTCATGATGTGGTGAGAGTATTTGTCAAAGCTAGGAAAGAGTCTATTAAAGGCGAACCCAAGGCACGGATTTTATTGCGGCGGTGTTTATCCAGGCCGGGAGGGGGGGCCTGGTGTGTGTCTCGTGCACGCACGCATGCTCGTTAACTCATGGAGCTTGTTTTCCTCTTGTGTCTTCAGCTTTAGGAGCTGATAGTGGAGTAGCGATAAGCGTCATCTCTTTTTTGTAGGTTCACACTGTTGCGATTGCTCCGGTTATCTTTAAAAAATAAAAATAAAAATTTAACAAAAAAAATTTAAACAAAAAGAAAAGAAAACCTCTGAACAGGTTACATTTATTTTAAAGAGCATTATTTATCAACTTGTGGTTGAAGTAATACTATTTTGAATATTTTCAAAACTCTGGAAAGTGGATTAGAAGTAACCTCCAAAAAGTTACAGTTAGACAAAGATGGTCCCAAAAGTTTTCTGAAATATTCATATTTTGTGCACACTAAAATCATGCACATCCAGATCTGAACATCAGCCTAACTGGCCTGAAAGTGATGGAACATTTTGCAGCTTGCCTGTGAACACACATGAAACTATCTTCGCGGCTGCATCCCGCGAGGACCACATGGTTTGGATGGGCTCTTTGTTATGAGATTCATTCTTTATCCGAAGATTATAAACAAAAATGAAAATTCGAATTTTGTTATCCTGCATTTATTCTATTGTTGCTTTAATTTCAAAATGATCGATCTTATATCCCTCGAATGCTTCACTTTCTAATGCATTGGAAGCTTCGACTGCTCGAACTCTTCTCCGATAACTTGTGATAAACCTTCGATTTCCAGCACTCCTAGCATTTCTTCGACGCTGTCTCAACAGCATGACTTTTTTATCTCAAATGGCACAAAACCCCACTCACTTTTCCTTCTTCATCAAGCACAACTAAAATTTTGTATCTGTTCTTTCTTGCCTCTCGAGTTATATTAGCTGCTTCATGCATTACCAAAACACTCCACACATCTTGCATGAAACTTGAGCTGGTGCATCAAGCGTGACTCTTTAGCCGGTTTCATCTTGGTTCGAGCATTTGAAAAGATTGCACCAATTTCTTCTTGGAAAGTACGCTCTACGGTGACGGCACCCTGTTACGGCACTGGAGAAAGTAGCACACAGTCTCTGATGATGAACCTTGTTTAACAGTAAGTCTGCTCGTCTTCGGGGAATGAGAAACGGTGAGAGTTACCTTCCGTATGGGCTTCATACGTAAGTGTGTAGGTATAAGTTTCGTTTTTGAGAAGCTATGGCACTACCGTAAGGGCCCTCACCTGGCTTAGCCCAGGAGGAATCGCACTTAGACTTAACTCTGAGAGTCAGCGGTCCGTTCATGCGCACCCGTCACACGTGGGGGTACACGTGTGCTTACTCACGGTAGTTGGTGCGATACGCACTCAACCTACCAGTCGATCCATTGTCGGACCCCAAGTGCGTAGATATAAGTTAGTAGGTAGTATCGCAGACCCGGTGCTCTCCTCGCCAACGTGGTGGCCGATTCCCATAAATGAAGCTCCTGTTTGCTATACATTTTGTCTAAATTGTCTCATGAGAAAGGGCAGAAAGCATCTACCTTCAAGTTCATCAAGTTTTGCAGCAATAACTTTACTTGAATCCATCTTCTGCAGATCTCTTCGGCCGTGTCATGCCGGAAACTGCACATATCTGCGATGATCATCAGAATACTAAACCATCCTTAGCTTGGAAACCTACGAAATCGGGTTACTTAAGATCGTTCAATCCAGCGGCATATTATCAGCTTCCACCGTGCCATTTACTTGCCTAAACCAACAAAAGGCAACCTGCGCAGAACAAACGGTGTCCTCCCGGTGTTCTTGATCAAAGCATCACAACTATTGCTACAATTAGACATGGGATGATAGCTACATGACCTACTAATCCTTAGACTTGAGGTGATCTGGCGATCAAGAAAGCCCTGAGATTAAATGAAGGGGCTTTATCAAGAAAATTCCTGCTTTGCAAAACTTGAACAAATCAACTCAACATATATTTGCTCGATCCAATACCTTATTTGTTTGTCAGAAGCATCGTGTTTACTCAATCAAATACATCGTTTGCTTGCCCAACACCTCGTTTATTAGTCTAAATTATCGTGTTTGTTCGTCTAGACACTGTGATATAAACTGACAATATTCGATCCAACACCGTATTTGCTTGTTTGGAACATTTATTCAGATGAGAGTTTTTTTTTGAAAAAAGTTGAAAACATAAGTGCTGATTTATACGAGTTTTGCCAAGTATGATTTGTTTTTTTTTTGCCATTATTCCTTAAATAAATTAGATATAAACATACTCAGACAGTTTCTGAGGTGGTCATCAATCTGTATCAGGATAGAGGATAGTTATTGCCCAAATAGATATGGACTCCAGACGTTGCCCATTTGATTAGAAATTAGTAATATATATGGCACTCTGATCTGCTTAGGTTAAGGTGTCTGCACTACAGGAACCCAAACCTACAAGATATTACAACAACAACACTGCCTGGATGGAGTCTGATAAGAATAAAATGTATGTTACCATATTTCGGAGAAGACTATTTTCGTAGAATCTTCAAAGACGCAAAATCCAACACTCACAAGCAACGAGCATAAAAATTCGCAGACAAAAAATAAAAACCGATCATATAAAAAAAGCACATAACAAGAAAAAAGAGAACATGTAAGTTATATAAACCACGGTGTCACTAACCTGAGATATGTCCATAGCTTCGTGAAATGAAACTTTCGACATGATGTCGTGATAAAGCAATAGTGAACAGAGTTGAATCCATTTATCTAGAAAAATCTTCCAAACTTATATGATAGTACTGTAACTTATAGAGAAAGGATAAATATTCATAGTATCTGCTTTAAGTATTTCAACTGATTGAAAGATTATTAAAGAAATAAATAAATATAAAAGAAATTAAATTAAAACCGTATTCGATCTTTGATCCGTGTATGCAATCTAAGGGTCACTCGTCAATTGCGGTTCTCCATCTGCCGACAGCAAACGCTCGAAGGGCTGGGACTGATGGAGCGACCATTCTATCGACTTCACTGACGTTTGCACCTTCCACATATAGATCCATTAGTCTGCACCTACAAAATTAAATTTTGCGGCACCAAGAGTAGAATGTGTGTTCGAGCGCTCGCAAGACAAGCACCCAAACCACGCGTCTTGCTGGTGCCGGGCTACTAAGACATGCTGCGGTTTCTCGATGAACTGCGTTAGAACAATCTCTATATCCTTGGATATGCTTTTAAATTTAACATTATTATGGATTAAACTCCGAGAAGTTCTCACTCTTCGTTCTTTGCCATACCCAACCACTGCTCCACAGGACCACATCATATACGGTAACATAGAACCTTCCTCGGACAGATTATCGTATACGTAAATTCTCATGCAGGTGCCCTTACATTTCCTTTAGTAGTGCTATGATGTTTTGATACTCAGGAAACTAGCAATGGACTTAACATTTGCCTCTGGTATGACAAGCACCGCTAGCTCGACCGGATATCTCAGAAAGCGTCACCATCAGAGTTCGAGACCGTATGTGATGAAATTTTTCTAGGATTTCCCGACTATGTATCATGTGGCAGGAGTTTCCGTTTATGAAAGGTATGTACTCGAATTCTAGAATGTCGGTTGGGTCTAAAAAAAAAGGATGGCTGGAATAATACCAAGTCAATGCGGCTGGAAATAGTAAGGTATTTATATGCTCCTATGAAAAAATACATGGTTTAGAAATTTGAATGATAAAAAAAAAATAAAAAAAATAATAAGTTGCAACATATGAGGACTACACTATTTTTTAAAGAAAAAGGATGATATCCAAATAAATTTTCTATATCAAAACAGGATTTTCAATTGCCAAATGACATGGGGTAGATTTGCTTGAGAGCATGGCTAATAACACTCAGGTCTCTAAGTTGCATAACCCAACTGGCTGCTGTGACAGAGCCTTAGGAAGGAGTGGATGGCAAGGGCAGGATTTGCTATTAAAAAAAAAAGCAAAAGATGTTATTGCAAACTTGAAGGGTTTGTTGTTATACATTGCAAATTTAAGCTGAATTAGCAATATTATCCATGGTTCATAAAATAATAAATATCTAAAAACTATTTATTAGCTTAAAATAGTAGTTCTTAAATATTTTCTAGATATGTCTATCAATTTAATTTTTTATTATTATTAATATATATATATATATATATATATACTATATATTTATATATATATTATTAATATATATATATATATGTATGTATGTATGTATGTATGCATATGTAAATGTAAACTAGAGTATTTTTCATAAAGTATGTAACTGAATTTAAAATACAATAAATAAACAAAAATAATGTGTTATTTGATATAAAAATTAAAACAAATATGTGCAGAGACAGAGTACAAAAAATTTGTAAAAAACACAAATGACTTACAACTTTATAAATTATAACCTTTTATATAGAATGCTCTATGCTGTTTTAAGATACATCTCTATTGGCCTCATAATACATCGTTCGAAAATAATACACAGTGTGAAGAAACGATTCATAGATCCATTTTAGCAATCTTAACGGGTTTAAAAATAGTTTTAAAAATCTGTTAAAATGTTAAAATTTTAGAACCCTAAAACACCTATTTAAAATATGTTTTAGAAAAATTTTCAATATGCAAGTTATAAATCTCATCAAAAATCTAAAATTTTTATGTTAATTTTTTTTTTATTAATTCTTTGGATAAACATTTTATTTCTAACTTTTAAATTATTGTATCTTTTCGTGAATAGTTGCATTATTGCAGAGCCACTATTCATAAACAATTGCAACAGGGGCAATTTAAATTTGCAACCTTCATGGACCACGGAAGCATATAAACAGTCAGCATGTTAACATTACTAGTATAAAAATGTATGCTTATAAAAGTAATAATGCCAATGTCCAATTAATGAGGGTTGGACCAATCGATAGCTGGCTAAAGCCAACGACTAACAAGGCTCAGGCTCCAGGTTTCTTAAAGAACTTAGCTGACAGTGCTACTGCCTTGTAAGATGATGGAGGACAAGGACATGGTTTTGGCTGGTTTTCTTGTATCAAGATTAAAAAAAAGAGGATTGCGAGGCAACCGTCCAAGCTATCAATTATTAAGAGAAATGGAAGAGTAGTACGTGTAAATACTGATAGCCAACACTTGTTGGAGTTCGGTTGCAAAGTGGTTTAGTCAGCCGTTATGAGTTTTTTCGCCTACCGAATTTAAAGAGTCAACAGTTACTTTGGCTCGTTATTTATCTCTTTTAATTATCTTCTTTATTTCTATTTTGATATATTAATGAGAAGGTTAAACCTATAAAAATGCATCCACTGTAACATTTGTATCAGGTTGATTTTGATCAAAGAAAATTAAATTATTAATTAGCTGCTTGTTATTCCGAATTCTGCTAAGTGTGTTTCTGAGAATTTGAAAGCTATCTTTGTACTAATGTGTCCGAAATCTCCCGCTGCCTTACGCGATCTTGAGGATTGCATTAGATTGTCAATGCAAACTTCAAGGGTTGTCTCCAAATTTAAAAATAGAAGGAAAGAAAAAGTAAATGGCAAGATAGAGGAGCTTTTTAGCTTTTTGAAAAGCTAGTTTTGTTATTTGGATTTTATGGATGAAAAGATATGGAGAAGGCACTTTAGCCAAGACATGCTTCACCTAATAAAGCTAAGTGAAGTGGGTTTCACCTGCTGGACATCTTGGAGATATCATATAAATAATCTTCTTCAAATCATATGTGATATGGGATCTAATGGTTATATTATGTTGGAAGCATGCTAAGCATAATGATGCTTTGCTCACAAACCATTCTTATACTAATATTTTAATGAATCGTATGCTTTAGCTCATTAAAGTGTTCATGTTAATCCTTTAAAGGCGATCAAAGTTACATATGACGGAGAGTCAAAATACAATAGGCTCGCTCACATAACTTGAAAATAATTTAGTACCTCATATTTAGTATATAACTTGCACAGCTTGTAATTGTCGTGCAAAAATAGCGTGTGGGTGCGCGCGCGCATGAGCGCCTATTGTGATTGTGTCTGCATGTCATAACCGTCATCAAAGGTAGGTATGAACGAGTCCACATCATAAACATGATAGGCTATAAAGAGAGCACTAGCCTCACCTGAAAACTCCAGATGGATCTGGTCGAAGGTGACATGCCAAGTGATGAGAGACAAAAATGGACCATGAAGAACACAATTTTTCCCACTAACCATGAGACATCTTTGAGGGAAGCCATGCATGTGAAATTCTCTCTTTCACTTTTGTTGATCCAGAAAGAGGAAGAGGAAACAAATCACTCTAGAGTATATCTCAAATCTATTACTCGCACCTCTCTGTCCCCTGTCATATATTAGATCATGTACATATACTTTTCATTAGTTTTTTCTTCCTTGTTTTGTGTTTTTGTATTTGTTTAGTACCAAGTGAGCCAACCCAGATCATCATTATAATCATATATGAATATTGTGTGAAATATATACTAGTTTGATACATGCATGATGATGCTCTTTGTCTATCTTTGTGCAGGGTTTGTATTTACCTTTTTGTAGTAATAGAAAGCAAACGAGTGCGAATTGCTTCCGTAGCATAGTGGTAGTGCGTTCGCTTCGTAAGCGAAAGGTCGCGAGTTCGATCCTCGCCGGGAGCTATTTATTTTAATCTTTTTTTTTTTTGGGTTTCCTCTATGAATTTTTATATTTTTCTTCTGCTTTTCGCATCTTATAAACATCTAAGGCAAGAACAAGTTATTAATGTGATGAAATCGGTTATCATGTAGAGTTGTCTCAAACGATAGCTTACAAACTCAAATTTAAACCAGTAATAAATCTCTGTCTCCTTCCTCAGTCGTGAACGTGTTCCTCGTTGCAGTTTGTTACGCAGTTCATTACAACGTCCAAAAATTACACCGGGATTTCAGTTAAGCATTCATATGTAATGTTAAAGTGACAGGTTTTATCAAACGAGCAACCAAATTTCTCTGTCGAAAAATCCTGAGAATTTCTTCTCCATTTCTGCGTCTGTAGACCAGCTCATCCCACACTGTATCTCATTCTAGGAATTAATGAATTTTCTCAGAATTGTAAACATAACTTTTCCTTTTATGTCGATTAATTCAATGTTAAGGAAACAAATTTGATTGGTGGAAAATATATATTTCAATCAAATTTTCCATTGATCTTTACTCTATGCAGGCACCAGTTTGATCTTGATGTTTAGTTTTTTTTTTTTTTTTTTCGTAATTGAAAGCCATAAAAGGATCAATAACTACGAGCATATAAGGCGATGCCTAATGGATCCACATGTATTGATGGTTCCAGGTTTCTTCAAAGGCGCAAAACATCGAATGACAAGCGATCACCTAATGCTCCACGGTCGTTAAATGACATTGTAACGCTAGTGTTGATAAATCCACGGATGTCAACGACCAATAGTTCATCAATATCGAAGTTTCGGGTTTTTGAGTATAGGAAGATCTGAATATCCATATTTACCTCCATAGAAAATAGAGATTTATCTCTCATAACTTTACATATTGCACTTGCGAAATTCAATTATAAGGCCTCCATTTTATGAGGCAGAAGTCTCATTACCCGCCCTGGTAATACATGACTTACAAAAAAACATGTTTTCCTACTTAATTAAGTTTTGAAACAGCCGTGTATACATCCCAACTTAATTACTTTTCTTTTTCTCACGAAAGTCAAACTTAACAAGAAATTAACACAAATGATAATGGTTATGTGATGCTATTTGAAAGTTAGATAGACAAATAAAAACAAGCCTATAATTGAGGTAAAATGTATAATTTATGTAAAAGTTCATCAAAGCCTAAACTTAAGCTTTATAATATACACACACACATGGGGGACCTTTTGTTTTTTTTTGATAACACATGGGGGACGTTTTAAATGAACATTACAGAAATTTTCTCTGTAACTATACAGTCAGTTTTCTCTGCAATAAGCAGCACATGGGAGATGTTTTAAATGAACATACAGAAAACTATATAAATGACAAATCAGTATATGTTATTAATTCCTCAAAAAAAAAAAAAAAATGGTATATATGTATGCATATTTGTTGTGAATATATGTGATTGGTGAATGAAGTTGGCATAAAGAATCCAGACTAATCCAAGCACCTCAAGACAAAGCCCAGTACAGAGGGGCATAAGAAAAGCAATATCCCCTCAAGGAGGAGTCGGTCTTTTTCTCCTCCTACTCTCCAGAGTCCAGACATTCAAACTTTGAGAGATTATATATATATATATATATATATATATATATGGAGAGATCATCAAACCTGTCCAGCTCAGGTACTACAAGGAACCCAGCTAAACCCTAGCTAGCTAGGGTTCTTTCTAGGTTCTTTGATGTGTTTAGCCTTTGAACCCCAATCTATAGGCCACTTTACTCTTGGCTATTGTTTTATTAAAACCATTATACAGACAACAACACATTTTTAGGATGTAGTGTTATCATATGTATGCTAGCTAGGAAAATCCCCATCCCTCATGGCCTATATATCCTCCATCATCTCATCCCTCTTGGCCCCCCCCACCCTTTCTTCTCCTTTCCCCCTCATTCTCTCTCTCTTTTCTCTCTCTCTCTCTCTAGATTAGGTTACAGGAGAGGAGAAGTACTGAGATTTCTTTTGACAAAAGAAAAGAGTTGTGATGATCTGTAGCTACTCCAATCTCTATTTTAATTCTTTGTTTTTGAAGAAGAAGGGATCTTCGTCAAAGATAGAGTTGTTCATCTTTACATGAAGAGAGATCAAAGAAAAGGTGAATGGGTTGTGCCTGGCTCCCTGTATGCCACACAAGTAAGCTCAATCCATTGGTAGATTGGCTTCTTAGAGTGGCGTGCGAGGAGCCAAGCATACCCTCTTTAAGATCTCTCTCATGGATGTTTGTAGCTATTCATACACACGACACAGTGTTTTTCAAGGAATATATACACAGGATTTAGATGGGTACATAGATTATTGTGATATGAGTTTGTTATACTTGTGGGCTTGGTTTCATATCAATTTCTTGCAGAAACTGCAGGATTGCGGGAGCTAAAAAAGAAAACCATTTTCAAGGGATAACAGAATACTGAATTCAATGTACGTGATGGAAATGAAACTTTCATGCTTTTTTTTTTCTTTCTTTATAAGTAGAGAAAGTCTGTGGAGATATGTAACTCCCTGTCGAGATGATTTCTTGTTCTTCTGACGGGGTTGTTACTTTGCAGCTTCGGTTCATCGATCGATCATGAACATTTAGCTTGATTTTCTAATACATTATATTAAAAACAAGCCTTTTGAGTCTTGTCTAATGTATTGTTTCGCCCATGAACCTGCCATTATCTACTGCATCTATTTGAGATTTTATGCATGTAGTATATCCTATATATTTCTTAGAGATCTATCAATTTGTCATGTGATACTAACTGTAGGAAATAATTCGTTGGTTTTTTTTCTCTCATATGTTACAAGCCCCCATCTTTATGTTTGAGAAAAATGAATAGTGCAGATTGAAGTACATTAATTTGAGGTCTTAAAAGAAGAAGCGCCCAATTAGTGCAGTCTACGAGCTAAAAGATTCTCTCAGAGTTTCAGAGATGTCAGTCTCCATTTTTTCTGTGGATGAAACTTGAAGAACTCTCTTTCAATCTCCTCAGTTCCATATATGTACATGAGGTCATTATTTATTATTATCTTGCAGAAATATTGTATGCTTAGTTGGATTTCTTGAACAAGAAACTCCTCTGAAAGCATATATGGCGGTCAAACAATGTCTATTCTTCCTTCCTGATTAGATTCTGAGCTCACATGTGCTCACTTGTTCAAGTACTTTGGATGAGATGGGTCACTTACAAATTTCCACTTTTGCTTTTCGTTTCTTACTTATTTCCATTTTGCGTTCTTTTCTTGCTTATGTGACCAAATTTTCCAAATGATCTTTGTTTGACCTAGCAAGTATGTTTCACCGTCAGGAATGTTTCTCGCAAGGTCATATATTTTTCAAAGTAATGTGGATGATACATAGCCATTCTTTTCTTCCATTTTGCAACTAGCCACTACTGCATGCTTTCGTTTCTTTTCAGATGAGCTATTCTTTTATGAATTAGCAATGTAGTAAAATCAAGAAATATTTGAAGAAAAAAAAAAGAAAATGAATCTGAATATTTACTGAATTTAAATATAGATATAAAATTTTTGTTTAGAATTATATACTAGGGAATCAAAAGCTTACTTAATACAATTACAATATTTCTAACTTGCAATATATGAAGTGAAAAGTTCTATATTTTGTAAATGTTTGATGTTTGGCAATCTATATTTCCATCTGATTGTGCTTGGGATGCAATCTCCATATTAGGTTCTACTACATGATATGGGTAGATGGCTGTATACCATGTTGATTCATTGTTAAACATGCAGTTGAAAGTAGCTTCTTATATTGATTTGGAAACAACTTAATTTGCATTATTTTTTAAATATGTTATAACCATAATTAAGAATAATTAAGTTAAATTGGCGTTTCAAACTAATTCGTAAATATTTTCGCCATGAGAGGTGTTTACATGTCATACTAAGTTCACTGGTCTCCAACAAGCTTCAGCTTCTTTACAATAAGTCGCTGCTGGAACACCGTGAGCCGGAGCAATCGCCAACGCTCATCTGTATCGGGATTTGGATCCCCCAGCATGGAAGTGGAGATGATGTTCAACCTATCATTTTATCGATATTTGAACGACATTAGCATATTCTCTTAGGCATGATGGTTGGAAGATGTTTTTTTTTTAATAGATTATCGTGAAAAAATTCTGTCATCACTGGCCTAATTTTATGTGATTATCATAAAAATGGTTGGAAGATGTTTTTTATCCTGTACATTTTACAATTAATATATTATCAAGGCAAATGAAATGATCCATTATTCTTAGGTAATGGTCAATAATATTAGTAGTTTTCAAATTAATGGTAATTGAACTTTCTTTATGTAACTATGTGTTAACTTAAATTTTTGAATTTAAAAACTATTAATGCTGTAATTTTTTTAAAAAGGATTTATTCTCTAAATATTTATTTTTGCTTGAAAAAATTGTTTGAATTATTGAAAAATATTATATGGAGTAATTTTATTTTAACAGTTTATATTTATACAATTTAAGCATACAAGTGAACAAAATGATAAAATATATCACATATGTAATATAGTTAATATAAATATTTTATTTTTTTTACATGTATATTTAAAAATAGTAAAGTATTTTATTATGCATAGTAAAATGTTATTATATAGTATGTTTAATTGTTGATGTTTGGGTATTTTTACATATAAATTGTGTCAATTGAATATAAAAAGATGTGCAATTGATTAATGACAACAACCAGAATTCAATTAGTAACTTTAAATTATCATTTTTTTTGAAGTTATTGTAAGATTCTATTAGAAAATAATTGATAGTGGTCATTTAATGGTTATTAACTATTGTCTTAAGAGTATGCTATCAAAACATATTATGAATTCAAAAAGTAGATTTAGATGATTTTTCATTCATGTTTACTTGAAGTTAGAGATTAATTTCTTACTTTTTTCATTCCTTCTTGAATAACTTGTTAAGAAACTAATTAGAATTCTTGGGTGTATTTATCCTATGTTTTAGTTTGTCAAAGTTGGTACCAGAAATATGTAAAGCTGGTCGCAAAAAATGTCGTGATCATTTGTTTTTAAAGAAATGGACCAAGGTCGGGATTAGACTCGGTATCTATAGCCGGTTTTGTAATTTCATTCATTGTTTATTTTTACTCAATTTCTTAATATGCAGTATTCATATAGAGTATTTCTCTGACAGATTTGAAAATATTAGGTGATACAATTGTCGCATATATTATATTCTTTCTTTGATAAATAGCATCCAACATTCAATGTACATAAAAATATAGTAATTGTAATTAAGGTGGAGCTAATATACAGTAACCAATGCCATTGGCTTAGCAGAAAGTTCCACCATTATAAGTTTTCAGAAGCATATCAGAACCCTAAAAAGAAGCTTTGAAAATAAGATCTTAGATTCTAAATATGCTCCAATTTCTAGCATCAGATTCTATTAAACTTTGTTTTTGTTTTTTTAATTTTGCTTTGTTTTGCATGCGTATTGATCTGATCAGAAAGAAATTGAAGAGTTTTGGGGGATGAGCAGCTTTCCATCGTTCCAAGGATGAAGAGAATTTTCAAGTGGGTGCTTTGAAAGGGTACCCTACAACCATCAAAAGACACAAACCCTAAGAACCCAAATCCCTGATCCTATAGAACACCCTATCAATTTCTACGATGCCACATTGTACTTCAATAATAGTAAAGGAAAATTACCATTCAGTCCAGTGCACTCCTTACAGGGTCCCCCCCCTCCCCTAGTCTTATTTACCAGTCCAAGCTAAGCTCTAAGTGAGAGACTAAATGCTATTTATGAGAGCCCGTTGTTAACATACGAGCAGATGATCGAACACCTTCGGACGATCGTAAACACAAAAATCGATAAAAAAAAAGCACGCAGATAGAACACTTCATTTAACAGGATTCGATCTACGGATAAGGAAGAGGAAGATCCATTACATTTTGGGATTACAAAAGCAACGGTGAGCATAGACGGATAAAACGCTAGCCGCTATATAAAACTCGATACAACGAAGTTGTATTACAGCTCCTTATTATATTATCATATTAGAAACCCTAATAGATAAGTCGGTCCTAGGCCTAACGTTCCAATTCCTTTACTATCACTGTAGACTTCAGAAAAAGTTTCAAGAAATATTCTTCAACTTGACGAGCGTATCCAAGTATGAGATTTTTAGCTAGGTTTCTGGCTAGTTTTAACTTTCACTGTGTGACATACAACTCCATATAAGAAACTTTATATTAATGTGTGCGCTATTAAGGGTTGTTAATTTACTTCGCGAGTTCCACATCCGACTTCGTTCTTTTCGAATTCATTGTTAATGACGATATAATAGTAGATACTAATAACAACAACGACGACCGTAATAATAATAATAACATAATAAGATCAACACTAATAAAAATAGCAATAATATCAATAGTGGTAGTACTAATAACAATAATGGGCTGTTTACTTCGCGCGAAACTGGTGGATCTCGTGGAACTCGGAACTCAGAACACAGTTTTGCTGTTTACTTCGCCGCGGAAACTCGCGGAACTCAATTCTGAGTTCCGCGAGTATATAATAAATTGAGTTCGCCCACTTCGCAGCTTTTAGCTGCGAAGTGGGCGAACTCGTTTTGTCTTCTGCACGTGAGTTCTGTTGTGTTCTCGCGATTTCTTCTCCTTCCTCTGACGACCACTGTAGTCAATGGTTGAAATACTTGTACAATGTGTAATAATTTTTTTTTTTTTAATTTATGAATACATGTATATGTAATAATAAGAATCTTTTGTAAATTTTTATTCAATTACAAAGTCTTTGTATTCAATACTTGTTGTGTTCAATTTTAGAAACTTATCTCTTATAATTTTTAGTATTCAAGAATATAAAATTATTGATGATATTTAATACATATAAATAAAAAATATATAACTAAACCATATCTGTGTAATATAATATATATGTTAATATATAAATTAGATATTAAATAAAGATACATACAAAAAAGATAGATATATATATTTAATTTAATATAAATATTAAATATAATTTAAAATAAAATATAATATATTTTTTATGTCTCAGTTTATTTTCAATTCCAAGTAAAAAAAAAAAAATTTTATCTTTCAGCCCTCACTTCCAACTCCAAGTAAACAAAGAAACTATCTTCCAACCTCTACTTCACAATTCCAAGTAAACAGAGAAACTCAAAATACCACTTCTCTCCTACTTCTCAGTTCTCACAGTTCACCCACTTCTCACTTCTCACTTCTCAGGCTTCCGCGCGAAGTAAACAGCCCCTAATAGTAGTAAGTTGACAGCATCTGTAAAGAAGTTCGGAAGGCGCTTTTTTTTTTTTTGAGGTTGTAGTTTATAAAAGTTAGAAAAAGGAAAATATATATTGGCCTTGAATTTTGAGAACATAAATGAAGATATTTATAGCAATTTAAAAAGAAAATTTTCCACCAGCACACATGATCTAGTGGGTTAAATACTCATCAACAAAGTAAATATTAAGAAGGAGAATAATGCAAAGCCCGCGGACAATGACCAATAACAATCTGTCAAATGTAGATGCCTTGGAATTCATGTAGGAGTTTTATTTTCATATATGGAATCCTTGTTTATTATCGTATATGGAATTACCATAGTAATATCATGTTTAGGAGAACAGAAAAGCTATTCTTCGGAGGACCCTGGTGGTCCTGGGACATCAAAGCCACACGCACATTGCTTTGTGATGTATATTATACGTATACACATTCTGATGTACTGTATATAATTCTACTGATTATATTAGGAGTTTTAATGTCCCTAATAAATCGCAGTGCTCTAGAATATTTGCAAGACAGATTTAGGGTTTTCAGATAGGTTAAAATATAGTCATAGACCACAGGAATCACATATATCTGAAATTCATACCGAGCTTGGCTCAGAGGGTTGAGTGCCAGCTTAGCAACCGGCCGATCGGCACCGGCCCCTCCAAGTTTCTTTTGGCAACAGGCACAGGATGAGGATCACCGCCGGAGACTTTACCTGTCATATAGGTCTATGAAGTGGGCTCGGGCAAAGTTCGCAACCCTCACTAATGTCATTAAATATTTTCGTCAGACATTAAGCAAAGTTGCTCCTGTCAGCAAACAAAATCATACAGAAAGCAGTCCACTTCATTCTAATTGTCGCCAGTATACGACATTCTATTAGCTTCATGTCTTGTAATTAAGAAACTAGTAATCCATGATTATGTTATACTCGAGATTAATTAAGAAAAGAGTAATCTCAGTAACCAAAGTTGCACAAGTGACAAAATTTAAAGGTCAAGTGCAAAGCTCAGCAGAAATCTCAGGACAAAAAAAAGTTCAAGAACTCAAATCAATCAAATGCAAGGTAATTTGCCAAAAAAAGGTAAAAATAGAAAGCCAAAATGGCTAAAGAATATAGTATGGCTCCACCTAAACAGACGCGGAAACTTTTTTTAAGCAAAAATGTAGTAAAAATGGTTAAATATGTGTTTTTAGGTTCCAAACTATTTAATGGTTATAAAACATTTGAGTCTCAAAATATTTATTTAGACTTTTTTTTAAAAAAAATTATGAATACAAACATTGTAAAGCACACCAAAATTTTTTTTTCATAATCTTTTTTTTTTTTGTAATAAAAAATACTTATAAATACGTGTTTTTGCTGATTTTATAAACTTTCAAAACATAGGGGGTCTAGGAGTCTCTTTGATCTATGATATATTGCTTAGACCGTTTATTGATTTTTATATACTGATCCTATAATTTCAATAAAGTTATCTTCCAATTAATGCTTCATGTTCATCTTAAAGGCTGAAAAAAAAAAAGTTGCTCTTTCATTGGTTCGATTTCTGAACAGTGGCTCCCAGGCCTTTCTCAATCTAGGGTGTGAGGACTAATACCTTTCATCATGGTGCTGGTTTGTAAGAGGGTCTTAATGTTTTTGAAGCAGCAGAAGCAGCAGCAAGCAGCAAGAAGAAGGACCACATATAAAATTTTACTGAGCCATAGGACCATAACTCCAAACTCCCTCCTTGTTGTTATCATAGACAACATAACAATTTCCCATAAGGGAGTTTGAAGTACTGACACATATGAAAAGGATGCTAGCCTGCAGGCATATGGGACCAATATTTGGAGCATTAGAAATCAAATGAGAACCAAACAGCCTGGGAGGAGACAAAGACAAACAACAGTACACAAGATGATGCAGAATCAATCCACAATTACCAAAAATATTTAAAATATTGTAAGAATACATGGGGAGTAATTGCTAAAATAAATCAATTTTGTATTGCTTAAGAAATAAGTGGCTATAGGGCGGATGGTTGGGATTTCTATACCCATGAAGTGTAGGTCTCAGGTTTGAATCCTGCAAGCGCCATCCACAAAGCTCTGAAGAATTTATCCCCTTTGTATTCCATGGAGGGTAAAATGGACCTTCGGGCCTGTCCAGATCGAAATATTGAGAGTATTCAGAATATGGGACGGTACCACCCGTGAATTAGCTGTTATGACGATTGCACAAAAGTGGGCAAGTTATAGATAAGAGTTTCTCACGATAATCTAAAAAAAAAAAAGAAATAAGTAGCTCTTATATAGAGCTCTAGATATTACAAAATAGCGAACGCATACTCCCCTAAAGACATATTTTCTAAATACTACAGCCACCAAAATATAGCATATTTATAACTATTCTAATATCCTTAACAAATATAATGTTGTTATTATGGTAATTATTAGGAGTTTAAATTAACATCCAAATTTGGCAAAAACCAAATAGAAGTGTATAGGAATTTCAACAATAATGGAGATGCATCAGGCTCAAAGGGTGTGGTTCAAATCAAAATTTAAAACAGAGAGGTTGCAGTACCCTTCTGATGAGCTTCAATTATGCCAAGCCAATCAACCTGAAGCACTGCTGTTGAAGTCCTTTTAAGCCCCCATGAACATTTCTGCTGCTTCATATAGAGAGTGCTTTTTCTGATGGGTTTTTCTCAGTCCATCAGCCTAAAATGTACTGTTTGATAATTCCAAACATTATGAACATGGAGAGATTGCATGACCATAATAAGAAAAAATGTTGAAGAATTATAAGAGAAAAAAGAATTTGTATCTGAAATATTGTAAACTCATTTTTTATTCAGTGAATATTATACATGTTTTATATTTAGTGTGTCTTCTCTCTCTCTCTCTCTCTCTCTCTCTCTCTCTCTCTCTCTCAATTGCTGTGAATGTCAAAGATGGACACGTGGTGATCCATGAGCATAGGCCTTCTTCTAACTTCTAATCGTGAGATCCATGACGTCAGAACAAGGCCCGGTTTTGCATCTTTATTGAGCTCCACGGCCTTCTCACCCTCCAGCATCTGAAAAAACAATTGACATGGAGGGACCGTGTCAGCTGTGTCCTGTGTGCATAGGAGGCTGACCTTTAAGAATCATGCCTCCTCAATATCGAGATCATCACTATGAGAGGTGGAGGTGGGGCCAGTGCACGAAGCGCTCCAATTATGCAAGCTCTAAGGGAGCTTGGTGTACGCACACATTCGTGCTACTAATAAATGATGTTTTTCTCCTGACTTTGTTTTGATTCGAACCCGCACCAGTGCTTTGAAACTTCTACTAGTGTGCCAGCTCTGCCAAGATCATCACTCAGAGAGATGTCTATAATTCTTTATAGCTCACTATGTTTATAGAGAGACCAAGTCTGCAATCCAAGGAGCCAATTCATGATGTGAACATGAAACATTGAACATGCAACATAGAATGGGGAACCAAGAAAGAAACTGGTAATAAAAAATCAAAACAAAGTTCTGCAGAAAGAATAATAGTAATGGGTTACATGTTATCAATCAGACTAATAACTTCTGTTTCCAAAAAAAAAAAAGTCAAGTCTTGCATTTTCAGTAGATAAATAAATCAATAACAGAATTATATGTATAGAGAGATGCGCGGCATCACAGAGCAGTGAAAAACTCCCACTTCCATCGGTAGAAAGATAAGCGGACCAGGTTCCGAAAAAGAAAAAGAATCGAATTAACTTTGCAGTTCTTTGAAATGTTTGTACAATTTAGAAGATCAAACTGCCAATGTCTAGAGTTGATTTTAAGGATATATGCCAACTGCTATGTCAAGAATTTTTACGAAGATATACACCTAGTTAATCTACAAGCACATTGAACTTTTCCTGATCAATGATCAGAAAGATCGATACCTGCTACGTGCTGGAAGCATGTATCGTATACTCCTAGATTCCTCGAGGATTATAAACAAATTTAACTATGAAAATTATTAAAATATTTGATTTTTTCTATTATAACTGCTTTATGCTAGACTGCAGATGCTTGTTGCGACTTTTTTTTATAATTTCCTTTCGTTTATCCTTTTTTTTTGGTAAAGATATACACCTTGTTCATATATGCACATGAGGATGCAATAATCCATCCATCAAGATAAATAGAAACTAAACAACATTTGGCAAAAAAATTTAGTGACCTCCTAACATCATCTAAATGTAATATGAACCTTCTTAGAACTGACCACTAAATAAAAAATTACCCTCGTGAAAGCAACTTAGCGGGGAATAAGTTGCAGGTCGGAAAATATATGCCGGAAAAACTGCAATACTAGAATAGCAGAGCCCGAGAACTAAAGCCAGCAGAATGTGCCCTGCATAACTTAAAGTGCATACGGAACTATTTATATGTAAATCCCCTATATCGGACAGGAAATATATGCATTTAACTAGATTCTAGCCTTATATTGCCTAAAAAAGTTTCGAAATTGTTGCATATTTCTTGAATCAAACTGCAAACCAACAAATTATAGTTTGATTTTATGACCACAGGCAAATTTAGCTCTTAAAAAGAGCACAAAACTTATAACAGTAGGAAAAAAAAAGGAAATTCGTGACTTTATGAGAGGAGCATATAAACAAAACCAAATCCCATTTACCTTAAAAAATCATATTTTACGTGAAAATAAAGGAGCTACAACTCCCAAGGCACAAACGTTTGGAACACCAGTTCCTCATATACTCGAAAAAATGCTACAAAAAATCATTCGATTACCATGTGATATCATTTCAACACAAAAACAAGAATACAAATTAACAAAGTAACCTAGCATAGACATGAATTATATAAAAAAGCCAAAAAAAAAAAAAAAAAAAAAAAAAAAAAAGAAGGAAGAGAGTATGCACCAGCAAAGTTCACCTCCCAAAATTAGTCAACTAGCTTCCAGAATTGCAGAAAGACCACCAAATAATCTCCCAAAACAAAAGCGTAAAACCAAAGCACCAGGCAGTTTTGCAATAAAGTTTGAGAAAAGAATACATATTTATTGATCATATAAGCTTTACACTTAAGCACGTGTATTCTACAATTTGAGGGCAAACAATACAACAGCCGTTTAGAATATATCAAAATGGCACAAATTACATGTAATTTTCTTTGCTATGTACATGCAACAGCCACAGAATCACCCAATATCATGTTTCTTCTCTTTAATAACACATGCTTCCTTTTGTAGTTGCCTAAAATTCGGTTGCTGGTTACAACCTTAGCCATGATGATCGGGCCTTCATGAATATAAGAACTGAAAAAAAAAAGGAACAAGAGTCTCTTATCAGAGCCATTTTTACCCGTCACAATAATTATTCTCTTGTACAACAGATCTATAGTTTTCAGTTGAAGGCCTATAGACTAACTCGAAAAGGTACATAGACTTTTGATATTTTCAGTATCAATTTAGATGGAAAAAACAGGGGTTATGAAATTTCACTACACAAAAAGCATCATTTTTAGGAGGAATACAACTTTTACCTTTTGAAGATTGTCAAGTAACATTTTCTTGCTGAGACACGTTAGTGTGTGGGATCTCGTTCGTAATTTGTTCCTGGGCTGCTTCAGTTGTATGTTGACTTTCACTAACTTGTCTTGTCTGTTGCCTCTGTCCAACTTCAGCTTGCTGCTGCATAGCACGTAGATTTTGACTAGCTCTCCGTCTGAGATACTCTACGAGCAAAGAGTTTGTACAAATAGCAATTCCAAACCCAATGAACGTGGAAAGAAGGACCGAGAGCACAGCTTGTACTTTGAGCTGAAAAGATATATAGCATAGATACTTATTTTAAACAAAATGATAGAAATAACTGACATTGGACTTACCACGTTGTAAAATATGTGACCAAACACAATCACAGTCGCAAACTGGAAGGATGCGTAAGCCCAAATATAACTCTGGCTCACTGGATAAAAAACAAAAAAAAAGAAAAGAAAAAGAAAACTTGTGAGAACTCACTTACGACCAAGTAAAATACGTGGATAAAGCAAAGTTATAACATTCAAAGTGAAGAAAGGTAGAGATTACAAGTTCAATGCAAATGTGTGAGCAAAATACATGATATTGAAAGAGCAGTCTTTCAGTGATAAAAGCAAAACTCCAAGACTAATTTCTGTTTTCGATCAACTCCTTTATTATCATTTACGGCTAACTACCCAATCGGACCCCCAAAAAAGCTACGGTCCAAATAGGTCCGCTGGAAAAGCCAGAATTTGTAGATTGTCAGTTGCTCTAGGTTCTTCCATTAGGTATTTTCTAACACCGCTAGTTGCTTGATATCTACAGCAATCAATTTGTAAGCTGGGGGATATCTACTCCTTCACATGGAGAAAAAATGTTAGGTGTTATCAAAATATACAATTGTAAAAATGCTATTTACATCTTCAATTTTTTTTTTAAAAGCACTGTAGTTATGTCAGCAGAAACCTAAGGTGAAATCTATATGATCTCCACTAAATGATTTATTGAATACATAGATTTAACAAATTACCCATAGTTGAAGCAATCATGGATGAGAGAAGGCCCAAAACACTTGAGAAAGGCAAAGATATTGCAAGAGCATGTGAACCTAGATCAGTGACCTGCATATCCAAAGGCTTGATCAAAAAAATAAGCTAACAAAGATGTCATGCCCTTGCTTAGAAAGCAAAGATGATTATGTATACATAATACTAGCAGTGTTAGGGACCTCTAATTTAAACTCAAAATAAATTCTAATATGAGGTGGAATTACAACCCCCACCCCCAAAGCAGGTGGCTGGGTTGGGTTAGTGCTCATTGTGAGCACGGCCCGGTTGCCTTCGAAGTTTATGGCTAGCACTGATGTGGTGTGCTATGTGCCATAGCTGCATGTTCCTTCTGGGGAAGGTCCTAACCTCCATGCACAATATCGATCATGAACAGGTCCAAGAATGGGACAAGGATAACCGCCATTACGGTTGGTCCAATGATGGGACAAGGATAGCTTTGAAATTCAAATTAAGAGGCACAAAGCATTTCTCTAAATCCATGGTTTTATAAACAAGTTGGTAAATTACGCACCAGAAGCTGCTCCAAGAAGCAGAAATAGGCAAGCATGCTGACCAACGCAAGAACAGGTACATCTTGCCACACTCTGACAGGATCGAAGTCAAAAGCATTTAGTAATTCATCAATAAGTCAATAACTTAGAAACTGATTATGGATTCAAAGAAAACGTTTCCAACAGAGTTAGATAATATAATACGCCAATTTACTGGTGCTACATTTCTAATGTCTAAAATCTAGACGAAAAATGTTTGCAATGATATCATTACTTTCGGAATCGATATGTAATCGAAAAGACTAAGCTTGCAAAGAAAATTCCAACTTTTTACCTATAGAGGGAAGCTTCTCTTTGCTGGAGTCCATTTCTAAGTCTTACATTAGAAAAAATAGGGTTTTGTATTCTTAACAACGCTACAGGCAAGTTTTGGACTTCCTGTTTGCAAACATCACATGTTTTATTCCCCTTGATGCTAAACCATTTTACAGCACATTCTTGGTGGGCAAGTGCAAGCTCTCCTTTGCAGCTGCATTCCATCTTTAGGGTTTCCCCACCCTCAGTAAGCTCAACCAGGCATATCCTGCACACAGCCTCCTCTTCAGGAATATCTTCACCTTCATTTTCATTTGCTGCTACAGTAGATTGGACAATAGGGATTAAAATTAGGAAAAAAAAGAGTTAACAGATCAAACCTACACATTAATCTACACTACTTTGAGGTTTCCATAAAAAAAATTTAGCAAATTAGGAGAAAGTGCAAGAGATCAAGTACCTGTATCAACTTTTATGCCATCACTCTGTGCGGCATCATTGACGGCAGCAGGACGAGGTGTCAGAGGAATCACGCGGATGAAACCAAGTGAGTCAGTCCTGTTTAGAGTTCTCAGTTTCACACCAACAGGTACAGAAAGCGACCGCCTAATATGTCCACGACCAGCCTGATTATATCAGAGGAATAAAGCATAAATGTCAATATTCAACAGCCAGAATAATGCAAATCAAAGAGTAATTATGAAACTCTTATCTGTATATTTAACAGTACAAAATTAATAGATGGGAAGATATATTAAAAGCATATGTTAACAAGGATTACTGAGTCATTGGTTCATGAAACGGTAAACTAAAGGACATATTGAAGCATTTAAGAAAGGTTTGACACCTCTTTATGCACTACACTTACTATTTGATTATTGAATAAAATAGAGAAGTAAAAATTAGCAAAACCTTTAACAATGGCAACAGAAACAAAAATGCAGATAACAGCAAAAACTAAGAACTCACAACCAAATCGCGCAGGTCAATGACATGACTTTCCCCAGATGATGCAAGTCCTCCATTTGCCACTGGTGTGACAGGCAAAGAGTTTGTTATCTTTGTTATCTTGGGAAAAGAAAATGTTCTGGATGTTGAAGGCTTATCTTGCTGTCCTTCTGAAAAAGGTGTCCCTGGAGCAAGAAGAATTGTTCTGTCATCTTTTGTAGAGTTATTTGTTTTAAAGCTCAGCTGAGGAAGCAAATTCTTGATGGTCGATCTTGTCCTTGTTGAAGTAGGCCTAGGAGGCAAGCCTGCTCTTGTTGAACTGGGAGTTGTTAGTTGTGCAACATTTACATTCGTTGAAGTAGGCAATGTGTTCTCTAACGTCTTTGCAGGTATTTGTAGGGAAGAAAGGTTAGGCCGTCTAGAACTTTGACTTGTTAAGGTGTTCCCTTGGCAGCTGCCTCGATCTTGGTCAACTTCCTGAAACTACATAATTACTTGCATTTTGAGGGGGGGAGAAAATATACAACCATGGAGCATTTCTATTAAAATACAACATATGGAAAGTTTAAATAAAGCTTGTTGATGTTTTCCTACAGATAATGACGATCACAATATCATTATCAAGCACCTTCCGGGAGTCTAAAGAAAGGAAAGAGATGGTAAAACTGACAAAGTCAAAATTCTAGAGATTGATAACTGACTACCAAAAGGCTGGGACTCCTTTGTTGGTGGAACATGATGCGGTACCACTCTTGGGTCTATCTATTACGATAGTTGTACAAAGTGGGCTCGTTACTGACAGGGTTTCCTCCATGATAATCTATATAAAAAAAATGGCTTTGCTATGTACCCCCAAGAGACCACACATGCTGACATGGCACAATCAAGACCACACATCACGATGGGTATATCTATAATTTTTATTTTTTCTTGCAGATCACGAGGAAATTGTGCGGATCACGAGGCACGTGTGTGGTGGAGATTGATTGTGTGTGGTTTATTGGGTAGTTTGTTGGGGGTGAGTAGTTTTTTTCCATAAAAAAATAATAATAATTGCAAATGTGCAAAGGTCGCAGCTTACCCCTTATTTAACTAGCTTTCTAACAAAGAACCACCATAAATAAGGGGCTACCCATTACCATAAAGGCTGCGACGTGTGTAGGTGTACGCTCAAGAAAAGGAACGGGCAATTTCTCGCCTAATAAACGCCATCATATCCTGCTTTGCATGAGGTGATTTACACGCCTCTAATCCACGATCTTTGGGTCACTAGGCAAAGGTGGCTCTCACGTCATGGTAGCAATCGGTCTACCACAATATGCACAATTATAGTACACGAATTCTGCTATAGACGGTTCACCAGAAAAGAACTACTTCCATTTTTTTCACGGGAATCACGAACTATTTCCACAATTTGAATAAAAAAAAAATCAAACTACGGAACCTTCAATGATTGCATAAAGCATAGTTGTTTCTCCGGTGCTTATCAAGTTTTTATCAAATTGGTACAAAGATTATCTATTATGAAAACATGTCCAAAAACCCACCAAAGCAGTGGAACAATGACAAGATGAAACTGACAAGAACATTATACTAATATAATCAGCTTAGATTAAACAAAAGAAAAAAAAACAACCTGATACACGAAAGAAATGTATTCCTTAAGAATATCTAATAATTAAAGTTTGCTTACTGTAGATCCAGCCTTTTAATTCATTATTCGAGGTAAATGTCAAGCTATCTAAAGACATTCAAAAAACTACTATAAAATCAATTCCAACAAAAAAAAAATGCTGATGAACATAGATGCAAGCAACACAAGCATCAATCCAGCATCTACAAAGCTGTAGAAGCCAAAAAAAAAAAAAATGTAAAGAAAAAGGAAAGGAAAATATCACTTGCTAAATACAGAGAGAGACTCTAGTTATGATTGAGGAAGCTTACCTGCCGGTCGAGAGAATCTTCAGCAAGGTGGGTGGAAACCCCAGGATTTTCCATAGAATTGCTCAGAAAATTCAAATTTGATGAGGAAAAAAACAGCAACAATAAAAAAAGAAAAAAGAAAAATCAAAACTTTGAGATAACAGATGCCAAAAATTGGGTTTCCATGTGTTGAGGAAGAGAGAATTCAGGTTGAAGTCTCGGAGGCACTTTCTCTTCAGACAGTAGTGGAGAAATGGGACACCGCATTAACATTGTGCTACTTAAGCTAGAAAAAAGAGTACAAAAAGTAAATTGAAAATAAATATTGTGATCTTGATTAGGCAAAAATTTTTGCTTTAAAGGGATTAATGCTCCACCTATACTATGTTGGATTGGGGAGTGCTGGTCTCAGTTGACACCCAGAATACCACTACTGCGATCACTTCTTGACACATTGAAGTACAGTTTTGCCCTTCATGCCTACCTCATGTTCACATTCATGTCCTTCAAAGATAAGTAGTCCAACAAAAGCTAAAGAGATGACGTGCATTTGGGATCAGTTCCAACAACATTATTGTGAGCAAATGGTGAGAAAAATTATGGGATAATGTTCGAAAGTCCCTGCTTTTCAAAGGTAATGCATTGTCAGACGCTGCACTTTGTCGCTACCTCTTTTAAACGCTCTCCCGTTTTTTATATCTTATCGTTTTAACCATTATATCAGTATTTTTTAAAAAAAAATTCAATATAAAGTTATAAATTTTATGAGATCTATAATTTTAATGTTCAATATTTTTTTAAAAAAAATAATCTTAAATATATATTTTCATGCTACGAAATTTTAATGAATTTTGGATCTAATCTGTTACATACTGAAATTTCGAAGCTATAAAATATATATTTAGAAATATTTTTTTTTAAAAAAAAAGTTCAACATAAAAATTGTATATCTCATCAAAATCTGTAATTTTTATAATAATTTTTTTTCTAAAAATACTGATACAGCAATTAAAACGGTATGGCACAAAAAATATTTTAAAAAATATTTAATACAAAAACTATAGAACAAATTATATTTTAATTTAATTTTTTAAAAAATATTATATTTAAATTTTTATATTTTTTATTTTATTTAACAATTATCAGAAAAAATCAAAACTTTTATGGAGGTAAGTATAAAACCGGATTGTATTTATCATTTTTCCTAAAATTAAAGCATATATGAAAGTAGGACAATGACAGATTTCGCTCCGATGATAGGAGAATCATGCTCAACATGACCGGCTTAAATTACTGTGCAAGGTTAGTTGGAGCCAGGAAGCTTAAGCTTCATCACGTAGTTAGCTACTCCAGGATTTATAATATTTATTTTTCTAGATTTAACCCGCTAGGGGTCACGGCCATAACTTTTCATTCCCTTTTAATAATAAACATGATTTATTAAGAAAAAAATAAATAAATACGTAAAAGACAATTATGTTAATTTCTCAAAAATAAGGAGAGATTTCCGAGAGCATCCTCCTTATCATGGATCTTTCCTCGGCCTCAGATTTTCTCAAAAAAAAAAAAAAAAAAAAAGAACTTTGTCTGCAGAAAATATTCAGATACCATCGTTCAAGAGAATCTCAAAAAAAATTGTCTGATGGGCATCTGAGGACAATTAACCTTAACTGGGAGAAAAACATGGGCTGACGCGATAATGAAAGCAGAAAACAACACTGGAAAGAGCTAAACAAATTGCAGGCGTGCCTGTAGGGGATATATATATATATATATATATATATATATATATATATATATATATATATATATATATATATATATTCAGCTCTGAGGTGTTCCTGTAAATCGAGAGTAATTTTCGCAGTACCTGATGGTGTTGATCAATCTAGCCGGAGAAGTACCTCACAGAAATGTTCACAGAGTTCGGCCACCTTGACAGAACTAAATGTGCCATGATCATGGGCGTTGATCTAGGAAAATGGGAGAAGTACCAGCTCGTTGCGGCATTTCTCCATAAATGTGTGCTACGGTGTTGAATAACGAAGAAGACGTTTACTGCACTGATTACGTAAAGAGTTGCATGTCATGCAATGCGAAGAGCAAAAATGCCGATCCCTTGTTGACCTGATGAACTTCTAATTAAAAAATAAGAATATTTAAAATTTATTGAACTTGTCGTATAAAGAGTTGAATTTCATGCATTGCAAAGTGCAAACATTAGAGTTCCTAGTCATACCTGGTTTTAGTAAGTTCTGAATTTCCAGTACTACAAGGAGCCATGAACAAATTTCAGAACTATACCGTGATTGAAAGTTGTTGATAAACATACAAATTTCTATAAATTGGTAGATAGTGAAGATGTAAAATGACAGGCAGTTGTATGAATAAATTGCACTATTTTCTGTTATTAACATATAAATCCATTCTTTTATACCTTAATGTTCCATTTGAAGTAAATTTCTATTTTAGTTCATTTTCAGGGTATTAATTAAGTCTCTTGTTGTCACAAAATTTTTGGAGTTTTTAAATAAAGTAGAATGAAGATCAGCAGGAATTTGGTGAAAGAAAAATTAAATTAAATTAAATTTTACATATATATATATATATATATATATATATATATAACACCCAAGATTACAACAATCCTATCGACTTTACAAATTATCTTTATTTAAAAAGAATTATTGTCAAAATAATTAGGATTTTGTTAGTTACCAAAATTATTATCATAAATTTATATATTTCTTAGTAACAATATCAAAATTCCAGTCAACCGAAACCACAACTTAAGCACTGGGTGGCCAATTCACTCTCAGCTTCCACAAAGACCCAAGAAATTTCCTGTAACTCTAGCTGCACCAGAAAAAAATACTAGAAATAATGAAATATCAATATTTTCCCTCTCATGCAAGGATTACAAGGATAAGGTTTTGCACCTCCATATCAAGATACAGCCACACAAAATATGCCACGTGTCCTAAACTAACACACACATTTGCATATCTTATTTCACCTCTCCAGCTTGGTTAAGTATAGAAGAAGAAGAAGAAGAACGGGAGCAGAGTGAGGCTGAGAGACACAAACATAGAGAAATAGGTCTGAAAGCTCTCGCAAAGACTTCAATGGCAGCCAGTATGATGTCTTCTTTGGTACTCAAACCGGGTACTCCGGTGTTCGATAGGTCGTCAGTGAAAGGAGTTCCATCTCTGGCTAGATCATCTTCATCTTTCAAGGTTCAGGCTAGCGGAGGCAAGAAGATCAAGACCGCCACTCCCTACGGTATGCAACAAACACGTGCAAATTAGCTATACTCATAGTACTTATTTAAAAGACAGCCAGCGTTGGCCTAGTAATTGGTTAGCAGAACCCACTGCTGGTAAACGAACGTGGACTAGGCCCTTACGAAAGATAGATCTGAGGTTCAAATTTCAGCAAGCATGAGTTGGAAAGGACTATCATATCGCTCCGTTCTCGTTTAAGATATAGGAAGAAATCGAATTCGACAGTCACGGATAAAAAAAAAAAAAAGAAGGACATGCAAGGCAATAAACTATTTTATAATATATGCTACTCCTTTAAATTGTTAGCTCGGGATGTGTAAATCGTGAATCATTAGAGAACTACTAAGTAAAATGAATTATAGTATGCTCATAAGTACTTCAATTTTTATTATGAAGTACTATATAGCTCCTTAATATCCCTCTACATATTTTAGGTTTTTTTAGTTTCATCTTTATGTATCAGCACATAAGATTTGATAATCTACAGGTCCTGGAGGGGGGATGGAATTGCCAGGTGGTCTGGATGCATCTGGTAGGAAGCAAAAGGGAAAGGGTGTCTACCAATTTGTGGACAAATATGGTGCAAATGTTGATGGCTACAGGTATTCATTAAGCTATATAAACAAAACCACAGGTAGTATCAGATATGAAAAATAAGATAAAAAATGTAAAAAAATCAGGAAAAAAAAAATAAAGTAGTTGATGAATGCATGAATTACATATCATGTTTAATATGCTTACTTTTTTGCAGCCCGATCTACTCGCCGGATGAATGGTCTCCTACCGGTGATGTTTACGTCGGAGGTAATATCAGTAACAATTCCAATTAAAAATTGGAATTGTAAATTCCAATTAAAAATTGCTGATTTAATTCTGTAATTTATATTAATTGCAGGAAAAACTGGTCTCATTGTCTGGGCAATCACTCTTGCTGGACTTCTAGCTGGTGGTGCTCTTCTTGTGTACAACACCAGTGCTTTGGCGCAGTAAATCCACCAAACTTAAACTCTGTACTCAAACTGTTATACATGTCTCCATCTTACTCTCTCTCCTATCAGAGAAACAAGAACTGATCTTGCAATGTAGTTTGTGAGTTTGTTTCTTGTGATCAATAGTAATTATATGGGCATAAAATATCTGTATATTTACAAATCAACTTGAAATTCATGTTCATTCGATGACAACTGATACTGAAATGGACACTGAACTGCGAGAGATCCCATTCTTCAGGTTGGTTTAACCCGAAGAAGTTCAGGGTTGAGCTGCCAATGAAAAATCAGCTTCCTTTTTAGCATTTTCTTTATCTTCTGAGATGTGGTAATCAAATATCAATAATATCCTTGAAGCATCTCGTTTCTGATCAAGTTTTTTCTTCAGCGGTGAGTTAAAATTCAGCAGATCCTCTACCATATTTCTAGCTTGATGGCGGTATGTTTTGTCTTTAAAAAAAAAAATTTAATAGTAGAAGTTTATCAAGTAGAAAGGATGAGAGAAGAAAGAAACAATAAATTTTTCGCCAGTGAGCTAAAGAATATAGAAAGATATTGTCCGTAGACTAATGCTATTGGACCTGAATACTTAATCCAAAAAATAGTTTGATTTGTATTTTTTTACACATTGGGATCGGTAAATCAGATAAATATGGCAGCACTGAATTGGTTTATTTCATGGTTATCTTGGTGCCAAGCCGCCGTGCCACCCGTACCGATTGTACTGGTCGGCACATAATTTTAAATTTTTGTTTTTATTTTGGATTTTACATATTCTTTTTATAAGCCATATCGACACTCTATGTAGCAGCAAACCATGTACTATATATTTTTACTAAGTAATTACGACTTCTGTATTTAGCGTGTCATTAAACTTTTTTGTTATTGCTTAAATAATTTTAATATTTAAATTAAAAATTATATGAATCGGCACGATCGGCAATCTCGAGTTACGAATTTTCGAAACTCGGCTCGACACGGCACGAAAAACCTTGGTTTATTCATGGAGTTTTCTCATATCAGCCGCCCCTGTTTTCGTTTCGGCCGAATCAGCCCCTGAACTGATTCTGCCGAACCCCAAAAAAATGGGACTGATATGAGATTAACTGTTTATCCATAGATAGTTACTATTGAAACTACTATGATAAAAAGCTCAAAAAATTAACAAAACAATCACCACTGAAACTATTATAAAAAATTTAAAAATAAATTTAAAAAATAAGACTAAAATTACCAAAATATAAAAACTTTGAATTTCAAAAATGTAGGGCAGACTAAAAATACACTATATTTTAGTACAAAATTTTATCAAAATATTAAAATAATGTGTCAATTGAGGCAATCTAGTTCAAAATTTGGAAGACTGCCAAAAAATGTAAAATTTTACAGTTATGAATTGCAAATTTCGACGGCTATTGGATCTATTTTTTGGAATTTACAAAAAATACAGTTATAACATTTGTAGGACTCTCTATTATTTAATGAACATTTTTCTTTTAAATATTTTTAAAAATAAAAATTGGCAGTCCATAAACCATTCATCCAACACCATAGTCAAAACTTGTAATAACTGAACCAATTTCACTACTATGGCTATAATTTAGGGTATATGGATGAAGGAACCATGGCTATAATTTTTAAAATATTAATTTAAAAATAATTCATGAAAAATTTGTAAATAAAAATTAAAAATCACAATATAAATTTTTATATTTAATTTTAAAAAATATTTATATAATAATAAAAACAATCCTCATTAAATTTATTTAAGGGAGAATTATAATTTAGTACCGTTTGTATTTCAGCAAAACGTTGAAATAGGGCCGGAATGCGATGCTCATTGAACCAAAAATTATACAATTATGATGATCAAAATATACTGAGCACTGGGTGTATCATGTATGTGTCATCATCATCATCATCATCGCCGGAGCACACAAGCTTTTCTGACCGTCGATGAGATCAATAGGGATCATCATTATTCATAGAACAGACCGCATAGAATCTTATAGGATATATAATAATATAATACCAGCGATGACTATACGTATCCCTCTTTCTCTCCGCGATTACAAGCTCTCCCCTCTCCGTCCCTAGCTTGCTCGCTCGCTCGCTCGCTCGCTCCTCTCCCCTGTCTTCCCCTCCCCCAGTACCCCTCGGTTGCGATCTCCTCCGAATCTTTTCTAGGTTGTCGCTTGGCGGAAATGGATTTCTAGGGTTTTGCTGTGCACGTTCGACTTGTCGCCGGGGTGCTAGCCGACAGTGCGTGGGTCCAAGTCGGATAAGCTGGCTGAATTTCAGTCGTTTGGCTGACGATCTAGATTCGAAACTTAGGAATTTGATTTAGGGATTGATATTGCAAATTCTGTAAAGGCACGATGTTCTGGAGCATGACTGGCTTGTCCACGCCCTCGCCCGTAAGTTCCTGGAACAGTCCGTTAAGTGGTTTAATTTGTCGTTCGAGTTGGGAAAGTGGTGGAAGCTAACTGCTTCAAGAGGCTTGTTGTTCTTGGGAAAAGTAACTCATGATTGATTGGTCTTTACTTCAGCACTTCGATGAACTGACGCGTTTGATTTCAGTATCGCGGGTCTTGCTATGTAGTATTTAGTTAATTTGCTTGTATTATATATAAGTATTATTATGCAAGAGGCGGAGGTGAATATGGCGTTTTTATTTTTGGATGCCCGTTTAATTTATGGGTAGATGTCTACCTCTTTGAGCTGACTTGTGAGTTTGATTTTTGTTTGCTGGAGTTTAAGTGCTAGTTATAACGTTATTTGTGAGCCCAATAAATATGAGCATACTGGTCACTTTCCTACTTATTTGAATGGTGTAACTTGCTATTTTATCTGAACATTTGCACATCATAACATAAATAACTTGGTATCTCCACTCTTTGTTTCCTTTAGGTACAGAAGTAGTGCTAGTTGTATATTCTCTAGGAACACTTTTCTTAGTGATAGCTAAGAAACTATGTGGTATGGTCTATTCATATTGCATTTACTAGTGCAGGCCTAATTGTATGTTTGCTTGGAACATTTTTCTTGATGGCGTGAATAATGTTGGCTTTTTTTTTTCGGTTTTATAAGAAAGGAACAATGATGATGCAATTGGATGCATCGTAATTGTTAATGTATTTTAAAAAGCATATGTTCTTCATTCATTTGCTTAGGCTGTTGGATACAGGTGGTAGCTTCACCCTTTTATGTGCATATACATGTTTTAAGTTCGTGGGATCTATGATATTGGCTCATTTGAGAATGCTTATTTATGTGGAGATTTGCGTGGCACCTTTGTTCAATTTAGTCAAGGTTGTCAAAGCTTCTTGTCAGATTGACGGCGTTCCTTGTTGAGTAAACGCATGAATTGCTGTAGTAGCATTTGTTTGCTTCCTACTGGTGCTGCAATTACATTCAAAGCTATTCATTGATTCGTTGTAAATATTTTAACATATTAATGTTGTGCTTAATTTAGGTGGACACTATTTTGGACAAGGAAAATTATACTCTTGAAGAGCTGCTTGATGAGGATGAGATCATTCAAGAGTGCAAAGCACTGAATTCACGGCTTATTAATTTGTAAGAGCTATCTCCTTACTTTTCGTCTTTTATCCATTTGAAAGAAAATTATACAAAGAGATGAGGCGTAGTTGATAGCCATAACCTGCACACTACCAATAAGAGCAGCTACTTGATTTATGCAGTTCTAGTGTTCCTACCCTTTTTTTTGTGGACGCTGATGATTCCTTTGTTTGTGGATGCTGATGAGTCCTCCTTTAGGATAGATGAACTAAGAGTGTGTGAGATTACTCATAGAAATTTCTTTTATTTGACGAAGAAAATATTTATGGCACAGTAGAATGTTATGCCCAATACACTGAATTTTATGGAGATTCGGTGGAAATAAGTGTTTTCTTGTTTATGCATTGCTCTATGAATAAAAAATTCATTTGTTCTTATACCACTAATCTCATGAAGAGCGCTTTTCTTCCCTACACTACTATCAGTTAGCTTTTGATCTTGTAGTTTGCATGAAAGGCCACAAGTGGAGCAACTGCTTCGTTATATTGTAGAAGAAGCACCTGATGATGCTGAAAGAAACCGTACTTTCAAGTAGGTTGCTTCTAGAATTTGCAGGTTGCTTGTAGTTGTGATTTCTTCGTTCATTCCTGCTTGAACATCTGACAGTCTTGTGGCGTTCTCTATAGATTTCCATTTATTGCTTGCGAGATATTCACTTGTGATGTGGATATCATACTGAGGACATTAGTGGAGGATGAGGAGGTCAGTTTTCGGAAAAAAAAAAAATTCCCATTTGATTTCACTTTTAATGAATTTGCTGACATACTTATTAATTTTGTACCTGCTGCAGCTGATGAACTTTCTCTTCTCCTTTCTGAAACCGGATCATCCACACAGTGCTCTTTTGGCTGGATGCTTCAGCAAGGTATCCGTCTCATTGCTCTTCTTTCTGATTCCTAGAGCTGACTTCTTTAAAATCCTTCTTTTGGGTACAAAATTAACTCATGACTTCATGATTGATTGATTCCATGTATCAGGTTGTCGTGTGCCTTATGTTAAGGAAAACTGCCCCACTCATGAATTATGTGCAGGTTTGTATGTTTATATAGTATGTTCATCCTTTTTTAAAATAAATTTTGGTGAGGGTTTGAGCTAGTATGGTTTGTGCAGTTAGTGTAGCTGGCTTCCCATGCTGGTTATAGTTATTATAAATTTTTTTTCAAGAAGCATGTTCAATAGATATGTATAAATCTTCTCTTCGCTTTGTTCAACTAGAGACTAGAGAGGAAATAAAGTTTCACTTTGATGTCAGAGTTCGATTCTCTTATCTGCATATTAACTTTTTTATTTCATAAAAAAAAAAGGTTATATTCATTTTCCTTTCATTTGTTTGTATTTTGATGCCTTACTATCATCATCTATGTCTGAGTGCAGATCTTTAAGTATTCTATGACATCTTGCTTCTTATTCTGTAGACCCATCAGGAAATATTTCGCCAACTTGTGGATCTTATTGGAATTACTTCTATAATGGAGGTCAGTCATTTACATGTAACCTTCTCTTTGACCTCATGAGTAAATTTTACCATATTTCATATCCTATGACTGTTCCTGTTGCTTGTCCCACTTTGTATGTCAGTTAAAAATCCGAAAGCTTTTTGGACAGCCAGTTAGATAATATGTTTTTCATAAAAAATCACCATTTGTTTAATGTAGTATATCACTTGATCAGCTGGCAGTCCTACGTAGGGCCATGAGTTTTCAATTTGACGAATTTCGGTGAACGTTGGCCTATCTCTGCAGGTACTGATTCGATTGATTGGAGCTGATGAAAGTATGTATTCCAACTATGTGGATGCTATGCAGTGGCTAGAGGACGCTAATTTTCTGGATCTAATTGTAGATAAGTTTAGCTCTTCGGTAAGTCTTGTTTTCTTGAGATGCTTTTGTCATACAGAAAGTGTCATCATTCTTTATTTTTTGAGTGGAAAGGGGGTATTATTTTTCAGGAAAGTTGTATGCAGACGACTTCTCGATCTTTAATCAGCATTATCTAACGTTATGAACCCAAAGAAATATATGTGAGCTGATTTTGGTATGGCAATGGGAATATTTAGTTATGGCTATTTTTGTCAACTGATATGTTATCAGTTATCACTTAAAGGAGCATTGTATTTTATAGTAGGTAATATAGAAAAATATCCAATGATCCAAGAAGAATATCAAGAAAATTTCACAGGCAGATTCGTTTAAGATTTGTTGTTTATTTAGGAATTTCAAGGTTCACTTATGGCTATTTTGGTCAAGTAATATGTTATCACTTAAAGAAGCATTGTATTTTATAGTGGGTAATATAGAATAATATCCAGTGATCCAAGAAGAACATCAAGAAAATTTCACAGCATATTCATATAAGATTTGTTGTTTACTTTTGAATTTCAAGGTGGCACATTATCCTGATACGTATGTAGTTCTTTACTAGTTGTCTAATGATGCTTTTTAGGTAGCTAGATTTTCAAGAATCTGGAGATGATGAGCATCGTTTTCATTTTTTTTTTTCCGCTGATACTCATGCATGCATAAAGTTAATCTTTTTCTATAACTTGGGTTTCCATCGTAAAAATAGTAAAAATGGCTATTTCTTCACTTCAGATAATAAAGTGGCGGCTCATCTGAGGTGTTTTACTGGATATTGTCTATCATTGTGTCAACATATTAAATTCGAGATGTTTATACTTTGTGCTTGATATGGTAAATGAAAACGGTTATACAGTTAATATTTGAATGTTGTTTCTTGAAAGAAATGCTTGGTCCTTCTCTTTCCTCATTCTTGTGTTTTTGGTAACAGGATTCCCCAGAAGTGCATGCCAATGCAGCAGAAGTACTCTGTGCCATAACTCGTTATGCTCCTCCTGGTCTTGCAGCTAAGATATCAAACCCTAGGTATGCTTTTGTTCGTATGTAAATCTTGGCAGAACAATGTGATTTATTGTATTCATCTATAGTATTACTTCTTCTTTTTTTTTATTTGCTTAGTTCCTAATTGGAGTTGTGGGTGTCCATTTTACAGCTTTGTTGGAAGATTATTCCGTCACGGATTGGAAGATTCAAGACCAAAATCTGTTCTAGTTAATTCTTTGTCCGTTTGCATATCCCTGTTGGATCTCAAGAGAATTGCATCTGCTTCTTTAAATTCATTCGTGAACCGACTCAATCATGGATCTGTGGTCACTCCTAATCGAGAAATGGTAGAAGGGATGTTGGGTTGTTTAGGTATTAATTATTATGCAGCTTGAATCTGGTTATAGCCTTTTAAGTTAGTAGATAGTGTGAAGGAATTTAATTCGTATCCGCAGTTTGAATCTTTTTGTTAGTGAATAATTTTTAAGAATTACTCCATATTATACATGTGTTATATTTTGCAACAGGTGACTTGCTGAAGTTGTTGGATGTGTCTTCTACTGAGAGTATCTTGCCTACAACTTACGGGAACTTGAAACCTCCCGTTGGAAAACACCGTATGAAGGTATTGGATACATATGTTTTTAGTTTGTACTTTGTACATTCATTTTGGGTTGATATTACCAGGTGCCGTGATGTTTTGCATGATTTCGTATTTGTATCAAACACTAGGTTTTCAAAGCATCATATGGAGCCTTAGGTTTTGACTGTATAACCTTAGCCAAAAATAAGGTGAATGCATCATTCTACCCTTTTTAATGATAATCATTATTGATATTATCCATAATATTGATGATCATTATTAATATTGATGATCATTATTGATATTATCAATAATATAGTATTATCATTAAAATAATAATTAAGTGGAGAGGAAGAATACATCAGGTGATCCTCTTCCTCTGCACTTTTCTTTGTTTTTTTGTTTCCTAATAATATTAACTTTGAAATAATAATACTATTGCTAATACTTATGGTTTAGGGGTATAATAATCCCCCAGACTTCTTTTTGGCCTAAGGTTGTCGTAATAAAATGTCACATGCCTTATGTTTGGAACTGTATCATATTTGAACTAAGTGGTTCCTGATTTTATTTCAGTTGTATGTTGCTAGGTTGTTCTTCATGATCTGATGGTTGATTAACTTATCGAGTATGGAAACTTCACTGATAGTTGTAGTCACTGTAGTCGGTGTATCATGAACATTGTGATGTATGCTTTCTTGGTGTTGCTTGTAGACCTTCCGCTAACTCTTGGATGCTGCTTTTGTTTGCATTGCAATCCATCATCATGATCCACTATTGTGAATGTTTATTTTGCCTCTAATTACTAATTCCTTTACATTTTTCCTCCATGATTGATGGCCCAGATTGTTGAGTTCATCTCTGTACTGTTGTCGATCGGCAGTGAACCTGCAGAAAAGGAGCTTATCCGGCTAGGCGCTATTCAACATGTTCTATACTTTTTTTTTGAGTAATTCTATGACCTATACTCGCTTTCTGTTCGAGGTTAATGTGATATTGTCTAAAGTTTGCTTAATCATTTTAGGTACCCTTACAACAATTTTTTACATCACCATGTGGAGAACATTGTTGTTTCATGCTTAGAGAGCAAAGGATCTTTGTTAGCTGGACATCTACTTAATGACTGTGGTATTGTTAGGAAAATGCTCTCTGCAGAGAAACAGCCTACTTTATCAGCTGATGCCAGTAAGGTATTTTTTCCTTACTGGATTTTTTAAAAACTATTCAGCTAAAACTTGTAAGGTAACTTTATAAGCATTTTACTTGCTTTCAGCTAACACTAGCTGCAGAGGGGAAATCACCTCCTAGGATTGGTAATGTTGGACACATTACAAGGATATCTAATAAACTTATTCAGTTGAGCAACAGCAACAGCATCATTCAAACTCATTTACAGGTAATGTGGCAAAGCATGGCAATCCACATAAGTTTAGATGTTAATTACTTACTGCCACTAATGGCATATATTCTCCCGTTGGAGGTACCTCAAAGGATCATGTAATGCTGCAGGATCTGCTTTTGTTTAGGATTATATTTTGGTAACTAAAGCTGAAAATGCAGTAAAACATTTTGGGACGCGTCTTGGTGTGTGTTGCCTTACTGTCCATGTTTGTAGCTGTGAAAAAAGAACTTTTAATTGTAAATTGAGATTATTCAACTGTAGCCATATATGATATCCCTTTTTTTGAGCACACTCTTTTTGTTGTATGAGCAATAGACAAAGTAAGCTACCCATTTCTGTTTGAGATTTTCTTTTTCTCGTATTTCTTTTGTAATTTTCTCGGCTTTTGCTAAGGTGTTTGTAGTTTTCTGTTGACTTGCAGGAGAATGAAGAATGGGCTGATTGGCACACTAATGTCTTGGTCAAGCGAAATGCTGTAGAGAATGTTTACAATTGGGCTTGTGGGTAGGGTCACTACCCCGATATTCTGGTTGCCTGCTGCATTATCTTTGCTTCTTTGTAGTTTTTGTTTTTAGTCCATTTGCTGCTTGTGCTCCATCATGTATTTCCTATAATGTTTCATTATCATGAAGGATTCAGGTTAGGGAAACTCAGCTATTTGCATGACTGTTGCTTACGGCGTAAGGCGGCTATGCTTTTGTGCTCTATTCAGTTGCAATAGCAATATGTTGGTAGACTGCTGTACCGAGCTTCACCTACAGCTTCTTCATGCGATGATATTGTTTGTTTTTTTTTAAAATAAATTTGTTGCAAACATATTTCTAAGTTTGGAGTCGGTACCATAGGATCATATCATAAATTAATCAAAACAAGAGAAAATCAGTTGAGATGGCTTGGACTTGTGAAGAGAAGACCTGTGTACGTGCCAACGCACCGGTTAGCAGGTGTGTGTATGATCCTCTATTGTTTGGGGTAGGGGAACATCCCAGAAGAATTGGGTAATTCTGAGGATGTTCTTACTTGGCTTGGCTTGAGCAAAAACATGGCTCTAAATGGAGCACTGTGCTGTACAAGGAATCATATAGCTGACCCTCCTATTGGGTCGGACAACGCACCGGTTGCAATGTTGTTGTTGATGTTGTTATTGTTGTTTCCCGGACAGCGCACCAAAAATTTGTGCTAGCAATGTAAGGTTCATAAGTGCAAAAGAGTTCACTCCATGTAATACACCTAAACACCTAATATATATCCTGGAATTTTGAGTTAACCATTTCCCAGCCAATTGGTATGCCCTAGGGCAGCTCAGATGTGCATGGATTCAGAGCTCATTGCTGCTTCCAGCCCATTGAGGGGATGAATGTTTGTCTGTTGCTTCTTAGCCCAACTTAAAGATGTCTTTGTCATAGTCCAATGTCTTCTTGGAACCATTAGAGAACCCTTTATTAAGCCTTCAGCATCAATCTAAAATTGAACCTAGGTGGTGGCTGAATGGATTATTGAGGGAAGTGGCTGGATGGATTCCCTGAATAAATCTCCTTCATGCATTTGATAGTTGTTTGAAGATATTTATGCACCAAAGGGTATCTTTTACTTCCTTCTTGAGTGAAACTTGATGTCGTATTTTGATTTCTAGATGCGCTTGCCATGGCTTTTATCTTTTTTTCTTTCTACATTAGCATGCACTATTTTCGCTCTCAAGATTCACTTCCTTGCTTTTGCCTTTGTCAAGAAAGTCCATTTTGTTTGTCATATGTGGCAGGCGCCCAACTGCATTGCAAGACCATGGTAGGAATAATGACGATGAAGTTTTCAGGGACAAAGACTATGATGTTGCTGCTCTAGCAAATGATGTAAGCCGGGCAATCCGGTATGGGATTTCCAGCCATGATGAAATTGATGAGGTAAATAAGTTTTCACTTGTATAGGCCCTTTTTCGGTAGCTTATGCAACTAGTTTTTGTTAAATCTTCGATTTATGTCTGCAGCCTCATGGACTTGAGCAAGACGATGAGGTTTGCTTCACTGTTTATCCTTTTTCTATGAAGTACTCGTATTCATTGGAACATGGAAGTATTTTGCTCTTGCTTTACAAAGAAATACATAAATTGCTCTGTTCTCCGTTAACATTAGTTATAAAGAGCAGCCATAAAAGTGGATCTAATATAGCCATCTTAGAAGGAAAGTTGCTATGTAAAATTGTAAATGCATGTATTCTAATGAAAATTTTGGATGTTATACCCACACTACTTAGCTAAATCGTGAAGACATTTTGTTGTTGCGTAAGTGCATTTTCAAGTCAACAGTCAATTTGACCAGGTTAGCAAACAATCAATGCTAGGCTCGTATGCGATATGCTATTGGCAAAATTACGCTGAAGTCCAAGGGATAGTTATGAACACAAACTGATCTGATAATTATTGAAAAACCAAAGGTCCTAGGGATAATTCTTTACTTTCTCATCTTTTTACTTACAACATGTACGCCAAGGGAAAGTTTCCCTATACATCAACACATGGGGGAAGGGGTGAGCAGAAGTTAATCTTTTCTGTATGTTATCCTAGAGGAGCCTTTAATTGTGCTGTCATTTGTAAATGCAGGATGTATATTTTGACGATGAAACTGCAGAAGTTGTAATTTCATCTTTGCGCTTAGGGGATGATCAGGACAGGTAATTTTATTTATGCTTCGATTTCTCCCTCTATAGGAAAATTTGCTGGCGTTTGATTGTTACACGTGGTATGTTAAAGACTTGTACAATGCTGCCTGATTAGCTCTTTCTAATTGAGGATATATATTTTTATGATGAAACATGCAGAAGTTGTAATTTCATCTTTTGCGCTTAGGGAATGATAATTGTTCATGTCTTAAGTTCGATATCTTTAGCCAGCAAAGGTGACGTGTGCTAACTGTTATACTCCACTTAGTGAGACAGGTTTTGTTGTTGTTGTTGTTATTGTATGTGCCAATCGTTAGTGTGTGGAACGTTTCCTCTTATTTGCAGTAGCTCCCTATTCACAAAGTCCAATTGGTTTGCATTCGAGGAAGATGAAGGGGTCACCGTTGATTCACTGCCTGCCTCATCTCCTAATACGGACCAGACAGACAAGGTCAGAAAAAATGATGAACTCAATGGCACGGCAACGTCCATAGTATCATCTGATCAAGGAACAGATAAAGGTTTAGACAGTGGACAGGTCCCTGGCAATGGCCCTATTGAAGAAGGCCCGGCGGACGGTGGGCATCCAACTGGAATGGAAGGTGATGTATCACCTCAATCAGTTGAGTGGAGGGATTCAACAGATACAAATGACCTTCCGGAAGCTAGCCGAACTCCAGATGTGCCAAACGGCGAGCTTGAGCTGGGGAAAAATGACCAAGCTGATTCTACTACCTCAACTAGTGGACAGGGATCGAGTTCCAGCAACAGAGAAGACGAAAAAGCTGATTATTCATCAATCAACAACGATAAGTCTGGGTTACTTGATGACAAGGGGTCTGATCGACCTACTGATGAATCTGAAGTCAAACGGGAGAATATTGAGCTCGAGAAGGTGGCTATGGAGTGCGAGGTAAAATAAATTATTTTGTAAGTATTGGCTGGTGAGCGTTAAGCTTTGATATCCGGCTGATATGGCGGTGGATGGCGGGTAGTGTCTCGTGCAAGACGCTGCCGAACTAGCCTGTTCCGCGTAACATGTTCTATAAGGTCTGACAACTGTTCTCTCGCCTCCATCACCTACACTAATGTACAAAATGCGTGCATCTCTAGCCTTCCAGGCAAAGAACTGGTGGGCCCGTGTATTGACGTACTTCTTTTTTTTTTTTTGGGGAAATTGGTTGGTGCTGATCTCTTCGGCTAGTATAGCCTTGATCCCTCTGTTCTTTCTATTAGAATTGTAGAATATTGCCTTCTTAATGATCCCTTGATCATTATTCTTATTGTGATCCGAATTTTACTCTTACTTCCTACCCTTCATAGGCAGGCCGATTGTAACGTCTTACGTGCTGGTACTCTGTTAAGTAACCATATTTGTTAATAAATAAAGTGCCTGCTGTTGTTGAATTTCGCCTAATCTACAACACATCAAAGTTACCATGGACATGGTAGTCTACCTGGTTTAACTTGATTTTATTTATTCATATTACAATTGGCTAACTTCGTTTATGTGGTTAACTTCTTTATGGTTCTCACTGTTAGAAAAGCAGTGCTAAGCACCTTCCAATCCAAAAAACTGGTTGCTTTCCTTTTTTTTTACCCCTTTGTATGTACACACGGACTGTCAGCTTACGCATTCAGGTGATTAGTTATCTCAACATGTTGCAGGGGAATGGGTCTAGTTACATACCAAGAGTCTGCTATTAAAATTTGTGCCAACGGCTGGCATGGAAATTCTTCTCTTTGAGAGAGGTCCTGGGTTCGAAGTTCAAATCCAGGTGACTTCTAAGAATAGCATATCGTTGGTGGTGAACTAGCCACCAGCTTTGGTAGACCAAAGAAAAAAAAAAGAATTTGTTCTACACTTTTCAGCCTCCATACGGTACAGATGGAATGAACTTTTCATGGTGTGAGTGACGTATGAGAGATCTGTGCCGACAATTAACGAGCAAGTCCTACTGCGTATTATTCCTGTTCGCTTTTACCATTTTTAACTGTTAATTTCCAGTATTTTTTATGAAGAAACAGACCAATGGTGTAGCGCTCAAACCCACGAACAGCTAAACCACTTGCAACGACATGCTTCTTCGTGTCTACATATTCTTACGCAATCTCATATGATCTTGTATCTTATGAGAGCATAGGAACTATAGTGTATAGGAACGTTGGAGGTTATCCTGTTTTGATTAGTGTTAAGTTTGTTGGACAAGTGTATCTGCGGTATAAGGACTAGAAAAAAGATCCTACAGATCTCGACAAGATCCCATTCATTGCAACAAAAATTGCAAATTTGATAAGCTTAGGTGCCGTTGCATATGATATTTTAATCCATTGTTAATCTTGGTAGGATTATACTTGTCACTGTACAACTCCAACAGAGATAGAAGCTCATATAGGGGGGCAAAAACTAAGCAACAAAACAAAGAATTCAACAGCAAAACAAGCAAAACGCATTCATATGCAGTACTAGTCTTCATCTTCATCACCGTCCTCGTTATTAGTATTGCAAAGATGATCGTGGAGCATGGCCATTTCAGCAGTATGAATCAGTGACAGCATCCTATCATCGCGATCATTTTCAGCTACTTTAGATTCATAGTCATAACCAAGGTCATTTGGGAGCCTCACGTTCGCGATTTTTTCTAAACGTGATCTCATATTCTTATCCACTTTGATATTGTAACAGCCTCGTATGTCAAGGGACTGAAGGTGCGGGCAACGGTCAAGGATGGCTAGCAATCCTTTGTTAGTCACTTGGTTCCCCAACATCTGAAGCTCGCGCAACTCATGCAAGTTTTCCGCAATCCCGAGTGCTTCACGATCAAAGTCAAATCCAAACCAACCGTTAGTAAACTTGAAACATTTTGTGTTTGCTTGGAGGCGCTTGAGCTGTGGGCATTCTGTGCCGATATATTGATATACATCATCGCCGACTGAACAAAACGTGATCTCAAGCTCTTCAAGTAAAGGGGATTTGCTAACAACCTGTCTCAAGCCTTCCTTTGAGACATCATCGCAGGATATAAGATGAAGACGTGTTAGGCTACTTGTCCTGAATGAAATAATGGTGAAGTCAGAGGAGAAAGTGAATAGAAAGACAACGAATGCATGGATTACACATCGGTTATATTCTACAAATACTTTTTCAAAATCACATCAAATCAATGATTGCAATTGTAGATGTACACACTTGTCTAATATATTTATGTAAGTTCATGAATTTCATAGCAATAACATGGATTAAAACTTAATGTAGAAGTAGTTGAGTTTATTCAGAAATATGATAACTTTAATCCAATCAGCTATCAGCCATAAGATAATAAAAATGCAGGTTAGCATATTGAGAGTAGACTCTTTTGATGTGAAACACTACTGACTTCTACAGTTTCTTCTTCCAAGGATAACATACAATCATTTGCAATTTTTTTTTGGTTTTTCCCACGAGTACCCCAAACTCGCAGGATGAGACTAATCTCGTTTGGAGAATATAACAAGTTTGATATTTTCCTCCTAACAAGTGCTTACTGCGAGCTCAAACCCCTCATCTTTTGCAATTTGTAGAGGTCCATCCGCCACATAACCATTTGCTTTATAAACACACAGAACCATCTCTTGTACTTATAAGCTGTATATAACAATTGGTTCTTGATTTACAGTTCTATGGCGCTCAAAGTAACAGAATCGTAAGCTCCCCCATCCTCACCGCATCGTTACTCAACCAAGGAGATAGAAGGAGAGACCAATTTTAGCTAGTAACCATTACCTGTCGGCGATGTAGCGCAAGATATCGTCGGAAACAAAATGCTCGCCGTAGAACTCATCGAGGCGGCCGGCGGCGCGATCGACTATTTCGAGAGTGACGGATTCGATATCGATGTGGTGATAGCAGCACTCGCAGAGATTTCGCAAGTCGAAGCAGCGCCAGAGGTCGGGGTCGAGAGCAGCTTGTTTCCAATGGCAGCAAACGAGCTCCGCCGGGTCGAGCACATGGATCACACCGAGCTTCTTAAAAATCAGATGGAGCACGTCTCGAGGAAGCTCAGCCCAGTTCCTGTCCTGATCCTGCGGCGCCATCAACAACTGATTCCCATTGATCGAGAACGGAGGAGAGAATCAGGGATGAATCAAGAATAAATGTAAATTTTTGGGTTCTGCTACGCTTTCCGAATACCAAACAAAAGAAAATCTATTGTTGGGGGCCTTCAACGGCCCATGCACACGTCCCGAGGAATCACCGATAATCTTAATAGGTTCAGGATTGTTACAGTCCATCAAATATGGATAATATTATTGGGACCAAATATTTAATTTAAAAAATATTTTAATTTATTTTTTCTGCGGCTCGAAATCGTTAATTATATATTTATCGATTCCGAAGTACAGAAATATACGATTCGATTTATTTTCGGACTATTTTACCGAATCCAATAATTTTTTCTTTAAAATATAGCACTGCTCAATAAAAAAAAAAATTTTAGGACTATCGACGGTCTGTAAAAGTTTGGGTTAAGTGCTTGAAAACGTATGCTAAAGTCTTTGATACAACTTCGGATTTTTTTTCCCGAACACTTACAAAAAGAATAATGTCTTTAAGATTGATAAAGTTGTAGGGACTCTGCTCCCTCTTCTGACAAGAAAAAAAAAAAAAGAAAGAAGAAAGAAAAAGAGATTTATTTGCCGACAATGATAAGCCTCAGTTAGTACCTTGGTGGTAAGATGAGAGAATTCTGACTGTGAATATTTATGCAGCTCACTAAAGAAGTTAGTTCGTATCCAATATAAGTGTTAGCTCAGCTGATTGAGAAATCTTTATAAAAATCACGGATTCGAGACAGCACGAATATTTATTAAGAGAAAAATTATCGATATTATTTCATCTCCGAATGAGATTAGTCTCACCCTCAGAGGGTTGGAGATATTTATGGAAAAACCAAAAAAAAAAAAAAAAAAAAGATGTTAGTTCAGTAAAACTGCTATTTATCTCACAAAAATCAGTATCAGTTCTTATTGCTGTTTTGATTTTGTAGGTGTGAGATGACACTTGGTGGCCAATTTCAGATCAGGTCCTTAACCAGTTAGAAACAAGAAGACGAAGGCACGGCATAAGATCACTCCCAGCTCTCACTAACTTTGCGATGGTTTTTTTCCAAGCAATTTCAAATCTGATGTATTTCTTTAACTAGAATAATTATCTGAATATCACTCAAAAATCTTTGCTGAAAAGAGAATGATATAGCGCAGATCGGGCTTGTCACGTGTCAGCTTCAGAAGGGCTCGGAAATTCCAGAAGTCTATGTTCACAACTCCAATAGGTTCGAGTCGATGGCCCGACTCGAGAAATGCAAGAAGACCCGAGTCGGTATCCCGACTCGGGTAATATCTGATGACCCGGACGACGTTCGGATCCGGGAATTATCCAAAGACTCGGGTCGCCTCCCGACTCCGGATTATCTAAGGACCCGGGACGGTACCCCGATTCGGGAAGTATCTGTAGACCTGGATCGGTGCCCCGATCTTTGAAGTACTTGAAGACCCGAGTCGGTGACCTTACTCGGGTATCCCGAAGACTCGAAGCGGCCGGTCATCCGCAGCTCGGAAGCTCGAGGGAAACATCGAAGACCCGAGTCGGGTATTTCTTCTAGGCCCGACTCGGAAGCACTTCACCCAATTAACCCCACGCTCGCTGGCAGTTGCGCATGACCACGACGCGGACGCTGCCCACGATGGCGATAGGTCAACCCACCTTTCCCGGAGGTGGATCCTACATTCTGCTCAACGCCTGCTGACCAGCGCCGCCTATAAAAGGCCAATTAACAGCACCGTGTTAAGAGAGGGGCCCGCACTTTGATTCTCTCAGGCTGAGGTGAACTCTCAGTGCCCTAGCATTCGAGCATTCGGTAGTCTGAGTGACCGTGAGTTTGAGAGACTGTAATCCCATTCTCACACTGATAGTGAAAACTACGTTGGCATTACGGTTAACAGCCCGTGATTTTACCTTGTTCCCAAGGGTTTCCACGTAAAAAGTCTTGAGTGCATTTACGTTCTGTTTACTGCTTCTTCTTGCTACTCTTCTGCTTTCGAACACTTTATTGATCGGTCGAGGACCAGCTCGATCAAAGAAATATCGAGTTGAATGCTGGAGACTGGATCTTGATCTACAACTACGTTGAGTTCAGCAGAAGGTAGACCCACCAAATAGTATGCAAGATCATTAAAGGATATTTTGTAGCACAAATAATCTTGAGCAGGGAAAATAATGTGACCACCCAAATGTTATCTTAAACCAAACTTTGAATAGAACTAAACATTCTGTCGTGACTCAGACAGTTAGCCCGGCTGAGTGCTGGAAGGATACCATAGTTTGTCTCTGGCTCGACGGGCTTCTTTTAAATGGCAACTCTACGGCAACAATATTCTGGTTAAGTTCAACCGCAGTAGAGTTTAGAGTAGATATACTTAGTCATATTTTGAAGAAGACTATTTTCGTAGAACTTCTCGATCTGAAAAAATAAATTTCAACACATACATACAACGTAAGCACGTACATTTGCAGGACAAAAAATGCACTTAGTGTGCATAACACAAGTATGACTAAGGGGTTGAAAATGAGCCTGAGTTCGAGCCAAACACCACTGCTTAAGCTTCAAGCTCGGCTTCGATAGATTTAACTCGATCTCGACGAGCTTCAGAGATTGAGCTCAAATTCGGCTCGACTCAAAAATCTCAAACTTGAGCTCAATTCGAGCTCGATTCGATCAAGTTCGAATCGAATCGAATATCAAATTGAGCCGATTGTCTCAATTAGGCGGAGCTCGAGTCGAGCTAATTGTTAAATAATCTTATTGTAATTTTTTTAAAAAAAAAATAAAATCGAAAAGCTCATTCAGCTCATGAGCCAAACCGAGTAACACAATTCTTATACTTAACTAATTTAATTAATCGAGTCTAAATCACTATTCAAACACCGCTCGAACTAGATAAAACTTAAGTTCGAGCCGAACTTAAACGAATTTGAGTCCGAACTATTCATGAGCAGTTAGGCTTGTTTTCACTTTTCACACCTAACCATGATCCATGCCTAACAAATGGTAAGAATAAAATGAAGAAAATATAATGAAAAATAAATTATATATATATATATATGGGGTTTAATGGTAACTCACACACTTAAAAAGGGCATTAAGTACTATATCTCCGATATATTCTGATTTATTGTGTTCTTTGTCAACTTTTAGCTCATGCTACACTTGAATTATTGGACCAAGTAAAGCAATCTTGGGATTGCATTACAACTCTTTACCGAACAAGGAAGTCAAAAACATATTATGACCTTGCATGCTTTCCATGACAGGAAAGGTGCTAATTGATCCCTAAGTATTGATGATCGAGTTTGGCCCATACTGTATATGCGGTCGAAGCTGAACTAAGATTTTTAGCCCGGTGACTTTCAACCTCTGTTGTTCGCAGGTTGGCAGGGCTAGTCCGAGCCACGCTGTTCCCATGACTGACTACAAGACGAGCCAAACCAGTTGTGAGGATAGTGCAGGGCTCCGGACAGTGCGGTAGGCTCTTCCCAAAATGTTTGTCATCTCTAGGTCGAACCTAGACCCCCAAACTTATATTCTGGAGCTCGTGTCCGATACTTTTTTTAACCCAAACCAGCGATCTATTTAGGTTAGATGTTTCATGAGCCTACCCCAAATATCTAAAGTTGGTATTTTTGCATGGTTCATTGTATCATAACAAATATTTCAAAGTGGTAACCAGTTTGAGCTGGACCCCACGAACAATGCTGGCCCGGCATGTACTTTTTGACATCTCTACCACCACACGCTAGTTCAAAACTTGAACATTATCGAGATACGGTCTAACATCCTTTTGCATAACATGTTTTTTGTTTTTTTTGCAAATACACATCGTTATCACCTTTTTTCATATCATATCATTCCAACTCGTTCTCCACACACACTCTCTTCTTTTTTGTTCTGTCACATATATGTAATTTTTTTTATATTAAGAAGATCACCCTTGTTAACTAGTTATTGGTAAAAAGTAGTAAATTATCAACAAAAAATATGAGAAATATTCAATTATTTACTTGCAGTAAGGCGGCGTTAAGTTGTTAACGCCAATCACAAGGACTATCTAAAAGAAATAATTAAAATAAAAAAAAAAAAACAATATCAATAAAAAAATGTGATTTTTTTTTTTTTTATTTTCCTTTCATTTTTTATAGTGATATAACGAATCGTTCTCTAGGTGTTGCTATCAATAAGATTAGATGATCACATTCTTTTCTGCCTAGCTAATCTAGGATTGTTAACAATCCATATCTGGTAAAAATCCAAATCTTCCATCCAAACAATCCAAGCTCAACCCCATAATAATGCATAGCTTTTTTATTGTCTCGATGAAGAAGCTAAAATTCTAAACTTCCAATCTTTTTTTTTTCTTTTTTTTCCTTTTTTTTGTGAGAAAGGTCTAGTTAAATCGCACGTATTAAGGCTTGACCCTGTACAAATCCTTTAACCGACTCCAGTCCGGTACAGCTTAACTTAAGAGGAGCGATGTGCACAGAACTATATAAGTTACGTGCTACTTAAATTATTCGGATGAGAATCCGAAGCTCCTACCACTCGGTCATTTGCTCGGCGGCAATTCCATCTTTAATAATTGAAGGGATGTCAAATCAGTGAATTGTTTTCTTTGGAAGAATGAGAGCTCATGGATGGATCACCACAAAAAGTGTGGGTCCAATTCTCCATCAAGAGTGTTGTGTTTCAGGTTTACTGGTTCCATTCAAATGCCCTCTCAATTGGGTTGTTCATTGAAGTGTGGATATGGTTGTCAACAGGATCTGAACCACCACCTGAGAATATTTGACAATCTCCCTTTTCAAATACAGCTTTGCTATGCACCTCCGAGAAACCACACAAAAAATTACACATACTAACGTGGCACAATCAGGACCACACATCACGATGGGTATCTCTGTAATTTTGATATTTTTACGGATCACGAAGGAATTGTATGGATCACGAGGATGGAGATTGGTTGTGTGTTGTTTGTAGGTAGTTTGTTGGGGGTGAGTAGTTTCTTTCCATTTCAAATATATATAGCTTTGTTGGTTGCAACAAATACAATATCAAAAAAAAATCATCCAGACTGTACCAACAAAAAATCATCTAGAATGATGTGGCACAGTCTAGATAGTTATTTTTAATATTTGGTATTATGCGGTAAAAATATATTTGCTGGTTGCAGCAATCACCTTTCTTTGCCGGTTGCAGCAAATACACCTTCAAAAGAATCATCTAAATTGTATCAGCAAAAAAATCATCCAGAATGACATGGTACAATCTTGATATTATTTTTAATTTTGGTATTGTGCAGTAGAAACAGGGAGAAGAATTTTTAATAATTATGTGTGATAAAGATTTTTTATGGTAAAATTGGTACACCAAGTAATTTTCTTTCTCATGTAGTGTTTTACATCTCTACTTCATGGGCATATCTTGGTTTTGAGGTTGATGGGTTGCCAATTATTTCTTAGGCTGATTTGCAATTAAATTTGGTCTCTAAAGATAGATTTTATCGATCAACTTTTGAGATTTGCTAAGTCTCCAATTAGAAATGGACAAAAAATGGGTATTTATGCCGATATATATATATATCGTTATTAGTAGATCATATCGTTATTAGTAGATCATATCCAAGTTTTGTAACATCGATCATATCTAAGATTTGAACTTTGCCTTTACTTTTTCTTTTATTACTTTTTTTTTTAATTTTTTTTTTTTTTTTTGAAATTATCATTGAAAAATTTGCTCTTAATCAATATATTTTATACAATTATCAAAACGGATAAAGTACAGATATTCTATAATTCAACTATTTTCGTATTTTCATCATCCAGGCTAAGCATAGATAGGTTCAAACTAGAAGATAGTATGAGGAGACAGATGAGTGGTTAAATTATAATACAGGGCATTTGCATATAGCCCCCCATAATAAAAAATTACAAATATGTATGCTTCTACTCATTTGACACTATTATAGTATTATGCCCCTGAGTCAGTAAATTAATGTAACTGTCCTTGAACAGATGATTGTTATCGTCTTTAAAATAGTGAATATAAAAGCGTTAATTTGAATAAAAAGATATAAAAATTACAATTTTTTTATTATAAGACATATATACGCAAATGCCCGTATACTAGTCATGGCATACTAGTCATGGGTGAATAAATGAAAAAAAGAAAAAAAAAAAAGAAACTAATGGCATCCATACAAGGATATAATTAGGGCTATGAGAGGATAGGGTGAGCTGTGTTGCCCTTTGGATGTGTACCCTAACATCTCTATGAAAGGATGATGGTACTAAAGTTGGGAAATGAAGGTGAAGTAAAGGGGAAGAAGCTAATTGTGACACCTAGGCACCTGATTTCTTTTTCACAACTTTAGATTATATTTCAGCCCCTATAATCAATATTTGCTCAGTTCAATCCTCAGAACAAGAAAAGCCCACTGATATAGCACACAACGTGTGTAGCCACGTCGGCGCAAAAATATATTTCTGGGGGCTGAAATACAAAATCTATGAATCGAAAGCTGAAATGCAATTCTCGCTCACAACTTTGATAGTTGAATATCCTAGGGTTTCCTAATTCCACACCCAAATCCAATGGCCCTTCACATGCATTGTCTAAAGGAGTTGCAATATATTAACTACCGCTTTTGTACCGTCCTTTAAAATAAAATTATATTTTTATAATTATTAAATCAAATTAAAATATGTATGCATAACCATTTTGTCAATATTTTTTTTAAAAAATATCTATATATAGGTGTTTAAGATTTCAAAGTCTTTACTAATTACAAAATTTTAGACTTAAATGGTTAGTTAGAAATATTTTTAATAATTATTTGAATATAAAATTATAGAGTCTACCAAAATTTTATTTTTATTTTTATTATTATTAGATATATGATTTGGAATAATTTTATAATTTTTTAAAAAATAAAAAATGTATTTGATAGAATTTTATACATTATGAACTTTTTTGATAAAATTCTTATCCAAATGCCTTGGAAAACAGTACTATCGCTGAAAGCTGCCCATCCCCATTGGTAAAAGAAAAAAGTTGTTCGGTACGAATATTTTAGTCCGAAACAGTCTAAACGAGTATTGGTGTGTCTCCGAATCGATAAATATGTAATTTTACCAATTCAAAAACGTACAAACACGCGTTCGGATTATTCTTCGAGCTATTCGATCGGATCGAATAGTATTAGCCTCAATAATCAGCTAGCTAGGGGAACACCACCACTGCTTGAAACCCTAGTGCACCACACAAGAACGAACGTTGCTAATCTAGGGCTTTGATGCTACCAAAGGCAGGAATGATTAACTGCATTATTGGATCGAAAATTTCACAAGCGCTTTTTTCCATAGCTTCATATGCAAGACACCAGTTTTATTTGTTTTGTTTCCACATTTTCACTAGCAAGTTCTTGTTTTCTTTTCTTAAATAGAAATCTAATTTAGCATTGATGGTAATCAAGAATACTGTGCATACATTCTACCGTAAATAGAAATTTAGAAATACCTCGAATTCGTGCATTTACAAAGGGATCGGTGCCTGCATTCGTGCTCACGTATATTGGTGATACTCCAGCGATCTCTGGCGAACTTCTGCGGACGCGTCCATAACGAAGATGACTATCAGAACTATCTTTTAGCAATATCATCCACATTCATGATTGTCATGTGTCTCAGCTTAGCTATCAAATAAATTTTGATATACATATGCTTTTTATGGAGTCCATGGATGCTTGTGTCATATATGGACCAAGTCCAAATGCCAACAAGCCTTGATTCTTATAAAATATGATTAATTCTATATATATATATATATATATAAAATTTATTTTCGGGGAGAGTGTAAATGCCAGTTCCAATATCTGGTTGATATAGCATAAAACATGGGATACTTATTATTAATTAGGATTAGATATAAAAAATCTTGTATTCAATTAGTATATGTGGAATGTGGACTTAGACTAGATTTTTCGCCGATAATGCAATAATGATCTCACTAATTCAAAAATAAGATAAAATCCGAAATATTCTCCAACCACTCACTTGGGAGAAGGTAAATTATCTTTGGGTTATGCCAACTCGGTCTAAACTATCGACAATATAGTCGGATATCAGATAAAAAGAGATAAAGGGCAAAATATGACTAGAATCATCGATCTATATCAATAATTATTCATCAAGAATTGGCAATTATCTCTTTAATAATAGCTAATGAAGATACTGATGGGTCATGTATTTGGTAGTAGTAGTAGTATCCACATTCCCATAAGCTTAGCAACTTATATGATTGATCAGTGTATTTGCTTATAGTAAAGTATGCAGTAAATATCTGTCAGAAAGTATTTTGGTAAAAATCTTAAATACAAAGATATACATTACATTCTACAATTTTTATTTTCAAAAACTAATACGTAAATTTTAGAAAAAAAGGACTGATACGCAATAATCCCATAATATAATAGTAAATATTAAAAAATACAAATAACATATAATATTTGTTATGTCAATAATTTAATTAATATTGCAAAAATGCAACAGTAATACATGTAAAAGTACTGGATAATAGTTAAAGTACTTTCCGACAAAATGTATTTGGAGTATTCTTTTGGACCAAAAAAGTCGGTATTTGGAGTGCTATTACAGTTAGCTCAGAAGCTAATTCTACGATTTAATTTAAAAAGCTGTAAATTTTTTAGTTAAGTTTCAAACATTGGGATCAAAACTCTCGTGTAAAAGATTCCTCATTGAGTTCTGTTGCTGCCCGATCTCCGCCGACTCTGAGTTGAAAATCTACAAAAATTTATTAATTTTCAGTGAAGCCCTTCAACTTCAACTTCTTTCCCTTCACAACCCCGGCAGGCAGGTCTTTGTTATGCTTTGGACTCTATGTCCGAATCTCGAGGCAGAGTTCTATTTCCATTCTCAGCTTCTTTAGCTTATTAATTACTCTTATAAACAACAAAGTTAGGATGCTGCGCTCGTTCCACACTGCAACTTCGTTTCATTGCGGAATTTCTAAGCTTGATGGAGTGAGATCCCAAGGTTATATTTTTTGCCAGCTTACAAGGCTTCGAAAATAGTTTTTAGAGGTTAACGTCGAAGTTTTTTCGAGCTAAATTTGGAGGTATTTTGGGCTGGATTGCTTCTGAATTAGTTTAAGATATCAGCAAGCTTCGATCTTTGAGCCGAGTTAGTAGATTTAGTTGATTCTTTAAAAGCTAATGGGAGTTGGGCAGAGTTATTGTTGCAGTAAAAGTGGGTTTGGGTGAATATTTTGTTAGATTTCTAGGACGTGAAAAGTGGAGGTTTTAACGCAGAATGTTGTTGGGAAATTATTTATTTAATGCAAAGAAAGATTTTTTTTTTTTTTTAATTAGCAGATAAAGGTTCATGTGTTTGTGATGCTTTGTGGCTTGTGAAAAAGGAGATATTTTGGAAGACTTAAGGGCCCAAATTTAAGGTGGACAGCTCTTTTTCTTGGCATATGGAAATTTACTGAATTGGAATTTGGTGATTTATTGAGATAGTGGTAATTTTAGTTCTTGGATTAAATTCTTGTTGGACTGGCGGATTTATTGTGTTAACAGAAATGAGGCTCTCTTCATCCAGTCTTTCCAATCTGTCACCAGAAGGTAATTTTTCCCCTCTTTTGAGTAAATCAATTCCCCTCTTTTGTGATTACCAGAAAATTTGGCCTGTAATTGTCCAAATTTTGTTTGGAACAGAGAGGTAGTTATTTTATTTTATTATTAAACTTTTGAATTGTTATTTTCTCGTACTCCGGCGCAATGTAACTAGCTTGTATAGTTTCATTACTTCAATTTGGTTTGTGTTTTTTGATTGATAAACTTAGGTTTCAATGTTTATCTTCCATCATTGTTAGTTGATATTTTCTACATTTTCAACCAGAAATTGCATTTCTTCATGGATTTGTATGCTAGAGGGCACTCATCCCGCTGGGGATTTTTCTGTTTGTTCTTCAGTAGAATAATGATTTTCCAAAATTAGGATACCGTTTGTTCAACGTTATAATTTGTAAGGTTAGTTGAATAAACTTAAGGAGGGAAAGGAATGTGCTGCATAAAAATGTGTCCTAGTCTTTTGATTTACCTGGTCTGTTTTTCATTGGTGTCCATCTGCTTCTTCATTTAATATTAGAAAATTTATGAAGCGTATTGCATTTTTAATCATACAATTACGTTTAATTTATCTCGAGGGTGGATACAGTAAATTGATGGTAAAAATTGGATAGGGGGATTTGGGAACATGGTTCTTATCTTAAAATTGTTTGGGCATTACAGGAGACAAACGGTCTTTGAACTCAGAGCTGTGGCATGCATGTGCTGGCCCTCTTGTTTCTCTTCCTGCTATTGGAAGTCGTGTTGTCTACTTCCCTCAAGGTCATAGTGAACAGGTCAGTTGTGTGTCAATTTTGAATTTCTATTTGTTTATCAGTTGAGTGGAATTTGTGCACACAAAACTTTACATTAATTTAATTTCATAATTTAAATACATTGTATCGTTTTGTTTTACTTATTCTTTTAACTGTAAATTTTCTGTCGCTTCTGATAATCGAATAGGTTGCTGCATCGACTAACAAGGAGATAGACTCTCACATTCCGAACTACCCAAGCTTACCACCTCAACTGATATGTCAGCTTCACGATGTTACGATGCACGTGAGTTACCCAGTATTGATTCCCAGCTGTATAACAGAAATATTACTGTCTAAAATGTTTATGGTCCAGGCAGATGCAGAGACGGACGAAGTTTATGCCCAGATGACACTGCAGCCTTTGAGTCCGGTATCTATCGTTTTCTTGTTACTTCTATTTAGATTCCATTATGTTCTATCAATTTAGATTCTGTTCTCCCTCCCTCTAACAGTTTCATGCAATAACTGCAGCAAGAACAGAAGGAACCCTTTCTACCGGCTGAATTGGGAACTCCCAGCAAACAGCCAACTAATTACTTCTGTAAAACATTGACTGCCAGCGATACCAGTACACATGGTGGATTCTCTGTTCCTCGTCGAGCTGCTGAAAAGGTCTTCCCTCCTTTGGTATGTTTCATGTGATATTCTACTCTCTTTGGCTACTCTTAACTGACTATTTGTCTGTATTGCTAAATGCAATAGTTAATCATAGTATATTAATAATCTGTTCATGAATGTTCTTTAACAGGATTTTTCTCAGCAGCCTCCTACACAAGAATTGATTGCCAGGGATCTTCATGGTAATGAATGGAAGTTCCGACACATATTCCGTGGTATGTAAGGTGCACAGATGTGACTATCTTTTAATAACATCGAACATAATGACATAGTGGAGGTTCTGAACATATAGGTATAATGTAGTTTTCTTTTTTCTTTTTTTTTTTTTATTTTTTTATATTGCAAGCTGTTTTGGCTTGAGGTAGCTATTGTTTTCCTGATGATCTGTGCTGCTCGAAGAATAGTTAATAGTCTACTCTAATTAGATATCCGAATTTGCAAGATTGTCTTGCAACTTTTATTGAACGCTAGCTAGTTTTAGAGCTGTCAGTGTTAAAGGTCTACCTTGAAGTTGCGATAGATCTTGCTAAGCTAGGAAAGTACAACTGTATTATATGTGGTGGCATATATATAAAGATAGTAATATTCTACGATTCCCAGAAGGTTTTTATTTTATGTTCTATTTTATATTTTTAGCTTCCTACACTTTGTTTAGATTTATATTGCTGCCGCAGGTCAGCCAAAGAGGCATCTTCTTACAACAGGATGGAGTGTTTTTGTAAGTGCAAAAAGACTTGTTGCGGGGGATTCAGTTCTTTTCATCTGGTATGGTGATATAAACATTTGAGTAACTTACTATGATGGTTTATTGGTCATTGATTATGATCTGTTCTTTAAAGGAATGAAAACAACCAATTGTTTCTTGGTATCCGGCATGCTAATCGGCCTCAAACAGTTATGCCTTCATCTGTTCTATCAAGTGATAGCATGCATATTGGTCTTCTTGCTGCAGCAGCTCATGCTGCCGGTACTAACAGCCGCTTTACAATTTTCTATAATCCAAGGTATTTTCATAACTAAATTATTCAGTTGCATGAATGCTTGCCTTGAATAATTATTATGAATGAACTGCTCGCGTCTCCTTGCAGAGCAAGTCCTGGAGAATTCGTGATACCATTTGCTAAGTATGTCAAAGTGGTCTGTCACACCCGTGTCTCTGTTGGTATGCGTTTCCGCATGCTCTTTGAGACGGAAGAGTCGAGTGTTCGTCGGTATGTGATTCTTCAGTGGTCTCTGTGATAATTACGTGGTTATGCAATTTTAAGACATTGCATTTGATCTTGTATAAACATAAGGATGCAAAACCAGGCCCAGCATGAACGTAAAACCTTGTTCATTTACCAGAGACAAGACCGATAATAGATCTTTAATGTGAAAGGCTTATTATTTAAGATAAATGCTATTGCAAACAAACACTACATGACGTGGTTGCACATTATTTTTATCAGCGACATTGTGTCTTATCTTAATTCGAAACTAAATTATTTTATTTTAACTGGTACTTCAAAGTTTACTTACTCAATGAGTCTCCATTCCCTCTTTCTTCCAGATATATGGGCACTATCACTGGAATCAGTGATTTAGACCCTGTACGCTGGCCAAATTCACATTGGCGTTCTGTGAAGGTACTTATTGCATTCATAGTCAATTGCTTATGTTTATTACTCGTTCGCAATATATTCGACTACAATAGGTTGAAGATAAGTGGTTAATGTGTGCTCAACCTCATCATATGATCCAGGTTGGTTGGGATGAGTCAACTGCTGGCGAGAGGCAGCCTAGGGTTTCCCTCTGGGAGATCGAGCCTCTTGCAACATTTCCTATGTATCCATCACCATTTCCTCTCAGGCTTAAGCGTCCATGGCCATCAGGGCTACCCTCCTTTAACGGTATCAAATCACTGCACTTTCATCACGTGAATGAGAAATTGATTCTGGTACCATGAGAGAAGGCATCATGAACCAATGAACAGAAAGACAAAACTAGAATTCTCAATTAATATTTTCACACGAGAACCTACTAATAAAGGTGTAGAGACACAAACTAGCTAATCAAGGATATACGGATCACTCTCTCTAATAATATTTCTGTATCATTCTATATCCTTAATAAGTGAATTATACTTCCTAACCTGAATTTATCTATCTGTATATCTCACACCATATATCTGATGCAGGTGGAATATATGATGACTTTGGTCTTAGTTCTCCACTCATGTGGCTTCAAGATGGGAACCATGAAATTCAGTCCTTGAACTTCCAGGGATTTGGAGGCTCTCCTTGGATGCAGCCAAGGTTTGATGCTTCTATGCTTGGTCTTCAGCCAGATATGTACCAAGCTATGGCTCGAGCCGCACTACAGGATATGAGGACTAGTGATGCATCAGGGCGGGCATCTTCAACAATTCTCCATTTCCAGCAACCTCAGAATATAACTAGCAGTTCCACTATGATGGCCACCCAGATTGCACAGCAAGTTGAGCCTCAGCTACAGCAAGGGTTACTACATATGATCCAAGCAAATCAAGGTTCAGGTCAGGTACCAGCTCATTTCTCACAACCTCAGCTGCAGCAGAACCATTCTTCAAAAAATCAACAATCATCGTTGCCTCAACAGCAGCTGAGTCAACAAATACAGCAGCAGAGTCAAGCAGAGCAAGATTCTAATCTGCTTTCAGCGATTTCTCAGCTTACTTCGGTTTCTCAGTCTCAACCTAAATCAATCCAGACAATGTCCTTGCCGCAACAGCTGAGTTTTGCAGATTCTAGTGGTAGCTCAGCGCCTCTGGAGTGCATTTTCCAAACGTTTTCCAGAGACGAAGCTCAGCAATATGTTAATCTGCCGGGAAGTAATCCTGCAGTTACTTTTACTGATTGGCCATGTAAGAGGGCGCCACTTGAATCTATGTTGTCTCCTGAGACACAGTGTGTTGGTGTTACGTCCCGAGCTAAGAAGAGTGGTTTTTTACTTCCCAAGTCTAATCCTTCACAAGATTGCGTCCCTTTGCCACCATTTGCAGGGAAAGACTTCTCTATTGAGCAAATAGAGACTGACTCAACGGTCACACCATATGCAGGTGCTAATTTCCTGAGCTCAGCAGAGGCTGATTTTCCATTGACTCACACGCTGATCCCCAGTTGCTTAGAAGAAGAAGGGCTTCTACAGCCTTCTGATAACAGTTTAGGGCAAGCAAGCCCTCAAACAGGAACCTTTGTAAAGGTAAGTATTTTCCATTTAATTTACGTTAATCTATTTTAGCATTTTTTATTTATTTATCTTGTTCCTTGAATATTTTCTCACAGTGTCACAGTCAGGATAACGGCCCAACAATATGGCTAAGTATTGTATTAAGTTCACAAAATTCTGGTAGTATAATCTTTAAGTCTCTGCCATCTAACAAAGTTCTGGTACTTTTTAGAAAATGTTGGCTTCACTAGATATTCAAATCCTTTTGGCGTTCACCATATCGACAGAAGGAAACTTATTGCCTCACTTTTTCGATGCAGAAGTCTGCGCTCTCAATTTCTTTAAGGTTATGCGCTAAAATAGTAACAGAAATATAGGAATATCAAGTTTGTCAAGCTTATGGTAGGATGGGGGGGAACAAAATCCTGAAGTTGTAGTTATTCTTTGATGCCATATAAATTGTTTTAAGATGCATGATTATATGAAGGCTTGATCCTTTCACTTTGAGGTATCCAGCAACCCATGACCTTCTCCTATACTTGGTAGGTTTATAAATCAGGGTCCTTCGGAAGGTCACTTGACATCACCAGATTCAGTAGCTATGATGAGCTACAGAGTGAACTTGGCCGCCTTTTTGGCCTGGAAGACCAGTTCGAGGACCCCTTAAGATCAGGCTGGCAGCTTGTATTCGTCGACCGGGAGCAAGATGTTCTCCTCCTAGGCGACGGTCCCTGGCAGTAAGTCTTGATATCCCACTTCTCGTTATAATGTTGTTTCCTTACTTAGTAAGATTTATAAGATTTTTCTATTGCGAAAAGAAAAAAGTTCTGTTTGGCCTGCATGCTATAAATCTCATCCCCAGTTCCTAAAAATAGCTATTGAAAGTGATTGTTTCCAGCCCGTGGATGATGTATATGTGATCACATCCCTCTGAAGTAATTCACGTATCACGGTAAAAGAAAATGTTCACATTTCATATGATGTTCGAGTGGTTCATTTGGATACTAGATGTCCCAACTAAATTTCTGCTATTATCATGCAACCAGTCATTGCAGCAGGAGCTGAAGCTTAGGTCCCTTGGATGTTAATGTCAAAATACCGTGTTGAAAATCATATACCGTATTTAAAGTTTGACATGTTAAAGTAGAACAAGAGTTGATAAAAGGGATCGATAAACCAAACAGTAAACTTTCGACGCATGAAATTAAAAGGTTTTATAAGTATATGAGCTTATTTTTTCATCTATTTCGGCTTACTGGATATTCTCTCACTTGTTTTGATATAATATCCACTGCAGAGAGTTTGTGAATAATGTCTGGTGCATAAAGATTCTCTCTCCGCAAGAGGTGCAGCAGATGGGCAAACAAGAAGAGGATGACCTGCTCGACTCGGTGCCGCTGAAGGGGCTCTCTAATAGTGGATACCAGGATACAAGAAATATCAGCAACGGGATCGCAGCCGTAGGCACATTCGACTACTGAGCTCATGCTGTAGAAACATCTTAGGATCTTTAGATATGTTGTCTGCTTTTTCAGGCATCTCTAGTAAGTCAGACTAAGTTATTGCACTTTTCCATGCGTCATATATGCTTTTGTAAAACGGCCACTCGCGCAATCTACTACTTATTTTGTATCTTTACTTTCGGGTCTTCTTTGGAACTGCATCGGTGCTTTTGACCGTCAAGAGCTGATCTGGATCTGGATTACGTGATCCACTTAAAATCTTCAGAATGTTGGAAAGTCCCACAATTTCCTGTGCTTTACTGTGTTTTCCCCCCTCCATCATTATTTTTCTCCATCAGTTGTTTGTATATGATGGTTGTAAAATAGATTAATTCACGGATACTTATCAACCGAGAAGTTGTTAACCTTTCAGACTGGGTGGATCGGTAGGTCTACATTATCTTCGTAAGGAAATATTTTAGGAACTCCTGCAATTTAAAAACACTATCAAGGTCCCAAAATGAGTGATTTACAAAGCATTCTTCTTATCATGGTGAATACATAGACTGAGAAGGTATCCTCAATGTGTTTAGGGTTCGGATTTTTGTTTATTCATTTTAAAAACAAAAGAATTTTGCACGTCAGCTCTTCGACTATGGTAAATACCGTTGAACTAGCTGCAAGGCACAAAATGCGCCGTCATCAATTAGAACAAGAACATGCTATTTGTCAGAATCATCAAATGTTTAATGTAATCAGAGCGTAGATGCAATACGTGTGATTCTAATTAAATTAGGACTATTAGAATTTCTTAAAAAAAAAAAATATTTATTGTGATCTATCTTACCACTTGAAGACATCTTCATCTTAACTGTGCCATGTGATACTTTTCTATAACCAAAAAATAAGAATTCAAAAAGTCATATTACCAGTTGAATTTTATTTTCTAATTATCAATACTTCTATTTATATAAAGTTATAATTTTTGAATTATTATTAATTAGTAAAGTTATAAAGTTATACTTTTATTAATAATTGCAATAATTATAATTTGTAATTTATTAGTATAAATTAAATATTTTTGAATTATATCTACATTATCCTACGGGTATAAACCTAGAATAGCTGAATTAGTATTTGGTAAAAATAATAAATATATTAGCGGTCAACCGTCATTGCCACGTGGTAGAAACAAAATCTAAGACTTCCCGTTTGACCGGATTTTACAGCCAGGATATCTCCTTAATTATAGCTATAAGTACGAAGGAAGGATCTTTTCTTTTCACCTGCGAATCTCAGAATTGAAGGAGGTGAGACTCCGTCTTCTCCGTCCCCTTCTCGCCGACCGCCGGTGGGATCTCCGGCAAGCCTGAACGCCTCGGTTATGCCAGGTAAAATTTTACTATTTACATTGCATGGATTAATGCTACTTAGTTTTCTCGTATTGTATCCTATTCATAACTTGATATGATCTAATGATGTTATTTTATAATTAACCTTAGTTTCAATCCAATTACAAGGATATATAACACAGAGTTATGTATTATCAATCAAGTTATCAATTCAGTACTTATAAGGCCATTGCTGATCAATATTGCATGCACGTAGTTCTTGATCTGGAAAACATTTATCCTTAAATCGTACGTCATTATATTCATGCATGCAAAAAACAATTTTAGTTTATTGAAATAAGCATCTGCCGCTCCTCTATCTTCTAAGACAATAGATGTGATAGAGCTCCTTTTATTTTTGGAAAAATAACTCTAAAAAGAATTGTGAAAAATCTGGAATTTGCAGCATTTATCTGAAAACAAGTAGGAGAGCCCGTATTTTGACCTAGTTAGCGTCTTTTCAAAATTTTATCTTAATTACTACCTTTGCAAAATCCCACGCATCATCAGTTGCATTCATCACAAAAAATTGAATCGCACCGTTTACGCTATACAATTAATATTAATGCGTGAATAATAAGATGTTATATGGTATTGGTGAATGTTATCTCTGATTTCTCTCAATTTTTTAGAAGAAAATTTTTATCAAAACGTACCAAGAGATATAGGCCTAATTTTTATTTCCTAAAATGCTTTTCTCCATATCCAAAAGTAGAAAAATTATAAGGTTTTACGAGCATAATCGTTTGATATGCCACCGATTTCATAGAATTTATGAGGTACAACAAGTGCATAGTATTTCTTTTGTATTGGCTTTCAACACAAATTTATATTTTCAAAACAATATATTGTAGAGATTTTCTTGTACGCATATCTAATAACTTTCTTGAATTATAAGAAATTTTTTTTTTCAATTCAAAAAAATTTCTTAATTATAGTTTTCTTACTCATTAGAATCAACATTCAAGAATCGTATTATATGAATTTAATTCGAGCTCTTTAAACAATAACCATAGCTATTTATGCAGATACTTTAAACACTATTTTCTAATCTTATTTTACGTACACGTCAATTTCTTGTGATATCCATCTTTGTTCTTCTACCAGAGTCCGCAAACATGCGAGTCGCCGGCGAACTAGATGGGGGTCGAATCGCCGCCGGAAGCGCCCACGGAGCCATCACAAAGGTGAGGCACAGGAGTTGCTCGTGCACCAAGGAAGACTTCCTCCCTGAAGAATCCTTCCAGAGCTGGGGAAATTATGCAAAAGCCCTCGGCGAGACCGGGAAGCGACTCGTGGATCGGATCACGACGAGGTCGTCGGACAATGAGGAGATTAACGAGGTGCGAGCGAGGAGTGGAAACGAGATGAAGAAGAATCTAACATGGTGGGACCTCATGTGGTTCGCTATCGGCAATGTCGTCGGCGCTGGAATATTCGTCCTCACCGGCCAGGAAGCCAGAACTTCCTCCGGCCCGGCGGTCATTCTATCCTTCGTCGTCTCGGGCATCGCCTCCGCTCTCTCTGTGTTATGCTACACCGAGTTTGGTGTCGAAATTCCTGTTGCAGGTTTGAGTTTTTGGACTAATGGATTTTAGTTATTTTTTTTATTATATCTCTAGCATTCTTATTTTTACATATTGTTATTGTATAAAAGGTACATGCATTCATGCAAGAATTATTCTTAAACCGGACATTGAACTCCGAATTCCCTTTAGGTTTAATCCCCAATGACTAATGCATCGTTAAATTCACTTCGAACTTTAGATCGTTCACTTTGGGACAAACTTTTGGTTTGTTCTGTGTTGTGCATTCAGGAGGTTCGTTTGCTTATCTGCGGGTGGAGCTAGGGGACTTCATTGCGTTCATCGCCGCAGGCAACATCCTCCTCGAGTACGTGATCGGCAACGCGGCGGTGGCTCGCACTTGGACGTCCTACTTCTCCACTTTAATGAACCACCAACCCGACGACTTCCGCATCAAAATCGCCTCGTTACCGGAAAACTACAACAAGCTCGACCCCATCGCCGTCGGCATCACCGCCGTCGTCGGCCTCATCTCCATCGTCAGCACGAAGGCGTCTTCGAGATTCAACTATATCGCCTCCATAGTACACATGTGCATCATCGTCTTCATCATCTTCGCCGGGCTCACGAAGGCCGACACTGCCAACTTCACCCCCTTCGTCCCCTTCGGTGCTCACGGTGTGTTCAGCTCCGCCGCCGTGCTCTATTTTGCTTATATAGGTTTCGACGCTGTGTCCACCATGGCGGAAGAGACCAAGAATCCCGGCCGCGACATTCCCATCGGCCTTGTCAGCGCCAGCATCGTCATCACCATCATCTACTGCCTCCTTGCCGTCACCCTCTGCTTGATGGTCCCGTTCACCAAGATCGACACGGATGCGCCTTTCTCCGTCGCGTTTCAAACCGTAGGAATGGAATGGGCTAAGTATATCGTGGCATTAGGTGCCCTCAAGGGTATGACGACGGGCCTCCTCGTTTCGTCCGTGGGTCAGGCGCGGTATCTCACCCACATTGCGAGGACACACATGGTGCCGCCATGGTTCGCAAAGGTGCGGGCCGGCACCGGCACGCCTATTAACGCAGCCGTCGTTTTGCTCTTCGCCACCGCAGCAATTGCTTTATTCACCGACCTCCCTATCCTTGCCAACCTCATCTCGATAGCCACACTTTTCATCTTCACCCTCGTCGCCATCGCTCTCCTTGTCCGGCGATATTACCTCGTCGGAGAAACATCAGAGAGCAACCGCAAGAAGCTAATAGTCTGCCTCTTACTCATTCTCACCTCGTCCATGGCGACTGCTGTGCTGTGGGGTCTGTCGGCGAGCTGGATTGGTTACGTTGTGACCGTGCCGCTGTGGGCGGCGGCGACGTGCTACTTGTGGCTCGGAGTTCCGCAGGCGAGAAGGGCCGCCATTTGGGGAGTCCCGCTGGTGCCGTGGCTGCCGTCGTTGTCGATATTCATAAACATATTCTTGTTCGGATCGATCGACGTGATGTCATTCATGCGGTTTGGGATCTGGACAGCGGTGCTTCTCGTCTACTACTTCTTGTTCGGGCTGCATGCGTCTTATGACACCGCCAAGGCAACGGCGGCCGCATCTGATGTCAAGGGACTGGAGGATGGGAGCAGTGGCGCCGGCACCGTCAATGGAGCTGCTGAAAATAAGTGACAGCAGTGGAATTAATGGTTCTGTATATATTCTTTTAGGAAGTTGGAACGTTTTTTATTAGTTTTTTCCTTTTAAGTTCTGTCTCTACGTTGGTGCTTCTCTAATTATTATATTATATATTTAAATTACAGACATTTAGCTTTTGTTTTGTTTTTTTCTTATTTAAATTCTATCTTATATTTAAATTACATACAGCTTGTCTACTATTTTTCAGAAAAAAATTAAAATAAAAAAATATTATAGTCTATAAATTTTATATTTAAAATATTTAAAAAAATATTTTAGTGTATACAAATTAAATATCTTAAAATAAGATATTTATGTAAAATTAAAACAATGTATAAAAATTTACGCCTCCATAAAATGAGAGTAGATCGTCTGCGGTAAAAATTAAGGATGATTTATTTGTGCTATAAATTTACGCCGTCTATTTAATGTGCATGTACAACGAAGTTTTATATAAAATTTTTATTTGATCTATTTTTAAATATTTTTATAAAAAAATTTTAAACTATAAAATTATAGATTTTAATATACACTATAATTTTTTAAAAAAAATATTAAATATTATGTCAAAATAAAATAAAATTTTATATAAAATTTTATAATATATGAACGTTAACGGATGGTGTGGATTTCGGCCACAGCAAATCATGTGTGGTTTAAGCCGATCCGCTCTCCCATGAAACTACCGAAGGCTGCAATCGAGAAGCTTGTGGCGCAGCTCTGTATTGTAGGTGAGGATTGAGACCAGCCTGATTATGTTAAGCTGGCGAAGGCTCCCTGTGCTGATCATAATGTCCACTTGGTGACAGTGTCTGGTGCTAAAGCACTTTGGAGGGTGGGCTGGGGCAATGCTTGCACTAGCTTAGCCATGCATTTTGTTTTCGGATAATTGCAAACCAGCCTCTATTTTAAAAACACACAAAATTGCTTCTGAAAATGCTTTTGGATACATGTTTAAACGCATGTTCGTAATTTGTGCGTTTTCAAAAGTGAGGAGCCGAAATATAAAAAGCCCTTTTGTTTTTCATAGTTCACAAAATTTAGAATACGCATTGAAATTTGTTCACAGAATTGTAGATTAACTTGATAGTACATATCATCTTTTATTTTATTTTTATTACACTTATTTACATCCTATTTTATTTATTTTATTCCTACACATTTTCTTTGCGGCATATTTTCTATTTTATTTTATTCCTACACTTATATTCTGCTTTATTATCATTGTTGTTATTTCTATGTACCTGTAATTGGTATTTGTGTTAGACATATTCGGTGTAATTTCTTGTTCTCTTTTAGGGAAACACAATTTTATAATTTCGAATTATCGGGGACATAAAAATGTAAATGCCCCTTAATTATCTTTAGTTGTTTACCCATGTAGTTTCTAATTATTATTAGACAATGAGTTGATGAAAAAAACCTTCCTGTGTCGAATAGGTTTGGCATGGGAGCCTTCGAATGCAATTTTATATATGTATAAGAATCAAGTGAACCAAAACTTTGTTGAGTGGTTTTATGATTAATTTCAATAAATGAATGTAGATTATCAAACAAATTCAGAGTAGAATGAAAGCTCCATGGAGCCTCTAACCTTGAAATTTATCAGGTTATATCGCAGAGGACGACTTTGATTCGAAAGATTTGCAGCATTATTTTGTTGCTAAGGAGACTCTGAAGATCATCTCTCAACGCCTGTCAAGTGATGCAGCTTGATTGTTCGAAAAGGAGCCGACAGTACTTGATTTCGATCGTTCGCTAGTAAATCGCATATAGCTTCCATGTTTGGTCTAGCTCGAGGAATACGAGACACACACGAAAGTGCAATTTTCGCTAATAACACTATTTTTCCTTGTATTTCCAGTTGCACAGGTGAGATGCGTCGATCAAGAACATCCTCTAGTAAAACTTCTTGATTTGTCAGAGAAAGAACATCGGTAGTAATTTCGGCAGGATGCTTTCCAAATAAAATTTCCAATACGACCACACCGAAGCTATAAACATCAGCTTTTTCAGTCACCATCGATGAGTAAGAAAACTCTGTAATGGAAGGATAATTCAAATGCATTATTACTTAACTCACAGTTGAAGAGCTGCGATAGTAAACGCACACAATACTAACCTGGTGCAAGATAACCGTAAGTGCCCGCAATGGTACTCCAGCTAGAAGAGTCGGGATTTAGAATTCTTGCGATGCCAAAATCCGAAATATAGGTGTTGAATTCTGAATCCAGCAAAATATTTTTGGTCGACAAATCACGATGGACGATCGGTGGATTGCAGTCATGATGCATGTAAGATAAAGCACTTGCGACATCTTTGACAGCAGAAAACCTCCTCTCCCAAGATAATTCAACAGATTCTTTAGGACTTTCTAAAATAGATTGCAGGCTTCCTCTATCAATATAATCATATATGAGAAACATATGACGAGTATGCGAGCAGAAACCATAAAGATTCACTATATTACGATGCCGGATTTCCATCATCACCTTAGCCTCATTCCTAAAGGATTTTTCGGTAGCATCGTCTTCAGAAAAGTGTGTTTTTTTCACCGCTACCAGTTTTCCTGTAGGAAGTTTTACTTTATACACACTACCACATCCTCCTCTTCCTATGCAGTATTCCTCATCAAAATTTTCAGTCGCGTCGATAATATAGTCATAAAATGCTTTCCCGTCGAACTCCAATGCAGAAAGAAAATCAACTACGTGAAAATTCTCAAAGCTAGTACTTCTTTGGGGAACCTTATTTTTTCTTATATGCAGCACCATGCAAACTAAAAGGACGAGAAGCAGAAGAGAACCAAAAATAGGAAGGACAATGCTTAATGCTATATTCCTTTTATGGTTTTTTTTAATGTTTCCGGGGGATGGTGAGACGCAACGAGGCAAACCTTTAAGATCACCACATAGGCCTATGTTGTTGGCAAACCAGTCCAGAGGAGAATCTCGAAACAATTTGCTATCAGGAAGATGCCCCTCGAGATTGTTATAAGAAACATTAAGCACCTGCAAAACCGGCATGTTCGCAAAGGAAGACGGAATAGCTCCCGAGAGATTGTTGTGCGAGAGATCAAGATTAGACAACATCTGCAATCTTGAAAGCTGCTCTGGTATCTCTCCGTTAATTAAGTTATGGCTTATATTAAACAGAATCTGCAGCGCGGATAATTTTCCAAGCTCGACGGGAATGTTTCCGTTCAACTCGTTGTTGCTTAAATCTAGCGATAGCAACTTACTGAAGTCTCCCAATGATTTTGGTATCGGTCCGTGTAGTCTATTTCCAGACAAATCAAGGGCAACAATATTAGCCATACTTCTGATTTCTGAAGGAATTATGCCAGAAATTTTATTATCACTCAGATCCAAATCAATCATGGATGTTAAATTACCAAAAGAACTCGGTATCTCCCCGCTAATCTGATTTGAAAATAGGTGGAGTCGTTTTAGCTGCTTGAAGTTGCCAAACTCTTCGGGTATTCTTCCTGTGATTGAGTTTCCAAATATCCACATATTATCCAGGTAATAAGAAGAGACCCATTTGGGTGTGAGCTCTCCGTGAAGCTTGTTGTATTCAAGGTCTACAGATCGCAAGTTCGGATACACCCCAAAATCTTCAGAGATGTTTCCAGTCAGTTGATTTTGTCCCAAGTTCAATGTTTTCAAGCTTGTGCAATTCTTTAAGCTCTTCGGAATGGGGCCTTCAAAGTGGTTATTGCTCATCGTCAGTTGTTCAAGGAATCTCCCACTACATATATCTGAAGGTATTTGGCCAATGAAATTATTGTTGTCAACAGAGAAGGCTATCAAGTTCGTAAGATTTCCTATGCTGTCTGGCAAGCGTCCAGACATATTATTACCTATAATCTCGAAGTAAGCCAGGTTTCTCAAATTGCCGATAGAGGAAGGTACAGATCCACCGAGCCTTACGTTGTAATACAGATACAGATCGTATAGCTTTGTCAAGTTACCTAAACTCGAAGGGATAGAGCCTGACAAGTCATTGGCATCAAGATCCAGATGAACGAGGTTTGCAAGATTACCCAATGAAGCAGGGATTTCACCGGAAAGATGGTTGGCATCCAACCATAAGATTTGCAACTTCGTAAGGTTTGCTAAGAAATGCGGGATCGGTCCAGTCAAAGCATTTTCATATAATCCTAAGCCGATCAGATTCACCAAATTGCCGATCTCATCTATGATAGATCCACTGATATTGTTACTGTATAAGTTCAACGATCGGAGATTGGTCAAGTTACCGATACTTACAGGAATGAGACCTGTTAGTTGGTTTGTTGAGAAATCCAAATCTTGCAAGTGCACAAGTTTGGATATTTCCGAAGGAATATGACCGGAGAGTTTATTTCGATATAGATGAAGGTGTACGAGGTTTGTGAGGTTGCCTAGACTTGGAGGTATAGTACCTGTAAGTGAGTTGTTAGAGAGTTTCAGATCAGTCAAGCTTACTACATTCCCAAGTTCATGGGGAATCACTCCTGACAAGTTCATATTCTCTAGGTAGACCTCCTGAAGCATGGTTAAATGGCCGAGGGTGTAAGGGATTGGACCCCCAATAGCAGTGTTCGATATATTTAAAACCACCAGTTTTGAAAGATTACCAAGCTCTTGAGGCAGATAGCCGTGAAATTGGTTGTTGTGAAGGCGTAGAACTTGTAAATCGGAAAGAGTACCAATTTCATGAGGTAATTGCCCGACGAAATTGTTCTGATGTAGTTGCAAAGATCTCATCTTCGCCCAATTGACAAAGAGGGATGGAGTTATCTCCCCTGTAAGATAGTTGTGAGAAAGGTCCAGCTCCAAGATGCCCGAGAGATTGCTGATAGAATGTGGAAAGTTGCCATGGAGCTCATTACTTGCGAGATTAATGGTGGTGAGGGCTGAAAGAGCAGTGAAGTCGAGATTATCAAGCGTACCAGCTAAACTGGAGCGAGGAATGGTTAAGTTTACGACGGTATCATTTCCATTGCTGCATTTGATTCCTGACCAACTGCATGGGCTGCTGGAGAGACTCCATGAAGAAAGAGCTTGGGACGTACGAAGGCTGGCCTTCCATGTGAGCAAAGCTCTGGCCTCTAGGGCCAGTGAAGAGGACATGGCGGGACGAAGGAGAGTGGCGAAGAGAATCAAAAACAAAACATGAAGCTGAGAAGATAAAGGCATGATGGGAGATGATACAGTGAGATTGGCTCGATCACGGGCAGGCGGCGAGCTTCAGATAAGGATGTCAGAGGCGGTGGCTGAGTGCGTGGTAGTAGATGAGAAGAAGCTAACGGAAATGGAGGCGGCGGCTGGTAAGGGCCTGGTGTGGACAGAGACGTATGAACAAGCAGGACAAAGATTTCCGCTTTGACTTCCAAAATCTTTTATTTGGATGATATTATTCGCAATCGTCGAATTTAGTTTGACGTGTCAAGACCGAAAAACAATTTATAGTGACGTAATAAACTTATTTGGAATAATAATTATCGTTTGAATATACTATATCATAGTTTTGAATATTTTTAAAATATTTCACAAATAATAATATTGATGAATAATATAGTAATCTGTTATTTTTACAAAAATATTCTACTAAATTAATTTTGATATACTAACACTTACTTTTACGTATAAATTTTGACCCGGAATCATACTTTTTATTTTTTAATGTTAAAACCAACGATCCATTGGGAATTGTTTAGGAACATAAATACAAATACGTCCAGCTGTTCAAACTTTTCATTGATGATTAAGATATAACAATTGTAGAAAATTTTTATAAAAATTAGCAGTGCAAACCTGTTAGTTTAGCTACATAATTTTTTAATAGTATCAGTCGGCCAATTGTTATTAATATATCTTATCGAGTTTATCCGTGAATTATTAATAGTCCCCCAATTTTATAATTGGGTCAAATCTAAATGAGGCAGCTTCTTAGTTCTTCCCAAGGACGGATCCCGTCCAGCTCAAGTGGGGTCAAATGACTCCACATGGATTTGGTTATGGGGTTTGGACTGCTTTAAAAAAAAAAAAAACAACAAAACCAACAGCACCACACCCGTGCATTCCCCAACCCATTTCCCTAACCCTAGTTTCCAGTCACCCCTCCAGCCTCCCCGTTAGCCAGCGCAGCCGCGGTCATCGCCCCGCCGGCTGCGGCTGTCCAGTCCCGGCCCCAACCCACCCAGCTTCTCTCCTCCCATAGAATTCAGAATGCAAGAATGCCTTTGCATCAAATAGATACATACTCCAAAATGTGGAAAACAATAAAAAAAACAAATGGAAGAAAATTGCATCTTGCAGCAGAATGCTGCATAAACTGGTAACATCCAGGTTTTATCAAAGAAAAGGGACCTCAGCAATTGAATTTGTTGGACTAAAATGAATAGCAAAATTGTATCTACATTATACAGCTTGACCCTTGGATATAAATTACTACAAGAGGCCTAATATTTAGGTTAATAAAAAAATGTTTTGAGGATAGTTTGTTATGAACGGATCAAAAGAAACAAAATGAGACTAACGTGGTCATTTCGTTCTTGTAAGTACTCTATGTGTAAGATCTAGTAGAGCCCGTCTTGATATCTGAACGTCCTCATCATCGCTTTCTGGTAGAGCCTGAAGGGCGTCAACAGCGCGTCTGGCATGTTCAGCAGCTAGCTCTCTTGTTCTCTCAATCCCCTTGCTCTTAGCGAGGTACTCAAGGGCCTGCACGGTCATTTTCAGAATATTGATAATAAACCTTTTGACTTTTTGTTACATTGAAATAAAAATAAAAATAATCTTTGATTTGATGCCATGTGGTAATCTCTTATGTATAAATTCTGACAAAGTTTCCTGGCTTGGTTACACTAGAAGCCTACAGGCACGTTTCTTTTTATATTTATGAATGGTTTGATTTCTTTAGTCAGGAATTTCCATAATTATCTGATTGCAAATGGGGTGAATGATTGGATTGGATTGCATCTTTCTCATTGCATTTTCCTTTCTTTTGGGGTGAACCATCTAAATGGACAAACTATCACAAAACAGGCGGACCCAGTTCTCCATTCCCAGGCCTACATTTGTTTAGTAATATCTACATACTCTTGAGTAATAGAAGCATAAATTAATAGGATTTTTCATAAGGCAAAAGTTGTATAAAAATGAAGTATAATTATTGCATAAACACTTTAAATAAGATTAGCATTAAATCAGAAAACTATCTTATTGCATTGTCAGGTCTTTAGAGTTGAAAATAACTTTAAAACACAAGTAACATGCTTCGGAATGAACATGCAAAAGCAACTCTGCTAGGAGACTCATACATATAAACGACTATGGTAGCATGTTTAGAAAATTGCGGTCTTTTTTTTTTTTTTTTTTTAACTAATTACGCCTCATGCAAGGGAGAAGCCAAAACAATAACTGGAGGACAAAACACCATCATCCATTACACCTTAAAATATCCATCACCTTTGTACTAAATCCAACTACTTTGTGCAACAACACAGATACAGCCTATTATAAACTCAGAAATTTACTCCAGCAAAAAAATCGATAATTTCTCATGCAATATATACTTTTAAAAGAAGAGGGGGGCAAGCCACTTACAATATCTACATTTTTAGGATCATCAAACCCCCTATCGACAACCTCACGCAGTGCAGGGAACTCTTCCATAGCAAATAATATGGGAGCTGTCACAATTCCCTGCATGATGAGAGATACTAACTTAAAGAACACATAAAGTTGCATGTGGATACCTGATAATACAAGTGAAAAAAAATTATAGAGAAGGTTAAAGATGGACATATTACATGGCGTATGTCAGATAAAGAGCCCTTTCCAAGTGAACTTGATGTTCCAGTGAAATCAAGAACATCATCTATCAACTGGAACGCCAAACCCTAGCGTGATCCTTAAAACAAGTTAGTGACTGCAAAAATGATAATGATATGATTGAAATGCAAAAGTAGAGATGAACTAACCAAATTCCGACCATACTCGTAAGCAAGCATCGAAACTTCTGCTGTTTGTCCTGCAAGGAGAGCAATTGCCTTGCAACTGTTCGATATCAAAGACGCTGTTTTATAGTATGTCTTTTGCAAGTAATACTCCATGCTGTATAATCCCATATAAAATAAAGCTCAGCAGCTAGAAAATAAACTCACAGACAAGGGCATTAATGCATCTTCGTTAAAATCAGTATCTAAGTTTTCCTGGGCAAGCGCACTATCCTATAGAACAAAACTTATAAACTGGTACGCAACTTGTTCCTGATTCATATATTTACAATGTATAAGGTAACAGGACAAACACACTACTCTATCAAATAAACAAAGAATATACCTACAACGCTGATCTGAACTACTGATTCATATTCACATATATAAGGCAACAGGACAAACACCATACTCTAAAAAATAAACAAAGAATATACCTACAACGCTGATCTGAGCTAGTTGTCATTTGCATTGTTTCGCCGTTAACCAGGTGCTCCACAACAGTTGCCAGCAAGGTCACAACCTGTAACAAAAGTCGTTGCGTCCATGAGTCCTCATAATCGGAGTTAATTGTAACTAACGTCTACTATGAGCTCAAATCTCCAGGAAAAATTCAGATGAACCAGAAACTCATATCTATAGAAAGGTCTAAGAATAAAGGAGCAGCTTGACTGTCTGATTTGTTCCAGAAAACAATGTTAACAAATCTTAAATAGTAGTTGATAGAATGCTCCATCGGAAATATGACACAAAGTCATTAACCACCCATAAAAATCAATAGAACGATAAGCAAACAAACATGTAGGTTTTAAAGATGAGTAAAAGAATAGCTAGGCTGTTGTAGTTAGGTGAATGGTTCAACAATCTATTACCTCGGAAGAATTTACTTGTGTGGTAACTATCCAAGCTATCATGTCCATAAGTTTGGCCTTTCCTTTCATCTTTCTAAAACTTAGCTATTTTGATCTAATCTTATCATATAGGCCTGAAATAGCTAAAACCAGTTTGCTTAAATATCATCTTCAAGTGTTGTAAAAAAAAAAAATTTCACTTATCAATAGGGGCAAAATGGAAGTTGGTCTAAACCCCATAATTTACACAGTAGTCAGTAATGTACATCACCAAACTACAAGTTCCCATTTTGGTACATCTTTTTTAACGGACACAAAGCAGGGGCCTACTACCCTGATAAAATGCTATGTGGCGCTTCTGGTAAGGTTCCTTTTGTCCATAATGCAAATCATCTCCTCAACAACCTCTCGATATGTCCAAACCAACCATGGTTTTGTTACGTTTCGGACGGCGCCGAGGCACGACGTCTCAAAATTTTTTAAATATGTAGCATTGCTCATCTTCCTCCCTTAACGGGTTGTGCGATGAGCGACAAGTTATATCGCGTCGCGTCGCCCGTTCTGTCACGTCCTGGGCGTGAACCCACGTTGCATCGTGGCGCGTACCAGCAACGCAACCTGTGTTAGGTCATGCCCGCAATCGGGAGCAGCATTGCACCCGGGCATTGTCTTGTCACGTGCCAGCCATGTGACCAGGCTTTCTCATTTTTTTTATTGCACTTTTTGTTTTATTAATTTAATATAAAATAAAATAAAACCATTTTATTATGGAGTGGTCGGCACGCTCGTCACATCTCGAATTTTGAATTTACCAAAACTCGACCGGCACGGCACGGAAAACCTTGAACCAAACAGACAATCACTGACGTTAACCTGTTTACTCGCTTCTTAACGCCTTAGATAAGATGTTCTTAACATCGTTTTGGGCAAATACATGCAAGAGATCTTAACATAGTTAACAAAATAATGAGTCGCAAGTTTGTCAAAGGCGCAAGATGCAATGATGCACAAGAAATTCTCTAAGCTAGGGGCAAGGCTAAAAAAGGCGTGAGCATAATGAAGATGAGGTCAACTCCTTTTATATAAATGTAAATACTACTCATAAAACAGAATGTCATATGCAAAAACCTTATATTAAACTGCAAGGTCTTACTAAGCAACAAGTTTTCTGAATTTAATAAATTTGATGGATAAAACATCAGGAGATTCAGGACTAGACCTAGTTTGAGAATGTCAGGCGCCTGCCTTAAACCTACGTGATCGATCCCAGGTGCTAGCCATACAATAGAACAACTAAACGCGAGACAGGGGCAGCCAGTGACAGGCTTGCCCAGCACAAGGTGGGGCACCTGAGGTGGGCCTTTGACTGAAATACCTCTGTAACCTAATCAATCTTATAATTAACTTATTAATAGGAAATATGAGTATTGTCAAAATTCTATATCATGATAACTAAACTGTCTGATTTAACATTAGTCACGAACATAGCACAGCTTACAGACTAGTTCTTTATATAATTAGATAGACATTTACTGTACTGAAGAACTTCTCAGCTTTAAATCTTAATACAAAAAGAAAATGTGAGATACCAGCATACCTCTGTGTTTTTAAGAGCTGCAAGAGCAACACATGCTCTAGAGAGCAAAAAGTCACCTGCCAGCACAGCTAGCTGCATAAGAAGAATCGTATTGCTGTTTAACCAGGAGCAATGCTAAAGGGTAAAAGTGAAAAAATGCAGATAACATATTACATAGCCCAGACTTTCATGTGTTCTTTCGCATTAAGAAGTTACTTATTAAATACCTATTAAACTTCCAAATTAAAACGATTCAAAAGGATGAATGCATGAATAATCAGGTGCACTGTCCATTTAACAGATTCAGCTACCTCTTCCACATAAAAAGATGCTTGTCACATATAATCAAATATCTCGCAAAAAAGGGTGTGTGGGTTTTGTATGTGTATCCAATTGACCTTCATGATGTAGAAAATTAACTATACAAACAAAACAAGATGGCTGTTGCATTTGCTTAGTGCGCTAAAGCCAATAACTCTAATTTCCATTTATCAAGAAGAATGCAAAAAACTATGTTCATCGTCAAGCAACATCATTTTGCTACATGAGGTAGTAAAACCTGCAACTATCCCCTAAAAACCCAGGATGTGCAGCCTAAGTGCTTATATGGCATGAGATCAAACAGCCTCTCTGTGTGCAAATCTATAGCTAAAGTAGCTCGATTTCCAAAAATCTAACAGCAATAGCCGGATTTTCGTATTATAATCCAATCATTCATATCCAGGAAAATTAACAAGATGATTTGAAAAATGTTCAGACTGCAACATCAATATAAGAATATTTACTCAGGCTTGTAAGTAGCGTTGAGAATACCTTGTTTCCCATGACAAAATTCAATGAGCCAACACCACGCCTTGTTTCCGCATCATCCAGCACGTCATCATGAAGAAGACTTGCAACCTAACATGAGTAAGTAGTTAAGTTAACAAACTGTCGAAATATGATAAAGATACAACATTAGCGACTAAATACAAATGTTGGGCTAGTAATAAGCAGCATATAAAGTATCACTCATTAGTGCAGACAAAAAACATTACATGAATCATCTCTGTTATTTCTGCAATTCTCTGCTGCCTTGCACGTAAATCCTCCGAAGAATTTCTGAACCTATCGTCTGCCGCCGATGCTGGCAAGGGCACATTCAGAGCTGATGCCATCAACAATAATACCTGTTCAAATTGTACACGTTTAACATATGGAACTGACAGGGCGATCTCAAAAGAGAAGAATTTTCTGTTTTCTATTCAGATATTTTGCAAGAGCAGCACATGTTATTTGAAGTCTCTAGCTTCTAGATTTTAAGACATCGCCTTGGAAAAGTAGACAAAGATACTTGCCATGGAAATAGACTAAGAATAGAAAATAGTAAAAACAAAGTAATCATGACATAGGCTTATAAAAGACTTAAGCAAATGGTATCAAGTTACTTGTTTAAATCCTTACTGTAGGACGAAATCTTTTTCCTTCAACTCCCATTTTAAAGAAGTACTCAGCTGCTGATGCCAGCTTTGGTACCTGCAAATTCTTTGTTTTAAAGATAGAAGATGCTAAAGGTTGAAACCCAACACGACCTTATAACCTTAAGGTATTCTTCAAATAAAGGAAAGCTAAATAGTTGCAAATATAATCATTAGCTTGAATCTTGATGTTACACCTCCGCAACAACCATCGAACGCAATCTATTTGCAAGAAGTGAAAGTTCGTCCGCAACCAAGGAAAAAGGATCGACTGGTTCCTGACAGCAGATGATACTGAAGACATGAGTAAAATAGAAACGCTTTAAGTAATTAAAGAACACAATTCATGTTTAATGAGCCTTGTCATGAAACTCATACAAACATTATTGTCAGCAATGCCAAAAGAATTAGTTAAGCATTATGAATGGATGCCAGAAGAGCGAACGAATACCATTGAAAAAACGCTGTGATTATAAATAATGTTTCTTGAAATGTATCTTAAAGAAGTATAAAATTTTATATCTGAAAAATAAATTCGAGTAACTACCTCCACTTCCGAATCGCTATTATTGTGAAGCTTATATCTGACGTCATGTAAGCCATGTGAGCATTCCCAATTGAAGGCTCCTCTCCAAGTCAACTAAATATCCACATCAAGAAACACGTCAAAAATTATTATTAATTAAACCGCAATTGGAAACCTAAACCAAATAACAACTTAATTATAAGAAACAAAAATTCCAGTACTGGCTTCTCACAGGAAACTAAATTTGAGCTACAACTATTTTAGAAAGAACAAACAACGTATAGAATCCATCAGTTGTTAGCATAAAAAAGTCACCACTTCGCACCAACTACAAAGATCAAGGCGAATTACAGTCTGCTCCCTAACAACTATCACCCATACAAAAACATCTTCAATACTCTAATTTACATATCTTGATACTCTAATTCACATGCCCCTGTTTGATTTCTTTTTTGTTTTCGTCCTTTATTTGTTGTTTGGTTCTCCCCCTTTATTACTTACTTATTGTGTGTATCCCTGGTTGTGATATTCTTGTGTGCTCGTGTGCTTTTTTTTACTGCGTGCTCGTGTGCTTTTTTTTACTGCATGCTCGTGTGCTTGGGCGTAAATGTTCCAGGCCAAGGGACCTAATGGAAACAAACTCCTCCAGTGCATGGATGTATACATCTTACCCTCTCCAGACACACTCATGTGAGACTACACTGGTTTATTGTTGTTGTTGTTGATACTCTGATTCACATAGTCGGCACACTAAATTTATACAATTGCTGGGTAACTGTAAGTGAAGATTTGTTGGGGGAACAACAACCCTGTACAATCCCGCCTAGGCAAGGTCTGGAAAGGGTAAGTTGTACCAGTCATGTCCCACAGAAGTTTGTTTTTATAGGATAAGGCCTCAAAAGTAAACATTCAAGCAGCACGCATGCATGCACATAAGCAAAAGTAAGTATTCAAAGTAAAATATTCAAGCAGCAAGCATGCATGCACACAAGCAAAAGTACTTACATATATCACAATCCAAGCAGGCGCAACAAAGGCAAGGATACATACAACATGCAAGCAATATATAGAAAAAAAAAAGCAGGTGAAAACAAAGAGAAATAAAATTATAAAACCAAAAGAAGCTCCATTACCACAACACATACCCTACTCCTATTTCGCGTAGGCAACAGTGTCACTAAAACGAGCTCGTTGGCACCACTCAGCACGATTCAAAGTCTTCACTAAGTTCTAGATAGGTAGGATTTCGTCGGATGGTTTCCCTCCAAACCTTGTTGGGGGAACGTAGAAGGTAATTGATGATCTTAGCATGACATAACCCCAAAGAAAAATTAATCATTTGGCGAAGAGAAAAACATTGAGTCCACCCAAGCAATCAAAAAATGAACTAAAACACGAACAGAACAGAGTATCAACACTAAGAAATTTAAGAATTCAGCTAATATAAAGATATTGAGACCACCGAAGCGATCATATAACAAAGTAAAAACACGAACTGAAGATGCACCTGTGAATTAGTTTGGAAATGATTTCCGCTCAGAATCCGACGGGAAACAGATGCTGGAAGAAATCTTTCGTGTCGGCGAGCGGCGGTGGATCCAAGTCTGGAGCTCAAACTCCTCGCCGCCCACCTCCAGTACATAGCTCGATTGAAGGTAGAGATAACGGAGACCACTACACGATCGAGCAGGGCAAATCGAGCGATAATCAAATCAAAACTAGGACTTAATTTATAGGGTTAGAATACAAGCACAATAACAAAAGAATAGAAAATTCAATGAGATGTTCTAGTGGTCGGCTTTCGTGGAGAAGGAGAAGACGACGATGGCTTGAACAGACGACGATCGTAGCCGTCGGATCTAATCTGATCTGATCTACGGAGTTAGGGATTCTGGTTCGATATTTTGTCCCGTAGAAGGAGGGGGATAATACTTTAAAGAGTCAAAACAATAGCGATAAGCTTGAAACGCAGCCGTAAGATTTGTCTCCCGAGACGGGATCACGTTAACTCGTGGCACAGAAGACTACCTCGTGTCCGCTGGGAAAGTCGGACTCGGAATACACATCCGATACCTTTAGAGAGAAGTTTTATGAGATAGGATATATATTTTGATACGGACAAAGTCTAAAATTACGCACGCGTGTACGAAATTATCACAGACGCACATGAAAAATATATTTTTTCCGCCCATGAAATGTGATGTTAAGTATTTTCCATTTTGTTTCTTTAGTTAACTTTATTAAAACTTACATTTATAAGTCCATTGGTTTTTTTTTATCAAAAAAGAATTATGTATTCCCAGCCCAATCTCTTATTTCCAGACCCATCATAATGAACATGATTCCCACCCAAGTTAAGCAGTAGATCCCGTCGCCCGCAGCAAATCCAACAGTCGTTGTCGTTGTTGTCGCTGCACCAGCAGCAGTTCCCTTGCCGTCACCGTCGTTGCACAACTCGCATCACAGCAAATCTCACCACACCCACTACAGATATCACCGTTGTCATTGTCATAATGGATCAAGATTGCGCGATTCGCACCGCCTTGAAGCAGGCGACATCACGTGCTCAATGAACCGGTTTGTCCATATATTATTTGGTCCGATCTGGTTTGAATCGATTTTAACTAGGTCAAATCCTCGATCCACTCATTGCTTGCTCTCGGTCTTCGATCCGGACCGGATGAACAACTATACAAAAAGCCCGTAAAATATAATCTTGATATAGTGCTCGTACTATGTTAAGTATATGCAATCTCTCAAATACTACATTTGATTAGCCCGATTCGCATTAGATTCGCATGCGGTGCGATGACATGATCAGGTGAACCTGGATATTTATGATATGCATATCTCACAATTTAGTATGCATGAGATTGGTTGATTTTGATTATGAACTAAGGTGATTGATCGTTAATTTGTTTATTTCGCAAGTGACATATACAACGGCAGGTACTAGTGCCACGGAAGCTAGGTATTTATGGATAGACTTCGGATATGTCTTTTTATTTTTCTAACCCCTTTTGAACCATTTTTCTGTTCATGTTTCTGATCAACTTTTTTTTTTTTTGTTATCCATTTTTACGATTTGTTGAATAGCATTAAAAATATATTACATTTTATCGTTTAATTTAATTATAGAAATGCTATTCGTCTCGCTTCGATTACAAAAACGACTATTCATCTACCTCATTAAAAAAAAAAAAAAACTCTAGTTTTCATAGATTTTTAAATACAACCTAATTTAATAAATTTTCTTTCAATTGCATAAATATTGTACCAATATTTAATTAGATAGACATTGTAATTTTCAAAAACGAACTCTCAATAATATAGATTAATTTATAATTTTTTTTTATCGTTGTTTAAATTTTTTTTTTTTTAATAGATATGTACTTAACATACGGATCACATAGTAGTTGTATATTTATCGGCTTGCAAGAAATTCAGACCCGCTTTTAGATTAGGCTCGGTTACGGCCCATAATCCACAATCTTGTGAATATTACTGGAATTACGCCATTACCCTCGTCTGCTTATAAATGGCGCCGACGCTTCTCACTACATGACGCTCTCTAAAACCCTAAATTTTTTTATTAGGGTTTTGCGGTGCTCCGTCGCCGCTCTCGTTTTTCTCAATCAACGTCCCCGTTGCTGGTAAGTCTCTTCTGGTTCATTCCAAATCTGCAACCGAGAACAATTTTTACTAGATCTGGTGCAGTCTGCTTACTGTTATTTTATTCACGTAGTTAAAACATTGAAGTTAGTTCCTACTCAGTAATCCTTGCTGATCTCTGCAGGCTTAATTTTTACCATGCTCTGTTTGTTTCTCTTTAATTTGTTTTTCTAGGGTTTGGAGTTGATTTTGATTCTATGATTGTATGGAGTTGAAGTTGGACGTATATTTAATTTGTATTTTGTTGAATGATCGAAGACTAGTTTAGGAGTTGGAGGATTGACGAAGATACTTATCAAGAAACAGAACACCGTAAAATATGTTTCACCTAATTTATGTTTAATTTACTATACGCTGCTAAATGCGAAAAGTTAGGCAGAAAGCTCCAATCCTGAGGCTACCCAAGGTGTGTGTTCTATTCACTAGCCACTGAGGGGTCGGGGTGGGTCGTACCTAGCTTGGTGTCCAACTGTCATGCGATACATTTTCTGTAAAATGTTTCTCAAAATTTTTTTTCCTCTAAAATGTATTGTTTCTTTTATGTATTAGTGATGTTACAAATGTCCTGGCATTGACGATCTAAACATATGTTGGAAGTATCCTGCCGCCTATTATTTTTTTTTGAATTTTCCTGCAATTTTGTTACTCTTTATGAAGCTTTTAGTTCACCGATTTTATGAATCTTCTGTTAATTCAATGGTAACAGCTCTGCGTCCTGCTCAGGTTAAATAATTCAGCTTGTTGACATGGGAAAATCTAGCAAGAAATCCAGTGTGGAGGTACAGCTTGATTAACCTATTATTTTCAAACACAATGTCTTATTTATGCTGATTATAACAATATTTTATGCTAATTGAAACAATCTCTGTTTTTTTGTTAACAGGTTGCTGTCACCAATGCCACTACACCTGCAAAATCTGGTAAAAAAGGTAAAGTACTTCAAAATTTGACAATCCATTGTATCATAAAATTCCTCTTTTATGTTAGGTTTCTTTCATCTCTTTAAATAGGCAAGAGGGGTGCTGAGGAGGTCACTGAAAAGCTCATTAGCACCAAGAAGCAAAAGGTGGTGGTTGAAGAAGTGGTTAGAAAACTGAAGGATGAGTCAAAGTCAAAGAAACATCTACTGAAGAAGCAACCCAAACTTAGCAGTTCAGAGGATGCCTTGTCAGACTCCGATGAGGAAGAAATGGTAGCTCCTTAGCACATCCCTAATTGCTTGTTTTCTTGAGATATAGATTGTTGAGTTAGAAAATTGATGTGTCAGTTTTCTTCTCCTTCGTAGAGTGAGATTTTCTTCAGGATATGTCGATCTTTATAAGAGCTTGTCGTTGTTAAATGATGTTGTTGCAATTGTGTCAGGGTAAAGTTCCAGTTAAAAAGGATGTTCCACCGAAGAAGGTAGCCAAACAGGAATCTAGCAGCAGCAAAGAATCCTCTTCCGATGAGGTGAGATGGTGCTGACTATTCACATCTAGGATATGAACATTGTGCTGTGGTCTCCATCTGTGGCTTTAGGATGAGTTGTCATTTGATCTATTTGTTAAATAAATAAATTAATCACATGGCGTTATGTGGGGCATGGTATCAGGAAACTAATACGAAGGTTGCTGCACCTCTGAAAAAGTTGCCAGCTGCTGCTGGTAAGAATGGTAAGCCTGTAGGAACTAAGAAGGCGCCAGATTCAAGTGGTAGCTCTGATTCAGATAGTAGCTCTGATGAGGATATTGTGAGTGTATATGCATCACTCTTTAAGTAAAAGAAGCTTTTAATATATGCTTTTGTATAATTGGGGTTTGGATTTGTATGCAATTGTAATCAGAGAGTGAGTCAGATGAGGAAGCTTCCGTAAGCAGACAAATATTCATGTCTTCAATTAATTGATTCTGTCAGTTACTTATGCCGGTCATTCATTGTTTTTTGTGGTTGGCAATTAATTTGATCAGAAGGGTATCAAGGCGAAGATTGTGGCCTCAAAGAAAGATGTTGCTACCACAAAAACCACCACAATAAAGAAGACGAAAGAATCAAGTGAGAGTTCTGATAGTGATTCTGAGGAAGAGGTAGCTTTTGCCAATTCTTAATTCATTTAAGTGTAGTTGATTGCTGAATGATATTGCAATTTTGTGTTGCTTTCACATTGTTTTTAGCTTTGTGGTTTCAAAATTCCTCCCAAGCTTTAATGTGTGTGATGCTAGACCATGCTTTTGTATTTAGATTCAGTAAATTTTATGTCACAGGATGAGAAACCCAAAATTGCAGCTGCAGCTCAGAAGACGCAATCGAAGTCAGTACCTGAATCACAGAAGAAAGTAGAGTCCAGTGATAGCTCAGAAAGTGATGATTCTGATTCTGATGATGAGATACAGGTAAATAACATACTTCTTGTTTCTTTATGAAAATCATTTTTGAGGATTAATTGGCTCTGTCGTTGTTTTAGGAAAGGTTTTAGTCTTATGTGGGAGAAACACATTTTAGTACACAAAAATTTGGTTCTTACATGTTTGTTAGAGTGATTTATTTCTTACTGGATAAGATCTGTGCAGTTCTAAGAAACAAGAAGTTTAAAGTTGAGAGTTAGCCGATGCTGACTAGGTACATTTGTTTGCAGGCTAAAGCAAAGGTCACTTTAGCTAAAAGAGCAGCAGCACCAGCAGTATGTTCTATTTCCTGTTCGTCTGTTGACCAAGTTACTTACTATCAGTTGTGATGAATGACCTATTTCTTAGGTTCAAGTGTTCTTCTACATGATGATTAAGAAAGCATTTGTTAACATAAGTTGTTTTAAAACCTCTGTGCCAGAAAACAGAAAATAAGGCTGTGAAGAAGCTAAAAGAGAGTTCTGATGAGAGCTCAGAGGAGAGTTCTGATGATAGCGATGAAGAACCACAAAAGAAGATTAAAGCAGCTGTAATTATTTATCCATGACTTATTATTGTAGTTAGAGTCTGTTTACTTACCTGAGAAGTGAGAAAAGTGAGGCAAGTGGGAAACTCATTTGCCTCACTTTTTCTGTTTACTTGAAAAAGGAAGTGGAGAAAGTGACTTTCTACATTTTTCAATTACTATTCATTTCAATACATTTTTCACTTTTACCACTTCTCTTCAACTTGAAGAGAAGTTAGGAAAGTCATTATTGCATACAATTGTATATAATAATAATAATAATATATTAATTTATTGTTAAAATAAATTATTTATAATAAAATATATTACTAAATTATTAAAATAATAATATAGTAAAATATTATTATTAATAATCAAGTATATAACAATATAATAATAAAAATAAAAATAAAAAATATATGATATATTAAAATAACATTAATAATAATAACAAAATGTATATTATTATGTTTATAAAATAGATAATAATAATAATAATAATAAAAGATATTGTTAAGCATATATTAATAATAATAATAATATATTATTATTATTATAATATTATTAATATATAATAATAGAAATATTCTATTAATAAATTATTTATTTTTAATATTATATTAATATATTTAATTTATTAATAGTATATAATTATTATTTATATTATATTTTAAATTTATTTGATCACAGTTTCATCCCACTTTATAATTACAAGTAAATAAAGAAACTCAAACCTACTTTTCCACTACTTTTCACTCCCACTTTTCTCTCTCTTTTCTCTTATCCACTTGCCTTACTTGTCCCACTTTCTTCAAAGTAAACGGCTTCTTAGCGAAGGCTTTTACTTACCACTTTTATTTTTTATTTTTTGGTCAAAGGTTGCCAAGCCTGTGGCCAAGCCAACTAAAAAAGACAACAGCAGTGACGAAGATGATGAATCCTCTGAAGAAAGTTCGGACGAAGAGCCTGCAAAGGTAGAAAAAAGCAAGGTTGATATATGGAACCCAAGAGCATGTTCATGAATTCCTTTTAAACCAAGTCCTTTGTCAGGAAATTAAGAAGAAAACTACTGAGAGCAGTTCTGATGAGGAAAGCGAAGATGAGGAGCCAACAAAAACTCTTAAGGTCTCTGGTAGTTCTCAGTGTACTTTTAAGTCTGTTCATGCATTTTCTGTTTATTTGCGAAGGTCCAATTTACCCCTTGGAAACTGTAACTGACTGGTTATTTCAAGATTTAGAACGAGACGCATGAAAGTTAACTTGTTGATGATTGATATGCAGGACGATGATGTTACAATGGAGGATGCACCTTCAGCCAAAACAGAAACCAAAAAAAGCCTTGCAAAATTTGACAAGACAGAGGTACTAATTATGACTTTGAAGTTGACTTTGAACTTTAGAAAGTGGTACAGATTCTTTCAATTTTGTCATTGACAGCCGAAGACGCCTGCTAACACTTCTGGATCAAAGACGTTATTTGTTGGCAACTTGTCATTTGATGCTGGTCAAGAAGATATGTACGTTGTGTTCTTGGATGTTTTCCTTCTTGCCTATAAGATATTCTCCATCAGAACTTGGCTTGCTCACTAATATTTTTCTATATAGAGCAAATTTCTTCCAAGAAGCTGGAGAGGTTGTTGACGTTCGCCTGGTAACTTCTGAAGATGGACGATTTAGGGGATTTGGTTATGTTGAATTTGCCACCGCAGAAGCTGCACAGAAGGTGAGCTTTTAATAGATGTCTTTTTTCCCCATGATTCTTCAAGCATTCAGTCAGGCATAATGGGCTTATTAGGTTTCTTGAAAGTTTAAAAACCAGCTCCTTAGGAAATCATGGCTGGAACATAGAGCAACTCTTATACCGGTATCAAGGGAAGTGAAATGAATGCCATAATAAGAATGTGGTACTGGATTTCGGTTGATAATCAAATTGTATATTTTTTCCGTTTTACTATTCATCTGTTGATGTAAAATAATTCTAGCTTGTGTATGATTGTTGCTTTTAATTTAAGAGAGCAAAGTTGTTGTTCACAAGGTTATTATCTTTACCCTTCTACAGGCTCTTGAATTGAATGGGAAGGATTTATTTGGTCGTTCTGTCCGTCTTGATCTAGCTAATGAAAGAGGGTCGTACACCCCCAATAGCGGGTACTTGATTTTCCAGATCCTCTACTTTCTATTTTCCAGATTTGAATTGTAGGTCCTGGTTTATAAGTGTAGCTAAAGGAATGTTTTTCTTTGGCTGTAAGTTATAATCCAGTTTGAGAAATTACGTAACAGGAATGTAGTTAATGGACTCAAAATATGCATGCTTGCTTGTTCATTTAAATTGAATGATGACCGTCTTGACATCTGTTTATATTGAGTATGTGCATCTAACCCCATTTTGTTTCATTTATGACATTAATTGCAGTAAAGATGCTAACTCTTTTAAAGGTAGAAAAGGTTCAAGTTCTACAGCTTTTGTAAGGGGGTTTGACAAGTCCCTTGAAGAGGATCAGGTAGTGCATATATCCTTTTTAATTCCTTGCATTTAATTGTTACTTGTATTTGGTGCTTTGTCTCATCTTTCTGCAACCTCAGATTCGAAGCAATCTTGAAGAGTTTTTTGGTTCTTGTGGAGAGATATCACGCGTTCGCTTGCCAACAGACTATGAAAGTGGTGCTGTTAAGGGGTTTGTTTCTTGGCAATGAATGCTCTTATACTGTTGATGATAACAACAATTAACTTGCTAAAATCTTTATTAGTATATATGTATATATTTAAAATATACTAACGATCTATGCTGCAGGTTTGCTTACATTGAATTCAAGGATGAAGATGCTTGCCATAAGGCTGTGGCACTCAGTGGTTCGGAACTAGATGGCTACAGCTTGTATGTTGATGAAGCTAAGCCTAGGGACGATAGCAACTTTAGTGGTGGAAGAGGTGGTGGTAGTGGCAGAAGTGGTGGCAGAGGTGGTAGAGATGGTGGTGGAAGAAGTGGTGGTAGAGGAAGAGATGGTGGCCGCCGTGGTGGTGGTTTTGGTGGCAGGGGACGTGGTGGTGGCAGAGGTCGCGGTGTTGGCACAACAAGCCAGGGTATGCTTTTTTTTTTTTCCGAAGTTCCAAATCTTACTGTTTTTTTCGTTTTATAGACTTAGTGTATGGTGTACTATTTCTGATGATTTATTATGTATTTTACAGGGAAAAAGACAACATTTGGGGACGAATGAGGTCCTGATCTCCAGGCAGCTGCTGGCATGGCGATGCTTCCTGTATTTGTCCCTAATATACAGTTTTGATCTCCTTGTAGCTCCCTTTTTTTGAGTAGATTGTATGAACTTATAATTTGTTCTTATGCGTTTTTGTTTGGGATGACAAACTCGAAATAATCATCTGTTGAATGAATCTATGTAAGCGACTGAGTTGAAATTTGCAACATCGAGTATGCTTAGGATGTGTTTGGAATGGAAGAAATAAAAGGAATGAATGAAATAAATAGAGAAAATGATAGGGAACGCTTTTTCTTCCAAGTTATTTGGATAGCACAGGAAAAAAAAATGTAGAAGTTAATTATGAATAAGAATAAAAAAATATACATGAAATTACTATATGCTGGTACAATTGAGTGGTCATGATTGTAGCGCCGATGAGTGGCATGTGTGTGTTGATTTTTTGGATATTTACTGTTAGGCTTTAGCAATAGGAGCTAGAGAGAAATTTTTGAGAGTTGTATGAATGGGAAGATTTGTTGGTGGTGTATTTGGGGATCTTTTTTATTATATATGACAGTGAATTGATGCAAGCATTGCACAGTAAGAGCGGTGTTGTGCCCCCAACGTGTGAAAAACACTCTTGGCTTCAATAGATGAAGTCTTGAATCTTGTTTATGGGGCGAGCCCAACGGTACAGTCATCAGGGGTTCTCTCACCATGGCACTGGTGTAGGTTCGAATCCTGTCGAAAATATGATGGAAATATCTTCGGATTTTTTGCTAGTAGCAGAAATGGGTTTGTATACCGTCTTCGCAAAGTATGTAAAAATTTCTCACGAGTTAGCAGAGTCCGAGTGGTCTTGTGACCTAGTTTCACCTTAGATGAAGTCTTGGGCATGGATGAATTTCCCGATTTAACCAAAAAAGGGGGTTTAGTATATTCGCCACGCCTATTTTTTATTGATTCTCTTAGCTTTTGTGCTGCTGTTTACTCTCCTTTGTGCTGCAATATTACATGGAACATTTATTTAGGTTGTATCATGTACACACCGATTGGACTTTTTCGACTCCATAGACTAAGTGGACTTTAATTAGGCCCTAAATCCCATCATAGACCACCGACTCAATAGTATTAGTCTTTGTCTTTTGCAAATTGTTAACAGTTCAATCGAATCATTTAGAAAACTCTTCAGCTTGCATGGAATTCAGGTTTCTGGAGGGTACATTTTGAAGCCCATTTCCTAGATTTGATACAGTATATGAAGTCAGAGGACATGCCGATACTTAACATAGGAATCTTGTCAAAATGCAATATATATAGATATATAGATATATATGAATCTGGCAAACGGGTTTTGACTTTTGACGTTGCGGATTGTCTAGCAGCTAGAGTTTTTTTTGACTTTTCCCTTTGGTTTTTATTTTGTGGAGCAATATACACATGAACTTCAATGCCTTATTCATTTTGATGTAAGCGGTTTTGAATTTTTAGAATAATAAGATTTAAGTGACGGAGTCCGTCCGTCCCCTTTTGACCCAAAAAAAAAAAAAAAAACCCCTGAAATTGTTAGTAATTATATTTCAAAAAAGTTATAGATTTCTCTGCTTTAGCTTAATGCTCCTTAACAATAGAAATATATTCATTAGAGATTTAAGACTTACAACCTACAAATATATAAAAAGAACATTACATAATATTCATTCACTCAAGGTGAATGAATCAAACATAGATTTTTATAGCTTATACACTACTAGCTCAACTCTGAAACATCCAGAGACCTCATATGAGAAAAACTACAACCCCCGAAAAACCGAGTCGAACTAAACAAAAAAAAAATAAAGAAAAAAGGAAAAAAAAATTTAAAAAAAAGGAAAAAAAAAAACATTAAAACCTCTTTTGAATCATGCACTACTGAATTAAGCTACCGGGTTTTTTGGTTATTCTGCGACCAATCTCTCCGCGCATGGCGGAGCAAGAAGGAGAGTTCCTGATAGAGCTAGAGATAGTGTCCATGGCTTCTCTTTCTTCCTCTGCAATAGTGTCTAATATTTTAGACACCTTTCTCTTAACCACCATGACTATCTGGGGCGGCGCCACCTCCGTTATAAACCTCACCGCTTGCGATTTCGCCATTGCAGATATCTATGAAAATAATAAGCGGAGCTCTTAATCATCAGTAATGGTGGTTTATTCCGAAGGAGAAGGGGAATTATTTATAGCCAAGACTACTGGTTTCGGTACGAGTCTCATACACCGAAAGATCGATGTGGCGTCGAGTGAAGCCACAGGTATCTCTATCAACTGAAGTGTGCTCTTATACAAAGTATCTGTTTCCGTGTATCAGAGGGACGCACACGGAGTACGCTGCAGTGATGAACGTCCAACGATGAGCTTTACGGGACCACGACGGGATCGTTTTGCATTAAATTTGAAGTTTGGTGGTATACGATACGTGACACCGACCGGCGACCGACGGCTACGTGCATGGCCATGCATATGCAGCATATCCTACAAGATTGCAACTTGTCGGCTAAGAATGGTGTAGCTCGTGCATGTAGCTCCTATGGTCGCTCCTTCATCTCGACCGTCCATCTCTAACACTGAACCCGAGGGACTGAACCTATCATATCACATCCCTACATCTCACCAAAGAGCGACGTGAAATACTGAAGTAGTCTTCCTCTCAGAAGTCAGAACATAGAGAGATATTAGTACCTTAAAAGGGAATCACAATTTAGAAAGTATGGGATATGGTGAGTCAATCACATGCTTTTTATAAATAATTTTTCATTAATATTGCTGGCAATCATTTGACGAACTCACTGAAAGTATATATATATATATATATATATATATTATATATTTTGCTCTGGCCCGTCTCGAGGGGAGCCCCGGTGTCCTAGAGCCTTCGGCTCCAGACTAATTCGGAACGGGGGTCCGGAGTGTGAGACTGGAATGGCCCCCTCCCAGCCGCCCGTTGTCCTTTCTTCTCGAATTCGGACAGGGATTTCTTACCTCGAACCTGGGATCTGGGGCACACAGCTCCACATACCCAGCCAGCTGTGCCAGGGTCGGCTGGTGAAAGTATTAGATGGGTCGTAGAAAGCCTTTCTATCTCGGATTCAACTCTTCGCAACCTCAATTATGCATGAAATATATTGTACCGGAGGATAAACAATAGGCATCTCCTCGAATACGAAATGACACTTTTGAATTAAAATGCCCTTATAAAAGTCATGTTTAGACCTTATACGGAGAAAATCCTGGCTTCATATAATATGTGGAGTTCTCCCGCCCAAAAAAAAAAAAAAAAAACTTACTGAAAATAGTTTTCTTCTCCTGTCCTTATTTTATTTTCAACATCAGTATTTATTATTTTGTAGGTGAAATATCAGCATCAGTTAATTTTAAGCCATACAAATCACAATCTGCAAATTTGTTGATAACAATGAAAAGAAATCTAGGACAGATGATTGTGACGTAACGAAAAATAATTCATTTTAACTATTTTTGCCGTGTTATTTATATAATCATTTTCATCCAATGATTCCTTTCTTTTTGTTTCTTTCTGAAAGAAAATTCTATAAAAATAGACAAATAGTAATTAGTTGCTTATTTATACACGCATTACCCTGTTTAATTGTGGACCATGAATCTACCATACTTCTTCAGGGGTCTAAAAATAAAAATAGAATTTACAAAATTTTGTAAAAAACGGTATTTAAATTATATTTTTTTATAAGATATTCTATAACAAAATTGCATATTAGTAATATCATTATAGAAAAAATGAAAAATCATACCTAACTAACAGCATTCTCCCAAGCACATGTATATTTGTTTGCACATTCATATTTACTCCATTTTGATGAACCGTCTTAGTTATTATCTAGCTACTCTTTTTTTTTTTTTTTAAAAAAACCTCGTGCTATAAAATTTTTAAATGAATTATTTCCTTAATACGAGATTATTATGCTATAGTCAGATATTCCAAAAAAGACAGAAGTGAAACTAGAGGTGCAGACCAGTTGAGCAGCTCATGAGCTTGACAAAATAGGCTTAATAAGGTTACCGTAGAAAATTGATAAATTAATATTTTATTTTTTAGTATATCAATTTATAACATCCAAATATATTGCTAAAAGATACATAATAGTATAAATTACGAGAAATAAATATAATTTAAATATTTGAACGTATTAGTGTAATAAATTTATGTAAGAGTAAAAAGTAATAACAATATACATCACAAATTATCTATTATTAAGCTCGATTAACCTCAAGATTGACTCGAGCCAAATTCAACTCGAACTCGAATTTTTTCAAACAACCGAGATGAGCAACGCATTACTCTACTCAACTCGTTTTCATCACTATGTGAAACTAAATGAGTGAAATGATTTTTACTAGATTTTTTGTATTATGCTATATATAGTAAGTATTATGTGAATATATACATACATACATAAAAATGAAATGTGATTCAGCATTAAAATGGGCCATATTCACATGGTACTCACGTGCATGGTGAACATCGAAGGATTGATATGAAACATACGTTTAAGACAAGGAAGAACCCCTGGAATCATGGAAACAAAATCTCATTTTATACCTTTCTTCTTGCTCTTTTGCCTTTTCCATATTATTATTATTATTTTTATTATTATGAGGTACAGAAGAAAAGGAATTCAAATCCCCGTTGCATTATCCACAATCACTATTTCAAAATTGTGTAAAAAACGAGAACTACATATTGTCATATACACATGGAAAAGTAGTTTACCGCATATAATCCTGCATTATAAGAATTTTTTTTTTAATTTTTTTTATCGAAAAAGACTTTAGAGATGAGAATGTTTATGGCGGTTGTGAAGTCTGACAAATCTGAATGCAGATAAAAATTGGAAATTTGTTGGCCTACAACTTGATTCTGAGTTTAGATATATAAACATGGATATTGTATTCACAGTGGGCATTTAGATTCAGCAACTGTGCGCCAGCGAGTTTTAGATAGGTATTTACAGCTCTAATATGAGTTTACTAAGTATAGAATTAGAAACAGATGGACGGAGAAGGGTCTTCGGAAGCACACTTTTTCGTATTATGGCCGCTTACATCTTATCATTCTCAGATCCGGCTCATAAATTTTTTATAAGATCGTTGCTGTTGTTGTATTAAGAAAGAACGATAAGCATCCTGCATAGAACATTTAATTGGATTAAATCTGAAAATGTTGGTGAAGAGTTATGACATCTAACCAGATTTTTTCATAAAATCATATCTTTTAAAATCTTTTGATGGAATACATGATTGGGATCTCATTCTCATCTTTCTACAGCCACTCGTAATTTCACGAAACTTCAGGAACTAAGTAGACACTTTCGATCGCAAAGATTGAAAAGTTTTTAATCATATCTTTTAAAATCTTTTTATGGATTACATGATTGGGATCTTTTTTCTTTCTTTTATTGGTGGATGCTGATGTTGTGGACAGATAATATGAGCATGCAGACAATTTTAAAATCTTAGATGACTGATTTATGAGGGCAAGCTACAGTAGACAACCTTCTAAGCCATTGCATTCAACTTCTATAAAAGTTTCAGTATTTGACAAATTAGAGTTTGCTAATTAGTTTTGATGATTTAGACCCCCTATTTGATCCCCTTGCCCCAACGCCGGTTATGCGAGGTGGTAAGCCATGAAATTATTAGTTCTTGCGTTACGCAATCAAATATGCTGATATTAGGTGCCTAAATTGCAAATTTCACCAAGAACAAGAGCAGTAGGAACGATCACTTGATCTCAAACTTCATTGTCCCATGATAACCCCTTACAATGACCCTGTCATCTGAGAAAATTCTAGTGGCAATCATGTAATTCGATCCATTGTGGGGGGCTATTACATGGCCGAGTGTAGTATATATACATATTGTATCAGCTCTTCTTTCATTCAAAACTTAGTTCATCCTTCCTGCAAACAAAAACAAGTTAAAATGTCAGGGATGCAGTTATCTTCCTTAATAGCAGACATGGCGAGGAGCTCTCCTCGGTCGAGGAAGGCTCCGTTATCCGCCATGGCTCCGCACCGCGTTGTTACTGCTGTGAAACGACGAGTCCAAGCAACTTTGGATACGATCTCGGAGGAAGAAGGAGCGGATGTTGCTGAAAATCAGAGCAATTTCGCTTCAATTTCAGACAAGAATACATCCTGGAAACCTGCAGAAAATGCATGTACATTTCATAAATGTATATTAATGTAAGGAAAATAATTTATCGCAAATCCGCGCATGAAAATTATGGAAACGTATTTTCCGTGCATGTGAAACGCGTTTTACATTCACGAAAAAATTCGTTTTTCATCATTTTTGTGCGCAAATTCGTGAGTCCTCCGTGATCTCAAACATTACTCTTAATGTAAAAAAAAATGATGAAAACAATTTACCCTGCCTAAGTCCAATAAATGTTCCGATGTTTATTGCTGGTAGGCATAAGATGAGAAGTTGAGTGATGGATTAACCAAGTATTTATGTGCTGAGCCAAGCCAAATTTAGATAAGCTCAAAGCTCGACACATGCCGATCGTGCATATGATACCATACCGATAGTACTAATATACATTTATTAAAAAATTTTAAATATAAAATTAATTTAAATTTTTAAATATAATTGCTATGCCGCACTGGTTTGTACCGTATTGGTTCTTGCCGTGAAGACAATTGTCGGAATAGACACGAGTCGTTAGGCATAGGCAGCACCAACCGGCACCGACAACTATGTGATTAACAATGACAATAATTTTCAGTCTGGTACTGCCAATTTTTATAGATCATTGACTTGGAATGGACCTATAATTAAATATCTCAGGGAAGAGTGAAGCTTCGAAACTTTCATGCAAAAATCGACAAATTTGCTTTGAACATCATATAGTTTACTTTTGAAAGCACATAGCCTCACTTCGTGCAAAATTTCTGGGGGAAACCTTGGGACCTCTAGCATTTTTGCCACAAGGAAAAACCCAGAATAACAATGATAGGTTAGCATGAAAACTGAAAAGAGGGCAAGATTTAAGTAAATGTTGGAGCAAAATTATACAATAAAATATCGACGCCACGTTAGCATATATCTCTCTCATGTTTAAATAAAAACAACAAATTTTATGATCATTTTTAAAAAAAAAAATTCTTAAATAAAACTTATAGATTTTAATAAAATCTATAATTTTTATTTTCAATTTTTTTTTTAAAAAAATGCTTATAAATAGGCGTTTAACGACTCCAAAGTTTAACGGATTTAATGGATTAAAACAGTTTTTAAATCTGCTACAAATCTGTTAAATTTCGAAGTTCCAAAATATATTTTTAGAAGTATTTTTTGAAAAAATTTTAGAGGCAAAAATTATAGATCTCATCAAAATATATAATTTTAATGTTAATTTTTTTTTAAAGAAAATACTTCTAAATATATATATTTTTTAAGACCGTTATATAGAAAGACGTGGTATAACCATTACACTAAAAAATCTCTCCGAATACAGACGCACAATGAAGTGTACTGTCGGATTTGTGTGCAATCTAACACAAATGTGCTAAAATATTTGCTCGACAAAGCCAGGATACTCAAATATCATGTTCTCTATTCTGAGTGCATCTCTGCCTCTGGTTTCTCCCTCTTTCTTCTGCCATTGAGACCTGATGAGTCTGGCACCCTCTCATATCCTTTTTCTGAAAGTAGTATCACAGACCACGTTTTATAGAAAAAAACAAAAGAAAAAGAAAAAGAAAAAGAAAGAAGAAGGGTAGTAAACTGTAGAGACCACTCAAAAACGACTTATTCAATACACATATCTCTACGGCAAAACCGATATTATTCATATACTATTACAAGTAGTAAATCCGAGAATAAAGTACCAGGTTATCGAGGTCCTTTATTTATTCGCATTGGTATACTTAATAATAACACATTCCACACTTTACTACTGCTGCTATTTTGAATTACACTGATATAACATATAGTTGCATGAATATGCCTGAAAAAAATACAAAGGAAAACAGTAGTTTTCCAATGCTCTCTTTTTCAGGCTTTAATAAAATAGTAGACAGATTATATTCGAGAAATTAACAGAGGAACGGAGATCGACTCTGCTTCTTCTCCCATGGAAGTGTGGAACATTTCGAGATCTCCGTATCTCTCGAGAACACGCATTCTGCATTCCTCAGCGGCCATAAGCCCAGTAGAAAATGCCCCGTGAACAGTTCCAGTATACTTCATGCTTGTCGCTTCACCAGCAAAGAATATGTTGTCAACCGGGATACGCAGCCTTTCGAAAAGGCCATGAGGCTTCCCAATTCCATCATAACTATATGAGCCAAGCGAGTTTACATCTGTACCCCAGTGTGAGACTTTGTACTGAACCTGCATTAAAATAGGGACAAAATTTCAATCAATCTGTTAAAACAAACAAAATACATAATAAAGTAGAAAGGACCGTGTCACAGAATTATGCCATGCTCGTTAATAGGGTTTTTAAATGCCAATTTTCCGATAGAACAGTAAGTCCCAACCTTAAACAAGTGCAGCTTTTGATAGTTAAAAGTGATGGTGCTCAACTTTTGCACAGAATCAATGCTATGATTCCAAAAATCAATTATCGCTTCTGAACATTACACTGTTCACTTGTTCACTTATGAGCAGCATGAAATTCAAGACATGTATGACAGTTTTGGGAGGATTTTGGGAGATGTTTTGGAAGTTCTAGCATTTTCGTTCCCATAGAAGCCATACATGGCAAGAACCATGGAGGTTCATGACTCATCCAATATCAAGGTTTACTAAACTTGAATATTCATAATGGCTAAGCATGAAAATATGTAATGAACCAACAGAGAAAGGAGCAGGGCAAGTATAGCCGAAAGAACGAGCAGCACGTACCGGTTCGCATGCATCAGGGAGAATTTCTTTGAGCTGACGGAACGCAAAATTAGCAGCGGATTCGTCAGACATCTTTTCAATGTCATGGGCAAGACGACCTGCAGGCATGTAAACAAGGACAGGATGACCCGTTGCCTTGTGAAGATTAAGGAAATAGCCGCAACCATACGAAGTGGATGAGACCACCCCTAGAAACTCTACATTTGGCCAGAAAACCTCGTTAAAATGCAAGGCAATCTTGTTCTCTGTCCCAACCGCAAGATCTGCTATTACTTCCTCCTTCCATGCTGGAAGCCTTGGCTCAAACTTAATCAAATTGGCTTTGAGAACACCTAAGGGGACGGTTATAACAGCGGCATCCGCAACAAATGTTTTACCACTGTCCACGGTAACTTCTACTCCCTTCTTACCCCGTAATATTTTTGTGACCCTAAAGCATGCTAGAGCTGAGAATGATAGAAAACATAATTTGACCAACTAGTTGGTTATTATAATAAAACCTTACCTGTGGTTGAGACGAATGTCAAGTCCTCTTGCAAGAGTATTTATGACAGGACGATAACCTCTGACCATAAGTCCATGACCACCCGGGAGCAAAACTTCCTGAACATTCCACAAATAATGTAAACGGTAATTCTTTTTGAATTATACACATACATATTTTTATGCATACATACATACAAACACACATGCATACATATGTAGATATCAAATGTACTCTTTCTTTAGCAAAGGGGCTAAAATATAATGCAATAATCATCTATTTCTAGAATGAAAATGATTGAACATGCATAAGCAGAATAATCATAAATGCCTTAAGCTTGACATATAAATTGTCTGTAGTCACAAACACTACTAAATTGCTTGCCTGGTCCCAATTTTTTAGTGAAATGTTGTCTGCATCAGCAGCAAACCATCCTTCCATTCGGCAAAGATACCATTGAAGTACCTTGAAGGAAAGTCCTTCTTGTCTGCTAGCAACAAAAATTTGCGTATTAATATTACGAAGATATTGAGGGTAAAACTAAAGTAAATGTAAAAAAGATGTTATTGCAGAATCCCATAATCACACACACCTCAAATCAGGTCGCCTCTCTAAAACAATGTTAATAGCCTGAGCTACGGACATGTCACCGTTACATTCTTCCTTCAGCTTGCCGGCCTGCATAATCACACATTTAGCTTGCAACCAGAAGCAACATCACTGAAATATCTGAGGCACATGAGGCTACCTCCTTTAATATGATCTCAAAAACATCACCAATCCTTTTTACCAACTCCTGTGGTACTTGATGTCCATCCGTATCATAGAGCGCATAGCTGCCAAGTGGCAACAGATATAAGCCATTAAGTTCGTGTCTCTACTTTACAATGTAGATTCTCTAAAAACGAAGTGTTGTGATGGTGATTTATCATACAATGAGAACAACTCTAAGATAAAGACAAAGTTAAAAATTGGTGAACCAAAAAGAACACTTACCTCTCGAGGTCGTGGTCAAATAACACCGAATCGTCACCACTTGTACGGTAAAGTGGAAGTCCAAGTCTGCTAATCACTGGTGCCAAGGGATTCTCTTCGCATACTCCATGTAACCTAGATTTTAAAGGAAGGACAAAAAAAAGATAATATCAGGAAACAGACTATTTGAAATTAGGACTCCTAGTTTCACTAAAAGGAACAATTATAAAATAAATAACATAAAAAAAAATAAAAAAAAACTGCACCATGATGCACCCATGTCAACTGGAAAGCCAAATGAATAGTCCGTGTAAACTCGGCCACCAATTCTATCTCGTGATTCCAGTAGAACAACCTGAAACAAATTGGTGAATGGACAACCAATCAAAGAAACATAGATAAACAGAAGGGACCGCCACAAAAAGAAGAAAAAAAAAAAGAAGAAAACATTCCAGAAGCATGGATAAAAACCTGAAAGGATGCATTCTTGAGTGCACGAGCAGCAGCTATACCCGCAAACCCCGCACCAATAACAATGGCAGAGGGGGAGAGAGACTGGCTTCTCTCAACATGTGAATAAGAGTCTGAAAAACAAATATGCAACTTAAGTAACCCTGCAGAATTTAGGTTCACATCCACCAAGACCTACCATGCAAGTAGACCACTAGAAACTTAAAAAATCGTAAATACCTCCTCTCAACTACCAGACCATGCTTATGGTCTCTGCAGCTGTTCATGTATTCATTCATGTACCGACGGTGTGATGTTAAAGAGCTTTGGCCATAAGCTCCTTTAGGAAAGACATGGATTATGGAAAAGCTCAAATCCTCTATGTGTGGAAAACATATAACGGTTACATATCTATGATGGAGGAAGGTTAAATCATGGTAACTTGTATCCGTTTTAACTTCTGTGGGAATAGAAAGAGGAGCGCATCTAAGTAAGATATAATCCTAGATCACAACACCACTTCTAAAGTGAGTTTCATAAATATATGAGGGCCCAAAAGTTAACTCATGCTTATTTGTTCTTCATACTAATTTTTTAGTCTTCTTGATAAATGATTCCTCTTAGCATAGCAGAAATGCTACCACTTCTAGAGTTCTACAAACAAACTTTCCAACTTAAAAATCACTTCCTATAAGTTTCCAGCATAAGTTAATATTATTTCCACTTCTTTCTAAGTTCTATTACTACATCACAATCTTTATGGTTTGTCAACATATATAAAAAATTTTAATAGCCGCTGTTTGATGAAAAGTTCTCTGGGAGGATCAGATATAAAAAGTACAGTTGGCACAACTTCAAGTTCACATATATAGAGAGGGCTAAGCTTTTACAAGTTTTTCATGGTTTCCAACAGAAGATGAACATCTACTAGATGGACCACCACCTCTATAAAAGGGCCGAATAATGAAGTTGTTACGCCAATAGCTTCAGAATAAATACCACTTAGTATTTCAGATAAACAATAATTAATTATTTTGTTCTTCTTTCTGTCTGAACAAATTTTCAAAGGTCTGATTATCAGGACAAGCTATCAACATAAGAACTACTTACAGTTATACATAGACACTAACACAAAAACACATTACGGTATAGCAATCAGTGAGAACAACTTCATTATCAGCTGCCTTACTAGATTAAAAGCTTAGAAGGGCTAGTAAATTCTCTGTTCATGATACACATTATTAAGGGAAATTATAATTTTTATCATAATGGCATCTTAACGGCAACGAAAAACTAACTTTTATTTCCAGTGACTCCATAAATACTTACTAATCAAGATATGTCGCCTCTTTGCTGTATCACGAAGAAAGTTATACAAAAACTGAAACAACAAACTGGTGAAAAACAACAAAATTACCTTCGCTGGAAGCAATCTGTCTACGGTTCTCCATAATAATTCAAATCAATCAACGATAATCGGTGATCGACGGATGAATGACACCTAGAATTAAGAATCGAAGGTGACAGCTGGGGGGAGTAATGAAGAATGAAGATCAACAGACAAGTAATAAAATGGTTGGAATTCGCGTGTAGCCCCAGATTGACGAATCCGCTCATGCGTATGTCGAATCAGTGAGTTGTTGTTCCTTCAGGATCGGTGAAAGCGACGATCGTGATTTCGGATTTGCTATTTGATGTCCAGAAATCCCATGAAGTGAAAGAGAGACTTTTGGGTGGGATGAAGAGGAAGATGATGTCGATCAAGAAAGAAGACGATGAAGGCTGGAGCGAGTTCTGGACACCTACCTTCCTCGGGTCTCCTTCCGTGTTGTAAATTTGTAATAGTCTGTTTGTCGGTGATGGGTCGAATCTGGTCACCTCTTGGTGAAGTTACCTAGGGTACACTTTAGGCACTGCCTTATACCGTCACGAAAACGTCCATTGAGAGGGCGAACTGTTGAAATCCACAAGGTCAGGGCATGGAACTCGCTTGGACTCAGCAACTTGGCTCGATTCAGAAGAAGTAACATCAAGGTGTTAATCAATTACACGTGCATGGAACACGTGCGACTAGCAGTTATGAATTATCTTAAATCTGTCTATAATACTGTTGAGCATTCGGATCGACCAGAACTGATCCGATCCAATCTGAAATCTTAAAGGTCAATCAGAATTGAATCACTATGAATCTGATCCAACCCGAATGATTCCAATCTGAGCTGAACAAAATTCAGAGTGATTTGGGTTGGTTCGGATTGACTTGAGAGAGGGAGAAAAAGAAAAAAAATGTCCCAGCTGGTTGAGAGGGAGAGAGTACTAATTAATCCTAATGCTAAACAGAGTATGCTTAAGGCTCAATTAGTTTTTAAAATCTTCATTAATTTCAAATAAAATCCGATCTGATCCGAAATTTATGCTCCAATCTGAACCGAATTGTCTCTACCTAAATAGCTGAAAATTCGATCCGGAACCGAATATGAACATCAAATTTTGGCTTTTTTTTTGGGATTATGTGGGGTCGAATTTTTGGATTATTTCGAATAATGCTTAGCGCTACCTGGCACAAATATGCAACTATAATTAATGATACAAAAAATCAAATATTGACGGATTAAACATCTGTGTCCATTTAACAAAGACATCCTGTCACCCCTCCGACCATATATTTTTCTTGTCACATGTTTCTTAATGGAAATTAGTAACCTAAGATTTGGGTAGATAAATGTTGCTATCAGTCAACAAAATTGGTATTTGCATTAGGAATCAACAGGATACGAATCCGATTTTGTAATTTTACAGGACTGATCCAAAAAATTTCTAATATTTTATATATTTATATATATATATATATATATATATATATATATATATATATATATATTAAAAAATTTGAGGTGGATAACAACCACAGTCTAATATAATATTATTTCTTTCCAATACTTATATTATTACTCATACAATATTTTCTCACCCCATTACCATCCAGCTTAATTCAAGACAAGAGGAACTAGAGATACAATATTTTAGCATTTAGCCCAACATTTTTATCGTGCTACCATAACATATTTCTATAAAATATTTAAAAAAGAATAAAAGATAATTAGAATTCAAATCTAAAAAGCTATAATTTTGTAACGCTTCATAATAGTTAACTGATTCGATGGGAACACAGATTCTATTAATTCAGCTACTATATATATATATATATATATATATATATAATATATAATATATATATATGCTTAAAAAAAAAAAAAAAAAAAAAAAAAAAAAAAAAAAAAAAAAAAAAAAAAAAAAAAATTAATTAAAAAAAAAAAAAAAAAAAAAAAAAAAATTTAAATGTAAAAAAAAAAAAAAAACATCTCCACTCGAACAGGAGCACGGTTCGTCCTGTCGATCCGCAGCGTCGGGTTCGCGACGATCCGACGGGCTGAGATCACGCTGCGTGTTTTTAGAGCTCGGCACGGTTTCAAGCGTCGGATCACCTCGGCGATCCAACGGCTACGGACTCGACAGGAGCGGGCTGAGCTCTGTCGAGTGGAGATTAGTCTATTTATATATATATAATATATATATATATATTGTTACTCAATTAATTAGTATAATTAAGTAGTGAATGTAGATCCATAATCTAAGAATCACAGACTCGGATATGGATATGGTTCGGATAATATAATAAAAATATAAATGATTAAAATAATTTATATTAAATATTTAAATATTTAAAAAATATAATAATATTTAAAAATAAATTTTAACATATTATATAATATTTTTTACTTTTAAAATTAATTTAAAAAAAACATAATTATATTAGTAAAAATAAAAAAATAATATTTAAATATATAAATATGTCATATGGTTTACTTTTATGTACCAGTATTATATGTTACTTTTCTAGAAACTATATATATATCTTTTTTTCTAAAAAAAGAAAACATGGTATAATTTAGATACGCGTGTCCCAATGTATGTCTAGTGTTTTTTTTTTAATATTTTTCTAACTTGTTCAATATGTGTTTGATGGTGCCGTAATTTAAAATTTTACCATCCTTGTCTGTAACAAGTTATGGCGCTTCTCAAATTGATTCAGATTCATGGACAACATGTTAAGAGTGCCGATCAGATAGGATATTTTGGTGCAGTCGACTCTATATATGGGTCAAAATAAATATTTTTTGTAAAGATTTATAACCAAAAAGTTGTAAATTTTAATAAAATATAAAACTTTAATGTTGAATTTTTTTTAAAAAATACTTATAAATAGATATTTTGATGTTCGAAAGCTTAACGGATTTTGTAAGTTCATTTCAAAATCCGTTAAGTTTCGGAACATCAAAATATCTATTTAAAAAGAAATTTTTAAAAAAAAATTTAATATAAAAATTTAATATTTCATAAAAATCTATAATTTTTATATTAAAATATTTTACAAAAAGCAAATACAAATACGTATTTTAGGGGATCGAGTGCGCTGTAATACGGTGCGGTCGTCCTCGTGGGATCAAAGCACACATGTTACATGTCTTACATTTTTATATCCTAATTTGGCTTTGATAGGTCAAGAAAAATTACGGTGCAGTGGGATCGAAACACACATATTACATATTTTATATTTTTATATCCTAATTTGGCTTTGATAGGTCAAGATAAATTACGGTGCAGTCGACCCACGGGATCGAAAACACACATGTTACATGTCTTATATATTTATATCCCGTTATATGGCTTTGATAGGTCAAGATAACGCACAGTATACGTCAGCCATGCATGTTGAGCCCTCAAGTCCTTCAATAATCGCATGGGATATTACCTAATTATTAATTATTATATATAATTATACATAATATGCATGTTTATTTTAAATAGTTTTGCTTTTTCGATGTATGCATGGTTTAAAAGAATATCAACATCACCGACGGGCGACGGCCATCTAAATTGAAAGCGATGTTTGGCAGACGAAGAGTACGTGCTAGCTGCTACTACTGTAGGAACAAAATTATCAATTTTTCTAGCGTCTTATTATGAATAAATATATATTGAATATATATATATGATAAAAAATATTATACATATCATCATATTTTAAATAATTTTATTATGCTATATAATATTGACTTTTATACTAATTGATAGAAATTTATAAAATCATATAACTTATTTTAAAAATATTAAAAATCTAATTTTATAAATAGATACTTATTAAAATAATTATTTATAAAAATAATCTAAATATATATAAAAGTAATTATATTATACATTATATAATATTAATTATTTAAAATATAATTTTACTATATACAAATTTTTTTTATCATATTTATAATTTTATATACCATTTAATATTAATTCTCAAATATTTTATGAACGGCATTAAACTTTTTTTTTATTCTAATAACACATTACGAATAAAATATAATATTTTAATAAAATAAAATTTATATAAAATTAATAAAAAAATTAATTTTTTTAATATTATTATTATTATTATATATATATATTTATAACCGTATATCGTATGGGTGCAAAATTAGTATGATATATATTTCTTAGGATATGTGCAACAATTGACATGACGAACTTTTTTTTGACTAATTAGGGTGGTAAATAGTTTGCTCTTTGACATTATCGCAAGTTAGTGGTCGTATTTAATACCTATCATTTTCATCAAATTTCTCCATGAGCAAAACTCCTTTACGGCTCTTTTTTTTTTTTTAGAAAATAGAACTCTTACTTACAATTTATTACTTTTACTTTATTATTATATTTGTAATCACAAATTAGTGGTCTCATTTGACACCTTCATATCGTTTTCATCAAATTTCTCCGCGAGCAAAACTCCTTTACGGCTTTTTTTTTTCTTAAAAAAAAGGAACTCTTAGTTATATTTTATTACTTTTACTTTATTATTGTATTTGTAATCTCACATTAGTGGTCTTATTTGATACCCCATATTTCATCAAATTTCTCCACGGGCAAAACTCTTTTATGGCTCCTTTTTTTTTCTAAAAAAAAGAACTCTTATTAAAAAATTATTATTTTTACTTTATTATTGTATTTGTAATAAATATAAACTAATTTCTGGAGATATATTACAAATAAGAATAGTAAAATTATTTGTTTAAGTGGACGAGCTTTTTTAATTTGCACTAAACATGTCTTTCTCAAGTGATTGAGAAATTACAACTCCAAACGTGTGTGGTTGGAAGTTAAGCAGAGACTTGATTGATAACCGACTTATATATATATATATATTTGGCACATTTGTGTTTTTATTATCCCATAATTAAAAATTTTAAAATATATTTTTCTACTTTAAAATAGCACTTTTATGTCCTCTTTGAAAAGTTGGTGTTTTACAGTATTAAGGGAGAAAAAAGACAACATTTTGAATTGGATAATATAAAAAAAATAATTTTAAATTACAAGAGGCATCTCTATTATATCTGAAAAAATTTATGTAAACGAAATATCTTCTAAAAATTAAATTTGGTTCGATTGCGTGACATTTCTTACCCATACCAAGGTTCCTAATTCGCAAGCACGAAAGTCTTAAGAGTGCTTTGTGGTTGGTAGTGAATTAGAGTGCAACTTCTTCTTTCTGGATATATGTTTTTTCTAAAAATTGGTTTTTTCTTTCTCTATTTTCTAAAACGCTCTATTTCTATTAACATTGTCGGTGCGCAAGTACGATATTATGAGTAATATTCATCTCTCTCAAAAAAGAGTAAAAAGTTTGAAAGGATAGTAAGGACGAACAAATCTCGTCAATCGCTTTCTTTATGAAATTTTTATATTTCATCGTTCGACAACCACGAAATGGAAGTAGGTGCAAAGCAGGATTCCACTAAATTTAGGCCATTAATTATCTACAGAAGAAGCTGATATTATGTTTCCAAACATGCATTGAGTTCCCTTTTTTTTTTCCTTTTTTTCCTTTTTTTTAAGGTGTGATCTTGCATATAAGAAGTTGTATATTTAAGAGTTTTATCATATGAGCTTCTTGTTTGTTCCTTTTTTTTTAAACAATCATTCAACTAATAATATTACATACGCTAGCTTAATGACGCAAAATTCAATTTCTCAATATTACCATATTTATATTCTAACACTATGATATGCTATTAGCTATGAGTGTTCATATAACGATCTGAACCAAAAATTTAAACCGAACCGGTCAGTTCGGTCGGACTGGTATGCAATCGGGCTGGTCTGTGGTGCAAATTAAAGCTGTTAGATCCTCAATTCAATCTAATCTAAGACAGGTAAACTGATGGACCTGATTGAGAATTAGTTAATAGATCTTGTGTCTCTTCCGGCCTAATAAAAAATTATATGTGAGGCGAGCTTGTGCAAGATGCAGTCCCAATAAGTGTCGTCGACGAATTATGGGTGAGGCGAGCACAAACCAAAGCATCACCACCTCGCAGATGGGTGACGCGTCACATATTAGAAGATCGCGACAGCGCACTGTAGCTTTGATGGATATAAATTTGCATATTGAGATTGGTGTCGCATCACATAGCACGTGCTGCACAAGCAGGAGTCTCGAGAAGTTGAAACGGTCTAAACAGGTCTAATTCGGATAGTTACATATATTTTACGATCTAGTCCGATATGGTCCGATTTACTTTTAGTCGGACCTGTGGTCCAGCGTATGCGATGTATTCGGTCTTTAGTCGGACCGTTCTAGACCAAATGAACAATCATACCACTAAAAGGGCTAACATAGCTCATTTTTAATGTTTCACCGTTGACACTATACAATATTACTAATAAGGAAAAAAATAATTTTTGACACCATCTCAAAATTTTTTTTTAAAAAAAAAAGAATAATTTGTTTCCAAAAGCACTTGTAAATGTGTTTGAAGGCGACCGTCTATCTAGCTTTCATTTCCATTTTTCTTGCATGTAATGCTTACATCACATCAGACTATATCCACCATATTTAGATTAAAAACAATTTACAATCAGTGTTATTCTTTATCTAGTATATAGAGAACAACGTTTTTGCTTGTCCATTTGAGAGCGGAGGATTTTTAGTTTGTGAAATATTAATTAGTGTTATATATAATCCGTCTATTGTGGCAAACTGGGCCTTCTACGGTATTGCTTCCCATAACAATCCTTAAAAAAAAAAAAATTTGGACGTGCCAGATCCAGATTCTATTGGCCCATATCACGCCATGGGCTAGTATTAAGACGTTTGGGCTACTTCAAGTCCAAAAGTTTTGTCCTTGATTTTAAAATTTTTAGTCCTCTAGCCTTTTTTTAATATAGAAATACTATTGGGTTCGACAAAATAGTCCAAAAATAATCTGATCGGTATTTCTCCGGTCCACGGCATCAATAAAAAGCAGATTTATTGATCTCGAGGTGCGAAAAAAACATAAATAAGACTATTTTTTTAGACTAAATGTTCAAACCCAATAGTATTACTCTTTTTTATAAACATCTTGAGTGGTGGAGCAAAATTTCTAATACTCAACATGGATAAAGACAAAGTCATTTTTTTTAAGTTGGAGTTGTAATTAGAATGTTAGATTAGCATAATTAGGAATAATGTAAAAAAAACCATATAGCTTCTTGTTTTTAACTTTTAAAAAAAAATATATATATATAGTAAATATATGTAGGTGTTACGGGCAAATAGGTTGAACAAATACAGTTTTGTCAGCTTGTAGCATAGTGTTAAAAGACACAGTATTTTGAACAAATAAATACGATATTTTGAACGAGCAACCAAAGTGTTGGACGAGTAAATGAGTATTGGATGGAGCAAGTACAATATTACGGACTAGCAAATAATAAGTTAAATTTGAAAGGTTGATTCATTTAAGTTTTTGAAGCAGAGAATTTCTTGACAAAATCCCTAATAATAATAGCAGCTATTTTCTTAGTAAATTATCCTATATATTTAGCCACTGACATTGATGTATGCTTTCTTCCAATTATGTTGTATGGTAAATAATTGACCCAGATAATACTTTTTTGCTAAAATATACTTAATAATTTATTTAACTGACGTTAATATTTATATAAGAAGTATATTAATGCTGTTTATTTAACAGTCATAACTAAGTTCATAGATACTTTTTCCCAAAAAAAAAAGAATGACACCTTTGAAATTCAGCAAAAATCAAATCAAAATTCTGAAAAAAATTCCTTAGATAAGGATCCCAAAAATCTTCCATAAGCGATGCCCTGGGTTCGAAATTAATATTTTAATTAGTATGCCCGTGCCCATTGTGTCCGTATAACAGTATATATATAGATATATATATATATATATATATATATATATATATTCATATACTATTAGTTTGTGCTAAATAAATGTACTTCTGCTAATAATATGTTTAACCAAATTATAAATTTTTAATTATTATGTAAATTTTGGTTGTCATATGAGTAATTTTTTGATAAAGGCCAATGTAGACAGTTTTACAAAAAAGGACGAAAATTTTTATGCAATTCCCTCGAGCACCATATCTTTTTTATTCTTTGACAGACCAATTATTTTGATTTGCACTGCTGTCCGAGTCATTCTTATTTCTTCAAAATAACGGCACCGAAGGCACGACCCGATTAGTGTCAGGAGCGCATTGCTGCCACAAGTTTTTATGTATAAAAAGTGCAAAACCATTGTAACTGCATGTTTTGCCGGTACTTTCACGTTATGCTGTACTCTTGATCCTTCTTCCATTTTTTTTTTTTTTGAGGGCATTTATCCTTTTTCGCTACCGATAATTAAAAATGTCTCATAATTCGAAATGATATTTTTATACCTCTTCAATTAACCGTGTGAAGTAACAAAACTATTATCGTCTAGTCAACTACTATCGTCTTTGGAAAAAAAAAGAGCAAATTTTTTTTTGTCATTTCATAAGGTAAAAAAAGGGGGCTTAATAGTACTATTTTGTATTAGAGGATATAAAAATATATTTTAAAATTATAGGAGCATAGAAATGCAAATATATTTTTTAACCAAAATTCGTACAGTTTATTAGAAGAATGTATAATACTTGAAAACAAGAGGATTGTTTATAGATATAGATATTCTTAACTTCCACATAAGAGGATGTAACTCAAGTTCAGTAATCATACTTGAGCATGAGTAAAATGTAATAAATCAGCTTATAGTTGCTCCACAAATACCAACAATAGCAAAGATGAGAGACAGTGGGAGGTATGGGTCCCTGGATAGGTCTTATGCATATGTATTCTTTGTTAGCAACCATGGGGGGCATGCAGGATGTCGCGGACTTTTTAACAGAGAAGAGGTGAAGCTTAAGAAACAAGAAGTGGTTGATGGCTTCGCCGGAGGCGGTGGTAATGTCGCAGCGGTGGTTGCGGTTTTCCGTCACAAGGTGTTGCTCGCTTCATCTCTCGAAAGGTGATGCACTGTGGCGGAAAACACAAATCATTTGCTCCCATTCGGTCCGGTACTCCGAACTATGCACCGAGTAGTACTATTATATGGTTATAGGTTAATATTTAATGATGGATGTCTGAGCATTATAGGTAATTTTCTTAGCTCAGCTAATTTTTTTTTTTTACCTAAAAACGAGGTAAGAGAAATAAACGAGCTCGGAAGAACATCACACACTTAAGAAGTCTTCGATTCTGCTAATTATAATAGTGTAAGTAAATCATAGTAATTAATTTACAAGAGGGTTAATTCTAGAGCATCTAGAGCCAGAGAGCACCAGCCTGCTTGAGGAGCGGGACTAGTGAGCCGTTAATATGGCACGCCATCACCTTTTCAGACCTCCAGAGGTTCCGGCGATAAACACCGATGGCACGGCATCTGCCGCCGACGGCGCTTGCATGAGGTGCATGAGAGCCGCTTGGACTTCGCCGCCGCAGAGGCGGTCGAGCTCGTAGACGACGGGAGCCACGCCGAGGCCGAGGAGTAGACGATTGACCACGTGGCACATGCAGCAGCCGCTGTGGGTGAAAACTACGACCGCGCTTCCCGCCACCATCCTTCCTAGCTTCTCGTAGCCCTTCGCCACCCCCTCCTCCTCTCCCGCCACCAACCTCATACTACTACGTTACTAAACCTTCGCTCGTCAAATAAGATGAAGAAGAAGATGGTGATGTGGAAAAGATTTGAGACTCTGACAAAATAACACTCTTGTGATTGCTCCCGTTGCTGTGAGCTTAGGGTTCTTCATCGGTATTTATAAACGTGGGTGAAATGGCTACATGGGTGACACTCTCTGACATGTAAAGGTGCAAAGGAGAACTTTGTAAAATAGGCATTGATAACTTAATTTGACACAAATTGTAAATTAATTGATTAATATATATATTCCAGTATTTGCTCCATTGACCCATGTATGTATAGAAAAATTTGAGAAATGTCTTGTATTGTTCCAAAACATAGTACTTCTGCATTTCTGGGTACTTTTACATTTTTAGACAAATCTCTATGCGAGCCGATGTGGTCAGACGGTACCTCATTGTAACTTCTTATTTGCCAACCGAGGCTAATACATTTATTTAATGCAGGCAAAGTCTTATCTTTAAAGAGATGTATGTATAGAATTCCCTCGAAAGATTATGCGTGTGGTGAGAGTGCTCACACAAGTTCGTTCACCCTGGTCCGACCCGCCAGCAACTCACCCTCAAAGACAAGATTTAAGCACTAATTTATTTTGCATGTACATTATTACATATACAGTGTTAAGCTGATACACATGATGTATATCAGAAACAACCATATACATAATAAAGCTTAAGCCAGAGGCATTCGAAAATATACTTACTTGAGCAAAATTTGCTTCATTAAAAATGATCCAGGTATTTTAAGTAATGGCGAAAATGCCATTTTGAGTCAGCAGGCAATGTGCCAAATAGAGAGTCCTGTTGTGCAAATTCCCAGAACCAGATAAACAATTTCTTTCTTTTTTTTAAAAAAAAAGAAAGAAATGAAAACAAAGATGGAGATCGATAGAGATGGACGTGGGAATGGTACGGGTTGTTTTGCTTTATGTGCACAGTTAAGCGCTGCAGAGACGTCCGTCGATCGGTGTTGGGAGGCGACAGCCCGACACTTTAACGTCCTCCGCGCCGCCCTCTCTCTCTCTCTCTCTCTCTCTCTCTCTCTCTCTCTCTCTCTCTCGCTTCTTTATAACTGCCCAGAGAAGATAATCAGCTGCTTGATCTGATATTCTCAACGATCTAAAGCATGTTACGATAAATTTTTTTTAAAAAAAATATGCTTAATTAGTTAAAATTTGATTGGGTGGTCAAAGAATGACGGTAAGGATTACATCTTTGTCCCAAACTGAATTAAGACCGTGCGTTGTGTGAATGATCTGCAAAGGCTGATTTCAATTTGCATGAACTTAGCTTTTGGAGGTTGCAGATGCCTAGACGCTATACACGTATTAGCTTTTGAATATATATAGCAAGTCTCATAATACTTTGAAGAACCTAATTTGCTAGGGTTTTGTCCAAAAAGTCCACAAATCCTTTTCAAATAAGTTTCTGCTTTTAAAAAAGCTCACAGAATCACTCCATCATATGTAGATATACGTATTTTTTCAAAAAAAAAAAAAAAAATTGAATACAATAACTTTTGTAAATTGGTGGAATAAAATTGGTATGCACTATAACTTTTGTAAATAAAATATTTTTTAAAATTTTTTTCTACATAATTATTTTAAGCTCTAAAGTTTTGTTTCTCTGAAGATTTTGGAGTTATAAAATACATGCTTAAAGATATTATTTGAAGAAAAGTTCTAAATCAAAATTGTAAAGCATACTTAAATCTATTTTTTTACTCAAAATTTTTTAAAAATTACTTACACACACACACACACATATATATATAATATATATATATATATATATAATCAGAAAAATACAGAGATTTATTTAGAAGAGCGATATAAAGGAGGGACTAATTTGACATTAACCCAATTTGCTATCTGCTGACTTCTATCATGTGCAGCTGGCTACCTATGATAAAAGAAAGTGAAGAAGGCCAGACATGTTAGGTGTAGTTAGGAAATTGAAAGTGTATTTGCATGATTCACCTAATTACCATGAATCATGATCACGGTCAACTGCATGGGAAGTATCATGGTCCATTAATGATGTCATATCAGGTGCTACTGCAGATATCCTTTCAGTGTATAACTTTTTTTTTTTAAGAATATTCAAACCATACATTACCCAATACTTTCTTCATGATGTTAATTGTAAGCCCATGCTTTTTCTTTTTTTTCTTTGTTTTTTTAAAATTTTGACAAGTTGGTAAAAATCATTCTTCCGCCGAGGGCCTTAAATTATAGCCTCTTTCGAAATATTACTGTATATATCTATTATTCTCATGTTTTGTCATGACATGACTCATGGTTAGGTGTTATTATTGTTGGTTGATCATTCCCAATGTACGTCCATCCCAAAGGAAACAATACCTCTCATGTTCGAGTCCGTGGCTGCATTCGCTCACGTATGTATCTAAAAAGGTGGCGGGAGCCCCGTTATGGAAAACATGTATTCTGTTCCAAATGGATGGGTAGGTCAATTGGGATGGATCTGTTAAGTACATAATTTTCACAATAATTTTTAAAAAACAAAGAAAAAAAAGATAATCAAGTAGCAGTGCTCGCCCTTTCAGTTGTCTATTATCTATGCATGCGCTAGAAAGTAGCTAGCCATGGCGAAAGAGTAGCTGATCATGAAGCAGAAGGGAGATCGAGAAGAGTACGACAATGGAGTTGTATGCACATGCTTGGCTTCTTCTTCTACTACATCTCTTTACTCTCACAAATCGAAGAAAAAGTAGAGATGGTAAATAAAAACAAAAAGATAAACAGTCAAAGCTTGCAAGAAAATGCATGCGAAGGAAACAGAGAAAAAGTTCATGCCTCTCGCTGCTGCCATTGCTGCTTCACCTGTGCCTGTGTCTCTCTCGCTGGTTCATCCTTTTGGTAACACTAGCCAGCAGAGCTAGAAAATTCCTCTCTTGCAAGAGTGACTCAACGGAGGACTCTGGGAGTGACGAAGATAGCGCATGCGCTCGCTGACATGATCCCATGGCAGCTTGCACAGACTACGCTCTCTCTCTCTCTCTCTCTCTCTCTGTGGGAGCCAAACAATAATATATATTGTGTTGGTATTTGTTGTCTTTCTTTCTCGTCTTCTTCTTGTTGTTGGCTTCTGCGTGGACCAAATTAGACGCTGGTATCTTTCAGGACGTACGAAGCCTCTGACCCAGATTATTCGTTTGCAATTTGTTTTCAAATTATTTTAGATGCTCCCAAGTCATCCCAAAATCTGTAAGTTCAACAAAAATTTTCTTATTCGATATTAAAAAAAAATTCAAAATTCAAAAGAAATTTAAGAATTTACATATAAGACCCTTCAGTACCTGCCGATCTGATTTGTACTGTATAAAAAACTACCGAAATGAAGATCCGTTGTTCGATCGGCACATAAAACTATGAAAGCACCTTGAAATTGTTCATGGTTGAACTTGAATCACATAACAGCAAATGTTTGAACTCTATGCACCATGCATGATTTGGGATCGATTTTGGGATTTCTGCAATTTTCCTTTTCTTTTTTGAAACTTGGAATAACCATGTAACACTTTCTAATATTTCAGGTTTACATGGATACTACTTTTTTCAAGTGCATGTATCTTCGCTCCAACTTTTGCTCTTGCTATGAGTTCTTCTACCTTTGTACATGCATGGGGAGGGAATGTAGTCCAACATCTTGCAATGGGTGTAAGATGACGAAGGAAGAAGATTGATAAAAGATTTCCGAATCTAAGCTACTAAAAAAAGCACTGCTTTAATGTCTCTATCCAATGTAATGATCCTAATTAATTGGATCCAAAGGTCCACAAGATATCATAAAGCCCACTAGTAATGTGGAGCTAGCTATGGTTAGTCCCATATTAAGAGTGGAATAAGAAAATTAAAATTTAAATATAGTAGGCTCCTAGCTACTAGCAACTTGAGCTCACCTCTTTTCAAGAGGGATGGCCACGTGTTCGGCCTGAGTTGCTAGAAAAAGCTAGGTGTCATGCTGCCTTGGACGAGGTCAGACAGTGGTATCAGACAGTCGATTCCTCGGACGTGCCGGTGAACCGAAGAATGGTATCTAAGGAGAGGAACTAAGCGGAGGTAGTCATGGAGAGGAAACTGGGTGGAGGTAGCCAGGAGAGGAACCTAGGGAGAGGAAGGTGACGTCGGAATTGCAGTGTTCGCCGGGGCTAGGTCTAGCGCACAGCATCCGCTAATCCGGTGTGACGTCGGTATTGCAGTGTTAGCCCGGGGCTAGACTTAGAGCACAGCCAAAGCCGCCCAGCAGTAGCCGCCAAGTGGTGTAAAGCCGGGCCCCCCAGAAGCAGCGCCAGTGACTGAGCCCGGGCCTTAGAGTACCGCCATTGGATTAAGCCGTCGAGCGCCGGCTCTTTAAGCGGGGATGGAACTGTAATGATCCTAATTAATTGGATCCAAAGGCCCATAAAGACATCATAAAGCCCACTAATAATGTGGAGCTAGCTATGGTTAGTCCCATATCAAGAGTGGAATAAGAAAATTGAAGCTTAAATATAGTAGGCTCCTAGCTACTAGCAACTTGAGCTCACCTCTTTTCAAGAGGGATGGCCACGTGTTCGGCCTGAGTTGCTAGGAAAAGCTAGGTGTCATGCTGCCTTGGAATGAGGTTCATGACATCCAAATATTTTAATCCGAATATCTGTCTGAACGTATTTTCTCCTGCCACAGGATCAGTAACCCGATGAAGGAGAAAAACGTGCTCATGCAGATTTTCAAACGGTTTAGTTGGCACTACGGCTTTTTTTATTAAGCAAATCATTTACTATAGTATTTAATTCGTCATTACTAATGGAAAATAATAAAATGCTCTCATTTTTTTTTACGGAGTGCATTAAACTTTTCATAGCCTTGCTAGTTTCTCAAAAGTAATTTTGAATTCATTATATGAGATTTTATTGGAAGAACTAGAAAAGAAAGATGTTATCTTATCGTCGGCATCCTCTTCGGCCATAAAAATATAGTATGCATCTACTCTTTTATTGTTACTTTAAGTACTTGAAGCTGCATCTCTAAGGCCCATAAGTAGCAGATTGGCCCGTACTTTTTACATTTCTTGCAACCATTAGTTATTTTATGTCCGATTATCTCTCTGTTAAGTAATATTTAAATAAAATTAGCAGTCCAAACTGCGTGCAACTGTATAAAAAAAAATAGTATCAGAATTTATTTTATTTTATTTTATTTTAAAAGCAAAGAGAAGCTTAAGTGATGAGAGGTAGGTTCAAGTAAAATAGCAGTTTTGCTTTTTAAAACTTTTTTATGTTACAAATATAATTGAGGGAAATTTTAGCTCTATAATATTATATTTATAGTTTATTACTACATCATTTGTTATCCTCCTCTTTCGTGGGAGAGTAAAAATTATATGATGAAACGTTTATGTCATATCAATATATATTTTTCTCGTGTTTAAATCACAAAAATTTTAGGATCATTTTTTCAAAAAACTTTTAAAATAACATTTGTACATTTTAATGTGATTAACAAATTTAATGTTCAAAAGTTTTAAAAAAAATACTTCTCAATATGTATTTTGGGCTCCAAAATTTGACGGGTTCAGTAGGTTTTAAAATAGTTTTAAAATCCATTTTAAATCCATTAAACTTTGAGTCACAAAACATATTTTTAGAAAAAATTTTAGAAATTTTTTTGAATATGTAAGTTGTAGTCGTCAAAATCTACAATTTTGATATTAATTTTTTTTTAAAAATATTTTTAAATAGAATTTTGGATTGTTATATGAAATAATGTGGTATAACTATTGCACCCAAGAATCTCTAGTGGATGCGTCTGCTCACCTGCACACAATATATATATATAACTGTCCTATCAAAGTCGTGTCACGTGGCATTCTATATAGTTGTTGATGTGCCATGTAGTATTTGCTTTTATTCTAAAAAAGTCATATGGTATTTTTATTAATTGATATAAATTTATAAAATAATGTAACTTATTTAAAAAATATAAAAGTATAATACCAATACTTAATAAAAATAGTCTAATTAGATATATAAATATTAATAAAAACTAATTATATTTATCTATTATGTAACGTTTATTTTCATAACAAATTATTTATAAAAGTATTTGATCATATATATGGTTATGATCACCATTTTATACCACTTCTTAAATAATTTTTGTATGGTATTAATTTGTTTTCTTATTAATAACATATAACAAATAAAATATAATAAATTAATAAAAATACTTATCGATTTATATAAAATAATAAAAAATTTAAAAGTTTAAGATTATATATATATATATAATTATATATGATTAATATTTGTACATCGTACGGTACAAAACTAGTTTACAACAAAACTTTCATCTTCGTTTCTTCCAGAATCATACTATCGGAAGGCCGGCGGTAGAAATAATGGCGTCGCCTTTCGTTCTAAGCTAATCCACTCTTGCGGCCGCTGACGCCGCCGCCATGGGATCCAACCCGTCACCCACCCCGCCGGCTTCAGGTTTGTCGATGACTTCTTGATACTCGCTATTATTATTATGTCCGTGTGATTTCGATTTCTCCTTTAATTTGATGATCGGCAAGGATTCCCACTAACTTTTGCTTTTAATGTAATCGGGTGCTAATTTTTTGATTGAATAGGTTGGTCAGGTATAATTAAGTAGTCCACCTTTTGTTTATAACATGAAGTATTTAGAGACTCTGTTATGGGTGTTTTGGTGGCCAGAGGTGCTTGGTCTTCAGCTGAATGAATCTGTAAGCAAAAACTATGTGCTTTTGAGCCGTTTAGTAGGCCATGATTGTGTTAAGAAGAAGCAAAGAATTCGTAGAATGTTTCGAATCATTATATGTTTTTTTTAATTTTTTTTTCAGTTTTTTGTGTTGGGGGTTGGAGTTCTTCTAAACTTGAGGCCATATTATGCTTGGCAGGTATATAATAAATAGTTAAGAACTTCGCATTTACACCACTTTAAGCTGCAAGAAAATGGAGTCGTTTAAGTACCTAGCAAAGGGACTTTACTTTCAAAAACTCCCAGTCATTGTTTGTTGCAGAGAGATGTACTATGACATCGTGTATAAGCTGGTAGCATTGTATCATTTTGCTTAGTGATAAATTACTGCTAACTTCAAGAATCAACAACAAACTCCATTAGAATGGGTCCAAATAGATACCTCCAAAAATAAGGGGATAAGTGATGGGAAAAATACCACAACAACAACTACGGTACAGCGGAAACACAACTACTGCAACACAGCAACAATCATAAATAACCGTAGGCACATATACTTTCCCAAATCTTGTTGAACCAAGAAAGGACAAGGCACATAATCATAACATGATCACCACATCAAAAATTATCAACACAACTATAACAATCACAAAGAACACCAACCGATTTAACGTGGAAAAACCTCTCCAAATCGGAGAGTAAAAAACCACGGGACCGAAGTCCAAAATGCTCCACTAATCACCAGGAGATTACAACAGTCCTCTCTAGATAATACTAGATATATACAGCCAACCACAATCAAGATCCACAAGATCCTTGATCAAAATCACACAAACAAAGAGTGAATACAATCACACAAATAAGTGCAGAAAATCCACCAAACGGGTCTGCTGAAACAGTCCCGATTCACCACTGTTAGAAGTCTCCCAAATCCGATCTCCACGTTCAGATCAAGATCAATGAGTCCCAGGAACCTCCCTCAAAATTTCAGATCGATCCAACGGTAGAACGACTTCAGATTTTTCGTTCACTTGTGAAACTGTGTTCAGGTTGAAAAAACCCAATTTCTGCACTCACTTGCTTGTTTCGGGTCTCACCTCAAAAAACCTGCGGCTGGGCTGTTTTGATTAGGGTTTTAACCCCCACTTAGTGTTATCCATAACCCAAATCAACTTTTCTTATAATTTCAGATATTTGCCACTTAAATAGAATCCATATGGACTTGGGATTGGGCCATTCCTCCACCCATTGGAGGGACACCCAAACCCAACAATTCTCCCCCTCCCGACTATGTGGAGGAGACCGCCATCCCGGCGATCATACGGCATGTCTCAAGTTTCTCCCTTGGTAGAGTCTTTGTCAACATATCCGAACCATTATCATCGGTATGAATCTTCTCAAGTTCAAGCAACTTAGAATTTAACACATCTCTTATCCATATAAGAACGTCAATATGTTTTGATCTTGTATGAAATGGTAGAGTTCTACAAAGGTGTAATGGCACTTTGAACTGCACAATATAAGAACATACCTTTCTTGAGTGAACTTAAGCTCCTGCACAAACTTCTTCATCCATAGCAACTCCTTACATGCTTCTGTTGCTGCAATAAACTCTGCCTCTGTAGTAGAAAGCGCAACACATTTCTGCAACCTAGATTGCCAAGCCACAGCTCCTCCAGCAAATGTGATCAAGTAGCCTGAAGTAGATTTGCGAGAATCAACATCTCCTGCCATGTCTGCATCAGTATAACCTACTAACACAGGTTTCTCACTCCCAAAGCAAAGCTTCAAGGAACTAGTGCCCCGGAGATATCTCAGAATCCACTTTACTGCATTCCAATGCTCTCTTCCTGGATTAGAAAGAAATCTACTAACCACACCAACTGCATAAGCAATATCTGGCCGAGTACAAACCATAGCATACATAAGACTACCAACAGCTGATGCATAAGGAACCTTTTGCATGTCTCTTTTCTCATCATCATTAGATGGACACTGCTTCGAACTAAGCTTAAAGTGAGTAGCAAGAGGAGAACTGACCACTTTAGCTTTATCCATGCAAAATCTCTGAAGCACTTTCTGAATATACCTCTCCTGTGATAGAAATAGCTTCCTAGAAGCTCTATCTCGGCAAATAGTCATACCCAAAATTTGCTTAGCCGGGCCTAAGTCTTTCATAGCAAAAGACTTGCTCAACTCCTTCTTCAACATGTTAATTCTGGTAACATTCCTGCCAACAATCAACATATCATCAACATAGAGCAGAAGAATAATAAAGTCATCATCAGAAAATTTCTGAACAAAAACACAGTGATCAGAAGTAGTCTTCCTGTAGCCCTGCTGCTCCATAACAGACTCAAACTTCTTGTACCACTGCCTCGGTGCCTGTTTCAAGCCATAAAGACTCTTCCTTCACTGCACACAATACTCCTCTTTTTTCGCTTTTCTTTGAATCCCTCCGGCTGCTCCATGTAGATCTCTTCCTCCAAATCACCATGAAGGAAAGCTGTCTTGACATCCATCTGCTCAATCTCTAAATCAAGGCTTGCAGCTAAGCCAAGAACAACACGGATAGATGTCATCTTCACCACAGGAGAAAAAATTTCATCAAAATCAACCCCCTTCTTTTGACTAAAACCCTTTACCACTAATCTAGCTTTGTAGCGGGGATGTGAACAATTTTCTTCCTGTTTTATTCTGTAAACCCACTTGTTTCTCAAAGCTCGTTTGCCTTTCGGAAGTTTCACCAAATCATAAGTATGATTTGCCATTAGAGATCTCATCTCATCCTGCATAGCCTCCAACCACTCCTTCTTATGTTCATCCTCCATAGCCTCTTCAAAATCTTCGGGTTCTCCCCCGTCACTAAGTAACACATACTCTGATGAAGGATACCTACTAGAAGGTTGGCGAGCTCTCGTGGACCTCCAAGCTGGAGCCTGTAGTACATCTGTCTGAGGTAGCTGGTCTGACTGCTCATCAACATCAATATCATCATCACCTACATCATGAGTAGGAACACCCATGTCACCTGCGACCTGCTGATCGGTCTGCACATCATCATCTGCTTGCTCTGCTACTGTAGGTAATGTACCTGGAATCAAGTCAACCAAATCATCTCTGGACTGCGGTAATATATTGACTGCCCTGTCAATATCCTCAATGGTCTGATCCTCCATAAAAATGACATCTCTGCTTCTGACAAGCTTCTTCTCAACAGGATCATAAAACCTGTAACCGAAGTCATCTAGACCATAACCAATAAAGACACATTGTCTAGTCTTAGCATCAAGCTTAGACCTCTCATCTTTGGGAACATGCACAAAAGCTTTACATCCAAAGACCCGCAAATGGTTATAAGAAACATCCTTACCAGTCCACACATGTTCTGGAACATCAAACTGAAGTGGAACACAAGGTGACAAATTCAGCACATGAACAACTGAACTCAAAGCTTCACCCCAAAAGGAATTAGGTAGCTTAGAATGTGAGAGTAAACATCTGACTCTCTCAACCAGTGTTCTATTCATCCTCTCCGCTAAACCATTTAGCTGAGGTGTCTTGGGAGGAGTCTTCTGGTGTCGAATACCCTGTTCTCTGCAGTAGTCATCAAATGGCCCTATATACTCACCACCATTATCGGTTCTGATGCACTTAACTTTCTTCCCAGTCTGCCTCTCTACTAAGGCCTGAAACTGCTTAAAGGTAGCCAACACTTGGTCTTTTGTCTTCAATGTATATGCCCAAATCTTTCTTGAATGATCATCAATGAAAGTGACAAAATAAAGAGAACCACCAAGTGTTTTACTTTTCATAGGACCACAGACATCATAATGTATCAAGTCAAAGTACACATGGCATTCTTGAAGGAAGGAGAACTCTGAAAAGAAATCCTGTTTTGTTTACTTGCAAAACAGTGAGAGCACTTCTTCAAGATCGAACTTCTGATGTCAGGAAGAAATTCCTTCTTAGCAAGAACTGTTATCCCCTTCGCACTGATGTGACCAAGTCTCTTATGCCATAAATCAACAGATTCATCACATTCTGCAGCACTAACAACATCAGTACAGATCTTTGCATGCATAAGATAAAGAGATACAGACTTCTTTCCTTTGGCAAAAATAATTGAACCTTTGGTGAGCTTCCATTGACCATCATAAAAAGTGTTACAAAAACCTTCATCATCAAGCTTGCTAACAGAGATTAAATTCATGCGAACATCAGGAACATACTTTACACCTTTAAGAGTAAATTTCATACCGTTGTGTGTCTCCAAGCAGACATCACCAATGCCAATAGCATTAGAATAGCCATCATTACCCATCTTGATTCTTCCAAAATCACCAGATGTGAAAGATGTAAAGAAATCCTTCCTCGAAGAGATATGCACTGTTGCACCACTGTCTATCACCCAAGAAGCATCATGACTTGCAAGATTAACAGCATCACTATCACAAGCAATAAGAAAATCTTCAGAAGTAACTGCAACCTGATCTTCAACACTGCCCGAGTCCTTCTTCTTTTCCTTATCCTTGTTTTTCTTGTTATCTTTCTTCAGCTTCCAACAATATTTCTTGATATGCCCTTTCTGACCACAACCGTGACACTCTACGTTAGCATATCTGCCCCTGGACTTGCTTCTGCTCTTACCTCTGCCACTCTGACCTCGGGTACTACTTCTCCCCCTATTCTCTGTCACCAAGGCTTCTGACTCTGAAGAAATAGAAGTGGAACACTGCGCCTTTCTTCTCATCTCTTCATTAAGAACACCATTCAAGGCCAAATCCATAGTAATCTTACCACCAGGAGCTGAATTAGAGAGAGTAGTTCTGAAAGTCTCCCAAGAGTCCGGCAAACTACTGAGAAGCCAAAGACCATGAACCTCATCATCAAATTTGATACCCATTGCGGACAGCTGATTTAGAATACCTTGCAACTCATTCAAATGATCTGCCATAGGAGTATTATCCTTATACCTTAATGCCATTAGCTTCTTCATCAAGAAGAGTTTGCTAGTCCCAGCTTTTCTAGCATATAACTCTTCAATCTTTTCCCACAGTGTGCGCGCATGATTCACAGCATCAATATGATTCAGCACATTCTCATCAACCCACTGTCTAATAAATCCACAAACAACACGATGTTCCAGTTCCCATTCTTTTTCACTCTTACCATCAGGTTTCTCTGTGCTAAACACCGGTAGATGATAACCCTTCACATAGAGAAGGTCCTCCATCTTAGTTTTCCAAAGCTGATAATTTGAACCATTCAAATAAATCATTTTGCCTACACTTCCTTCCATTGTTCACCACAAGATAATCACAAGGATCAATAGCTTCTGAACCAGTTGAGTGGGAAAATACCACAACAACAATCTACGGTAACAAGCGGAACACAACTACTGCAAACAGCAAACAACATAAATAAACCGTAGCACATATAACTTCCCAATCTGTTGAACCAAGAAAGGACAAGCAGCATAATCATAACATTTGATCACCACATCAAAAATTATAACACACTATAACAATCACAAAGAACACCAACCGATTTAACGTGGAAAAAACACTCTCCAAATCGAGAGTAAAAAACCACGACCAAGTCCCAATACTCCACTAATCACCAGGAGATTAACAACAGTCCTCTCTTAGATAATATAGAGTATACAGCCAACCACAATCAAGATCCACTAGATCCTTGATAAAATCACAAACAAAAGAGGAATACAATCACACAAATAAGTGCAGAAAATCACCAAACGGGTCTGTGAAAACAGTCCCGATTCACCACTGTAGAAGTCTCCAAATCCGATCTCCACCGTTCAGATCCAAGATCAATGAGTCAGGAACCTCCCCTCAAAATTTCAGATCGATCCAACGGTAGACGACTTCAGATCGTTCACTTGATGAAACTGTGTCAGGTTGAAAAAACCCCAAATTTCTGCACATCCACTTGCTGTTTCGGGTTCTACACCTCAAAACCTGCGGCTGGCTGTTTTGATTAGGGTTTTTACCCCACTTAAGTGGTTATCCAATAACCCATCAACTTTCTTATAATTTCAGATATTTGCCACTCCACATGGGCCATCCATATGGACTTGGATTTGGGCCATTCTCCACCACATTGGAGGGACACCCAAACCCAACAAATAAGTTGGAAAATCAGTCTCTCAAATGCATACAATTTGCTTTCACCACAAAACTTTGCAGACATGTTTTATTCTACATGACAGAAAGCAGAGCAATATCAGACATTGTGGAGTAGCGAAAGTGACTACTTATTGTACTGGATTCTAATGAAGTAAAACATAATGTTATTGTATGCAACTGATGACAAGTGGCCATTAAGATCCATAAAGAACTGGGTTAGGTTATTGTCATATTTTCTTTTTCTTTATGGCTTGCCTTTTCTTGTCAAGATATTCAAGCGTAAATAATATACTAACCATTTCTCTAGTTCTGAATATTTGGGCTTTTAATTCAAAAAAATAAATTGCATTCTAGGTAAGTGACTTGCATCCTTCAGGTTTTATGTGGAGTGAAATATTTTTCCATTGGAACTTTAGATCTAACATATATCCAAGAAAATTGTTAGGGGCTGCCCAGTTTGTTTGCAGAGAATGACTTGTCAAGCAATTTCAAGAAGTTGGCTTACGTACACATATTTATAACATCGCCAAAGTATTCTTAGCTTGAATGGGCTAGACATTCCCAAAACGAAATATATCTCTATGCATCCATAACTACATCTATAAGTTGATACCTGAAAACTGGCAAACATATTTTGCCTGAAATAAAATTTTTCCAATTTGAACTTTTAGAAGTTTAGATACCATCCAAAAACAATGTACTGCTTTTATCCTTTTTCGCTCTTCTTTGTTGTTAGTAAGAATTTAAAAACCCGAGGTGATTGTGAAAACTGTAATGGTTTCTCTATATGATGGTATTCTTGCAGGTAATCCTCCACTAAAACCTTGGGAACGAGCTGGGACCTCTTCCTCAGGTCCTGCACCCTTCAAGCCCCCATCTTCTGGCAACACTAGTGATGTTATTGAGGCATCTGGAACTGCAAACCGTGTACCTATCACTGATAGGAATGTCACTGTAAATAGAGGTCCTCTTACCAGACCTGTTCCTTCTAGACCGTGGGAACAAAATTATGGAAATAGTTATGGAGGTATCCAGAGTCTAAAAGCTACTTTCTTAGAGATTCTTTTACATATAATCAGATCTTTTACTTTGATACAGGCTATGGTTCTAATATGACATACAACTCCGGCTTGGGCTCGAACATGTACAGTTCATATGGGGGATTTGGAAATACTTATGGAGGTGGACTTTATGGAAACAGTATGTATCGAGGTTATGGTGGGCTATCTGGAGGTTCTGGAATGTATGGAGGCGGAATGTATAACAGTGGGTTTGGGGGACAAATGAGTGGTTATGGCATGGGGATGGGCGGTCCAAATGGTAATCAAGATCCAAATAATCCATTTGGATCTCCTCCACAACCACCTGGCTTTTGGATGTCGTTCCTTCGTGTGGTAAGTTTAGTGCCTCTCAAGTCCTCATGCTGCTCCATACTGATCACATCAATCGTGGATATTGCTTCGTAATATATTAAATTAGAATTTTGAATATGTTATGCGTAGTTCTCTTTTGTTCAATCATTATTTGCATGCTAGTTGCTTTAGTGGCTATGTAACTTTAGAATTTCAATAATGTTAAAAGTTGGTTGATTTTCTGGATATTTGCATCCTTCTATGAGCTATATGGACTTTCTGGATCCAGCACTGACACTTAACCTTGTCATAAACTTTTCTTGTGCCATTGTTCTTGACTTATCTGCTACTGGCAGATGCACGGTGTAGTGGATTTCTTTGGGCGCATCTCAATCCTTATTGACCAGAATACTCAAGCCTTCCACATGTTTATGTCAGCTCTTCTTCAGGTTTTGTTTTGAATACCAAAATACGTTCTCGTCATTTTGTTGATTGATCAGAACCGACTCGAATGACTTTGCCTTCTTGGCACTTCTCTGTTCTTTTGTTCATTTGACAACTTAGAGATGGATTAAAAGCCAAGTCTAATTAAATATCTTCATGGCAGCTTTTTGATCGATCCGGTTTATTATATGGCGAGCTTGCAAGATTTGTATTGAGAATATTAGGGATCAGAACACGGCCAAAAAAGCATCAAGATGGACCTGCGGGACCTCCTCGATCCAAAGGGCCTGGACAATTTTTAGAGGGACCAAAAGCTACAGATGGTGGCGAACAATGGGACGGGGTTTGGGTAGATGAGGGCAGCAAAGGAGCCTCCTGAATACTAAAGGAAACAGCAGATTAGATGCGAAATTTGGGGATCACTAAATGTTGTCGGGAAATAAAAGTATGCGATATGTTGTTATATCATGCAAAATTGTTGATCATTTTCTGTAATGGAAGGTCATTGGCCATACTTAATGTAATATTGTGTATAGTTTTCTGAATTCTTTTGAAACTCTGTAGTAATCTTTTGGAGATGCTCAAGCTTCTTGTTAGTCGCACTTTTAGCGAAGAAACATCGACTGGCTGCCGGTAATATTTTCGAAATCTTTTTAAATTCTCACCCTCTCTTCAGTGCCGTAGGCATGAAACAATTGGCTAGTTTATTATCTTGTGTATGCTCTAGTTCTACTACAAGATTCATCATTTCAACAGCGCTATTGTGTGGCAAAATGATTTATATTAATGTCAAAAAATATGTGGGGTCTAAAAATATTTATTTAGAAAAAAATTTAAATACAAAAATTATATAAAATATAAAAAGTTATTTTTTATATTATATATATATATATATATTGGAGTGATTTTATAAAGCACTCCACATATCTGAAAAAATCTCCTTTTACAACCCTATATTTCATTATTTTGAACTTCTTACCACATTAAGTTTTATACTTAAAATCATTAACGCAGGACCTATATTCTGAACTTTATATACAGCATCTAATTTATATTTATTTTTATTTTTATTTTTTAGGTCGAAGGGAGGGGGAAGATCTCCTATTTTTTATTAATCTAGTTGAACCCAATCCACTTGCATCAAACTGTAAATTGCACTAATTTATTTTGTAACTTCTATTTGTGATGGAATTAGGGTCATCTTTAAGCAAGTTATCTTTGATTTATTTTATAACCGTAAATGGCAGCATCTAATTTATTTATTTTATAATTTCGATTTGTGATGGAATTAGGGTCATCTTTAAGCATGTTATCTTTATGTGTATCAAAATTACGTTTTTCACCCTGGAGTTCGCGGGCCCGAATGTGACAAATTTCATAAAAAACTAATGAACTTTAGTTGGAGAGTGGATGTTATAATTTCAAAACAAATAGTTATTTGGGAATTTTTTTTTTTTTGAAATTATTTAAAAATAAAAATACAAAAATAAATCTAAATTCAATTTTTTTTAAAAACAACACCCGCTCGCCAGTTAACTGGCGAGCCGGGTGCAACGTCGGCAAACCTGTCCCGGACCCGGGCTGCCACGCTGCAGCCAGCGTGGCCACTCGCCTCTCACACTGGCGAGAGAACCTCTCGCCGGTCTGACTGGCGAGAGGAATGCTCTAGCCAGTCTGACTGGCGAGGGGATACCTCTCGCCATTCTGACTGGCGAGAGAATACCTCTCGCCATTCTGACTGGCGAGGGAGTCGCCACTGTAAATGGCGAGCGTCTTCGCTTACAACCCGATAGCTGCATTCCCTCAAGTCTTGTGACTTGAAGATTAATAAATCCATTAAAATCCATTAAAACCCTAACTCATAAATCCATTAAAATCCATTAAAACCCTAACTCATAAATCCATAACTCATTCCTAACTCATAAATCCATTAAAATCCTAACTTAAAGATCCATTCACATAAACTTTTAAATAAATTAACCAATATTATAGATTCCATTCACATTCAATATCAATATCAAATACAAACTCAAACATAAATAAATATTTTTAATTTCATAAAAAAAAATCGAGAGAGTATCCCCTGCATATATAATCAAACAAATCTGCGATAAATTATAAAACACACATATTCAAGTATAAAATCACAAATATATATACATAATGCATATCGACCATAATTTAAAAATATTCACAATAACTTATAATATTAATACAACTACAAATCAATCATGTTTCATAAACAGATTTTGGAGCTCGCCGTTTTCGGTTGACTTTCTCAAAAACGACATAATACCACGTCTCTCGTCGTGCGTGCTCCTGCCTTCCGGCGCATGCTTCCTGCTCCCTGCGATGCATGCTCCTGCTCGCTCCCGGCGCTGTGCTCCTGCTCCTCCGGCACGTGTCCTGCTGGGTTAAGCATGTTGGGTAAGATCTCAGGGTCAGCAGTTGAAGGTGCTTCGTAACTTGCGTATTGGGATGTAGATGCACCTTGCTCGTAACCAGATGAACCCTGATCGTAACAACTCATATCCATAGTATTCCCGCAGGATCCCAATTATACTGCGTTGTGCGGCTCATGAGAGTGCATATCAAATTCTGGATGCCTGCTGTTCGAGCTCCACCCAACATCTTTCATCAATCATAAATGCTTCGCCATAAGAAATCGGCAGGAGGTGTGGACACAAATAGAATAAATATCTGCACGTGTTCCGAGAGCAAAGTCGTGTAGCTAAGGAACATCTCACTAGACACACACTCTGAATGTATCCACTGCTGACCTGTAGGCCTGATATAGGGCTGTTCTCCCGCCATTTCGTAAAATGTTACGAAGATTTTTTGGAGCTGTTATTGTAAGAAACAATCATATAACATATAAATATTTGATAAATAGATGTATATCTTGTCAAAATAAAGAAAACGTATTTTGACAAGATATACATCTATTTATCAAATATTTATATGTTATATGATTGTTTCTTACAATAACAGCTCAAAAATCTTCGTAACATTTACGAAATGGCGGGAGACAGCGCTATATCAGGCTACAGTCATGCAGGATACATTCAGAGTGTGTGTAGTGAGATGTTCCGGAGCTACCACGACTTTGCTCTCGGAACACGTGCAGATATTATTCCATTTGTTCCACCACCTCCTGCCGATTTCGATGGCGAAGGCATTATGATGAAGATGTTGGTGGAGTCGAACCAGCAGCATCCAGAATTTGATATGCACTCTATGAGCCGCCCAACAGCAGTATAATTGGAATCCTGCGGGATATATGGATACAGTGGGTTACGATCAGGGTTCATCTGGTTAGCGAGCAGGTGCATCTACATCCCAATAGCAAGTTTACGAAGCACCTTCACTGCTGACCCTGGAGATCTTAACCCAACATGGTAACCCAGCAGGAGCACGTGCCGGAGAGCAGGAGCACGGCCGGAGGAGCAGGAGCATGCCATCGCAGGAGCAGGAGCACGCGCCGGAAGAGCAGGAAGCACGCACGAGCGACGAGACGTGGTATTATGTCCGTTTTTTGAGAAAGTCAACTCGAAAGCACGGCGAGCTCTCAAAAATCTGTTGAGATGAAACATGATTGATTTGTAGTTGTAATTAATATTATAAGTTATTGTGAATATCTTTAAATTATGGGTCGATATGCATTATGGTTATCATATTTGTGATTTTATAATTGAATATGTGTGTTTTATAATTTTATCGCAGATTTGTTTGATTATATATGCAGGGAACTCTCTCGATTTTATTTTTATGAAATTAAAATATTTATTTATGTTTTGGGTTTGTATTGATATTTGATATGAATTGTGAATGAATTATAATATTGGGTTAATTTAATTTAAAAAGTTTATGTGAATGGATCTTTAAGTTTAGGATGTTTAATGGAGTTTATGAGTTAGGAATGAGTTTAGTGGATTTTATGAGTTAGGGTTTTTTAGATGGATTTTAAGTGGATTTATGAGTGAGGGTTTTTAAGTGGATTTTTTAATGGATTTATTAATCTTCAAGGTCCAAGACTTGAGGGAATGCAGCTCTCGGGTTGTAAAGCGAGACTGCTCGCCAGTTTACAGTGGCGACTCCCTCGCCAGTCAGAATGGCGAGAGGTATCCCCTCGCCAGTCAGACTGGCTAGAGCATTCCTCTCGCCAGTCAGACCGGCGAGAGGTTCTCTCGCCAGTGTGAGAGGCGAGTGGCCACGCTGGCTGCAGCGTGGCAGCCCGGTCGCGGGGTGCACCGACGTGGCACCCGGCTCGCCAGTTTAACTGGCGAGCGGGTGTTGTTTTTAAAAAAATTTGAATTTAGATTTATTTTTGTATTTTTATTTTTAAATAATTTCAAAAAAAAAAAAATTCTACATATCTGGTCAATATGCAAAAACATTTACCAAGTTATATTTTTAAGGAGAAACATGCAATTTCGGGTGATTACAATTATTACTACTGACTCCCGCTAATAAAATATGTTGTCGTGTTCAAAGATTTCTAAACAAAATCAGCGAAAAACACTCGACAATTCAATAATATATTTATACACATATATATTATGTGCACAAAATATTACACCCGCACAAAATACCTCAAAGGATCTAAGAATCATTATTAATGATTATGAATTCTACTCATACCCATTAATCTGAGTGTTTTTTTAAGAACCCATCTAGAGTCAGATAATCAAATTTTGATTTACTCATACATAAACAATAAAAAAAAAATATACCTTGCCAATCGACATTAGTTCAATCAATTAACGGAACTAGATACTATAAGGTGACTGCGATCCGTTCTCATTAAGAATAGGTTGAAAGTTCGTATATTAGCATGCGTCAATTAGATTGGATCATTGGAATATCTTATCACTCCCTTAATTGTAAGTTAGAAATCAACAAATATATAGTGATATATATATATATATATAATATAATATATATATATATATAGTAATGTATGAAATTATCGTTGGTGGAAGTTCGTAATGCGTGAACACTATCCGTAGAGACCTCAAAAACTTACGGAATATTGGAACCTATTTATTCGTTATATATATACAATTTCCGTATACTATACTTATATTAGTTATATGATATAAGTATTCATATATATAGTATAATTAAATAATAATATATATATATATTTGAGATTATCGTGGTGGAATCTGTAATGCGGAAGCACGCCTCCGTAGAGATCTCAAACTTACGGAAAATTTCTACGTCTAGTTCCAGCCAACCATCTGAAATCTAATTACATGTATTTTATGAACAGTGGCTCCTGCCATGAACACAGAATTTTTCAAAATCTTCAAAAAATTCTAAAGGGGATTTCATCCCTTGCGGCGTCGAATTCGAGTGGTGACGCTTTCTGAAGCGGCCTCAACCGGTCGAGCTAGCCGCGATCGTGACAATCACATATTAGAAAAGAAAAAAAAATTAGACTTTTGAAAATGGGAAATGCCTGCTTGACACTGTTGAAAATTGAACCACGTGCACGGCTCTATAGAGCATCATGATATGCCATTCTTTTTCCTGATAATGGCAGGGCGGTTAAAATGACACAAGAGCTAGCTAGTTGGTTGGGGTGGGCGGCGGAAGCTGGTGGTGGGGAGAGGTGGAGGTGGCTCTGCTCCGCCTGTTCTGCAGAAAGTTTCGAAGGGATCTTTTCATTGATGACCCTGAACGGGGAAGATGAACTAGCGACGGTGTTTGTGGCGGCAATGGCGTAGCAGGAGACGGAGGAAGATGCACCGGCAGCGTGGTCGGTGGAGAAGATGAGCTTGTGCATGAGATTCTTTCCATCTCCCGTTGTGCCATGCATATGATTGTTCTCGCCTGTTTCCCGAAAAAAAAAAAGAAAAAAGAAAAGAAAACCTATTTTTTTAATTTATTCCTCAAATATTATGAATTAATTCAAGCAAATATTTACTATATCCTATCTAGAATTAAAAATAGTGGAGAATTAATGCAGGAATATATACCTGGTTCTCTGTGACGTCGCATACGCAAACTCGGCCTTCGTAGAAGATGGTCAGCTGCTGCTGCTCCGGCAACGTCGCCGGCGTCTGCACCGACGTCCATCCTTCAAACCTGCATAATTTCAAACACACATTAGAATCAACTATTGAATCTATTCGCTTCCAAGATTTGGACGGAGTTTTTGAATCGGTAGTACGTACCTGGGAGGCCTGGAGGAACTGATAGCCAGAGCCGGAGGACGTTTTCTCCGGTTACCGCCGGCGCCGGCGCCTAGAGAAAGCTTTGTGTCACAGTAGTCCACGTTCTCCACCATTATCCAATCTCCTTCGGATCTCTCAAGAACAAACGAATGAACTCCTTCAGATCTTCATATCTTGAAGAGGAGAGATTGTTTGGGAGAGGATGACGGGTATAAAAAGCATGAAAAATTACTGTAAACTTATTTAGATATTTAATTGTGGTATGATTATTAAAAACTCATAAATTAAAATAATAAAAAAAAGCATGAGATTCCTTCTGTAATATAACAGTAGGTTGACACCGGTAGCCTAACCGTAGGAAGTAATGCTGGATTAGTTCGGACTAAAAGTCTCAACAAAGAAATAATAAGCCTTCATTAAAATAAATAAATAAATAAATAAATAAAAAGAGGGAAGAAAAGGAATAATAGGACGACGTCTTACCCAACACGCTGAATTCAGTTGCGGATGCGTTTATCACATGCTGAAGATCCCCAACACGCCTCCCACAATCTCAACTGCTTTGCCTTTCTTAATTTTGGTAGTACGTAAATTTGGTCATTTTCAAATATTTTGTAATTTTGTTTTCTTTTTATTTTCCATTTTTTTTACTGTTGGTCTTATTTTATAATAAGTACAGCGACTTTATTATACACTAATTGCATCCATTCTTCTCGAAATTTAGGACAACACAAAGGTGTGCTGCGCTGCTCGTCCGTTCTTCAGGCCTGCATAATTTCATATATAAAATACAATTAATAAATGTAACAATTTCTTCGGTTGTTCTTACTCAATTCACTTTAAACATTTTCATGGAGGTTATGAATTGGAGAGTATGCGGCTGGGATGCAGGAGGAACTGACGTCCGGAGCCGGAGGAATCTTCTCCGGCAACCGCCGCCGCAGGCGCCTAAGAAAAGTTCTGTGTCGCAGTAATCCTCATTATCCACCTATTCAACGATTGTTAATCCCCCTTTCTGACAGTTGTGTATACCTTAGTTTAGAATTCAACAAATTTGTAATTAAGTATTATGTGCAAATACGATTCAGCAACTAGTTTAAGAAAGATATATTCTTTTTTTTTTTTTACAAACATGTATGGATTGTCAATATATATCGATATAAAAAGACGCCATTTTGATTTTCAAATTCTTCTCATCTTGCACATTCAAAGCACAACAGACAAGTAAAGCCGCTTTTGGAGTGCAGATCATGAAAATGAGAGCGACCAAACTGTGGATCTGTAAGGAAGAAGACGATGAGATCGGGGTAGGTGAGTATTTAAAACGTGGGATATTTTTCTGAGTGGAGCAGGTCGACGTCCTTGGCCTCGCGCGAGAATTATCACGTGCTGGGAAAAAAATTTCTTTTGCTTGCACGTTAGGTCTTATCTTATATTTTTTCCTTTTTTTTTCAATTTTCAAATAATATTTTTTTTTAGAGCTGAAACAAATTTCAGTTTAATAAAGAGAAACGTTATTCCACAAATCAAATTATTCCACTGTCTATCAAATTATTCACTGTCTATCAATTTATTCCACAAAATAATTATACTGCTGGTGTTATTCATTTAATTTCTATCTCTAAGTGAAATTCTCAGTTAACGTGTCGTCGCCGCACTTTTGATTTATGGTTAGTGTATGATTATAAAGTGTGAATATATCTACATTAATTTTAAAGTCAAATAGATATAAAATTAGACGTACAAGGCATTTCAGAACCAGATCATTTGGTGTATCTTATAAAAATATATATAGATGACCGAAAAGGGATCCAAAACAGTACATCCCAGTATATATTTATATATATATAAGTCTTTGTTGCACTAGGTGAGGCGTCGTGTCTCGAGCTAACTCTTTTACTAGCACCCGTCCGGGGAAAAAAAAAAAAAAAAAAAGTGGGAATCCTTGCTCTTTTTGAGCCACAGCCATATTGGCGCAGCACCACACCCCCCACGTTAACAAAATCAGCACTGGGATCCATATTATAAGAATGTAGTAAGATTTTACTGTTGCTACCAACCTAATCAAGCCTAGTTTTTCTTTGTCCAGACCTGGGACCGGTCGTGCAAGCACGGGCATAGTTTAATGATCGATAAATAGATTATATAACATTAAATTTAGATATGGTACGGGGCTGACCTATTGTCGTTCTATTATTATATACACTCACAATTAGAGCAATTTAGCAATTTTTTTAAAAGTATATTGATAGATATGAAATATTAGAGTTTCATATTCAAATAACAATATTTTACTATTTGTGAATGAAGAAAATGTGATTTTAATTTTTTATGTTTAGTACTGCTTTTAGAAAGCCAAAATTGAACAGCCTATCTTCAAAATACCATTTGTACCCATTACCTTTTAACTTTTACCCAAAACTCCTGTCTCCATCATTTCTTTTCAAATCCTATCATGCTGGTTGCTGGAGAGCCTAAAATTTTTATTTGTTATCCATGATTGCATAATGTCATTTAGAAAAATACATGCCTTCCATGATTGCATAACTTCCTAAGTTCAGTCCCAACCGATATTCTGCTATTCAAATATATATCTTTTATGAATGGAGACTCCTATCACGAACAGTGACGGATCTAAAAATTACACACAGAGGTATCAAAATACAATACAAGAAAAAAAAATCGACTATACATAATAACCATAGCTTTAAAAAAATAAAGTCGATTACACATAACAAACGATTACAACTAATATAAAAATGAACTCGAGTACATTATAATATTTCATTTTTTGCTTAAATGCAAAAAATAGAAAAAAATTACGCTGCTGTAGGGGATCGAATCTGCACCAACCCAAATTTTAGCACTTTAACTACCACTACGCCAACTTGTTTAGAATGAAAATATATAGTGCTAGTAATATACTTAGCTATAATATATATATATATAAGTTTTTAATCTAAATGCAGGGGTATCATATGATACTCCTTCATAAATGCTAAATCCGCCCCCGATCACGAAATACTGAATATTTTTTAAAATTCTGTAAGAGATTTTATCCCACGTGAATTTAAATCTCGATGGTGACGCTTTCTGAGGCGTCTTCCATCCAGTTGAGCTAATCGTGCTCTACAAATATGTTAGAATTAAAAAAAAAAAATTTCATCGTAAATAATATACTTATTTGTAATTTTGAAAATATGCAGGCACTGGCGTATGTCTCCCTATTCCTATAACGACGATGGATGGATCGTAATAGTGTTAGTGGTGTCGTACATTTGTTACTTTTATCATTCATGTCATGGAAAACATGGGTGATGATATGAAGTTATGACTGTTATGAAAAAAAAAAAAAGATGAATTGAATTCTTAATATTATGATGTCAGCTCTATCTAAACCACCGACAGCAAAAACGATAAATTTCAAATCTTATTCAAATTAGGATCCTTCCCAACAAAAAAAAAAAAATCCTTTTCACATTATTCGTAACTGTTCTTGACCGTTAATACAATATTATCAGTAGTATGTCATAGTATTGCTCGTATATATCGTAATATTGGGACCGTAGTATTTCCGATGAGCTATTTTAGTATTGTGATATAAATTATGATAGTTTTGCGAAATTAATATTTGTGTTATAGCAAGTGAAATTAGTTTTATGGACGAGTAATTAACTAGTGATAGTTGAGGGGCATTGAGGGGCTAAGACGGATGGAAAGGATTACTGAGCTCTTGCCTATCTATTACGACATTCCGCCGTCCATGCGGCTGCTTGACCTTGCCTGCAAAATATAACATGTAAAAGCAATAGAGAAAAAAAAGAAGACACAAAAAATAAACCAAACTAATCGGATTCTATTGCTGCAAAGAATCGACCATGTTTTGAATTTGGTGACTTACAAATGAGTTGCTCAGCATTTCCTTCAACTTCTATAGCTCTCTCTCATCATCTCCAAAGGAGGGGGCGGCGAAATATAGCACTAGATGGACGAAAACTCAAAAATCTCTTCAACAAAATTTTACTTTTCGTGCCATCAATTGTCTATTTACGAATATTAGATACGTATGTTTGTGTGCACCTCCTCACGTACGATGAAGTACTGTCGAAATAAAACTTTTATTCTCTAAAAGCAAGGTGATGGCACGTCGTATTGGATAAGCTTTTCGTATTCATCTCCAAAAAAGAGGGCGATGGGATGTCACACTAGATGGCCGAGAGCTGAAGAATCCTCTCTAATCAGGTGCACAATTTTGTATATCCAACTGCGTATTTACGATATGCATGTATGTTTGTGTGCATCTCCTCACGTACGATGAGATACTGTTGGAATAAAAATATTATTCTTGAGAAGCAAGGTGGAGATAACTGCCGCTACATTAATGCCGAATTTTCCTTAAAATGCCCAACAGTGAAACTAGTTTAAGCAGTAAAAAGAAGAGGAGCTACACTAAATATGGAAAAAAAAAAACTAAAAAGACAATATTGCACGATGTATTGTATTTTTTGAAACTATCGTTGTGGAACTTGGCGGCCTGCACAACTGAGCCGTGCAGGTCAGCCACCTGAAACCAGTCCGACTGTTTCGTGCGAGACGAGCTGGCCGGGCTGGCGCTCGGGCCGGCCCGCACAGCGGCCAAACAAAGGCAGCGCTATCAAACTGCATTTTTTCAGTAAAAAGCACCCATGTAGCCGGTCAGCCCACACGGACGCTGTCACGACGTGCCATAAGGACGAGCCAAGCCCAATGCTCGACGCTGCAAGGCAGAGCCTGCTCGGCCCATGCAACAGGCAGTCTGCACCGGCCTGTGGTCGTAGTGCAGCCCGCACTTCTTGCATCTCTATTCTTAACGGTAATCAAAATTTTCACTGTAGTTGGAGAATAGTTGGAGGAACATAGGTGGAGAGAGTTCACTGAGGAGTGCTTATTTTAGGTGCTTCAACTGGAGCACTCGCCCCGCTGCCGGCGACCTTACGACGAATGGCTGGAACGAGGAGGTTCTTCATCTTCCTCTCCGAGCTCTATTCATCAGGCACGGTCACTCGTGCACGAATCGCCGCCGCCATCCACCATCAAAACCTCCGTTTCCTCATTGGCCAACGTAGAAGCTTTGTAATCTCTCATGAAATCCTCAGCCCAGCACCTTTTCGTACTTTCTCTTCATGCATCACCACACGCCACCTTCCGCCGCCGGAGTGGCTACAACCTTCTATAGACGTCTCCGACCTCGCCGCTCCCCGACCGCTCGACCGCCAGCCCTCCCCTTGGCTCGACCGCGTCTCCGATCTTCTCATCTCTAACAGTAATCTAAAGTCGCCTCTTGAACCTGAGCTCAACAATTTCTGCCGTAAATTTCTCGTCAAGTTCTCCCCATCCTTCGTCTCGGTTATCCTCCGCCGCCAATTTCCGTCACTACCGCCTACTACAGCCTTGCGCTTCTTCCGGTGGGCGGAATCTCAGAGCGGATACCAACACTCTGTTGAATGTTACATTGCTTTAATCGCTACTATATCTAACGATCCACCAAATGTTCGACGAATAGTCTCTGAAATGATTGATCGCGGTATAATCCTTAATCGCTCATCCTCCACAATTCTTATACGATTACTTGGCGAAATTGGTTTAATTGAGGAGGTTCTGTGTGTTTGGAGGAGAATGAAAAATAGCGGAATCGAGCCCACTTTGCTCAGTTACAATTGCTTACTGGATTCGCTTGTCAAAGCCCACTTTTTGGAGTCAGCTGAGAAGGTCTTTGAGGCAATGCGAAATAATGAGCTTTTGCAGCCAGATATTATTTCATATAATACCCTTGTTAAGGGATACTGTCGTGCCGGTAGAACTGGTGATGCTATGCGACTATTTCGTTCTATGCCTGAGAGCAAGATTTTTCCCGATAAAATTACTTACTTGACTATTATACAGCGGTATTATGCAGATGGTGCAGTGAATGAGTGCTTGGCATTGTATCATGAGATGGTAGAGAAGCAAATCGAAGTGCCTCCACATGCTTATTGTTTGGTTATCAGTGGGTTGTGCAAAGAAGGGAAGCCTTTTGAAGGTTTAGCTCTTTTGGATGAGATGTCCGCTAAAGGGTGTACAATTAATGGGTCTACATATACTTCGTTAATTGATTCGTTTTCCAAATGTGGAAATGTGGGACTCGCCATGGGAATGTTTGATAGAATGAAGAGCGAGGAGCTCGAGCCCGATGAAGTCACTTATGGTGCGGTCATCAATTGTCTCTGCAAATCTGGGAAGATTGAGAACGCATTGCAGTGGTTTGAGTTTTGTAAAACGAATAACGTGCAAATCAATGCAGTGTTCTATTCTACCCTAATTGATGGGTTAGGGAAGGCAGGGATGGTAGAAAAAGCTGAGAAATTGTTCAAAGAAATGGTGGATGTTGGATTTGTGCCCGATTCTTACTGCTATAACGTGCTTATTGATGCGTTTTGTAAAGCAGGGCGGATTGATGATGCCTGGGTGATGTTCAAAAAGATGGAAGAATCAGCGTGTGATCAGACGGTTTTTACATACACCATTATGATTGATGGGCTTTTCAGAAAGCATAAGAATGAAGAGGCCTTGAAACTTTGGGATGCTATGATAGATAAAGGAATTATGCCTACATCTGCGTCGTTTAGAGTCCTTTCAATCGGTCTTTGTCTCTCCGGGAAGTTCGATAGAGCCTGCAAAGTGTTAGATGATTTGGCTCCCATGGGTGTCGTTCCTGAGAATGCTCATGAAGATATGATAAATGTGCTGTGTAAAGCGGGGCGATTTGAACATGCATGTAGACTAGCTGATGGGATCATAGACAGAGGCCGTGAGATTCCTGGGAGAGTACGAACAATGATGATAAATGCGCTGAGGAAAGCAGGGAATGCGGACATGGCTTTCAAATTGTTGCATAGTAAGATTGGAATAGGCTATGAGAGAATCGGCAGCATTAAGAGACGAGTAAAATTCCAAATTCTCTTGAATATGTAAATTTAACAAATCCTACTACGTGTGGTAGGAATATGTGCGAATCACTACCTCGGAATTGGCATTTTGGATAGACAGGAGAGATTCAAGGGGAAGGATAATGAGAGTTCTAGAGAGGGAGGCTAAAAGCATTATATATAGCTGAGGATAGTTGGGTGGCTGTGAATTTATGAAAGTATAGCACATCTAGACATGATAGAGTTGGATCATCAAGATGCTGGTGAAGTTACGAACCACTTTATATAGAATTTATCTCAGGGACTCCTTATTTGGTTCAGTTCCGTATGGGTATAAAACCCATAGCATAATGCAAAGAAGCAATTCGATAACAGAAAGGCTGTGAAAATCAGACACAAAAATGAAAGTTACAATAGACGACCAAGTTCAAATGCACGGAGTTGTTGGAAAATATCCAACGAAGTTGAACCATGAAAAGTGAGGAATTTCAATCGTGTAGAGGAAGATCACCTGCAGAACGCGTTGCTGACGGGCTTCCTTATTTTGTACATCAAGATCAGCTAACGATAGATGATTTGTCAATTTATGAGGATGGTCCGCCGGATCCTGTGCACCCGCATCCCTGCTCCCGCTTTCTGCTTCTCGATTGCCGCCGTCTATCAAGCCCAACATACATTTCGAGATATAGTATAAAATTTTCGGTGGCTCATTTGACTTATTTTTAAACATTTTTATGAGAAACTTTGAACTACAAAGTTATAGATTTTGATGTGATCTACAACTTTGTAGTTAAACATTTTTCTAAAAAGTGCCAAACTATGTGCCGAAATTATTATCAAAGTTTTGATCATCATTTCGACATATGGTTTGGTATTTTTTCGAAAAATATTCAATTACAAAGTTGTAGGGTCACATCAAAATCTATAACTTTGTAGTTCAAAATTTCTCCTAATAATGCTTAAAAGTAGATCAAATTGTCGAAAATTTTATAAAGTACAGAATATTGTACAAACTTGCTAACTTATTTGACCTATTTTAAACATTTTTTTCGAAATTTTAAATTACAAAATTTTGATCATCATTTCGGCACATGATTTGGTATTTTTTTAAAAATATTCAACTACAAAGTTGTAGATCGCATTAAAATTTATAATTTTGTAGTTCAAAATTTTCATAAAAATACTTTAAAAAAATAGATTAAATAAGTCGAAAAACTTATAAATTATCTCGAAATATGTGCTACGCTTGATGGATGGGGACGGCGGCGATCGAGGTAGCAGGAAGTGGACGCAGGTACAGAGGATCAGCGTCCCTCCCATAATGTCCCACCTGACTGTCTAAGATAATCACTTTTCATTTCTGTAGCGAGTATAATTATCTTAGTTTATGAGTATGCATATGCATCTAATTATACGAAAGACGAAAAGAGCTGCACATTTCCTTTGAAAAAAGCCCGTACATTTCCGTCGATTTCATAAGATATCCCGTCACTAGTCCTACCATTTATTTTCTTGTCGCAAATTTCTTAATGGATGTTAAGATTAGGGAAGAAATATGTTGATATCACATTCAAAAAATTGGATTAGGGTTCAACAAACAGATACGAATCCGATTTTGCAATGCAACTATAGAGGACAGATCGAAAGAATTTCCAATATTTGGAGGTTATAAGCAGGTTATAGGAACTCATTTCTGAAAAAAAATAATAAAAAATAAAAAATAACTATAGATAAAAGCAACAAATCGACTCAACCACTTCAAGACTTTTGTGTGGTTCTTGCAAAGAAGGAACAGTCGATAAATATACACAAAACTTGAATATGGAACACTGATTTCTTATATTTAACAGGTGCATGTTCTAAAGAAAGGGACAGCAAGGAACAAATGAACAGGCTGCCCGACCCTCACCACAAAACATAACATGTAAGGAGAAAAAAAAAAAAAAAAAAACCAAAAATGAGCCCAAAAAACCTAATTTTTCCTCTAGCAATGTTACATCCTTTATAGCAGAAATGCCATCTTCGATGGACGGCAATGCGTTGCAAGATAAATAAAGAATCAGCTTCTGATGGGTCAAAATTCACCATGTGTAGACCCTTCCAAGGCTCTGACATCCAGGTACGTGATTGTTACTATCAACAAGGATATTTGCTCAGCAACTTTAATTGCAAAAGCAGATGGACGATCAGGGCTGTTTCAAGGTTACACAGGTTTCCAGAGAATCGACCGGACTTGGGGTCCTGGTATGCTCAAGGCCACTCCCTTTGTAAAGCTGCTTCGAAGAATTGATCAACTAAATTCTCGACAAAGCAGCTTTGTGATGAAACTTTTTACCTATTACTATGTCTACAAGTTGTCCCTGTACAATTTAGTTATTCGCCATTTCCTGCAACTTCTGCAGCTCTTTGTCTCATCATCTCCATAACAGCAGCCCTACGCCTGGACTCGGATTGCTGCTGCATTCTTTTCAAATGTTCCCTTAAATCCCTAAAAAGATACTAAAACTAGTAAACGGAGTACAAAACAGTAAAAATAAAGATGGTAATACTAAAAAGACAATGCAGTACAATGTTAGGGGAATAGGGGGAAAAAAAATACTTGCAACGTGGCACACAACATCCGGGGTTTTTGCAAGCTCGGGCATGGAGCTGGAGAAGATACCACATCTTTTTGCAAAGAAGGCACCCACCGGAGGCGCGTGTCTTGCATTGGATACCATGACGGAAAAGTCCTTTCACCTTTCTGCAGTTGGGGTATTGGCAATGTGGAACACGGCACTGAGATGCATGGACCAGAAGATCAAGCATCTTACGAAGCTGCAAGACAACCACAAGACCAGATCAGCAAGAATCCAAGGCACAAAGATGTACTTATCCGTGGCATTAAATAATAACAAGGTTAAACAGAATAAGGAGAAGCCTAACTATTCGAAGATTTACTTTGATCATTGATGTTCATTAGAGATTAGAACAAATAAATTCACAAAAGCGTATCATCTCAGGGACTACTTATTTGGTTCAGTTCCGTATGGGTATAAAACCCATGAAGTCATAATGCAAAGAAGTAATTCAGATAATCAGACACAAAAATGGAAGTTACACTAGAACACCAAGTTCAAATGCACAGAGTTTCTGGAAAATATCCAACGAAGTTAAAACCATGAAACAGTGACGAATTTCAATCGTTTATAGGAAGATCACCTGCAGAACACGTTGCTGACGGGCTTCTTTATTTTGTGCATCACGATCAGCTAGCGATGGATAATTTGTCAATTTATGAGGATGGTCGGAACCACCATTCTTCTGATAACAAGAATTGCATACATCATAATCTGGACAGACTTCACAACGCCATCCCTGACCAGCTTCAACATCATTACGACACACATTGCAAGTGGAAACATATGCAGGCGCAGTGGGATTGTGGAGATGATATAAAACCATCATTGAGGAGTGCTTAGCACGCCTTAGGGTATCATACTGATAATGATTTCCCTGACAAAGACTGAGGAAAGCCTGCCTGGTATCAAAAAATTCACTCTCTAGAATCTCATCTTTATCCTTGGTGTCCGCGGGCACGTCAGTGATTTCAACCTGCTCGGAATTTATATATTCAGTGGCCTAGATCAAACAGACAGCATAACAGTAATATTTAGAAAGCTGAAACTCACTGGAGAAAACACATGCTTGTCTCTACTATTTACAGGATGCCTCTCTCTTTCTTCAAGCCTCTGTTCTGCACCATAGCACCTGCAGGAAACAAAACAAATAAGGTACTTCTCAAAATATACATGCAATAAACGATCTTGCAATAATGAGACAGGCTGAATAAGATATGTCTCCAAAATGCACTACTCGGCACAAGAGCCTGAATAAAACTCTCTACCTTTAAGACATATCACCATTGCGGTAAGAAAACATGCCCTTAACTCTCGGACGACAAAAACCAGACAGGAGAGTAACTGCCCTAAGTTGCAAGCTAAATAAAGCAGACATCATGCAATAGGACCTTTAATTCTTATGGCGACATCTCTTATCACTGGTCATAACTTATTAGGCTTAAACTGACAGAACTATCCACTTGATCTCCAGCTACTTTATGAATGCTCTTTTGCTGCTAATTCGGTACCATTAGGGCTCCCGCACGTGTAACTGTATGCTCCGAAAAGAAGGGTGGACGCAATTGCCTAATCCATGCCACCACACCCTGCTTTACAGGAGGTGGTTTCCATGCCTCGAACCCACGACCTTTCGGTTGTAAGGCTAAGGCATGAGCTTTTACCACTCAACCAGGTTCCACAATGCTCTTTTGATGTAAAGTAAACCATATTATCTTTACCCAATAACCAAGCAACATCACTACAACAAAGCAAGCTAAAGCACAACCTATCAAGAAGGCATTTCTGGTAATCCAAACAATTATATTTATCTTGAATCACAATAAACAGACATACAAAATACTTCCTCCATGATGAAAATAAAATTTATGCATGCAATTTAAAAGGAAGCAGGAAATTCAATGATAGTGATAGTACAGGGATTAGTCTATAAGATCCAAATGAAACCGAGGGCATGATTTCATGCTACTAGAGAACTTCAATAACAGGGACTAAAACCAGAGAGTCAAAACCATGACCACCACAAGAAAAAAGAAAAAAGAAAAGAAAAAAAAAGAAACCAGCATTCAACTTGCTTTCTCTATCACATAAGACTTTAACTTGTGCAGTTCACATGAATAAAGTCATGTGACTTGCAAAAGCAGATCTGGGATATTTGTTTTTTAGAAAGAAACACCGAAAGATGATCTCTATTTGTTTTTAAGAAGGAAACACCAAAATATAACATCTCAGTGGTAGGTTTATGGCCATCATCAGTGGTGCCTTATCGCCAACCTAGACCAAAAGAAACATTAACACAAAAGCAAAAAAAACATGACACTTAGTACAGTCAAGCATAATGATACTCAGAATCTTCAGAACATTATGATGAGTGGTAAGTTTAAGCCCTCAGTTCGTCTCAAAGAAAACAGATAATGCTGCTTATGAAAAAACACAAATAGACTATGATGAGAAGGGAACTTACCTATCACATAGTTGAAAATTTTTGCACTGCTTGCAAACCCATCGTGTGCCAGATACCATTAGGATGCAACAATGTGTGCAGGCATGCTGCAAATGCACCATAATAAAATCTTCCTTCATGGGGTATATAGTTTCACCAAGCTGCACAAATGCATTTTGTCAATTAGCTCAAATCACCTCACTGCGTTTTCTCCATTTAATAAAATAATCCTACATGCAAATATGCAACTCAGCAATTTTATACATTTGGACAAGCAACAATGACGTCTATGCATCTGCATGTTAGATCACATCTGAGAGGATTCTACTAAAAATTAGACACACTGATCTCATATAGAAATTACCAACATGGTAAAAAAAGATGACAAGACGTGATTAAAACGTTGCTCAATAACCTTTTGCATTAAAAGAGCGTCCTTAGAAGCATTGCCAGAAAGATCCGTATGACCTGCAGCCTTTAGAGCTCTTTTAGTAAGAATCTTCTTCGTTTTGCCTTTCTTCAGCTTACTTTTGCCATCCTCTTCAAGCTGAAGTTGATTAATCATATCTTCTGCAGCTCCTGGCCAATAATCACCGTCGAAGTACGGTAAACGAGACGCTGTTACCTTAGCCTTGCATTCACCCATGCTCACAAAGAAATGGTCATACAAATTGGTCAATTCTACAACAACATTCTCGTTTGAAGCCTTCCGAAGCATTGCCAAGTACCTATATCATGAAAGTATGAGTATGAAGATTGCATAAGTTATTGATCTGTAAATGTATGCAATAACTTATATATGCAGGGTATAAAATAACTCACCACTCCCGTAGCTTATCAGACTTGGGTGTCTTTTGAATCTCAGGATGGCAATACAAAATATAATCTTCACCCTTGAGAGGAGGGCAAGCCCATATGTAGCAACTGGTAAAACCCCTTTTCTTGCAATAATCAAGATATCCTATCTGATAACGTACAGAAAAACCGGCATTAGTCTCATCAAAATTTCCCAGAGGCAGTTCATTACAACTACATGTTGAAATCAAACATAAATAACACCACAGCCTAAAGCTAAAAGTAATTAAAAAATTGACAAAATAAAAAACCTACATCTTACCAAAATTTCATGGTAAACAACGGTACGGAGAGCTTCTCCAGTTACTGCTTTTATTTCAGGTCGAAAATACTTGACAGAATCTAGATAGGAAAGATAGACACGGCGCTGATTAGGAAATGGACATTCCGAACCAAATTCTTGGACATACATGCCAAAGAGGCAAACTTCAACACCCTCTATCTTCTGAAATAGCAATATAACCTGGAGAATTCCAGTTAGATATTGTCAGATCGCAATTTACTACCACAATTAAGAAGATACAAACAAACTATTAAACTCTATTTAGCAAAAAGATTCTGGGACTGCAGCACCATAACTAGCACAATGCATAAGATTTAAAAGGATGGAGCTTCCTATACCTTTGATTTATATGGAAATTCTGTAGGATAATTTTGTTCCTGAAATATCTCAAGAAACCGCTGCTTCACCTCCAGTTTTTTATCCACGGATGAAACAACTCTGACAACAAGCCCATCAGCATTAGGTACCTAATGCAGAAAAACAATCAAAATTAAACCTGTAGTGCACGTACATCTTCATGGACCCTTAGAACTACTATGAACGAATTACAGCTTAACAAATCGAAAATAACCATAGAACTTGTGAAAGAACCGCAAGAAAGCTTTATTTCATTTTTAACAGAAAAATTAACAGGAGTTCATATGAAGTTGCAATAAGCTGTTAAGAGCATATAATGCTTCTAGTGTGTGTTGCTAGGGAATTACTTAGAATAAAAAACAATCAGTTTTTAATGTGAAGATACTAGAAATCACACCAATCTTATCCAAAATAAATATATTAATGAAAACAGTCCATTAAGCTAAACCATTAATTGCCAAAAGGATTTATAACCTTCTGCATTGACAGGTTGTATTAGCACATATTACATGGCCGCATAACAACAGCAACCCAGTCAAGTTCCGCCATGGCGGGATCTAGAGAGGGTAGATGTCCACAGCAATACCCCCGAAGGAGGCTGTTTCTGTAGGACTCTCGGCCTGAAAAAGCAAGCACACGGGCAAGCAATCACACAGGTCCATAGGACCGATGTCTTGTAAATAAAATTACCTCATCAACAGCTTTCCCAAAATACTTTGCTCTATCTTCTCTCTCCTTCTTTAACCTCGTAAAAAGGCGTTCTTCTATGTGGTCACTGAGTATAGTTCTTGGCAAATCTTTTGCACCAAGAACTGTGGACTGGGGCAAGGGCACACGTTCTCCTCTTTCAACTTCTTTTATATAGCAGTTTGGGCAAGTATACTCTGCCTGACCACCATCATTTCTCCGTCCATTGAAAAGAGCACAAATCTGATGTTGCCACGCTTCACATTTATCACATTGAACCCACTGAAAATAGGGGAAAACACTGAATAAAGTCTAATAAAGCAAACCATTTCATGGCCTCCAGCAAAAAGAAGAAAATAGCATGACTAGATGTTATGCATAAATATAGTAAATAACTTTACCCATTCTTCAGTTTCTTCATCATTTTTCTTTTTCTCAAGCCTTGCTTTCTGATAAGAAGAACCATCTACTTCAATTGTGTCCCCACGTGCGTCGTTATAACAGGGAATGCAGAAATAATGACGTGTATCACCACTGCCTATGGTATAGTACATTGCATTGCGCTTGATGCGAGCACCACAGGGCGAACAATAAATTGGGGGAGGTTCAAAGGTGAGTTTTTCCACGGCGCACAATTGACAAGAGTTCTCATTCATCAGACGTTCCATTGCTTGATTTTTTTCAGCCTTGGCTTTACTCTGTGGAAGGACAAAAAAGACCTTACGAAAAGTAGCTCGATTTTGCATTCGAGAATGCTAATTTAGACAAACATAAAGCATGCAAAAGAAGGCTAGAAAATTGTACAAATGAAATTACTCAAGGACAGTTGACCTTGGAGAATAAACAAATAGCTAAAAACACAAAACTAAGATCAAATATAAGAATAACAAGTAATAAACTTGCAACAAGAACTATATACCCAATACGGTCCAGCTTGATTCTAAAGAAATTCATCGAGTTGTGGTTTTCCTGATAAGGTAGGGGAACGACATATACACATCTTAAGAGAAGCAAAGAGCTCATGCTAACGTTTTAGCCAAATGAAGACTATTTTCCCTTTTAAATAATAAAATGGTGATATTAAACAAAAAGGATGAAAAGGAATCTTGAAATTAAGATTTGCGGACACAGACAAGCAGGAGCAAAGAGACGTGACAGGCTGAACGCTTTTAAGAAAAGAAAGATTAAAACAAATAAGTCACAATAAGCCTACATGCATTCCCAAAGTAAATGGAAGTATCCATGAACAAGATACCTGTCCGACCCACCGTCTAAGGCCACGAATGTGCTCTCTAACTTGCTCTGGAGTAAATAGCTCAGTCAAGGATACACCTTTTATCTTTGGCTTCCCCGACTTATTTCCAGTAGCTGGATCAGTTTGTGAAGTACTTTCTTCCTGTTTCATTTCTAACTTTGGCTGAACAGATTCTGTCTCAACCAGATGTTCTACTTGTTTCCTTTCAACTTCAGCTTCCATTTTAGGAGGTTCAATAACAGGCTGTGCAGCATGAAGATTCCCCGAATTATCCTTATTTTTATCAGCATTTGCAACTGCAGCTCTATGTTCCGAATATTTTAAGGAATCAAGTTTAGCTTCAACAACCTGTGACTTAGCAGGAGCTGCTATGTTGGGCATTTCCAAGGGCTGCTGCTGATGCTCCATGGACAACTGGGGATGCTTTATACCTTGCATATGAACTTGAGAGGGTTCTGTCTTGGAAACAAAAGAAGACGAATGCTGCAGTTTTATTCGTTTTGAAGATGCTTTCACATCATTATGAGAATCACTGAATGAAGCAACTCCATTTGAGGCTTTATTTGTATCTACAGCATCATTTGTTGTCACAAGGCCATTTCTAGAGCTTGGCACACCAGTATTAGACAAAACACGATTTTGTGCCTCACGTTCTAACCTTTTTCGCACAGGCATGCAAACTGGACAAGTTGTAATTCGGCAGGTTTTATAGTGATTAACAATTTTTTTGGTATTTAAACATCGCGGATGACTACATTTGGGTGTTTGGCACTTCATCACATGTGCTAACAAATCCTGGACAGTTGAGCAGTAAGCTTCAGGGCATGCTCCTTTTCCATATGGACAACTTCGGGCATGAAACAAAAGTAAAAGCCACCTCACTTGTTTGAAATAGTCCTGCTCCTGCTTGGGATTTTGTGGTCCAGAGGATAACCCTTTGAAAGATTGCATAGTTGCAGAATTAGGAAGAACACATCCTTCAGAAGGAAGACAATGCTGTTGAACTTCTTCTTTGATCTTCACTTTTTGGTGAAATCCGTCCTGAGAATGCTGTGAAAACGACAAACTATTTTGTTGATGCCAATGACCCTGCAACAGATGATTGGTTTGGGATCCATTTGAAAGACTAGAATTATTATTTGGCAGGTCATTGGGAAGATGCTGTGAATGCTGCACGGGAGGATATAAATCCTGAAGACTAGATGTATGCGCAAGCAAGTGGGTGCCTTCCAAGTAGTCACTCGAGGTTCTCTGAAGGGGCCGATTCTGAAGTTCAGAAAGATTAAGCTGCTCGTGATCGTGCTGGATTGGAAAACCACTCTGAGATTGAATGGAATTCTCCGAAATTAGCTCTCCGCCAAAATCGGAAGTCACTGATGCTTGCCTGGAAATAACAGCTGTGTTGCCATGTTGTTGATACTGCATGCTCTGCTGTTGCGGCTGTTGAAAAAATTGTGTATATGTTTGACTTGGGTGTTGAGATTTCTGTTTTTTAAAATTTTGCATCTGATGTTGTGTTCGCATCATATGTTCTTGACTTGGCTCTGCAGGTTGGAAATTCATACTATGGGAGTGATCGGACATTTGTGAAACCATGCTTGGAATCTGCTGCACTGACTGCAATCTTGCATACTGGTTCGCCAAACCTTTACTTTTTGTCCTAGAGAGCATATTTGCACGATTCATAGTGTAACCACCCATTGGAGATGCAACAGATGATGCAAGATCATACATGTTCTCATTATCTGTAGAGACACACAGTAAGATATTCCATGTTTTCCCAGGGAGAAGAAATTTCATGAGAACAGTTGAGTAACAAAAAGTGTTCTACTTTCAACGAAAGTTTTTCTACACAAACAAAAAAATGAAGTGCGACAAAAAGCATAATGAACAGTGTATGCATATAAATTGCTAAGAGCATGACAATACTCAAATAAGCAGATATGTTTAGCGGGGAGGGAAGACAGTGCAAAAAAATTACTTGGTACTGTCTGTTGGTGATGCTGCTGATCAGGACGTTGCGAAGGTTTTTGGGAATTACCAAAGGTAGCTGTACTCGAGTACTCATCTGATGTCATGGACCCACCAACAAAATGCAAGTTATTTCCATACGATCCTATACCCCCATTCATGACCCCATTTGAAAGCCCATACGAAACTTTGTGCTGCATATTAGACCTCATTCGGGCTATGACCTCTCCAGGATTTTGCAACATATGGCTGTTCTGGCTGCCACCATACTGCTTCACCTGCTGTTCCTGTGGGACAGGAGCAGATGTCGTACTAAATATCCCAGATCCACCTGAACAATCAGCATTTACTGCCAGTGGCTGCATATTGTTTAATCCTGGTGTTGGAATCATCTGACTTGGTTCTCGTTGTAGACCCATTGATGATACAACATTACTGACACCACCACCAAATCCAATATTGGAAGGCATGTAGCCATTAACAAATGACCCTATTAAAGAACACAATTTAAAACTTGCAAAGGAAATAAAAAATTACAAAGGCATAAAAGAACTGCATAAAGCACTTACCATCAAATACATCAAAAGAGGGATTGTATTCCATACTAGCTAACGCATCAGGACGTAAACCACCCATACTTGTTGGTGCAACTAAAGAAGCATTGCTGCTGGATATCATCGAGTTGTCTATAGAATAGGAGGCTAAAGAGTTCGCATTGCCACTATGAGGCATACCAGGTGCAGGGATCATCATATATAAGACAGACGAAGCAGATGTTAAGCAAACACTGCTCAGCTATCTTTCAGATCAACCTTCAGAAAACCATGAAGATGCTGCTCCACGATCTCCATTGCCATATTGCTAGTTTTTTTCCTGATTGCAATTAACAGTCATTCTTCAGAGAAGAAAACTGATGGCTGAAAACTAAATGGGATTAAAGTTGACAGAATAACATGTCCAACATTCTCTGATGCACGGACACAGAGATTCAGCATTTCTCAGAGATGCTCTGTTATTGACATGGCTGGGACACGACATTTTTTTTTAAAAATATTTACTTCTCATTTGCAATAATATAAGGATTAATAACCATAAATAGTATAGTAATTAGCAAAGGAAAACAACAATTCTCACAAAACTAGAAAACAGAGCAGCAACTGATATATTGTATATCATAGTTGAAGACATTTGCAACAGCAGTAATAATAAGTGATGGAATATAAAAGAAAATGTAGGACAAGGGCAAAGACATAAACTAATATATATTGAGTAGACATATAACAAAATTTTGTAAAAAAAAAAAAATGGTAACAACTAGCAGAAATATGATGCAATTATAATATTGAATAGACATATAACAACAGAAAGTAACAGTTAAATTTGTTAATACAAAATTGAATGAGGGCTATAATTTTAATTACTGCTTAGCTAGCTACAAGAAATAGATTTATCAAATTGATACTTATGTCAGAAACCATACCTCAAAAATATTGAGACAGGTATCATATACTTTCTAACCTTAACATTAACTAGTTTCAACCACAAATTCGAAGCGAAGTTACGAGTACGGGCCACGGAGAATATATAAATCCGATTGAGAAGTTAAGATTCGAAGGAAAACTAAAAAAAATTACCCCCACACCCAGGAAATTTGGTTGAGAAGATGTGGAGGTGTTGGAGATGAGAGGGCCGCCGGAGATGGCCGGTGAAGAAGCGATGGCTTCAGATTAGGTGACGTCGGTGGAAAATTGGAATTTTGATTTTGATTTTGTTTTCCTCTTTATGCTTTATTTTTTATTTGACCGATCGATTTCTCGCCGGAGAAGCCTCGATGATTTATTATCAGACGGTATCGGGAAGGGATATCGGGGATTAGACCGCCTTGAGATCAAGATCTAATGCGATTATTCAGCCCAATTGGGCCGATCTAATGTGTTCAGCCCATGCAATTGCAGTACGATGGTTTGAATTTTGCAAAAATAGTAAGCAGAAAGCGGAAATTTCATATTAACCCTAGATTGTAAAAACTGTAATATAAATCAGCCATATCTTGAAGTTTACGCAGGGTTATTTGTGACTATTACATTATCATTTGTAGAAGATTTAAATATAGAAAAATAAAGAAAATATATTTTGATATGATTGATAATTTTATATATAAAGTGTTTCAAAAATATATTTTTAAATAGAATTTTGAGTTTTAAAATTTTAGCGGATTTAAAAACTAATCCGCTAACTGACTAAAACATTAAAGCGTTAAAATATTTATTTAAAAATATCTTTTAAAAATTTAAACATAGAATAAAAAAAATTTAATAATTATATAAATTATATACTTAAAAATATTTCTAAATGAATATTTTAGATCGTGAAAAATAACCAATAGGCTTATTTTAACATCATTTAGGAGGTATTAAGTTTTCCATGTAGAGATCAATCATCAATGCAATGTTCTACTCTACCTTAATCGTCGAAAAAGCTGAGAGGCTGTTCAAAGAAATGGTGCGTAGTGGATTTATGCCTGCATGATTCTTATTGCTCTAACGTGCTTATGGATGCGTTTTGTTAAGCCGGGCGGGTTGATGATGTGCGGGTAAGTTTTCTTTTCATTTTCTTAATATATTGGCCGTCGAATTCGATTTTTATTCTATATTTTGATCGAATATTGAACAATAAATAATAGATCATTCCAAGAAGTTATTACTGAAATTTAAGCTCACGATCTATCCTTAATAAAAGATAGACTGTGATTAGTGTTGCAAACCGTGCAGGCCGGTTCGGTCGGCAGCCCGTCGAGCCGAACAGGCCGAATTTTTTTTTAAAAACTTATATAGTATTGTCCACATCGTGCGGGCTGGTTTCCCCAGCCCGCTGCTTGATGGATCTCTTCCTAACTGTGATCTCTTTCTAACACCCAATCGGATTAACACATTGGACCAACGTTGCTTGCTTGACGGATAAGGCTTTAAACCAGCTTTCTTTTTTTTTTTTCTTTCTTTTAAAGTCGTCAAAAAGGAAGAGCCATAGCTTCTAATATTTATTAAATTGTAGTACGACTGGCAAACACATCAAAATGTAGGATAGTTAGTGTGAAGATATCTCCAAAACCAGTTTCTAAATGCATCATTATGATTAATTAATGGGCTCTTCAAAGAAGCATGAGACTGTAGAGGCTTTGAAACTTTGGGATGCTGAGATGTTACAGTTGACATCTTGTGGAACAAAGGCATCTTGGCAGCTATAAATTTTGAGTGATGCTCATATATCCCAAAAAACTCACCAATAATTATAAAAAAAAAAAAACCAAAAATCAAGGAATGACCCCTTGTAATAGGATCACCCATGCAATTTTAAGATACATTTTATTTTATTATTTTTTTATCTATAGTGAAATTTAAGGTGGATCAATGGGTGCACTAGCATTTTCAGTAGATGTTATAGGTGACACTGGGTGTTGGGGTAAGTAAACGTTCTTAGAAGTGGTCAGTAGAAATATTTGTATTTGCTCTGTGACTACCTATCTTCGTCTGATTTCATTATAAATGTGACGAGGAACCGTTTTTACATTTTAAGAACATATATGGTTGATATAATGTAAATTTTCCTACTTGCCAGAAATCTGTCAAATTCAGTGCTTTTCCATATGCAAATCGTCCATTTATTTTATTTTATTTGTTTTTTTTTGAACAAAAGGACCACCTGCAATGGTCACAACCTGAAAAAACTGATTGTCTAGGTGAGAGGAGTACCTGAGTTTCGGTTCATCCAGTATAACACCCCTCACTCCCTTTCCTAAGCTAGACTTGCATAGCTCTGTTCATGATAGAGGATGAATGCTGGAATGTACCATGAAGTGGGCCTTATTTCTCCTATGTCCTGCATCCATAAATCACCAAATTTTATACATATTCCTTTTTGCTATTTAAGAAGGCAATTCTTTTGTCTGTTACGATCAGTTTATCTGCGTAGGATCAGTTAAAAATAAGAGCAGTGCAGGCGAGTGCATACAGCTATTGTAGACTCCATATACCCTCCTTGTAGATTTTGGTTCAGAAAATTTTTCATGAGTTGTTAGTGAAGCAAGCAGAAGTGTAATTCTCTAAAAACAGCTTCTGACAATGATTTTGCACAAGCATCGTGGTTTCTTCTTCAAAATGATTTAAAAAGGCCACAGGAACAAGGCATCTCAAGCCCCTGAAATCAGCGAGGTATGTGCCCTCTGTCGGAGAATGTAATTGAAGGAGCGAAACTACGATACTCAAAGACGGAACTACCATACTGTCAGCCTCAGCCTTCAAATTTTTGCAGTGCTATTTCAAATCTTTGAGGTCGATTACTGCAATAAATATACATGTATTGGACCATCCGACGACCAGCCTCATTTTGTAGGTCTTTTTATGGGTTCTGCTCGTGTTTTCGGTGTAATTCAGAACATATATAACATCAAACAGAATATTCCATCTCTGCATCAGAATTGGAACCTTCATACTCCGAGAGCTCAGTGGTTCTGAACTCACCAGCAGAATTACTAAGCAAGAATTTGCTCTTAACCTCAATCCAACTCTTGCCTAGTTCTTTCCTTGCTCCCCTCTCTCTCATCAATCTTCTGATCTTCACAGCATCATCCCACCGACCGACTTTCTTATAAACATTTGCTAGAAGAACATAGCTGAGGTGGTAAAGCGGCTCCAGTTCCATCATCTTATTCGCCACCCGTTCTCCAACATCTGCGTTCGAGTAAGTTGCACACGCGCCCAGCAATGAAGCCCAGAGAGACGAATCATTTTCATAAGGTGAATATTTTATCAATTCCTCAGCTTCTTCAAGTAGACCCACTCTGCTTAATAAATCAACTAAACAACTGTAATGCTCTAGTCCAGGCAAAATATGAAATTCTTCAGTCATAATTCTAAAATACCGCTTGCCCTCTTCCACCAAACCCGTGTGCCCGCAAGCAAAAAGCACTCCTATGAAACTAATATAGTCAGGTTTAATCCCTTCCTTCACCATTTCTTCGTACATATTGATTGCCTCTTCCGCTTTGCCATTCTGAGCAAATCCGCAAATGAGTGAATTCCAAGTAATCAAATTCCTAACCTGGATCTTAACAAACACTCTGTTCGCGTAATCAACAAGACCGCATTTTGCGTACAGATCCACAAGCGCAGATTCAACCACAACATCACTCCTGTAACCCGTCTTCAGGAACTGACAATGCATTTCTTTGCCATGTCGTATACTGGCAAGGCCAGCACATGCACGGAGCACCATGCTGAAGCTGTAGTGATCACCGACATTCCTCTCCATTTTACGGAAGATGTTCAAAACCATCAAATAATTGCCGTTCTGGCAGTAACCTCCTATTAAAGCACACCAAGATACAGTGTTCCTACAAGTCATCCTATCAAACACCTTACAAGAGTCTTCCATAAGCTTGCATTTGGCATACATATCAACTAAGCTGCTACCAACAATTATATTGTTGCTAAGCCCACTTTTGATAATCCAACTATGTGCTTGCTTTCCCTGTTTTACTCTTCCTAAATTACCGATCGCAGTAAGCAGACTCCCGAAGGTAAAATCATCGGGGCAAAATTCATTGTTACATTTTACTGTAGTTACTACCATTGAGCGAAAGAAGCATAAAGCTTCCTCATATTTATCATTCTTTGTTAATGCTGAGATAACTGAAGTCCAGCAGATTGAGTCTGGCTCAAGCATTTCTTCGAACACCTTCAGTGCATCGCTAATGGCAAAAGATTTGCCATACATGTCTATCAAGGAGGTGGAAATTACGCGGTTGGCGGAGAAACCGCGGCGGAGTATAATCGAATGTATAGATCTGCCAAGGGACAGGTGGCGGGGCTCGTCGGAGCAGGCTTTCACGGCGGCGGATAGCGTGAATTCGTTAGGAATTACTATGTTGTCGGGATCAGAGATCATACGGGCGAAGATTCGGAGGGCTGTGTTGGGAAGGTCGAGGCGGAGGTGGGCGGCGATGAGGGAAGTCCAAGCGACGACATCACGGTGTGGAAGGGAATGGAAGAGGCGGTTGGCGGCGGAGATGTCGGAGGAGAAGCGGAGGTAGAAATAGAGGAGTGAATTGGAGACGAATCTGTCGGCGGCAAGGTTGGATTTAACGGTGTAGGCATGTAACTGTAGGCCCAAGGAGCAAGAACTGTCGAGTCTGGTAGCGCATACTTGGAGGAGAGAGGCGTAGATTACGGCGGCAGACGACGACGACCGTGGAGCAGAGTCGAGAAGGAAGAGAAGGTTGGAGTGAGGGATGATTGGTGAGATAGTGGTGGTGTAATGGCGGCGACTCCAGTGAAGGAGTGCATGGCGATGACTGTTCATGCGAAGGAAATTCGAGAAAGAAATAGGAAATTCACATAGCAACCCTATTCTGAATGCAAATGCGCCTGCGATTTTCAATCTATTATAAATCAATAGTTATTTTAAAATTTATGTAAGAAATATTTTATCAACTATATAAAAATTATTTAAAATAACTTTAAAATAAAAAAAATAGATTATTGACATAGAACTATAATTTTTATATTCAAAATATTTTAAAAAAAAATCTAAATAGATATTTGAGACTTCAGAGTCTAATTAGAATTTAAAATTAATCAGCTAAAATTTTAAAGTTTCAAAATATTTATTTATAAGTATTTCTTTTTATTTATTGAATGCAAGAAATCTATTTTAATATAATTTATAATTATTATATCAAATTTTTTTTAAAAAATATAATTTTAAATAGGTATTTGTGAATATAAAAAATAACATGTTAAATAAAGAATGCATTCGTAATAAAGTTTTAAGAAAGCGGCTAATATCCAAGTCTTTCATTTGTACATTAGTACAATATTTTTTTGTCTACTTGACATATTCTAAAGAATTAACTTATAATATTATATATTTTATTTTAGTAACAATTTTATAATTTAAACTTTTTTATAAACTATTTAAATATAGGTTTTAAATGAATATGATGCAACTAATTAATTTTATGCTGTGAACAATATAGATTTTTTTGCTTCTACAAATTTACAAATTGAACGCCTATCTGGTTTTCAAATCAGCTCCTATTTTTCCCAAACCTTGTTCCAATCAACCTTCAACAAAAAATATTTTTAAATTTGTCCTAATAAAAAATTCATAAATGTTCTAAGAACACTAGTAGTTTTATCAGTAATATGTTGCAGTATTTAATTTGAGTATTGCGAAGGAGCTATATTACTGTTCGACCTGGACAAATTATGTTGCTTTTGTGATATAAATTATATTGGTGTTGAAATTTGAAGTTTGTCTTATCATAAAATAAATTTAGTATTGTAGAATCTATATATAATCCATATATAAATATATAAAATTAGATAATCAAAGTTATTACACAACGTGGCATCTTAAAGCTTTTGATGTGTTATGCAGTATTTATACTTTTTTCTAAAAAGCCAAGTTATATTTATATTAATTAATAAGAATTTTAAAAATTATATAACTAATTTAAAGAATAATAAAGATCCAAAGTAAAAGTTAAATAAAATATAATAACTTAATTAAAATTAATTTATTTATTTATATAACAAATTTATCTAAATACAAACATAATATTAATTGTATAAATATAATAGAACAAAAAGTATAATATTTTAATAAAATTATTATTAATTATATAATATTAATTTATAAAATATTATAAAGGTTTGTAAATTTATTTATATAAGTAATTAATATTCTATATTGCACAAATAAAAATTAGTTAAATTAATAGTATCAGTTTAGATAATTTGAGAGAGAACGTCAAAGGGCTGTTGCCAGGAAACCGAACCTTTAGTGCAAAAAAATAACTTATTGGGCCTTAACGGAGGACTATTGGACACTAAGGCCCTGTTTAGAAGCAGAAAACAATTTTCTGTTTTTCATTTCCAGTTTTCTTTCTGTTTTTTTGTTTTACTTTTCTATTGGAGAACTCAGAAAATATAAGAAAATGTGTTCAGATTATAGTGAATAGAAAATAATTTTCTATCTAGAAAAATGGAGATAGTGTTCAAATGAATCGTCAATTCCAAATACAAAATTGTAAGAAAAAGAAAAACATGTTCGAATTACATGAACTTAACAAATTTCCATAAAGTTTCAAAAATATGGAAAGTTTACAAACAAGATTCTGTAGCAAAACAAGATTTACAAATAATATTTACGGGCAAGATTTACAGACAAAGTTTACAAACAAGATTTCAAAAGATATGGAAAGTTATAATAAATTTCCATAACTTTTCAAACAAAATTGATGATGAAAGTTTCCAAATATATGGAAGTTACTAAAAATTTCGAAATATACTAGTTACAGAAAAAAACCTGTATACGGTGATTGCAGGCAGCACACACCTCCTTGCTTCTGCAGAATTATTTTTAGGGTTTACATATGAAGCTATTTAAGGAAACTCGCACAATAGAAAATCATGTTTTCTATTTGGAGAACCGCGTTTTCGATTTAGAAAATTGATGAATAAAAAAATTAGAAAACATCAGTTACTAGTTTTCTAAAGTTAGTACAAATTTAGAAAATTAGAGAACCGCGTTTTCTAATTTTCCAAATAGAAAATTTTTCAATTTGAACATAAAACTTCGAATTTTCTTCTCTATAGAAAAGTTTTCTAAAAAACAGCCTAATTTTTCAGTTTCTGAACAGGGCCTAACCGTCTTAGTCACCGCGTTTAACACTCTTGGGTATGTGATATTTTTTTCCCCCTCGCAACCGGCGGCGTTCCCCCTCTCTTTCTCTCTCTCCATCCGTTAATCGTGCTGTCTCCGCCTTCGCAGGTTATTTATCCGCGCCCTTTGCGCCACCGCGGTGATTAATTCATCTCCAATTTAGTATTCAATTTTTTCTTCAAAAATAATTGTGCGGGATCATTGATCCCAGTGGCTATATAGTGGATCCGCCCATGTTTGGTGGTGAGAGTGAAACTAAGACCAAGGTACTGAAAATGGAGGAAAAAGAAGCTGGCAATGGCATTTATGCAAGTAATGCTGTTATTGATGGTATTTCGGTAGTTGATGTGAATGCAGTGGCGGAGCTAGAAATATTATCTAGTGGGGTCAATAATTTAAAAAAAAATTGATACCATACGTATTTATTAGTTATTATTATAATATTATGTAAGTTATATTTCTTAATAATCTTTATAAGTTGTATTTTCATTTCGTATATTTTAAAAATATATCAATATTATTTTTTAAGCTAATATTGTAATACACACATATATTTATTAGTATAACATATTAAATAATTAATTCTATATTAATACATTAGTAGTATAATTTATATTTATAATTATATCAAATTAAGCAATTAATAATTTTTTTTGTCTTTGCAATAAAACTATATATTTATTAACCAATATAGTTATGACTAATTAAATATTATATTAATATTATTTTTTATTCTTTTTAGCTATGTATTGTAGTTATACATGTAAGATAAAATACAACAATAATGAAAATTATTTATGAATAAATATTATATAAATATTTTGGACAAATAAAAAAAAATTGATGAAATATTGATGAACTATATATTCATATAAACATTAAAGTAGAGAAAATTATAGTCAAATATATGTATATCTATATAAATTTAAAATAATTGTCTTTATCTAGTAGTAAAATTGAATACAACTATAGTTATAATTTTACTGACGTAATTTAAACTTGGGCTAATAATAGATATTTCAGTGAGATTTAAAACACACACACACACACACATATATATATATATATATATATATATATATTACACTAAAATAAACAATAAAATATCTATTGCATATTAAATTATTGCTCAGTTACAATAATATTTGTACTAATAAAAATTTATTTATATAATATACATAAACTTGAACGATTTACATAAATGACCCAAATATCACATAAACTTTTAAAGTGTTAATATTTAATATCAAGTTTACACACGAGAGGGGGGAAGATACACCATGTAATTTTTCATTCGAAAACGTATAATATCAATAATAAAGTTTTACGATTCGCCACAATGTAATAAATAGTAAAAAATTTTAAAATCAAGTGGGCCTAAAAAAAGCACCAGAGCCCAATTATCTTTGAAGCTGCAATCCTCTATTTAAATCAACCTCCTGCCCTGTCTCAGCGACTCTCTCCCGTCTCCAGAACATTTTTTGCGGCCTAAATCTCCTCCTCCCCCGATTGCTCTGCCTCCGGCTTCCTATCCCGCCGGGGAGCGAGGTTTGTATCACCGCCTTTGGCGTCTTAGTTTCACAGCATTTGAGTGGGGGCAATTGACCCCACTGGCTACATCGTGGATCCGCCCATGTGTGAATGGGAAAGTGGAAGTGAAGCTGGAAAGATTGTTGATGCTGTTGATGGTATGTCTATAAATAATGCTGTTGTGGATGGCGTGTCTGCAATTAATGGAGGAAATGGAGGTGAAGCTGGAGACATTGATGATGTTATTGATGGCGTTTCTGAAAACAATGCTGCTGTTGGTGGAATATCTGCAAGTGTGAGTGCTTTGGATGGGAAAAAAGGTGATGAAGCTGGAAACATCGACGATGACGATGGAGAGTTGGAGAGTAGTGATGATGACGACGGCAACGATGAGTCATCAAGCACTGAATCATCAAAAAGTTCGAGCAGCGAGGATGAAGATGAAGATGATGATAGGGAAGAAAGCATGGACAGGGGTGCAGAGGAAGTTGAAGATGGCGAGATAAAAGAAGCGGTTGCTTTCTTGAGTGAAGATGATGACGAAGAAGTTAAGGGGCCAATCAGGTCTAAGAACGAGGCTGAGGTAGATTTTTTTTTTTTATTGTACTCTACAATTTTGAAGTATGACAAGTGTTGTTATGCTGGTTTGTTTAGTTTGGATAAAGATTTCAGTGGTATTTTAGGTAAGAAACTAGCTAGAAGATCCAGTTAGTGAGGAACTAAAAGAAGTCCTCACAAGGGCATCCAGGACACGAAGCTTGAAAGTCTCCAAAAAGAAACAAAAATCGCCCTTTCAAAACATGCATAACATATTATCATTCTCTTTCTTTTTTTTTTTTTTTCATTGAGAAAATTAATATATTATCATTCTCACAAGAGCATCCAGAATGACATACCAGAACACTGTGGTTACAAAGTTTTTATTTACTACTGCAACTTCTTCTAGGTTCATCTTAGTGCTACTTCTAGGAGTGACCTGTCGATAATAAAATGATTCAAGTTCCCTGTAGTTTTAGAAATGAGTTTGAATGTGGAGCAAATTAGAATGATGAAATTATTCTTACAAATAAGCCTGAATGTTGGAGCAAAGAATGATTGAGTTATTCTTTCGTTCATAATTAAGGTCAAATGTTCTTAAGAGTCTTGGATTGCGAAAGAGTATCTTGACACCAAGTGAGAGACAGTGGTCTCTTCAATTTTTATGAAGCTAGGTGCTGTTATATGATTTTCATTGATGAGGTAGTCTCACTTGCGTGGTCTTTGTTTTCCCTTGGCAATTATGTTTGTTTTTTAACTCAATCCATGACCTAAATAGATATTTGAGTCATATTTGTTTTCATTTTCTATACTTAAGTGCATGTGAGTAAATTGTTGTGTGTGTGTGTCTCTCTCTCTCTCTATATTGCGGTTACTTGTCTTTATTGTTTAAAGAGTTCTTTATCTATTCTTGCAGCAGTTGTTTTTGTTTGAATGAGCTTTGACATGGTCATGGCCCAATTTATATACTCATGAATACTCTTGTTTTAGGTACTTCCTCCAGTGCCACAGATTGAAGTGTCCTTGGAGCCGCATCAGCAGATGTTACCTGTTGGTTATATTTCTTCTGTAAGGCACCAAAAACAGCTTATGCCGTTTATGCGTTTGCTCTTTTTTTTTCTCTGTTGTTTTTAAAAGCTTGTTTGGAGTATGAAAATTACTGATGCACGGTTCCTCTCTCTAGTTTTGGTCATGCATGCAAAATAATAGTCTCATTTAATTGATTCCCATGCATGTTGGACAGCGGTTAGATGCATCAGTTTTGACTTTTTTGAACTGCCATGGATGGAAGAGTTGCCATTGCATTGCAGAGTTTTTGATAGGCTCATCTCTTTCTTTATAGATTGACTTGTTTATTGTCTTGCTGACAGCATATACGAAGAAATCTGAGACTCATCCTTTTTCGCATTTTAGTTTTCCTTTTTACAACATTTGAACTGTCTTAGTTGTTAAACTGGGTTGGTTTAAAGTCTAGTTGAGCCGCTTCTTCTGCTGAGCATTGAAGCTGTAAACTCAGTTCATTGTTGGGATTGTTCAGGACATGCAAAATTGGTTATATACTGATTCTTTTGTTTTCAGATTTTGGAAGACAAGGTCATTGTGGACGGTTCACTGAAGCATGATCCTCTTAATGAAGGCTCCATTCTCTGGATGGGTGAAAATAGGTCCCCTTTGGGCATTGTGGATGAAATTTTTGGACCTGTAAAGAACCCTTATTATATTGTTAGGTATAACTCCTCGAAGGAAGTTCCAGTTGGTATCAATATAGGTACTGGTGTCTCATTTGTCAAGGAGTTTGCAACTTGCATATTCAATGAGAAGGAGCTCTATAAGAAAGGCTATGATGCTTCTGGGAAGAATGATGAGGAAGTTGATGATGAGTTTGAATTCTCTGACGATGAGAAGGAAGCAGAATACAAGAGATCTTTGAAGCAGGCAAAGAGAGGGGGTGATGATAAAAGGGAAAAGGGTCAAGAATATGCTCCTGATAAGAGGAAGTCCAAGTACAAGGGTGTTGGGGTTCATAGAGGCGCCTGCTCATCTTCATTTGCGGCTCCAAGGAATGTGGTGAAACCATTATCAGGTAAATTGCCTTTAATGTTGATCTCTGGAGCAATGCGAAGTTGTTGGTACATTCAAAAGCATGTCGGGACCGATAAACATAGAAATTGAGTTTAGTGCTGCGAAGCATTCTCTTCACACTTTCCACTGTGTTTCTACACGGTTCATGAGTCAAAATTGCTGGCACCGCTAGAAGTAACTCTAATGTTATCTCTGAAAGTGATGTGGTAGTGATTGATGTCTCAGTTCATCTCGTATCACTTAGAGATAAATCTCTATAGATATCACTAAAAGTGATGTGGGAGTGATTTATGCTTCCGAACACTTCAGAGACATCTCTATAGATTAGTTTAGAGGTGCCTAGTTTATTTTGCTCTATTGGTAGACCTGGATTTCGCAGTTGACCTCACCTTTTCTTGCATCTGATTTTGCAGGATCTACTTCCAGCTTTTCAGCGTCAGCAAGTCCACAGGTTCTGCCATCTGGGAGTGGTGGTCTCTGCAATATTTCTCCTCAGTCTCAACCGCTGAACTCAAATCCTTCATGCTTCTCGGTATCAGTACCTCTGCAGCAGCTCAACCTCGACGGACCACAGTTTTTACCATCTCAGCCACAGTTAAACGTTCCCCCACCGCAATATACGCCACAGCCGAATCCTATGTGGCCACATAGTTTCCCACCTCAGCAGCAGCAACAGCTGAATCCGACGTGGCCACATGGTCCTCCACTTCAACAGCAGATAAATTATGCTTGGCAGAATGGATTATTAGCCCAACAGCAAGTGAACGCAATGTTGGCGCAAGGAATGCTTTTACAGCAGCAACAAGCCGCATGGCCTCAGGGACTCGCACCATCGCTGCAGTTATTTGGCCTGCCTGGTGGATATAATCTTGTTGCCCCACAAGGGCTTCCTATGGGAAATTCAGGTAGCGGTGGTGTTCCATGTGGACCCGAGCAGTTGATTCCTAGTTCTGGAAGTCCTGATGCTTTTATTTCCATGGGACAAGTACCAATGCAGTTTAACACAGGGCATGAACAAAATCCAAGAGCATCTTTTAATGAACCGAGGAATGAGAATCCACAACAAGCTACTGCTCTGCGGGTTCAAATAGGTGTGAATCCCCGTCCACAGTTCAACATGGGGAGGTCTTCTAGAGGTGGCATAAAGCCGTTTGCGAGGGGTGGTCGCCATACCTTTGGCAGAGGGAATCGACCGCGGGGTACGTAAATATGTATAATACATATTTTGTTTGGCATGGAACTAATTAGCTGCTTGTTATGCTTCGGTAGAAAAAACTTTTGAATTTGACAGCAGTTTCTTTCTAGTATTTATGCATTTTTTCAATTTGTGGAGCTTAGGTAAGAATACATGGAAAGAGGGGATCTAGATAAACCAATATTCATTTACAAATGATTTTAGGAGACTACAAATTTTCCTATTTACATAGATGAATTTGTTAGATGATTATGTTGGCGACGATATATCATCTTCGTCATACTCCTCCCCGAAAACTCTGTTTAGGATCATCGCCAACCTTACGCCACCTTGTGCAATTCGCTTTGCAACTATCGGCAATCTTGAATTGAAGTAATCATCTGAAATGCCAAGATATTTTGTCAGTTGTATCCACTGTTGAATATGATAGTTTCTTGAGATACATATTTAACGTAGTAGCCATCCACTGATAGGGTTAGTTAGCTCCTATTCGGTAATTAATTGGGTTGGCTATCACGTCAGCCTGAAGCCCATATCATGAAATGTGTGACTCACCTTGGAGTGTATCGCCGGAGGTGACTCCTCTGTATCCCCATTTGCAGGCTATGTTTATGCTTTCTGTTGCCCATCTGTTATTCAAAAATTCACAGCCATATCAATATTGTTATGATATTATATGAGATCTTGTCCCGGCTGAAGCAATAATGAGCTTACGTACTTGTCTGGGCAAGAGGAGAGATCCTCGCATTCTTCCCAAGTAGACACATCATCTTCCCAAATCCCCTAATCAAGAAGTTCCAAATCAGATAATTGATATCTACATGGATACGATAAAGAGCATTTGCCATTATCAGGATCATCATCAGAGCTAACATTCTCACGGGGCTAAAACTTTCATCCTCCTGTGTGGCAGTTAGATCTTGATCGGCCTAAGCTCAACCGGATCTTAAAACAACAGCGACCGAGATATGTGGGAGAATCTTTTTATTATCCAAGAAGATGCAGAAAAGAGATGTCCTAACACTCTCTACAATATGCTCTATTTACACCAGTTCCTAAATAATTATAACTGATGTACAATTAATTACATATTAATACTATCCATTAAATTGCTCTCAATATTATCCACTATCCATTGAACCATGTAGCTCATGTAACTCCTTTATGTGGCAGATTTATGATGGATATACCCATCAAATCTGGTCGCCTACGAATCCGATCATAATCTGATTCGCATGTTGGAATTTGGATTGCATATCTAGCCTGTCATGGACCTTACTTGTGACAACGTGGCATCAATGGATGTGTGCCATCTCATGATATCACATCAGCTGCGGTGCACATCCAGACCAAGTGATGTGCTGCATTTTACTGTGAAAGATGCTAAAGCACCAAAAAATTTTTGCTGGACTCTCAAAAGTCATGCATAAACTGAACACAAGAGCTGCATAAAAAAGTGAAGTGTGGGATGTTCAAACTGAACTTAAACTTAGTTTCTGACTGACATTTAGAAGCTGTAGCATCACTTGATGACCCTTTTTTAGGCCTTTTTTTTGGGTTGAATAAATAGACACATGAAGTAAAACTCACTGTAGTAAAGTTACTCTGAATCTCTTCTTGGAATAAGTCCATGTCTTTGCTGTAGTAATCCTTCATAGCAGTGAGGATTATATCTCTGTCCCAGACCTATTCATAAAGGAAAAGATAGAAGGCAAAAAAAAAGTTTAAATTCGAGTTAGAGGGATGCTTAATTGTCTATAACATGTTGGATACTGGTTTTCTTACATGGTGCAGATTAGATTTGCGCCTAAACCAGCGCAACTGAATCGTGTTACCGCCCGCATCGCTCGTGAATCCGACATGCATTGGCTGCATATAACAAGATTATCGGAAATATTTTCAGAAAGATAATTAGGAAGAAAAGACAGCTTGACATCGGTTTCGCTGGGATCATTGAGAGGATCCTTGGAAGCTGACCTGATGGATGTCACCCACGAAATGCGATAAGAACAGCAAGGCTTCTGTAAGGTTATCTGTGGAAGCTAAGTCTGTTTAACAAGTGCTACACATAATATGACTAAATAATACATGCTTTGAGCTTAAGCTTTGAGAAGAATCAGTTATTTCATATGATAAATATAGGGAAAAGTCACGTATGAATATGAATCTATTTGCAAATCGGCCTCTGATTTGAAATTCTTTACAAATCAGCCTATTTTTCAAAATTCTTAGTAGAAATATTTTGACAACTATAAATAGTTTTGGAGAAACTTTAAATATGACTAAAATACATTTCGATATGGTATATAATTTTTATATTCAAACTTTTTTAAAAAAGTAATTCTAATATATATTTTGAGTCTTTAAAGTCTATGTGGGTTTTAAAATTAATCTGCTAATCCGTTAAAATATTGGAACTTCAAATTATCTATTTATATATATTTTTTAAAAATACTTTGAATGCAAAAAAAAAAATGATCAATAATTTTTATATTTTGATTTTTTTAAAAAAAAATATTTCTAAATATTTTCAGAAAATACTTACACCGGCGATCGGAAGTCCCTTCTTGGTAATGCAACAGCTGCGAAGTGAAATTCTTGATGGCGCCGGCGACGCACATGTCCTCGTTTCCTTTGGAATCACGGCAGTCCCCTGCACCAAAAGGGTGGAGAAATTTAGCAATAAATATCAGGCATTCAGCCTCTTCAGATATGTATGGGAGATGGATGGTAAGGAGGAGCTTTTAGAGTAAATGCAAGTTAGCTTGGAATAGGCGTGACAACGAGTCGAGGTGCTTACGAACTCGAACTCGAACTCATTTCAAGTGGGATCGAGCTCGAGTGTTGTTGTACTCCAAATTCTAGAACATATTTAAGCTTAATTAATTAAATAAGTCGAACTTGAATATTATTTTACTAGGTTCATTGGGCTCACAGTATAAACAAACTTTTTTTTATTTTACTCAAATGCCTTTGTTACAAGATTATTAGAATGAGTTCGAACTTGAGCTTGACTGTGCAATCGAGCCGAGATGGAGTAGAGTTTTGATAAATCGAGCTTGAGCTCGAGCTAAAATAATAGAGCCAAGTTTAAGCTAAGTGGCACTCGGTTTATTTTCGCTCCTAGCCGATTTCGAGTATGAGCTCGACTCGCGCTCGGCCTAATTGACACAAATAAATCGAGCTCGACTCGCGCTCGGCCTAATTGATGCAACTACATTGAATTCGACTCGAGATAGGCTTGGTGCAATCGAGCTGAGCTAGATTGAAGTTTTCTTGAATCGAGCGAGAAGCTCGTCAAGCTTGAGCTCGAGCTCGAGGTCGACCAAAAAAAGTAAGCCAAATTTGAGCTAAGTAGTACTCGGCTCAAACTATGCTCGTTTTTACTCCTATCTTTGAACACCAGGTAGAGCACTTTTGATCAGCATAAAGCTCTCTAACTAATGCATGACTCAATACGAACTCAACTTCTTGGTTAAAGATGAACTTGATTGATTTTCGGTGGAAATTATGGGAGCTCTAGCCTTATTCGTACTAATTCTAGTAGATGTGGCTGCTTACTAGAGTAGTCAAACGAACAATCGTCATCAGGCGTGTCAATGAAGTGGAGGGGGCTCGTCCACCTGTACCGATACCAATGCCGAATTTGATCAGGCCACGCACAAAGTGCTGACAGGTCGCCCTCGGCGTAACTGGGTAAGAGGTTCTGTACTGCTTCTGTAGCTCCAGGTTCCAAAAGATCCTGTAACAAAAAAAAGGAGGTTATTTATTCCACTTTTTAACGAAAAAAAAAAGTTGTTCTTGCTGTTCTTATAATCTTCCTTTCAGTAGAGCTGCGATTCGCGGAGACTAATTCCGTTGATTGATCATAGGTTTCGGAAATAAATTTTGTCAAAAAAATTACAGCTTTATAAAACTTTATCAAATAAGGTCTAATTTTTAATAATTTATAAATTATTCTAATCCACACACACACACAGATATATTTTTTTCAAAAAAAAATTGATATAAAAAATAAATTTTGGTGTGATCTATAATTTATATATTTATTATTATTTTTTTTGTGAAAAAAAAATTCAAAGTAGATAGTTTGATATTCCAAAATTTCTGTAAAATAAGTAAAGATTTCAGAGCTTAAACATCTATTGAAATACATTTTTTGGAAAAAAAAAAGTTATATAAAAGTTGTAGAGTATATCAAAATCTATTTTTTTGTATTCAAATTTTTTTCTAAAATACTTATACATATGTTTTGGCTTAATTTAATAATTATCAGAAACATATGAATTTATTTGAAAGAATGATATAAAAGTAGGAACTGATATGTAATTATTGCATCACAAACAACACTCCGAGTAAAATTAGATGTGTCGCAATATATTTCGCCTCATTTTAAAAATAAAAGTAACTCTTTTGTGCTCATTTTATCCTGACACATTCTTACCTTTAAAGGTATTAATATTGTTTTTTATTTAAGACTACATATTGTGGCATTAGCAAATTGTAAAGTCAATGTATCCTCTAATAATGTCAAACAGATAGTAAAATTCAGTTTTATATATTTCTACTATGTGGACCTGAGCTATCCTGCAGGTCATGATGTGGCCCTCCTTGCTCCATGACCGAGCTCCTGGTATCGTAAGAGCTAATAAAAAGAACACGAACGTCGCCAATACTCTCGCAGAACCACCTCTGATCGTCGCCATTGACTCGGAGCTCATGCGCTTCTTGATCTATTTGATTTTGGAATCCATCGAGCTTAGCAAGGCCTACAATATATAGAAAAGAATAAGATTTCATGCAAGTTATGTTTTGAGTGCAAGTCATGAATTCCTCGATGAACTCCTCGATCTGCTTTCCAAACCCAGAAATAAAGGGAGAAGATGGAATATGCAAAGGCATCTTCCTGACTTGTGTTTATGGATACAAGCAATGTTAACAGATTGAGTACATAACTGATGAACTAAAGAGTTTTCAGTTTACACACAGATGAACTGAGATTTCGGTGTTTATGGATCTAGCATTTCTTTACTTGGAAAGAAAATTAACAGCATGACGTGAGGGGAATGTGAACCTATTTCTAACAAAGCAAGTAATCTCTAGCTGTTGGTCGTTTTATAAGCCTCTCGATAGTCGTTATCAGATTTGATGGTTATTGATTCCTAATATATTTTCCTTTTTTTATAATTATATTAAAAAATTATGCCGTCTTTTTTAACAACCATCATAACATATAAATTTACGAGTAACACCTAACATTATTTTGAAGTACATGTATTGTTATTATTATCCGTTACTCGGTTCAATCCGGAAGAAAACTTAGAAGAAGAACAGCCCTCCTCTTCTCTACTGGTAGCGGCGTGCCGCTGTCAAAGTAGGCTCTTTCTTCCCTGTTCTCTTCGCTGAGCACCTCCACGATTCGCTCCTCCTCAATCATCTCTGCGTTCGATCTCGTTTCCTTATCTCCCGCCAGCAAAGCGCCTTCGTAGAATCGATCTGTTTTTGCGGTTCACGCAATTGCGCTTTCTGACCGGAGATGCTGCTCCGGCCGGCGTCTTCATGCCATTTTTGGAACGTAGCTAGGGATCTGGTTAACAGTGCCATTTTTGAACGGAGGGACTAGGGAGGCTATAACACCGAACAGGGTTGTTCCAGCCACTATATTAATAGTTCGAGGACCAATGATGCAATTTAAAGAAGAAGGAAACTTTTTTTTTTTTTGTCTTTAAAAAAGAACTATATTAATAGTTTTTTTTTTTCATTTTCTCAAAAAAAAAAAAAAAAAGAAGAAGGAAACTGAAGCTAGAGTGATTGAGCGGCAGGATCATTGGATAAAATGCGGCCGGGTATTTGATGTAAATAATATAAGTTACTCAATAGTATAATATGCATTTCTAGACACTAATTTCACTTTTAAAAATGATGCATCTCTGCATACAAATTCAACATTACGACATGATTTAAAATTTTGATTAAATTGTGTGAACATCACAACTAAAAGATAGGATTTTCCTAAGGTATGTCCTATCTATTTGTTCCAATTAGCATGACGTCTCATCGATCGCCTCTGCGGACCAGCCTAATCAAGACTTCGAATTCGAATGGAGGCGTGATGAAAACCATTTATAATTTATACGTCCGCAACATGATACTAGATGAGAGGTTTTGAGCGTCAAGCGCACTGGTGTTCAGTATGACGACTCAGTGTCCGAGCTGCCACTGACTAGCCTAGCTTTGGCAGTGGATGCAATGAACGCTGTGCGGTACGTGGTGGTAAGATTCCCACTCAGGCTTTGGGTGCTAGTGGAAGTGCAAGTGTTGAACGATATTTGCATTAGTTTTTTTTAAAAAAATATTTATACGTATTTGTTTTGATTTGATTTTGTAATTAATAAAAATATAGAAATTTATTTGACCATACTTTTTGATTTTTTAATCTTGATTGCCGAATTCGGTTGCTATCTTACATCTCGACCGAAGTAACGATACCATCCCAACCAGGTATTATTGAGAATCAAATCCCTAATCTATTCTTCATGAGATATAGGTCTTTGTTCTTCTTCAACATCCAACTCTGTTAACCAACTGGACTAACGCTGGTTGGTATTTGACCACAATTTCTCTTATATATTATAACGCAGTCATTAAATGTTGAACAAGCTGGCTGATTCCAAGATCAACTTTGATTTGTCGAATGTTGGATTAAGCTTAATATTCATATATCTTAACAATTATTCATTTGACCCGTACCAGTCCAATTTTATGTTATATCAGTATTGAATGTAGAGTACATAACGGAGATCAATTAAAGTTCAACAATATAAATTAAACAATTTGGAGGAGCACTTCAAAGGAAACAACTTTTATTAAATTCAAACAACAAAATTCCTACAATCGGAGAAAAGCTCCATTATTCAAAATGAGAAAGGCGTGTTAGCTCAAGGGAAGAAGGCGAGACGAACGTTGAGATCAAAGAAACGAGGCCATTCCAGCTCTGTCACGTACTACGTAATTGGAAGAGGAGAGGATTCAAACCAGATATTGATGACAGAGTGTAAAATGTAATATCAAGCTGCTAACAATATGAGATTTGGAATCAACCACACCAAGATTTCAGATTCAAAACTTAAACTTTTCCACAGAGTCGCGGCAAATAACCGCCGTCCAGCCAACACCTTACATTGAATCGTTAATATCAACTCAACAAATGTCAAGCCGACACGTGGCATGCTGGAAAGGAAACCATGCTTCCAACCTATTGAGACGAGCGGCTAGTAACGGCATGCTGGAAAGGAGAAAAGCCGAAAAGGATGGTTACTTTCCGAGTATTGCATGAAAGGAAACCCTAAGAGAGTTTTGCGGCAAATTCCGTAGGAGTAGGGTTTGGTTTAGATGATTAGGCGTTAGGATGCAACCATGGCCTACCTCTTATGAAGGATAGCTCATGGTAGGGGTGTGCATTCGGTCCGGACCGAACCAGAAAGTGAACTAGACAAAGAAGCAGACCGCAGACTGGACCGGTTTGGATCGAACGTGCTAGGCTAGCCGCGGCAATTGAGTTAGCCGCTACAACTGGATTGGCTGTACGATTGGATTTAAAGTACAATTGGGCTGACCGCGACCTTGCTTCAAACCGATCCTCGGTCTGGCTCGATCCAGGACCGAAAAAACTGCGGACTGAACTGATACCGAATTTATACCGGTCCGAACAGAACTCACCAGTCTAGTCCGATTTTTCGGTCCGGACCGGCATACGCACATCCCTAGCTTACGGATTTGATTTCTAGCAAACGTGAGTTAGGAGGGACCACTATGCGGCTCCATTTCTAGTCAAGATTTAAGATAGAAATCGAACTCAGCAGTCACGGGCCCAATAAAATAGGTGGCTTACATCGGCATCACAGATGCTATCATATCTAACGAGAGAGGGTGATTTCAGATTGGTATATTGATGCATATCATTCTTGGATATTTCCTCATAATAAGTAAATTCAAATTTTGCATAGGATAATACTACGTTGTCCGAAAGCTTTAGTTCAAAAATCTATTCAAATATATTTTCTCTTATCTTGGTATATATATATTTACACATCCTGAGACAAAAAAATATATTTAGATAGATTTTCAGACGAAACAGTAGGGTATTGTATCATTTTTCTTTAGCATACATAGCCACGAAAAATCAACGAAAAAAGAAAGAGTGGAAGAAAACAGAGGAATTAAATAAATAAATAAATAGTCACGCCTCGAAATGTGAACTTATCGCATATTCTATTCGGAGAGCGACTAGAATATTTAGAATTGAATGAGAAAATGAAGAATATGCATGTAATCTATCATAATATTAATATAAATAGCTTTCATCTTTCAGCAAGGGGAGAGGATTCTTGTACCTCCCATTGAAGATTGGTGCAGTATTTTCACATGGGTTTTCCATGTTAAAAATATCTCATGTCTGTCATTGTGTGCTTATTTCTTCATACAGCTCTCTACATTAAACAGATAGTTTAATAATGATCCGTCAGTGTCCTCTAATCTTATCTTGTCTTTGACATTACCACTATCTGCCTAACTCAACTGCTTTTTAATAGGCCTCGGATTTCTGGAGTAAGAATTATTCATATATAATATATTGCATATGTACATATCCATCAGTATAATATTTTTTTACAATTGACGAAACAAAAATTCGAATATAAATAGAAAAAATTTGGTTTCTATCCATCCAGTACGACACTCCGTCACCCTATACATCCTCCGCCAAATGACGAACTAGCACAAGACATCTCAAAAGCACGGCAGTTCAGATTCGTGCTCAGTGGCTTGATTGCTGCCGACACACTTGCTCTTTCGCAAGTATCGGTTCAGAAACTCCGTGTCGTAACACATAACTTGACATATAATAGTTTTTTTTTTTCCTCAGTAACCAAACATACCAGGTCAAATCTCAAAAAATAATGTAAATCAGATATTCAATTCAGTTTTTCAGTCCAACACACAACAAACTACTCAACTTAAAAGCCATATTATATCAACTTAAAACTCCTATTTTTCTTTAGAGCAGGACAAAAAGATTACTGCTGGAGATCACTCGTGGCGCCATTATCAGATTATGGAGCCTGTACTTGTACGGTGGAGGATACGTGTGATTCTTCCTCTCGGGATGGGTAAAACATCTCAAATTATACAGTTCTCTTAACCTATTGAAAAGAGAAATATTATTTTTCATGATTATTTTGATCCTGAAAAAATAATATGTCATAATACCACATCAGCTCAAATATTTAATAAAATATTTAAAAATTAATTATGCATATATCTCAATGTGTTAAAATTAATTATTCACATATCTCAATGTATTGAAAATAATTACTTCACACTTATTAAAAAAATTACATTAAATTTATTTCTTTTCAAGATATTTAATCAAAAAATAATAAATATATACTGACGTGGTATTGTACCATATTAGTTTTGATTTTCATGATCAAAATGATCATTAAGAATATCATTTTTTCATGCATTTGCTGCAATATATCTGGCTTCAATTTTCTCTGATTCATACATTACAATTTACTATAGTTTTTTTGCCAAATAAAAATTTACTATAGTTTTTCGCTAAAAAGGTTTTATCATTTAGGTCCCTTGCAGTGCCGTAATCACAAATTAAATAATACGTGGCAAATAAATAAATGTGCTCTGATGATTAAAAAAATCAATCAAGTATGATTGAAATAATTGCATAAATTGTGAAAAATAAATTAATTAACTTTAAAAAACGAATTAAACATAAAAGTGAGTTTTCAGTTTCAGTTTCACCAATTTTTTCTAGCCAAGTAAACAGTACAAAAATAAAGATAATTTCATATGAGTCCGTACTTTCATACTATTTTCTCAAAAAAAAAAATTTAATAATTATTTATTTAAGCCAACATATATATATAATACAAAAAATAGATTAAATGCATAATTTTTATATTAAAAATTATTTTTTAAAAAAATCTCTAATAGATTTTTAAGACTATAAATTTTTTATTAGTTGTAAAAATATGAAATCTTAAGACATAGTTTTAGAATTTTTTTTTGAAAAAATATAAAAATTATAAATCTCGTTAAAATTTATAATTTTACTATTAATTTTGTTTTTAAAAAATTAAAATAAATTTTATTAAAATTATTATATTAAATAACGTAGTATAAGCGTTGCAACTAAAATCTCTCCAAACGAGAACACTCTACGGAAAGCAATAGAAGAAAAAGAGATTCCCTCCCTTTCTCTTCTCTTCTCGCTTCAAATTTTCCGTCGTCACGTCATGCAACCAGCGCAGTACACCGGCGGTCTCGCCCTGTTCACCCTCAACATCCACCACCAATCTCTGCCGATCATAATCGACACGTGTCCCAAGTAACCAACTACTTCAGACGTGGCTATTATCTATTTCATTGTCTTTGCGGCTTGCTGTTCTGGTGCGCGACAAGCGTAAGATCCCGCACTCGGCGCTCTTTCATTCCTGGAATACCCCCGCACATCAAAACTATTATCGCTCTTCTTTCGTAATTATAGCAACAAAGAGCGAGTAGAGATTTGAGAAAGAGATAGGAGAGTTGAAAAGAGAGGGAGAGGGGTATTATAGGAACAAAAATGGCGTGCTCTATATAAAAGGCAGAGCCGATCCTCCGCCGCGCGTCCCTTCCGTCCCCACCAGTTTCCAAGGTGGGTTGTCGATGCGTGTGCGATGCTACTTCTCTCTTCTCTCCTCTCTCTCTTCTCTACTTCGTTAGATCTCACAATGAGATCCATATCCACTTGAAAAATCTCCGCTCTCCATCTTTCATCGGCGAAAATTCCGCCCTTCACCACATTCTCGAGCGAATCATCTTCCTGTAATCTGTTTGCCGAAATATAGAGTTAGAGAGAGAGATAGAGAGAGCTGAGGTGATATGGCGGCGGCGATGATTAACGGTGACGGCGGAGCTCCGTTATTCGCGGAGGAAGAGTTGACAGAGATCGCGGGTGTCAAACGCAGCGCTGAGTTCGTCGAAGTCACGTGCGGATGCACGAGCCGCCGTTACGGCGACTCCGTCGGCCGTTTAAGAGTCTTTCTCTCCGGCGACCTCTTCGTCACGTGTGAGTGCACTCCCGGATGCCAAGAAGGTACTAAGTAGAGCTATCTGTCTTACTTTTTCAGGATTTGAGACACTATTGGTGGATTTAAAACGTTGTTGTTTTGAGATCTCATGCACTGACGATGTTTGTTGCAGCGTTCGTACATGCCTGCGTTGTTCATTACCTTTAAAGTTGATGTTTTCCGTGAAGTTTGTGAGCCTTTATTGGTGGATCACAGTGTATTAGTGTACTACTCTTGGATCTAGAGAAAGTTATGTTTCCTGTGCCTGTGCAAATATAAGTAGTTGCTTTGGTTATTGTGTTGTAGGAATTTGATGTGCATGAAATCATGGGTAGTGGATGCTGTTCAGGATTGCATGATCCTGTGCCTCATACTTTTTGGTCAACAAAGGCCTAGTTGAAACATTGTGAAACTTACTGATTTTTCATTTAACAAAACGATATGTACGTCCTCTGTGCCTGTAAGCCGATGCATGGAGTCATCTTTTAGTGCAATGAGGATGCTGAGCTTGTGCTTGCATGATCACTACAGTCTTGGCAATTTGAGGGATAAGGGTAGAGTAATGATGAAAGGGAATGGGAGTGTAGATAACGGGATTGTGGAGGGAAAAGTAAGGAATGGAAGGGGAATGGAGTGGAGGAGAATTTTTGTTCTCCTGTTTGAAAATACTAGTAATGATAATGAAGGATATCTCTTAAAATAGTTTCTAAACAAATGAACACAAACCCTCCTTAAATGTAACCTTCCGAAACTTTATCCAAACAGGATACTTTTATCCTTACTCTTCTCTATCTCTCCTTATCTCAATCCAAACGGACTATCAGTTGAAGCTTTATGACTATCTGGTTTAAGAAGATCACTGCGATGGTACATGAAACTAGTACAGAAGTTAATCCCTAGTTCAGTTTTTTGTCAGGCACTTTGTGCCTAATTTCTGGCCCATCTTCATGGGTAGAACGTTTTCTTTCAAGAAAGTCACGTCCACTGTGGCTTTGAAACAGCTTCAATTGATCCTATGGTATGTAAATATGTAAACTGAATTATTGCATCACCTTTCAGGCAAATGTGGATGCTTTTCTTATGCTTGCATAAACCTGCAAGCCGTGCAGTTTGGTGGAATAAGACTCTGGGGTCTTTGTTTAACATATAATTGCCTCATCTGGACCAACAAAGTGAAAAATAGCCTCTGCCTGTGCAAATGGATGCTTTTGCTTGAATCCTTGGGTTGCTTTGGCCTTATGTATTTAGTTTCGTCCAAGCTTCACTAATCCTTGGTGCAAGTTGTTGACCGGTGTGGGTCATGCGAAAATCCTCCTGAAGTTGGTTATGTTGCTTGTTTATAAGACATGTCCTCTATATAACTTTACAACTTTGCTCCTATTGATATTGTTTCACTATTTTCTCTGTGCCACAATATTCCTGCTACGACTAGATAAAACTTTATCGTTCTGAACTCTTAACATAGGTGGAACTGAATCTTTTTCTCCCTGTATGCTGTTTGCAAGCTACTGTCGCTCATTTCAGTTTGGAGGGCATGTTATTAGTTTGTAGTCTTAAATCTTTCGCATGGATTCCTGATGACAAATTAAGTTATAAATGAATAAATTACATAGGAGTCCTCATATGCTTGGTGCTTGAACCCTTGGTTTGATTTGGCCTTGTATGATTTAGTTCAGCAAAGGTTCCCCTGATCTCTAGCACAAGATGTCACCACTGTGTGGTCAAGCCAGAGCTATGTCATGTTGGTTTTATGTTGCTCTTACGAACTAATAAATATGTCATCAGTATTCAACTTTGCTTCTATGGTACTATTGGGTTATTCCCTGATTGAGTTTCTTGTCTCTGTGAGACTGTTTCCTCTGCCTATTTAAGAGTTACTGTTTTCGGTGCTACAAGGAAGGTGGAATTTTTATCTCTGTATGCACTTTGTATAAGCTATTGCAACTCATATCAGTTCACACTTGGGAGTATTGCTGTAATTGTGGTTATTTATTAGAACAACTTGTAGTTATAGTGAAGTTGCCCTTCTTATCTTCTGGGGTGTTGATGAAAGATAAAGTATGCTGATTATAAATGTTCACATATAGGTCAAAAATAGTAGGAAATGAACCTTTATTGTGGAAACCTTGCTGTTTCCTTTTCGTTATAGTATTAAATCTTAATAAGCATGTTCTAGATTTATATTACGATTGTTGATAGTGGTCTAAGCATGCAAAAGCTGACGTAATTTCAATCTTATGCTTCAACCTCTTACCTTCCAAGTCTTTCACCTTATTGATATCATCTAACACCGACCCATTTCATCTATTTGCACATTTGAGAGCTTATCCAAATCTTGATATGTTGTTAATCTGAAGAAATTGGATCCAATACCTCGAAACTTTACAGTTCTTTTTTTTTTGTGGTCGCAGATAACTTGACGCCATCTGCTTTTGAAAAGCATTCCGGTCGTGAAGGTTCACGGAAATGGAAGAATAATGTATGGGTTATAGTTAAAGGTGAGAAAGTTGCATTACAGAAAACGCCTCTGCTCAAGTACTACAATCAAGCATCAAAAGTTTCTAATGGCTCCCATAAAGGATCACATACACGGCCATCACACCGTGATGAATTTGTTTGTTGTACGAAGTGCAACAAAGAACGTAGATTCCGTTTACGTACCCAAGAGGAATGTAGGATGTACCATGATGCCTTGGCAGATAGTAACTGGGAATGCTCCGATCTACCATTTGAAAAGTAAGTTCTTCACATCAGGCAAGGCAAAACTAAATCATCTAAATTCGAAGAAGTTTTTGTATATTTGAGAGTATAGGAACTCCAACAAGAGAGGCAAAAGGAATATGACATCGTTCACCTGTTTGCTTTTTCTCTGTTTACTTCAGATGTCAACAAACAGGGTAGAAACCAAAAAAAAAAAAACATCCTAAAGCTCATATGCAAGTTTAGTATTTTTTGTAGTTTCCGTCAAAGAAAGATATTGGAGAAAATAAAATGTTCATCATCTAAAACATTAAGCTCTGCATAAACATTTACCTTTATGCTAAGTCCCTATGCAAATAACTTTGTGAAACAATGCTGCCTGTATGCCTATTAGAGTCTATTGTTATAAGTGGAATTATTTCTACATCGTTTTTAATCATCCTATTTCCATGAAGTATGTTAGTACTTGCTGCCGGATTCAATAATTAGTATATTGTGAGTCTATATGAAGCACAGGTGCAGACGTCTTTTTTTTTTTTAAATTAAGTATTCTTTTGTCAATTCTTGTTTGTATCAGGATTACATGCGACAATGACGAAGAACGGGCAAGTAGGAAGGCCATCAGAGGTTGCCATCGCGCGCCATTGTGCAAGGGATGTATGACTTGTGTATGCTTTGGATGCGAGATTTGCCGCTTCCCAGACTGCACTTGCCAGACCTGCACTGATTTCATGCTGAATTCTAGCTCCTAAGTTCATCACCATATCTCTTCATTTTGGCTCAGAGGTGTATCTTACAACATTGTTGACTCAATTCACAGACACCATTAATGGCAATTATCAACTGTACTCTGTCATTTCTTGCTCAATTGAGAACTATTATAAGTTATTAGCGGACTTTTATTCTAGTCTAAAACTAGTACTGTATCTGATCCTGAACTATTTCATTTGCACTTTGCACGAATTAAAAGCATTTTATTTATGTGATTCTAATGAACTTATTGTATGAGCACAGGAGATAGAACATGATCACAAACTGAAGTAAACATATGTTTAGAGAGAGAGAGAGAGAGGGAGTGACAAAGTGTTGGGGATGATGAACATGAAATGGTATTGTGTTGAATGATCATCGCACTGCCAATTGGTTTACATAAGAAGGCTATATAGTTCGCTGGAATGACGAAGTAAGAAATGCTATTCTTAAGGTTGTTCCAACACTAAAGTTGTTTAGAGCTTATGTGCCAGAGCCATATAAGCTCTTATTTATTGGGTTTTTGTACTTTTTAATAAAAATATTTATACTTCTCAAAAATAAAAATTAATATTTATCTAAAATGTTTTCAAAAGTTGATATTGGAAGTGAAGGTGTTGAAGGCTTTTTAGGTAATTGTTAATCACAATTTTTTAAACTCAAATTCAGCCCAAGTAGGGGTAAAAACTTTTTTTTTTATGTGTCCATTAAGTTCAGTTTTTATCCTAATTAACCAAATATATGACAGTATTGTAGTCCCTAGCAAGATTTTTTAAAAAAATTATTATTATTAACGATATAAAAAATCTTACTTGATCAGTTACTACATTAGTTGCAGCAGAAAACAGAGAAGTGCGACAGCGGGAGGCGAAGTGGATGGAGAACAGCCACATCAACAATATGCAATGGAGAATAGGGACGGGAGCAAAGGATTTTTTTTTTTTTTTTTTGGTCTCATAATCTAGCAGCTTTGCCACATGCTAGGAGTGAAAAAACAATTTTAATCTATTATTTATAACTACTTATCAAATATAATTTATAATTTAAATTTAAATTTTTTATAATTTATAATCTATAACTACTAAATAAGCTATTACCAAATACTTTAAATTTAATTTTTTTATAATTTGTAATCTATAAATTAGTAAATAAGCTGCTACCAATTGCAGCTTGATCTAAACTCGAACTCAAATTCAAACTCAGCCGAAGAAATAAGAGCTGGATATAACATCTAATATGTACAGTAATTAAAATAATTGTATGGCTAAAATTGCATTCCCCTTTACCTTAATAAATTAAAAAAATTACTATCCACCCCCTCTCAAACTATAAAACTTACTAATCAACCCCTCCCCCATCACATCTCCATCATATCAACCATCATTACCAATTTCAACTGCATTCGGACAAAAATACCCCTAGCTATTTAGATACCGAGGTCATCTATCTAGAAGTATTTTTTGAAAAAATTTTGAACATAAAAGTTGTAGATCTCGCCGAAATCTACAACTTTCATTTTTAAATTTTTTTCAAAAAAATACTTCTAAATAGATAATTTTTGAGTCCGAAGACTGTTTTCAAGCGATTCGGACCGAGGTCTACATTTCGGACCCCAAAAACACATATTTAGAAGCATTTTTTGAAAAAAAATTTCAACATGAAATTTGTAGATCTCGTCAAGATCTACAACTTTTATATTGAAAATTTTTCCAAAAAATACTTCTAAATAGGTGTTTTCGATGTCCAAACTGATAATATATACGAGAATATTTTCGTCCGAAATTTTTTGAAATAGTAAATAGGGGCCTATAAGTAATAGGAGGGGCTGATCAGTAAAAATGAAAAGTATAGGGGGCTGATAAGTAAATCTCCCTAATAAATTTGTGCTATCTTCGACCAAAAAAAAATAATAAATAAATAAATAAATTTGTGCTATCCATGACGACTTAGGTCTCAGGCCTGATCTTCGTCTTCTCTTGCTCTTCTTAAACCTAGCGTAGAGGTCCGGGGTACTGAGCTCTCCTTAAATTGCTACTGCTTGATAGTCCGGGGTACTGAGCTTTCCTCAAACCGTTGATCTCTCTCCGTCCGGCTTCCGATCACGCCGCGGAACTAGTAGCAAGGTATCTGCCGCCGTGGTTTTACAGTGTTTGAGTGATGGGGTCAATTGACCCAACTGGCTATATAGAGTGGAAGCAACCCTGCTATTGCTCCTAATATAGAAGCTAATTTGCTAGAAGATCGAAGTTCCTCTCAATTCAAATTCTCATACTTAGTTTCCTAAATTGACATATCTGTCTTTCTTTTATTTTAAAAAAAAATGAATAATTCAATTACAATATGCAGTATTTTTTTGAAGCATATCAGATACTTGTAACTATTTCTTCTGTGGATGCACGATCAACCTATTTGTACTTTACAAGCATCACTGCTGGTGTAGTCAGTAGTAATGAATATAGTTGAGGTTCTTGACCTAAAAAAAAAAACCAATATTCAAGATCAGATATTACGCGTAGGTATTGAGAGTGTTATGACTACTGATATCCTTGATTAAATGAATGGTTTTATGATTTTTAGGGTGTGCCTGAGCGCAAGTTATAATCATACACTTTCCGGAGATGGATATATTTTCTATGGACAGAGAGACACTCACGTTACTTGGGGCTGCATGCGGTGTGATGCTCACAATGCATTTTACCGTACAGCTGCTGTCACAGCATCTTTTCTATTGGAAGAACCCAAAAGAACAAAAGGCTATAATTACTATCATCCTAATGGCACCTTTATATGCTATAGTCTCTTTTGTCGGTCTGGTAGATATAAAGGGCAGCAAGACATTCTTCACATTCTTGGAATCTGTTAAGGAATGCTATGAAGCACTGGTACGGTCCTGAACTAAAACGGTATGCAGCGTTTTCATGGCAGACATACTAATATGTTTGCTCCTTGGGTATGCAGGTGATTGCTAAGTTCATGGCATTGATGTATAGTTACTTGAATATCTCGTTGAGTAGGAATCTAGTACCCGACGAAATTAAGGGGAGGGTGATCCATCACTCTTTTCCAATGTCACTTTTCCTGGTATGTGCTCTTCATTTGAGACGAATACCTTCATATACAATTAGTAATTGGATTTTCCTTTGACGATCCAAGGATTTGATGTATACATATAATAGTTGGGCGGTCTTGTTTTGGGAGATATTCTTTCATCCAAAAGTGAAATCAGGGCAGGACGATGACATTGAATAAAAAAAAATGATGTTTGTATATGCACTTAAAACTGCTACTTCTAATACAGTTGCCACCAATATTTACATTTTTCTTTTGAGAAAGAGAGAGATGGAAGTGAGAAATACCTGCAGCAGCTTCCCATGTATTGCCACATTCAGAGGTTGTATTCAAACTACTATCTTTGGGTGAGGCCAAAGTCCTCACTGCTTTAGCATGGGAGGTTGGCTACCTAACTTTGAATAAGTTCTTTAAACTGATGCAATGGGGAAATGATTTCCTACTACTATAAGGTAAACATCCATGAAGTTTCATGAATTTTGTTTATTTATTGCTGGGATTGAATATTGAGGGTGATTTATCTTTTTTTTAAAATTTATTTTCTTGGATAGTCAATTTATCATTTTTCCTTTAGTAATTATAAGAACATGTTATATAATTCAAGAAGCTAAACTTAACTTGGTAAGTTTTCCATGAGTAGTAATGAGAAGATGGACTGTTGTTCCCAACTATAGTTAATTTCGATTCGATGATGTTATAGCTATTTGAGTTTAATAGGACCGTGGATGAATGTTTGGTAAAGGTACGTTTGATTTGTAAGTCGTAAGGTCTTAGTTGGCCTGTGATAAGCTATGTGTTGATAATTCTGTTAATAGCTTTCGTCTAAGATTACATATATCTTTATGTATAAATTCTGCTACTATCTTCTTGCAGCCTCCAACTGTTCGTTTGGATAACAATACTTTGAAGGTTCTGAAGTATTGGACATGGCAATTTGTTATTGTACGGCCTGTTTGCACGGTTCTAATGATAACACTACAGCTTCTAGGGATGTATCCCAGTTGGGTCAGTTGGACATTTACAATCATCCTGAACATCTCAGTTTCAATGGCTTTGTATGCTTTAGTGCTCTTCTACCATGTCTTTGCCAACGAGCTAAAGCCCCACAAGCCTTTATCAAAGTTTTTGTGCATTAAAGGGATAGTTTTCTTCAGCTTCTGGCAGGTATATCTCTTTCTTAAAGTTTTTATCATGCAATTGTGCACATAATTTTCACTGGGTAGATACAAGATTTATTTGCTAGATTGACCCTTTAGAGAAAGCTTATTTGTTCATGAGAAAAGCAAAGTTTATTATAAACTTTGAGACTTTCATTCCTGAGTTGAGTCCTTTCGATTCAGGTTTCTTCTCATTCTGCATCTGGAGACGATCTCAAACATACCACACTTAGTGAACTCTATAACTGTTCCTCTAATCCAGTTCGATATTCTTAGGTTCCCTCTTACAATTTGTTCCTCCGGCTGTATTTGAGAGGGAAAGGGGCCATATTTCATTCTTATGTATGGCAAAATTTTCTTAATTTTTTCGTCACTAAAGATATCTGCCATCAAGCCTAGAAAAGTACTGCTGAAATTTGTAAAATATACATATAACACCCAGTTTGCTTCTAGAACATTCCCCACATACTTCTGTAATGATCGAAATACAAGCACTAAAGCATGCTACCTATCTTTTCTTATACAACAATCCTAGACTCTCTGAAGTGGTATGGAAGTTATGCACACTACATTATGCCCACAGGCTTTTATAGATGACTGCAATAACTATTTTATCTCAAAAGTGATGCGGAGTTACTCGCACTATGATGGGACCCGCTAACTGAAACATGTGATGAATGGACAAACGCATATCATATCAGAGATAAAACTTAAAAGTGTACATTGAATTACTCTTAAATTGGACGTAATGGTTTTGGGCCTTTGGCAGGGAGTCGCACTGGACGTCTTAGCAGCAGCAGGAGTTATACACTCTCATCACTTCTGGTTGGATGTGGAGCACATTGAGGAAGCTATTCAGAACGTACTAGTGATTATAGAGATGGTTCTTTTCTCGGTCATCCAGCAGTATGCATTTCATTGGGAACCTTACACAGGAAAAGCTATCGAAAATCCCAAGCTTGACAAGAAAAATGATTGAATTATTAAATCTACTGGTAATATCCATCGGTTTACTTGAAATTGTTGGAAATCTGATTTCCTGTCATAGATTGTCATTAGATGTATTTGGACTAATATATTCTGTAATATTATAGAAAAAAAAGATATTCTGTAATATTGTGTATCTCCCTTGTATTGATATTAGATAATATATTTTTTACGACTGTATATTCTATGTCATCAGTTTTCATCGTGTAAGGCTAACAGGTGCACCTCGGAAACATAATAAAACATACGATAGTGTTCTAAATTAAAATGAGTGCACTGATCATCAATTGAAAATGCTGAATCAAGTATCTCTATTTAAGGTTGACCTTCAAATACTCTCCCTTAATATATTAGAGGAAGCTATAATGTTATTATCATTTATGCATTTTATATGAAGCAACAAAAAATACATTTCCTTTTATCCTGGTAGAAAAGTGCCAGATTTCCCTAGTTTGTTGTTCTTGGAACCAACTATTTTGGGGGCAAATCCTCTCCAATAAACTTCCCTTGAATTTTTTCAAATTTATAATAAAAAATTAATATTTAAATATATTTTTTTAAAATATTCGAATACAAAAATTGTAGGATTTGATAAGGTCTATATATATTTTAATTTTTTTTAAAAATATTTTTAAATATTTATTCTGGAGTTCCGAAATAATAAAGAATTTGAAAATAATTTATAAAATTCGTTATACCCTTTAAAAAGTTAAAATTCAAAACAAATATTTAAACATATTTTTTAGAAAAAAAATTGAATATAAAAATTATAAATCATATCAATATTTATAATTTTTATATTTATTTAAAAAAAAATTATTTAAATATTAATTTTTATACCACGGCTGCTTTTAGAATAGCCCCTATGGTTATCAATCAACTTATGCCTCAAAGAGAGGACCTCACGATAACAACAAATAACGAGGAAGAAAAAATGAAGCAAGTGAGCTTACAACCATATAAGAGGACTTTGTCATCGTGAAGTCCTTTCCGCATCGCTATTCATATTTCCGTCAGTATTCTGTTAGCGGCAGTACACAACGTCAATAGTGAAAAAGCATAAGTATAATAGTAATATAAAAAAGAACTCGGGATGACAAAATATAATGTCGTAATTTTTTGAGTTGGTAATAGATAACTAGGCTTCTCAAATCTTATTTAGCACAATATATAAACTATTATGCTTTCTTATTTTTTTGGTATGATATATTTACATATAAAGCAACCACACTTCACAAAAACTTTTATTCATGTAATTGTTTTCTTATAAAATTGGTCCCATCATTTATCACTCTCTATAGAAGACAAACTAGATTTTATGCCGGATCATTTTATGATTCAACGTTCTAATTTATTAAAAAAAAAAGAAAAAAAAAAAAACCAAAACTGGGAGAAGTGATCAGTCGATCCAGAATATTCAAAAGTAAAAATTTATCAATCTTGTTTTACAACAATATTAATTAAGATTAAGCAGATGATGTAAATAACTCAAACTAAAGACTTGATATTGATATATAGATTTTTTAACCATACGGATGACACTTTATGCAACACAATGGGGAAGGCCTTGCACGGGCCCATTTACAACATACTATAAAAGCCCAAGAAAAACCCTAATGTCGATACTCAAACCAGCAAAGCAACAACTGATCTTTTAGCTCCACCTAGCGCCGCCGCGATCCACAAATCAGAGACCTATGGCTTCGGAGGGAGAAGAAAGCGAGAACTCCAGCCAGCAAGATCTCCCCCGGAAGCCGGCGAAAGATATCCGTCGGTACTATTGCGAGTTCTGTGGCATCTGTCGCTCCAAAAAGTCCCTCATCGCCGCCCACACCCTCTCACACCACAAGGTACAAAATCAAGTTCAAATTGCACCTATACCGACGTACACCATCATTAGCTTTCCATTTTGTTTGTAACTTCTTTTTTCCGACTCTTTTAGGAGGAGATTTGTAATGCGAACGCTGGCGAGGGGGATTCTAAGAAAGTAAATGTGGGTAACAAGTGCGTGGAGTGCGGAGCGAGTTTCAAAAAGCCCGCGCATCTAAGGCAGCATATGGTTAGCCATTCTAACGAGGTTAGCACACATCCCGATTGGATGAATCTCGTCCATCCCTGCGTTGAAGTAGAATACGCTTCTTTTAGTAATAGAAGCTGGATATGTTTAGGTCGAAAGTGTTTATTTTCCTTTTTTGCGATATTATGTTTGTTTATTGAGCTAACTATTGTGGTTTTACTTAAAAAGATTGTGGTCTATTTTACGTAAAAGAAGCTGTATACGTAGGTTGAAAGGTTGTTGGTTGATGATGTTTTGTTGATTCTTGGGCTAAGATTATGGTTTTGCAGGAATGTGGTTGTGTGAATGAGGCGTGAAGCATTGGATCCCATGTGATGAACTCCAAAATGCGCGAGGCGGGTTTCTTGATCTTGGATGGACTAGTATCAGGATGGGGGACCTCCTGAGAAGCTCCATCAAGACGCCTCATCACGCACTTATGTGCCCCTTGAGGTTTGCACTGAAACTGTTGTAATTGGTGTCATTATGTGGATACATTTAACTTTTCAATTGTATATGATTAGCTTTAAGAAGCATTATTATGATTTTTAGTACCTCTTGTAAAAAAATGTTTTATCTTTTAAGCAATTGCTTTTTCAGTCTCAAAATACTTACCCATCCATTTAAAACTATAAGCATGGATAAAGAAATTATTCGTAAGATTATAATCATATTCTCATCTTGCTAATAAGTCAATTATTTGTTATCAGTATTTAATACTTATAATCATAGTAGTGTTTACTAACACTGCCATAATTCTACACTATTGAATGTTGTATATGAAAATATGATTATATATATATATATGTATTAGTGCCATCTCCTTTGGAAATCAAGTCCTTTATTGTTACAACATTTCTACATTTAACTGCATATACCTTACTAAGACTTGTTCATATGTATGTAAAATTGAACCTCGTTTTGGTAATTTTTACATGGTTGGTGGTATTTATTTTCCTGATCTGTTTTGTAGAGGCCTTTTCAATGTCCAGTTAATGATTGTTGTTTGAGCTACCAAAGGAAGGATCACCTGAATCGTCATTTGCTAAAGCACGAAGGAAAGCTTTTCTCCTGCCCTATTGAAAGTTGCAAGAGCAAATTTACAATTCAAGGTAATATGTCAAGACATGTAAAGGAATTTCATGGAGAGGAGCCTTCATGTTCGGGTGTAAAGCATCATATATGCCCAGAAGAAGGCTGTGGGAAAGTTTTCAAGTATGCATCGCAATTAAGGAAGCATGAAGATTCACATGGTAGGCTCTAGGATACCTGGTCTCTTTTTTTCCTGCCTTCATTTCAGCCTTTAAAAAGTTGCCTGTGTGCGCTATGTGAATATTTCTAAATGTTGAAGTAGTTTTTATTCTTTCTATTTGCTTGAAATTCTCGTCACATTCCATATTTATATACCATCTGAGGGAACTTGCAGTAGTGAAGTTTTATTTGTGTATTTGTTATAAAGTTAAGTATATTATCTTTATGCCTTGACATTTGTTTATACATTCTGAAGTTTTTTTTTTTTTAAAATTTTCCAGTTAACTTGGATACCATCGAAGTCGTCTGCGGTGAACCTGGCTGCATGAAAATTTTCACCAATTCGGAGTGTCTTAAAGCACATATAAGGTCCTGCCATCAGTATGTTAAGTGTGAGATATGTGGCATCAAGCAGCTGAGGAAAAATTTCAAGCGTCATCAGCGCCGGCATGAAGGAGCTGAAAATGAGAGGATCAAATGTAGTGTTGCAGGTTGCCAATACACATTTTCAAATGTAAGATATTGGAGGAACCTTTATGCAAGCGCTATCCAATTTTCATAAATAACGCTCTACTGCAGTTCACGTGGCAAACTTATTGTATTTTGGTGTTTTTTTTACAGCGGTCAAACCTGAATATCCATGTAAGAGCTGTTCACGTAGAGCTCCGGCCATTCTCCTGCAGATTCTCTGGGTGTGGCAAGAAGTTCCCATATAAACATGTTAGGGATAATCATGAAAATAGCAGCGCTCATGTTTATATCCAGGTGTGGTTTTTTATACGTTGCCTCTTATTTTATTAGATGTCTTGAATTACTGGAAGTTGATCTTTTCGTCCTACTTGTTTTCACTAGAGATGCAGATAGTGCGAGCCATATGGTCCACACGGGCGGAATTTATTGTTAAAAAAAAAAAAAAAAAAAAAAAAAAAAGAGGGGCTTTTTGGCAGACGTGCGACGCCACGCAGGGCAAAAGAAAAACAAAAATGCCGTGCCAGGCTAACCTGCGGGCTGGCACAGGCTGACATTTCGGGACTAGCCCGTAAGGCCTAGCCCTACCGTGCGGACTAGTTCTCACCCTTCATTTCCATTTTTCAGTCGGTTTCCAATAGTATGTTTTACTTTATGCAATTATTCCCAGTTAAACTTTTAATTGTACATAGCCTTAATGATTCAACTTCATCCTTCTGTCATGTTTACTAGAGAATATAATACTTTTACGATGTGTAACTTTCGTCGGATCATGACTTGCAAATATGCACTTATATTCTGAAATTATTTCTTTTGATTCTCAGTTGAGTTATTGAACAATGGCTATTCTTTCAGGGTGATTTTTTGGAAGCCGATGAGCAATTCCGTTCTAGGCCCAGGGGAGGGCGCAAGAGGAAACCGTTGCCCGTCGAGAGCTTGCTGAGGAAGAGGATTGCGCCGCCTGACCAGTCTTCCACACTGGACCTTGGGACAGATTATTTGAGGTGGCTACTTTCAGATGACAATAACGAGTGAAATTAGGTTTTGTTACACAGTTGTACTGCTTATTATATAGTTGTATATGATTTTGGGGTAATAGTGTATAGGCTTTAGAAAGTTTTGGACAAGGGCTTGTAGTTATACGTAGACATGAAGATTGTTTACGTGGTATACATTTCTCTGTACTGTACACGACCTAGATGAAGTAATGTTTTCTCTAAATTTCTATAATACAATGATAAATTATAGTAATTGGCTTCCTGAGTTCCTTGTTTTATCCTTGTGAACACCATTGTGGTAATTAATCGACTTTTTATCCCTTGCAACGCTTTGACCCCCTTCCATGACCTACCTGATGTTCTTTTTATCTTCGTTTTTTTTTTTTAACAAAACAATGCAAAGTAGAAGCTTTTGTTTTTTTTTTATTGGGGGTTCCGTTAGGGTTCCTTTTTCCCCAAGGGCCCTTTTTTTAAAAAAAAAAACAGATTTCCAGTTGTACTTTAAAAAAGTGCTTGCTGTTACCTTCATATTTTGAGCTTTAGGACTTGTTGACTGGTCTTGCAATAACACTTTTAAGTAGTTTTAAAAAGGAGCAAGAACTCCAGCTGGTGACATCGACGTCAGATGCTGACTTATAAATAGATCATCCATTAACAAACTATTTAGATTTCAAGAAGAGAATCAGAAACTACAAAAGTATCGCACGAGTTGATAATGATGCAGATCGAAATTCGATCAAGAGATCTTCCAAAGCATATATGTATAAATACTAGATGGCTAATGCCAATAACAACAAATATTATAAGTACCATTAAAACTAAGCTCGTCTGTGGGAATAGTAAAATGACATACAAACATCTTTACACCCATGTTAAGATCGTTAAAACATCTCGCTTGAAGAGATTTTTTACAAAACAGAGAATGATTACAGATCCATTTTAAGCGAAGTTGAGGTCAACAACTTGGAACCACACATAAATAGAGTTGGGCAAATTATAAACGCTGCTGTGGACGATTTCCGTAGAATCTGTACTGCAGAATCACATACACCTTGTGAAGTACACTTGACCCACATATCCACCAGCCATTGCTCTTCTGACATTTGTTTCAAACAATCTAGGGTTGTCACGCAGCATTGCAGCCGCATCATGATTTAAGGGGTCCTCATCATTCGGTTGCTGCGGATAAGATTCGATTAGATCACATTTAGCTTAGAAGAAATACATATAGAAACCAATCATATTCAAAGTGATGAAGCATAGGGTGATAATCTGGGGTCCCTAGCATTTGTTTTTGTTCTACAGTCCCTCATATGTATCAGTTTGATATGAAGTCCCTCATTAGATTTGACTTCAATATGATGTTCCTCTTTCAAAAAGTATATTTCTTCTTAAAATGAGTAAACTTTAACTGATAAAAGTAATTTCATAGTTTAGTATATAGTATCATATAGTAGTAAGTTTCGAAGATGAGCCAGTACAATCCAGAAGTGTATAACTTTACAACGAGGAAGTATACTACCGTTATCTGGACATATTGTTTTGAAACAGTGAAGTATAGCATTCAACCAGGGACCTTGCTTATTAATTGAAAAGTGAGTATATATTGATCCATTCGAGCGCCTTCACAGTACTTTTTGTTACTAGGCATAATAAAAGAAATATTTTGGGCGTCTTCAAAAATGTATCCACCTCTGCTAACAAAGAATGCCTAATCTGCAACCCCGCAAGTCATGTACTTAGAAGTATTTGTTAATTTACAAGGAAGCCTTCGCTAAACTTATGGCCCCACTCCATCCTGTGACAAAAGACCGTCCTCCTTTCTATTTGTAAGTGCTCATGGAAATGTGTGCGAGTGTGAGCATAGTCGAAAACGTGTGTTGTTGTGAAAATTTAGTAAAAGAATCAACTTCATGCTACACCATTAGAGTCCACAAAACGTTCCACAAACCAAAATGGTTGCACTTGCAGATATAGTTTATATGAAAATGCAATGAAGTTCCATTTCAAAAACTCTCATCCTACGAGTTCAATTCATTAAAAAGTTAAGCACTTCAAATTTAATTGTATAAGTGAGTAGCACACATAATGGACCAATTAGCGGATTATCTACTAAAGTCCAAACCACTGCAAGTAATACTAGGAGAAACCAAGACAGAAACAGCTGAAAAGGGGGGGCATCAATAAACATTTGCGATTAGAGTAGGAAGCACGCTAGCTATTAGTATAACAGCAGTATCATTTACAACATCAAGGGTAAGCATCTCGCAGAAATTAAAAACTTAGAAAATTGATCTGTTTGAAGTGCCAAAGCATGCCCGAAGCGATCGCCTATCAAATTATCTGTGATGCATCTTATAACTGATCACAACATGTGCCTTCTCAATGCAATGACATGAAAGGTTTCTAATTTTAACAGAGCCTCATAAGCCAACACCTAGAAGGCCTAATCACTTTAAGATTTCTAAACTAACACTGAGACGAACATCTTCAACCCAATAAAAAGATCAGGTAAAAATAAAAGGCACAATCTTAAACAGAACTGCTTAAATCTAATTGATTTTTAAGTAAGACTTGAATTAACTTCTCTAAAATATGTACAAGCAATAAAAAGTTACACATAACTTGCTAACTCAACATACATAAATTAAATCATATAGCACAGCTGCAGGACAGTACCGTGAATAGAAGATTCAGGCCATAAACAATGGTGTTTATATTGAGAACTGGCTTCCAATCTTCCCGTAGAATGTTAAGGCAAACATTTCCCTCTAAGTCAATGTTTGGATGATATACCTGAAAGTTGGAAAGGCATTAAGAACAGGTGATATGCATCAGCAATTATACATGAAAAGAAAGGGAATGACAAAAGTAGCCACACCTTTGTCTTGCACTTTACTTTCGGTGGTTCATGTGGATATGAAGGAGGAACTTGGAAGGTGAAGATGAACGTGCCGCCACTAAGCAACATGATAAAAGATAATCATACAAACCGCAGGATAGCAATGTAGACATATCATGCGTTTTTAGCGAACAGTAACCAATTGAAATAAACATATATTGGCAGCTTAAACTAATTTGTCAAGACTTGGTTACTAAGACACAGGAAAACTCACCCAACCTCGAAATAATTTGTGAAGACTTGGTTACGAAGACAAAGAGGAGACTCACCCAACCTATAAAATTGTGAAGTTTAAGATGAACACTTACACATAGTATCCCTCATCAGGTCGAATGCTGACTTCAAAATTCATCAGATCCTCTTTGCCATTGGGAAATGAGATTTTAGTTGTTTGTGGAAGGTTGAGCTCGCTAATATCTGAAATTGAGATGGCTCTATTCAGTAAGTTTCAGACGGAAGCAAAACAAGAAACAGAAGAATTACTGAAAGTAAATAAACATAAAATTAAAATAGGGTATAAAACAGAAAAAGAACAACTTTAATTGGATTTCCATCAGCTTACAGACCAGCAGAGGCACTAACATTCAACATTGTCACTGCTGCAGATACTGCCAATAGAAGAAGCTTCCGTATTTCTCTTCATGTCTATCATACAAACATCATCGTATAGCACATTTTTTAAATATTAAAGCAGATAGCCAAAATACTGGTTTAGTTAAGCACAATGTTACGCCTGGCACTCCTACTACTACAATTGTTCCATCTGCCTGAGTGTAGCCTTCTATATAACTACTTAGACAATAAGGAAACTCTAAAATTGTCATATTCAAAGGCCCATCATCACTTGTAAGTAGATCATAAATAATGAGTAACACCTCTTTTTTTACGTTACCAGAAAAACAAGTGGACTGTGGAAATATTTTATCCAACTATTATACCTTTGTGAAGACGTAGCTCCCCAGGACTTTGCTTCTTAACAGGCGGTCTTCCATTAGCATTTGCAGCTTCTTCCCTCTTTTGACCCTTGATTTTGAAAAGATTTATCATTGTTTCTAGTTTCTACACCAAGTAGGATCTGGGATTACAATACTGAATCAAATAAATAAAACAAAATCATTACTACTAGCTTAATGCAATATTCAAATACATAATGAGACCTCTACTGCCTGCAACCTTGAAAATCTCATGATTGAAGGCACAACTTGTCTTACTCGTAAGTTGCAAATGTTTTCAATATCGTCAGGGAAAAGAAGAAATTGAGAAGAAAAAAGACATATTCTGCCAATAGATTCTATGATTTAAAGCAAAAAAAGATTAACAAATTTAAAGAACATCTTGGCCTATTAACTAACCAAATAAAGCACCTTAAATCCATAGTTTAACGCAACAGATTTTCATGCTGAACATACTCGGAGAATAAACTGTGGTAAGTATGCAACATCACTAGCCAGCTTTTACAACCACTCAGATTATGAGCTACCTACTAATAGTTATGTCGTAAAAAAAATTCCCAACAATAAGTTGTTTCAGAGTAAACACTACTCCTATTTCCCGTTTCCAAATTCCAAATGAACTAATAGGATGCTCTGATTACATCAAAATCCTCAAGTGCTTCATGTTAAAAATCATATTCAATATGCTCTCTTAACACTCCTCAATACAGTACAATAATTTCCTAGAGACTGATATATAGGAAAGCCTGCGGAGCTCTTTTTTTAACTACAACTTTGGTGCTCCGTTAGAAGCATTTATATATATTTTTGTCAAAAAACCTTGAATTACAAAGTTGAAGATCCCAACAAAATTTGTAATGTGTTAGTTCATCATTTTTTTTTCAAAAAAAGAGGAAAAAATTGTCTCTAAATCAGTTTGCTTGAGACCGATCTCTAGGAAATTATTTTTTCCCAAATATACATCAGCATTCTAGAATTGAAGCAAATGAGCATCCCAGATATGCTAGATGATCATAGCGCATGCCACTTCTCAACATCATCAGCTTTTTATAACTATCAATCACCAAGTAGGCTAAGTAGCAAACTAACAAACAAATCCCCCAAGCGATTAACTCGCTAGTTGATCATGGTGAGTATCATTCTCCACATCATCAACTTTTATTAGAATAAAGGACGAAAAGTACATGAATGTAAGCAGCAAGAATTGAGCTTATACTGCGTTTAATGCAGAAGCAAAGCCAAGCTAGCATACAAGTGCGTCATCGTTCACGCGAATCTAGAGTCCAAGCTTAATCTATTCCAAGTTTAATCGAGAAGTTCGTGAACTTGCTATGCAGCAGATAACGATCACAACCTCGTCGGAAATCGGGAAAAAGGGAAATGAATAAAAGTAAATTAACAAATCATTGAATCTTATATGAGAATTGCTTCAAAGTGGTGACCGGATCGGATTATTACCTGGTTTTCGAGCTTCGAGATGAAATTAAACTCTGGATCCTCTTCTCCCCAAGACGCACAGAGAGAGAGAGAGAGAAAGGAAGAGAATAAAGTGGAAATGAAAGTTAGAGAGAGGAATCATAAAAAGGGCGCACTGATTGAGTTTGCTTCATCGGGTCGGGACCTACAATTCCAATTGACACCGACTTTTGAATTTACGCGACAAACGATGATTTAATGCTATCTACGCTAACAAATTAAAAAAAAAAATTCACGGATGTGCTAAACCTTAGGTTATTTAGTTGATATTTAATATAATACAAAAAAAATGAAACAATAATATGACATTTATGCTAGATAAATGTTTAAGAAATTGCTAATTAATCATCTAATTTTATAGTTACACGATTTAATTTTTGAAAATAAAAAAATACACTAACGTGGCGTACAAAATTAATACCTACCACACTGGACTGATCCAACACAATGGTTTGGTGATGGCACAAATTTAATATATCTGAATTATTATCGGACGACTTAAGTTAAATTGTTTTGCTGGTAAGACTTGTGAAAGTGGCTTAGCCTAAACTTAGTGGCCCGGAATGATTTTTGACTCTTTGAGAACGAAGGCTCTAAATCGGCCTGGTAGCGAAGTATAGGCCCAGTTGATGCCAGTTCACCGGTTTTAGGGTTTTGGTGTCTCCTTTCCCCTGTATATAATGCATCTGCCGATCTGCGGACTGGAGTATCATAACATTTCTATTGGCTCTCTCTTCCCGCCGCTCTTTGCTACCCCGTCTAAATTCACCGGTTTTCTCCTTCTGTCACACCTCTCTTCGTTTGAAGTTCGAATTAGATCTTAGTTTTGTCCCTTTTTTCTGTTAATTATTGTAACCATAATCTATGTTTTGGTGATTTATTTCGCACGTTGCACACCCCGGGCTTCCCCGATCGAAATCATGAGGGGGCAGCCCCAATGCGCGTGCTAGATCGATTTAGACGTCCAGTGTTGCAGATCTGATCGACTTTATACTCCGATGGATCTGTGTCAAAGCGGCGGCTAAATTTAATTTAATGTCATATTTATGGGTGTAATGTGTTATCGGAAAATCTTCTGTCAGCGATGACTACAACTTATCCGCGCTTCTTAGTTTCATCTATGATGCACAAACTGGAAAATGTGGTTGAATTTCTTGATATGAGCTGACACCAATTTCACTATCTTCTGATTTTAACAGGAATCTAGTAGTTGCTGAATTTTTTTTCATGGCTAGGATGATACATCATGCTCATATGTCAGTTCTGCTTCAGACAATTCATGACTGTGAACGCTGTGTAAAGCTGAGCCTATATATATAATGTATTATTGTAAAACTCGTGGTATTTATATTTTAATATTAACTATTTATAATAGTAAATAATAGTAACTGTTAATAGGAATAACTCGGTCTTATATATAATAAAATGAAGTTATTTTTAACATATAAAGGACAATGTATCTATGATTTGTGCTGAAAATAATTTATTTTTATTATATGAGAGTTATTGTTATTAGTTAATATAACTTAACTGATGGTTACTAATAACGTACTTCAATATATCAATCTTTTATTAGATAGTTACTATAATTTTAATTATTAGATGATATGTATTTTTATATAAAACATCATAATATATCCTGACCTATTTTTTTGTTTTCTTATGAAAATGTTTTTGGAAAATTTTCATTAGATGAATAATTTTCTTTTCGCTATTATTATTATTTGCATTACCTATGATGACATGTCCAATTAATCGAGCAGTTATCTCTCAAGTCCCTGTTCCGCAGGGAGAACCTACTTGGGGTTTCTGTGTTCTCATGATGTCACTGGACATTCTGAGATATATTTCTTGAAAAATGCTACATTCCCATCCATTTCACCAACAAATTTTTTCAAGAGAAAACTGCAGTTCAACCTTCTGTTTTTTATAGTTTGCGATTTTGCCCCCATTACGCGAAAAGCACCATGTGGCGGCACGTGCAGAAATGCGACTGCGAATCTAGGGGCTGATTTGTAATATTCTATTTTTTCAACGCGTACAATTCTAAAAAAATTTCCCTGTTATTGTTAAGGCTCAACACCAATATCATAAAAATCAATCCCTAAATGTTATAGGGAGGTGTGAATTGATTGGGAATGTAGCATTACTCATTTCTTTATGTGCATGATTGCAACATATTAAATTTTTTGCTCTACTACCCTTGTTTATTTAGTCTGCAAAATGGATTTTTCAGAAGTATTTTTTGCAAAAAAAATTAAATATAAATATTTTTATAATAAATCTATTTTTTTAATTTAAAAATTTTATAAAAATATTTTTATAGTGATATTTTATGATTTTAAAGTTTGAGCGGTTTAGCGTATTAATTTTTAAATCGGTTAAGAGTTTTGATTCTCAAAATTCCAATATAAAAATATTTTTAAAAAAAATATTAATATAAAATTATATATCACATTTAATTCTTTTATAGTCTATTTTTTTTCAAAAAATTGTTTATATAATAGTAAAAATATGTCAATATAAATTTTGAAATAGTAGCTTATTTGTAAAAATTTTGAAACCAAATATTTTAAAATAAGTGGTTGATATATACAATTATCCGGAAGTGAACATAGACATGAGGTGTGACATATCTAAAATTCAGAATGCAATTTTGCTTTGACCAAAAAAATATGCAAATTTTGTGGCCCATGTGGATGCAATTCTTATAACCCATCATTTGGTCAGTATCGAGCATATCTTTGTGTGTAGATAATCCCAAGAGAATAAGAAAAGATAGAGTATAAAAATCCTGCTTTCTTGGTTAACTGTTACTATCTTGAGCTCCTTGCTTATTTCCTCATCAATGAGGGTTCATATCATTGAGTGGTTTACAGCAGTTGACGGTTCGGATAAGTCTGATCAGTAGATAGGATGCTGGCTTTCACCTTCATAATCAGAATAAAGAGTAGCCTATTCTTTCCCTTTTTTAGCTTTATTTTTTCTCTACTAGGCTAAGAGAGAGTTATCCGACATGGATATGACGGTAGAATAAAAAGAATACGTATTTGGTTTATATGTTGGCAGACTTGCAAATTAAGCCGGATCACTTAGATTTTCTTTGCAATTTGCCTGTTGTAGGTGTATCCCTGGGATTGCGTATATGTGTGAGGATAAACCTGTTGTTTCTTGTTAATGATTTGAGTTAAAATTTAAATTAATTAATTTGTTAATAATACTAAATAATGGGCTTCTGATGCGTCAGCAGCTGAAGAGATGCCTCTTCGAATCCTAACATAAAGCTGTAACGTGCTTAAAGATCACTACTAACGTTGGTCTTTATTCTATTCTTAATCCCCCTTTTTAAATATCTGATAACGTATATAAACGCACGTATGTCACTGTTGTAACTTGTAAGGACGGGAGAAGAAAAAGATTGAAAACAATATTCTTCTCTAATATTACTTACTTTTAAGATTTTTTTGAGGTATTTTAATTGTTCTATGCGAAAATTTTAATCTTGCTTTTTGAATCATATAAAAAAATGAACTCTATCGATACGCCGTAAAATATATTGGTAAATTAGTCGTTGGGACAAATATTCTGACGTGCCTCAGACTAATTTTGAGCTAAATTTATTAAATGTACTTATTTTATGTCTCATTTTTTATAGATCATGTGAAAAAGCATAAATGATAATTCTAATGTATTATATTTGTAATTTAATATTGTATAAAAATATTATACATCTAGTTATAGTATTGTATATTTTATTTTATTGTATTGTATTATTAAATTATATTTATTTTTACTTTAAGTCGAAATATTTTCAATAAAACTTTAATCAAGTTGACTTCTGTGCTTGAATTACAGATTTTTGAAAAGCACAATTTAACTAATCAAATCGTATACCGTATTCTTGACAATCTTCTACTGTATATACATGGAAGAAAGGAGATGATGCACAGATCCAAATTATACTTAAGATCTCTTTAAAAGTAAAAAATAAAAAAAATTGCTGGGAAAAAAATAAAGAAAAATAAAGATCAAGCCTTCATGGGCTCCATTGGGACCTGCCGACCTGCGTCTGTGTCCGGAATTGCTGCACCCCTGAACAGCAAGATCGCTAGGCTCCCTATACAAAAATAGATGAAACAACCACTGCAGTGTGTTACGAAGGAACCAAAATCTCTTCCAACAATGCATTGCCATCCTGGACCGTAGATCCTATCAAATTCCTGCTACATGGAGCACAAAATGAAGCCCAGAAAACAAAAACCATCACAAGAAATTATAGATAATTTTATTTTTCCTTAAAAAATTACCTTTTTTTTTTGTTAGACTCAATAATAATATCTATTTCTTTTTCATTGCACTTAATAATCTCTATTAATAGTTTTTCAAACCCTTATTACTAGTTTTAAATTTGAAACCGTCGAACTGTGAAGAATCAGGTGTGGAAAAACTCATAAAATAAAATCTTTACAGCAGCTAGAATAAGATTTGTTACGTACCTTCTTAATGAAGCGAGCAATCTCAGTAGACTCGGTGACATCGAATACATCAAGAGCCTTAGCAGCAAGGCGGAGTGCATCTTTCTGCGTCGTCTGCAGCATATCGGTATCCCCTATAATAGCCTTGCCTTCCATCATGGCTGAAAGCCGGTACTCTAATGGAGGATAGCTAGGCACAACGAAAGCGCTCCGGGAAGAACTTAAAACAAAACCAAGGTGTGGTAGGGGTTTCATACTTTTATTGTGGTTGGAAAATTCACTGGTGCTTGTATGGAGGACACGTCGATTTGCTAGAGGTTTGTGGACGTAGGGTAATTCCAGGAATATGTCTTATTAGAAGACGGCTTTGGATTGTCAGGACGTCTAAGAATAAATGATAATAATTTTAAATTTATATAAATTTAAAATTTTATTAATAGAGTTTGTAAATATTAAAAAGTTTGCTTTTTTATATTTTGTAAATGGTAATATTTGAATTTTTTAATCTGTATATCGGATTTCTTAGTTGTGAAATATGGATCACTGATAACAATTGTATAGAAAGCAGACTGATTACGGGTATGATATTTCAAAATAATAGAGAGTTTGCTTTTAGAATCAGATATAAGTGGATTCTAAATCATTTGGATGTATGGAAGAATTAAGCTGTTATGGACATTTGGTTGGTTCTTTGTCCTTCCATATCGTGGGAGAAGACAGATACGCCGCTATCCTGTAAGGATCTGAGTGGTCTTTCTTTTCTTTGCAGATTTTCTTACTGATATTATTGGTATATATGAGTTAAATGGGTATACGATTCTTCAGAGATAAACATATTTTTATGCTTTTTTTGTAAAATTAGTGTAAAAAATTCGTCATAACAGATAAATTCACAAATAACACCGATCTATATTTTACGGATGACATTTGTAAAATTAGAATCTAAAACCTTAACTTCATGAGGTAAAAATGTTACCATCCGTCCTACACGCTATGGGCACTTTAATACTTATTACTTTCTTACATAAGAGCTCTTGTGATATCCGATACATCCTTCTTCTTCGTTTCTTATTCATTTGATATCTAAAGTAGAGTATCACCACCTTTTTATTTTAAAATAATAAAATCTGAGGTGGAAGCTTGATTCACTGTAATATTACATTTACTAAGAAGGAAAAAAGGAAAAGTGGAATCAAGGAAATTTCAGCAAAATACAACAAAAACAATATAAAAGAAAAGGGAAATTGAAAAGAAAATTATAAATACCAATGTTTAGTAAGGAAATCTTCGTCAATTAGCTTCTGCTTAATTTTGCACATGGAGACTAATCACGAACAAAATAAAAAAAAATTTAAATGCTCTTCGTGAACATATTAGTATCAGGATTGTTTGATGCTGCATTTTGTTATGAGCTCTGATCCAGTGTGCACGAGCATAGTATTTTATAAAAAAAAAAATTAATAAAAAAATTATAAATTTTAATAAAATCTACAATTTTACTATTTAATTTTTTTATTTTAAAAATTCTTTTAAATAAATGTTTTGAGGCCGTAAAGTCTTAGCAAATTTTAAATTTTATTTTTAAATCTGCTAAAATTTTAAAACTCCAAAATATCTAAAATTTTGACACATTGTTTGATTTATTTTTTGAAAAATTTTAAACTACAAAATTGTAAATCAGATCAAAATCTATAACTTTATAATTTATAAAAATACATAAAAATAAGTCAAAAAAGTCGACGAAAGTTTAATAAAAAATCTCGTGATACATACTGGGCCGGATTAACGGCCCAGATGAAAGCCATACGAAATCGTCTCTACATTTTAGCACAAACGATCCCATCTCTTATTCTTTACATGCAAAGGCAGAATATGGAAACTGCTGACTTCATGTTGATATAATCTGAGTAAGTCAACTTTGTTTAAGATGTCATGAACTTGCTTAAGGGAAACAATGGAAAACCAACTCTCTGAACAATCAGATTATGCAGATAGAAGATAGAAGAGTAAGTAAGTATCTTATTCAAGTAACCATTAGCAGACCTTTTAAGAGAATGTCTTCTAAAGTTTACAGTATTTACAGTTATTGCTTTCCATCAAGTTATATAGTAGCCTAAACGATGGAATACATATTCATAACAATCCGAACAAGTAGGCACACAAAATGTACTAGCTATATGCTCCAGAATGCAGGAACAACCCAAAGATCGTAATTTTACTTAAGACTATTTGCAGAATGTATTCTAAAATAGAGTGCTTAGGAAAATTCTTACTTCTGTTCCTCATCAAAATCCAATGACTGGCAAGGACCAAAATGTGACTTCTTTCCTACTAATTCAGAAACTCTCTTAGCACAACCTGAATCACGCGGACTCACCACATCACTCCTTAATGCCTTAATCTTTGGTAGTTTCTCAGCAATCCTCATTATTGATGGAGGTGACTTGCAATCATTCTCAACTTTGTTACTGCCAGCAGTCTCTGGCAGACACCATTTCCTTCGCTTGCTCACTTGTTCATCCATGGCAGCACGCGAAGGAGCTAAACTGTACCGACTAGGCACAATCCTAGACTTGCAATTTTTTGCAGGCCTTTTCCCATTTTTCTCTTCCTGGAGCAAGATTCTCGGATTGATATTCTTCAGAGCTTCTTCTCCCTTCTTTGCTGTCTTTGCTGCCACTGTTTGTATCCCTCTTCTTAACTCTTTTTCCTTTTTCTCTCTATTATAAGTCTCTCTGTTCTTGTTAGATGCAGAAGCTATATCCCATGGACCAAGACTCTTACCGCGGCGACAAACGGCGTTAGATTTAACGGCAGAAGGCCATGGCAGTGGTGTAGATATTAAACCTTTATCTTTTTTCTCCGTTAAAATTTCCGTCGGCCCAAGACTCACACTTGTCCGTCGCAACACCGAGCTCACCGCCACAGCCGGAGATTTCATTGGAGTCACGAGCTTCTCAGGAACAATCGGGCCTCGCCGATTCGTATCGAGATCAGCCTTTTTGCATTTCAGCTCGTCAAGACGCAGTTTCAGCCGTCCGATCTCTCGCTCGATCGCGTCGATCTCGGCATCGATGCTCTCTTCGTCCGGCTCGCGGGAGATCTTTCCTCCTCCCTTGATGTTTATCGGCTTGTTCACCTTGGCTGAGCCAATGTCATTTCGGTTGAGGGAGATTGGTTGGAGGGGAAGCGACTCGCCTTCGTCGTTGCCAGCGCTGGTGCCAGCGTCGAAGGCGGCGTTGTCCCATATGTGAAGTAAGCTCATCATCTTCTTCAATCTGATCGAAGAAAATTTCGGAAAAAGAGAAGAAATCAACCGAAATTTGAAGAATTGGATTTGTTGTTCTACGATCGCATAGAGAACTTGTAATTTTTCAATTTGAGGCTGATACAATTTGAACGTTGGAAGAAGAGAAGGAGACGTTGGAGAGTGAATCTGGAGCGTCACCGAGATGATTAGAATGTGGGTTTAAAGATTATAACTAACAATTTGAATTATTCAAATAAATCTCAACCGCCGGTCGCAGCAATCGTATACAAATCTATATAAAACGGTTAAATTTAGGCCCATAGGCCTTACTCAGCATGACTGGACCTGATTAGAAACCCAAATGCATAGTCTACCAATCTCTTCCGTCTATCGCAGGCTCGCAGGGTTGCTTCTGTCTAAACATTAGTCCCGCATTGTTCATTTGCAAATCCTCAACGCGTTTAAACAGTTTGCTGGATCATCTTCTCTCACGACCTTACTTGAACAGGATCTGTTCTATAGGCTCGTACAACTGTATCCTTGAGTACAAAGGAGACAGGCAATTAAGTCTGGTGGATGAGTTATAGCCTCTGGGCCTGAGCGTGATTGACGGCCAAGATTCTTTGGGATCTAAACTGTAGAGGATCGTTTCCAGCCTGCCTGCGGCAGCTGGGGTGGCCCTGAGGTTGTCTGACAGACCCTCCCCAATCTTTTTGCATCTATCTCCAGATTGAAGTGATCTTTGATCCCTTGACTTCATTGTTTTCTTTATATAGTTTTCTACAATCCATGGGATATGCTCTTTTATGCTTCTGTTGATCCCAAATCTTTTTGCATCTCACTTTATTTTCCAATTTGATGCATGCTCTACTATCCCTTTTCCTTGATTCCATTTTTTCTTCATCGTTTTCTATATGACGTGGGATGACGATTGATCTGGTGACTGTATGATCCATAACTTAAGAAGCTTAGATTTGTCCTAACAGAAAAAAGCCTTTTTTCGACTATTGTTTAAAAATTCTGCCAATTACTTTTGTATGACTTCCAGAATATAAGCTATTACTTGAAGTTGCAGCAATTGTACACTCGGTTGATTATTTCGTTTTTGTCAAAAACATAACTATTGCACTTTGAAACTGATAGAAGACTCATTAATTGCTTATTGTTTCTGACTGGTGGTGCAAACAACATGACCATATTAGACACGTGATGGAGCAGGAGATCTAGCCTGCCACATGTTAGCCGGCACGACGCCAATCAAATCCGTACCATTCGACAAGACCATCGTTATGGACCTCGGTCTAGCCCGACGAGACCGTCGTGATGGACCACGAGTTAGTCGGCATGACGACGATCAAATCCGTACCATTGACGAAACCATCGTTATGGACCTCGGTCTAGTCCGAGACAATAGATATAGCCGAGATTGTTTAATGTTCAAAAGATGTAGCAACAAGAATCGATCACCTCAACTGCCGCTCAAGATCGTAAAGCAACATGTGACGTATAGGAGTGTACTGATCAGTTAATCCGGATCTCCTCCAAATCTGATATCTTTATCTTTCTTAATAGACTATACATAGTGCATATAAATAACTACTCCGGCCACCTGCACGAGAGGGAGAACATTCCACTACGGATAAAGAACTGAAGAGAAAAATCGAAACTCTACGAAGCTTCGATTTTCAAGCCAATTAGGAGGTTGGAGTTGTACCTCACCCACCCTTTCTTATATTTAGTGAATTTCTATCATTGGTCCGATATTTTCATATTGTATGATTATTTGCATCTACTTATTCACCACCTCAGCAGGTGGGAGCAATTTTGTATTTATTTATTTTTAGATTGTCATAGGAAAAAGCAACTCGTACCAAGCCCACTTAACGAACCGTAGGCTTTGTAAACTCTCGGTGACACCAAACAAGAATTGAGTTTCCAAAAAACCATGCTATATTTCTAAGCTAGGTTCCCTGTTTGCTATTAAAAGGGAATAATAATATATTTTTCACTACTCGTACAAATTAGCAATTTGAGTTTCCAAAAATGAAAGATGTTTTTGTGCTCCAATGAAAATGTTGGGAACGCATCAAATGTCAGCTGATATTCATGTCAATAGTCCTATTATGATGTACAACTAAAATAACAATATATAAAATACACTAAATCTTTTCAGCTCATAAAATTATATCAAAGTTGTGATCCAGAGAGATTTTATCACTTCATAAACATGTCAAACCCACCAAATTTAGATCAATACTTCCCTACTCCACCCTCAATCGAGATAAAAGTGTTGGCCTTCACAGTACTGATGTATGTTGATATATGAAGTTAAAACTGAGGGGCACAAGAAAGAAGACATGCAGACCATAAACTCATCAAAAGTAGAACGAATGACGGCACAAATACTTCGTTCGAGATAATATAGGTATGCAAAAGTTTCACGTACAAGATGCTACTTCTAACAAAAAACATCTATATAAGTTATAAAAGGATGTACTACAACATCTAGTGAGCGTCATGGAAAAATAACTACGCCGATGATAAAGTTGCTGGCTGCAGTTGGTAGAATGGCCGCGGATCTGCCAAAACGAACTACTAAAATAAATATCAGTGGCTGTCCATGTGTGCTGCAAAAAATTAACCATCAGCTAATCTTCTGGACGATGTCCTTGACGACTTCATCCATATCCAGGTCCTTCATTGGCTTGAACGGCCGCTTCATGCTCTGCATGAAGGATTCGATGTTAAGTGGTGAAGACATCGATATGATTGGTATAGAAAGAAACTGAAGTTTTAGCCTTATTTAGTGACTTACCAATAAGTCCTTAGTACTGTAAGTACTATAGCACCTTATCATTTACCCACTGAATTATGTTACCATTCGAGTTTTGAGGACGAACAATAAGTGTTATATAAGCGAGTGCAAGTTTATAGAGCAACGCTAGGTGAAATTATCATTTATCACCTCGAGTTTAGAGGTGAAGTTAAGAGTTAGATTCAGATGCATGCAGCATTTCTCATAGGAAAGTTGACCGTACCACACTGTTGTTTAATTTTGTGAGAAACTTTGATGTTTTGGTTCCACATGCAGATGTAGGTCTTTCCAGCCCATCGATATAGAAGACTCCAAATTGATCCTTATACAATTCCAACCTAAACCGGAACGTCAGGAAGAGTCTTACCAGGAGTGACACGAACATCTTGCCATCTTTGTCACGTATCTCAAAGCATCCCCTTCTCGGCTGCAAATTAAACAGTATGTCAATTCCATGCACTACTAAAACCTACGAAAAGAGAGAACAATGACTCGTACGATTGAGCTATTGCTAGCACCTATGGCAAGTAAATTGGAAATTAGAGCTAGTACGATTAATGTTATTTTAAGAAGTTGACGCATTTCTGGAACTTCACGTCGATGCCAGATCCAAAGTCCTTGCAATGTCTGGCTGATGAATTGTTTGAAAGAAAGAAAGAAAAAGACCTGAACCAAAAAAAAATCTTAAACCAATGCTTTAGATGAACACAAGCAAAATTTGGTCGGCCATTGTCACAGCAAATATAACAGTCGAATTAAATTGGTTCTTACACTGAATTAACTGAAAATTCAAATCGGCAACCTCCAAAACTATTTGCAGAATCCTTTTAAGATTTGTTTAACAGCACTCAATCTTCAACAGGTATCAAAGTTAACCACATATAAGTCGTCCGTGGATTTTGGAGGTGGTTAAACAATCAACAAAACTAAAGACAACTACAAAAGTGCACATTGGAATGGAAGTTTATAACAATGTGGTCAGTTTCTGTAAAAGTTAAAAGCTTTGTTTTTGCTAAGTCTCACAGAGAAGGATGGAAATCTGCCCAAACAATGAAGAAGACACTTATTATTGCAAAAAAAAAAAAAAAAGAAAGAAAGAAAGAAAGAAGAAGAAGAAGAAGAAGAAATGCAAAGGACAAAAAAAAGGAAGCACTAAGGTGCAACGTGAGAAATGGAGGATTAAGATCAAGGATGACGATAGAGATGGGGGGTGCAGAATCTGCAGATATGATGTGCAAGGGGCACGAGATAGACGAATTATGTTCCTTGGAAACACTAAAAATAAGGAAAACACTCTGGATTGGCAGTGGATTGCTCTGACATACGCTGTCAATCAGTTACAAAAAATGGTTTTTTGGTTATAATGTAATTGTGCAAGGATAATCAATTATCGTATATAGTATGTGTTGAAAGTCATTGACATTCAGTGTCAAGATTGATTATAGAACAACTTCTAAAAGCTATTGCCTTTCAATGACAAGATTGCCCTACGGAATTCATTCCTATTAGACCGGCCAAAATTGAATATGATGCGGCACTCAGGACTTCCAACAGTTCACTCTCCTATCTTGTGTATATGTCTCCTAAAAAATAAGACCACAGGTTAAAAATCTTCAGAAGAACAGACTAATAAGGGAGTTAAGTGTATTAAACGATCAGATAAGCAAAAGACCAAATTGTTTCTCTCCATATCGCCAAAGAAATACCCAGAATGGGAAAGCAAAGCAGTATAATTTCAGCTAACTCAATAGAGTGAAACATCAAGAAAAGAATGTTAAATTGGTAGTTGCTTGTTAAGAACCAACAAATTATGAGACATAAAATAGACAAACCATGTATAATACGTGTCGCATATATGAGCTAAACACGACTTCAGATAACATACAGATACAACGCAGAGAAAGACATAAAGCAAGTTCGTCTAGAGAAGGAATGTACCTTCTCGGGATTTATCTTAACAATAACACCTGAAACAGCATCTTCCAACCCCTCCTTCACTTTTATGGCCCTTGTCTTAAAAGAATTACACTGTTTGCTACAAAAAAAAAGATCAAGACAAACATTAGAACTTGCCTACAAAAGTAGGCACTGTAAGCCAACCATCATTTGGTAACTACGTCATCATATGCACGCAATATCATGCTTTCCTATAAACAGCACCGACATTTTCAGAACATGGTGGCAATTTACATAGTACTCCGACTCCACAATATCATGTACTAGGAAAGAAAATTTAAAAGGGCATGTTACCTAATTTAACATATCATACTAACACTCCTGAATAATATTTTTTATATAATTTCCTTAGATGTGGAAAACCCAGCATTCAAAAGGTTCATTTCTACATAGTGGATATGACACACAATTAAGGACACTCTGACAAGACAAACATGTCTAGTAGTCGAAGTCATATTTTCAAGAAACAATTTTAATTGTCTGCAAGATATCAACCAGGAGTGCTAAGTAAAAAAGAGTGGAGTTCCAACGGCATTAAACCACATCTGCGCTAAAACTTTATTCATGAACTTTTGCCAATACCATGTATTAGTGACTTACTCTTGTCTCAACTAACTGATATGGAATTATTCCACATATGAATCTCACAATAAGCTCACACATTGACACAACACATTACGTACCCAGTATCCAACGTGTTCACGTGTTCAGCAAATACCTTCCACTTGCTTTCTTTTGAGAAATATCCTCAAAGTGGATAAAGATGAAGAAACTCCATGAGCCTATGGCACATAAAACTTAACAGCCGAGAAGAAAATATCCAAGATGAACATATCCCAAAAGCATTTTAAAATATAGCAACCAGACATAATTCCCGCAAAGTAACTAGCTCTTCTAAAAGCTTCAAACGATAAGGGATGCATACTTTTCCATATACTAGCACACAAATCACACCTACACTTTGTAGCAACTTCCCACACAAACGTTTTGTAATATTTTGTAACTGTGGACACCAAGACGAATTTTGTAAAGGACTTATAGTTAGTAGTAGAAACAGAGTATCCAACCAACAACCACTGGCTACAAATGAAGAGACCCCAAGCACTCCTTGCTTATCCGTGAACTTTTTTCCTAAACACCCACTGCTCAGTCTGCTCTTCGTGTGCCCTTCAACACTATTCCTTTGGTTGCCATAAAAAATAAGCAACTCTAATAGAAACCCAAGTTAATATAAACGCGGGACTATGTATTCTAGCATAATGAATTCGAAATATAGTACTAGACATACTATCTAAATATTGCATAAGAAAGCTATAAAGAATTAACAAAACAATGATAGTTAATTTCAGATTAAAATATCATATTGACCTCAACATGAATCACACAAAGAAGTCAAGGCTAAATTATCTTTGCTCACCATGCCTCGACAATGATGGTTTTGGACGCCTCGCCGCCGTCCATCTTCACCTTCACCTCGCCACCATCTACAGTCTTCTTAACATCGCTCTTCTTCCTCGAGGCGACTCTAAGCTTTTTAGTTGGCGGCAGTGGTGCAGCCTCTTCAGCTTCGACGTCCCGCTTACGCACGGTGGCGCTCCTCGTGACTCTGGCGATGACGACGGCCGGCGCCGGCGCCGGCGCCGGTGCCGGAAGTTTTCGCTCTCTCTTCGGAGCCATTCTCGTTTCCAGATGAGGCAATGGCCGGTCACTGTGACATGACTGGCGTTGTATACGATACGACGGCTGCTGTTTTCCCGCCATTTTCATGATGGTGAGATTACCTACGGTGGGTTTATGTTCCTGTAATTTGCATATTGATGAAAAAACAATTAGCCCAAAAAAAGTTTAAAAGTTAAAACTAGCATTCATATTAAAACACTCGCCGAAAAAAAGTATTATAAGTTTGATTTTTAGAAAGATTATAATATATCAGAAGAAAGAAAAGAAAGTTGGGGGTGAAGTTGAACAAGAACAGAAATGAAAACAAGGCAGCTACTAGCAAACTATTTGAATTCGAACTTGTAAATTTGCTTTGAACTGGATTCTTACGGAGTACGAGTCTAGTTCGAGCACAAATTCAAACTCGATTAATTAAATAAATAAATATTGAATATGTCATACTTTTTTATTTTCTTACTTCTTAGTTTAAATCAATGATTTGAAATTTTGAAGAAACGTGAAAACAGATAAAATAGAACTTTGCTAAGTTTGAGCTCAGTCCGGTCTTAAATTGAAAAAGAAAAAAAAAACAAAAAATAATAATGGAGTTTTAAGTTGAGGCCGAGCTTTGATTTTTAAAGCAAGTCAGAGTGCAAGCTTAGCTATTGAAATTTGTCGAGTTCGAACTCGAGTTATATCTAGAGATATTTATATACCGGTCCGACTGAAAAATTAAATAGACCAATATCAAATCCGGCAGATCTGCAGTCCCAATATCAACACTTAATCGTGCTCGGGCTTGGGCTTCGGTTCAATCCAAAAAAAAAAAAAAAGTTAAGGATTATATAGATGATTAGTGGAGAATACCCATATTTTCTATTAAACTTTCCTTTTAATTATCTGTTTTTAGATTATTAGTAGTGATAATATTGACATTAAACTTTTTAAAGTTTTATATTTCGACAGTTAACTTATTTTAATATGCTCCATCAGTATTAAAATATTATCTGAAAATAGGAAGGACATGAAAATTAGAGTGAACTTAAAATCTAATTAAAAATAAGTTGGGGAGGCCATATTACAGCTACAGTATATGACAGGTGGCACCAAAAATTTATCACTTTCTATTTTATGGGTTAAATTGTATCTCAGCTTCCTTTTCAAATCAGCTCCTGAGCTGATTTGTAAGCTTTTTGCAATTTTATGGTGTGGTTGGACAAATATCATAATTTTTCTGCTCTGTTATTCCAAAACAGAAAAAAAAAAAATTTAAACCAAATTCTTATGATTTTCTGAAACTCTGCTCCACACCAAGTTTTTTAGTGCCGAGCCAAATCAAATTCGCATCTTCATGATCATTCGCATGAAATCGACGTCCGAAACTCCCGTGGTTCTTTGCTCTATGGTTGTGCTATGCTATATAGCTAATATTTGTAATGTAAGTTTGGTTTGGTAATAGGGAAAAGTATATATCAACCTCTAATTTTAAATTATTTATAAATACATTTTTGGATTTAAAATCTTACAAACCAGTTTTTGTATCAAACTTTATATTAAAAATATTTTTGCTATTATATAAATATTTTTTAAGAAGATTTAAATATAAAAAATAGATTTCATAATCCATAAAAGTCATTTTCGTATTCAAATTAAAAAAAAACAAAGAGGAAGAAAATAGATGTTCATGGATCTTGAGTAGAATGGTAACGTATAAGAGAGATTCAGAAAGGGTGACATCAGACACGCTTTGGCAGGCCATTTGGGATATTTTAGGGGTATTTTAGCCAAAGTTATTTGATTTTAAAATATGACTTTAGTCGAAAATTAAGCAATAATTTGGCAAAAGATGACTCTCATGGTGGACACCACAAAGGCATGATGGGAATCCACCATATGGCCTTTGATCATCAATTTTTCAGGGTACAAAGAGCCAGTTAACATCACATCTTGATAGACTTTTTGGACATGCTTGGACCATCTGAAGAGATATTTTTTCTAAGGTATTCGGGTCCTCTATAACATGATTTATTATGACTGAATCTTGTTTAAATTCTGCAACAACGACCGTATAAATATTAAAAAAATATTTAGGAAGAATTATAAATCAGCCCTCTATATATTACATTTACGAATCAGCCCCCGAAACAAATCGCATTTTTGCCTTTCAAGGACTTATTCGCACCACTTGGTTAGTGAAACACGAACAAATGACACCCGTTATTCAAGGGCCATATATCCGATACAATCTAAACTACATATACATTACATCAAATATATATTTCGATGCACTATATAGATCAAATTACATCCAAATCATCAGAAACACCGAATGAATCTCCCGATGAATAACTTTTTTTTTTTCATATTTCGAGAAATCAGGGGGAAGTAGAGAAGTTGGGTATGGGGTAGGTCGATGGTTACATTATCACAGCCAGAGAAGAGCAGCCCAACAACTACAGAGAGACTACCCAAGAATCAATAATGGTTCACCAAGTCTCTGGCAATTGTCTTTTTCTATATTCTCATGTATAGAAACATCAAGGCTTCCTTTTCTGCACTCACTGTACCTGCATCATCAACATCATGAACAATCACATGATCCGAGTGCCCACAGGAAAAGCCCAGACAGTGATCTGATCTTGGATTTTTTTTTTTTTCATGGAGATTTATCCAAATGAAGGGGACCCTCTCATCTGATCCCATCTGTGCAGTAGCTCCCTCATCAGCATACATCCATGCTCAATAATTTGCAAAGTCACATGATACATCCACTGCTTCAACAGGCCTTTTTATGTGCACCCCTTCATTCATGAATCCAAAAGTTCTTAGTTACATATTTCCCTGTTTACATCTGTTGACCCAACTGTAGCATATTATCTTTAGAAATTTTTTATTTCTCATTTTGATTGTAGAATGAGCAAGATCTACACATAACAATAATACAGTCCCAGATTGATTGATTGATTATAATCTATCTATTAGGGCCTCGCAAAACACTGAAACAAGCAATAACAACAAATTTATAGAGCAACACATATTAAGGCTTGCTCATAATATCACTGCTATCCGATATTCTTCCCGAGCCTCGGGCACCCATTCTTCCAAAAGAACCCATTGCCGATGCTAATCCTTTGAAGCTGCTGCTTCCTTCGCTTAAATTACGAGATTTTCGACATTTTCTTAGTTTCGAGGATACAACTACATCCTCGCCCTCGTTGGCTTTGGAGTTAGCCACGATTAAGCGAGTTATGTTGCTACGGCAGAAGGGGCATACCGGGGGATGGAGAAGCAGAGTCATCGGGTTGGGCTTGTTGTGGCAGCAGAGAGCGAGTACACAATGAGCACACATTTGGTGCCCACATTCTTGGACCTCAATGGTGCATGCTTGCTCGAAGCAGATGCAGCAAAGCTCGGCATCACTTGCCTGCAAGACACATTCTTGCCTGTTAGAATATGCAAAACCATACCTTTGTTATAAAAAATATACATTCATACTGCTGTTACCAGAAAAGTTTTAGCTGCTATAAGAATTTAAGCTTAGCAAGAGCTTAGAATAGTAGAAGGTCAATGATGTACATCATTTTAATAAAAAATTTTCTTTCAAAAATTCTTTTTATTGAATGAAGCATTCTGAATAAACAGAAGCAGCATGTAGTACCTCAGATGCGTCATCTTCTCTCCCATCATTTGAATAAAAAGGGAATGGTAAAGAATGCGCCTCCCGGTTAAGGAGTTTCTTCTCCCGCTCCCTATTAGCATCCCTTAGAGCACCCTCCAGCAGAGCCTTTGCTTCTGGGTTGAGTTCGCTTATGAACTTCAACGGAGATGGCCATACTAGAGGCTCTGCTGAGGATGGGTTAAGGAGAGCTGCACAGTCCCTATGATTTTGTTTCATCGCAACAGCATACGGTATCCTCCTAAAAAAAAATTAAAAAAACAGTTGTTCAATATAAAAAATTTGTTGTTGCAAGAAAACAGCAATGGAAAAAAAGTACCCAGAAACGATTCTTGGTCATCGTAGTTCAGCAAAGACGAATAGAAAATCGTTACTTCAGAAATGCATACATTACTATCAGTGAATCAAGTAGCACTAAACTTACAATCATTGTCCCTTGGAAAAATCATACTTTCGAGTATGATAATTCTAAAGCTACAAAATCATGAAAAGACCAAACCAAGGATTCTTTAAGCTTACAAGAAGCACAACTGCAGTAGCATCTCCATTATCACGGTTAGACTTAGAGACATTTGATGATGGAGACCTTTAGATGTGAACTTAGTTTATCACCAAGACCACAATTCGGAAATGCTTTACTAATCCAAAAAAGAAACCTTGCTTAACACTGGAAAATACTTATATTTCAAGCAGACAAATTCATCATCAAATTGAATTAATATAAACTAACATGAATTTGGAAAGTCCGTGCATCATCTTGAATTAAGATATACTAATATGAAGTTGGACAGTCGGTGCATCATGTCTTTAAGCAAATTTCTTAACAAACTTAGAAACCAAAAGTCAACAAATTTTAAGCCTCCCAACCCATACCCTGAAGCATCTCTCTGACAACGATCGGCGCCCCAAGCAAGCAACTCCCTTACACAATCCAAGCAACCGCCACGGGCAGCCAAGTGAAGCGGAGTGCTACCAGGGAAGCTGCAAAATATTACAACACTAGATTAAAACCACTATAAGATCCATCAGAAACTTCTTTAATTAACATTATTTTCACAAAACTAAACTAAATTTAAAACGCACTCATATCCCCCAGTGGAAGCAGACACAAGAGCTCCATTATCTAATAGACTATGAACACAGCGCCGCCGTCTCTGCCTCGCCGCAAGATGCAAAGGAGTTGCGCCATATCCATCTCTGATGTTAACGAATCGTGCGAATCCCCTGAACCACATAGAACAAATAAGATCACTCAATTCACGATGAATGTAATATGAGGATGTACGCTGACTGAAATATAAGTTCAAAGCACCATGAATCTGCGATGGAGGTCGTTTTAGCTGCGGTTAAGATGGCATCCAAGCAGTCAGAGTGGCCGTAGTATGCCGCATAGTGAACACAAGTTCTTCGATGTAATGAATCGAACAACAAAACCTGTCAAATGAAATAAGAAAACCAGATCAACTATACGGAATAAAAAAGTTAACAAATTAATCTTCGCGACATATATAAAAAGAACGTACATTCGCGCCGGCGTTTAGGAGCTTCTTAACGCAAGCGATCTTCCCATGCATCGCGGCGAGCATCAGTGGAGTCTTTAACAACAAAATTTAAAACAAAACGCAAAGAAAAATCAGTAATTTTCCCAAACAAAAAGAAATATCTGTTTGCACCTGGTCTCTGGCGAGAGAGGTACTCGAATCCACGCTGCGGCCTTCGGGCATGTACAGCATAGTTGTGCTGTCAGGAGCAACTTCCAAACTGCCACTGATGCTATTGATCAGAAAATTCCAATGATGGAACAAAGGCTAGTGCCTGGCCGCTGAGATTTTCTGATTATCTCAAAAAAATGGAACCAAAATTTTGAAAAAAAAAAAAATCATATGTCAGGGCAATCTCGTGCCTGTTTGTGGCGATTGAGCTCGTCAGGTGGCACGGATCGTTCCAATAGCATCGATAGCACCTGCAGGAAATTACACTGCATTAGACTTTGTTTTAAAGATAGCTCGATCCTTTAGAGCCAAGCCTAGAAGTCGTATAAGCTATGATCAAGTAACCTCGAGGCGGCCATTGGCGGCGGCGATGTGGAGGGGGGAGAGGCGATCGTAAATGGTGGGGCGACGGAGGAAAGAAGGGTCGGTGGCGAGGGCAGAGCTGACGGCGTCGAAATCTCCAGCCTGAACGGCGGCGAAGAAGTCGTGCTCTTCGTTGGAGCGAGTGCAGCTTAGGCCCTGCCCCATCCGAAGTCCTCACTGCCGGCGAGGTAGGAATACCTGCGCCGTCGCCTTCCGCGGCCGCAGAGATTACCGTAATGGTGGTGGTGTTAGGAGATGAATTTAAGCGAGAGAAAACAGAGCGTGATTGATGCTGGTCTTAGATTCCGACCGGAGACGTATTTAAGCGCTGCTAGTTGTTTAACTTGTTTCATGAGGGCGAGCGGTGTGATCACCGCACTCTCTTCACTTACCTCTTTTCAATAGAATATATATATATATATATATATATATATATATATATATATATATATATATATATATATATATAATATATATATTATATATTATTATATAGTGAATTACTTATAACATAAAATTAATGTATGTTCAATTTTTTTAAGTTTTTTTTTTTAATAAAGTAAATTAACTTTGTAGGATGTGCTTAACTAAATTCAACTCTCTAGCTTAACAGCTCACTTGTAGCAATGAGTTGCTAGTCCATATTTTTGCGAGCAACAACACATAAAAATAGAAAAAAAAGAGATCATATACGATGAGGTAAGATCTAAGATTTGTGAGGACGTAATTATTAGCTGTTAGCGGAAATAGTAAACAAAAAGGTTTTAATAGTTCAATTACCTGTGTAGCCTGGATTTAATGAAGAAAATAATGACTCCATTAAAAGCCATTAAAAAAGTTGATGAAAGAATTATAAGAAAGAAATAGTAATTTTTGAGAGTGGCAAAATAGATGTTACAATAATAGTTTTCATTTTTCTCAAAAACTTATTATTGTACATATGCTTTTGTCTCTTGTGGTTTATCAAATGAATGAATGACAGGTTTCTTGTCAAGAATGTCTGTATATAATATTGTCCAGACTTTTTTTTATTAATTGCATACATTAATTATGATATTATGATAAAAAAAGAGGATTGGAAGATTGTCGTTCAATCGTTGAGCTTCATGTTGACCTCTATATTCAGCAATAGTATTCGTTTGGAATTCTTCCTTCAAGTATTTGTCTTCGGTTGGCCGAGGCGTGAGCGACTAATTGACCTTTTGGCAATAAAATAGGTCTCCAGAGATAGGTGCGCTCGGATACAGTCCCACCATGTGGATAGGTACGGTGTGTCCAGATTAGTAAAGTTGTGATACGAGACAACTTATAGAAAATGTCTCATCATTAATTTATGGTTGATTATTAGAGCATACCCTTATTAGGTGGATCATATCATTCAGGTCGATTGGGCATGTGCAGACTACACTTCTCTCGCATAGAGCTTATGGCAGGCTCTGTTTTGAGCTATAGTGTCCATCCAACATTAATATAGTATAAATCTTGTTTTAAAAAATTTTAAATCGAACTATTATAGTGGTAGTTTCACCACTTAAGTCTCGATCGTTGAGTACCATACAAAGTTATGGATGACATCAAATATCTGCAAATCTAACGTATACTGAGACGGAAGAAAAGTCGGTAGTTACCCTGCCAATGTTTGGTGAGCTTTTGGTATGGTAAATCATTAATTTAGATAAAATATGATCTATTATACCTATTTAAAAAGTCCAAGGTCTAATATTGGCCACCAGCTATACAATATTGTCCTTACCAGTAGATCCTAGCCTTTGTAATGTGTATATTTTTAATAAAAATGAGTGGTGAATGAAGTCTGGTAATTGTTAATCTGACCGGCGGTGAGGGGATCGAAGAGAGGAGCGGAAGGAGCCTGGTCTTTCAACGGGCGAACGGGCAGCTGACTCGGGCAGCCATCCTATGGATGAAAGTTAGCAGCTTGAAATGGATTTGAATCTGATCTGCTCATGCTATTCGTCTCCTCATATTTTAATATTCATCATTCCTTAAAAAATATCTAGAGTTTCTCCGATATAAAATCAACATTTTGACTTTTGCAAAATATCTAAGTTTTTACTTATTTTTATTTAAGAAGCAAAGGACATGCCTTCTAAGTTTTAATTTGTAGAGACTGACAAATCAGTCTTACCTCATTTGATCTATACAAATAGAAAACACTAGTACTAAATTCACCAAAAAAAAAATCATCAACCCAAATAACAAAAAAACCTAAAAATATTTTTTTTTAGAAAAAATACATTAAATCATATATTTTGATAATATCTATAAATTTTATGTTCAAATTTTCTTAAAAAAATCTTACAAAAAAATATTTGAACTAGAAAATTTAACGAATTTTTTAAGTGAATTTTTCAAACAGTTTTAACCAAAATAGTTATTTAGATTTATATTTTGAAAAAAAAAATTTGAAAATTAAAATTATAAATGTCATCAAATTTTATAATTTCTGTATTTAAATTTTTTTTTAAAAAATAATCTATTTTTTAATCATGAATTGATAATTTTTTGATGAATTTATAGGGAGGACTAATATGACTCTTACAAATTTTCATGAGGCATATGGATACTGTTAAATTCAATGGTGGAGGTTATTTATGTATAGTTTCTCAAGTGCAGGTCAAGAAATTTGAAGTAGTTGTAATAAATTAAGTTGCTCATTTTTTTTGCTCATGTCCTTTTTTTTTTTTTGCTGTGCATCTGTTAAAATATTCTGATGCCAGTATGCAGCCTTTTGAATTGTTCAAATATCTGTACTTATTTCATTTAAATAATTTTTTATTTGTAAAAGAATTTTGGTTTCTTAATCAGAAGTTCTGTGTTAGAATACAAACAACTTCTTATGCCAATATATCTATCACGAGACAAATCATATTACGGACTACTTAGCAATCATAATCTTTTCTTCACTTTGGGTTTAAGAAATATTATGCGCATATAAGAAATCAGACAATAAGTTATATATGTTTATACGATAATTTGAAAACCCACAAATTGAAAAAGATATAGATGTAATTTGGATAAGTGGTGCGAAACACAGTTAATATATGATGGATATTAAGTTTGCTAGCTTTATTGTGTTGTTTGGTAGGGTAATTATCATTTTATTTAGGTTTACCTTAATTTATATTAGCTGGAGGTGGTTAGTTTACTTTATCATTATGTATCAACAATTAGTCACATAAGTTAATAAAATGTTAGGGACATTGTACCTCATTCTTTACAAAAACAAATAAATAAATAATAAATTATTTGGATATTTATATTTTTATATTTTCAATCATTTAAAATTATAACACTATTTTTTTATTTAAAATAATAGTTGCATGCTAATTGACTATATAAAATGCTAAAATTACTTCAGTCAGATTAATTGTTGTTGTCTTTTACAAAGAATAATAAGAATAATTTTATTATTTTATAAGATCAAGATAATATAAAAACGTTTTTTTAAATTCGAATGGTGTGTAATATAGTTTCGAATTATGTATAATATAATTTTGAATTATGTAGTCATAAGTATGCAATTGCCCCTAGAGTCAACATAAAATTTCGTGGACTTGGTACAATCGAATGCACCCCTTGAACAGTAGGTTGTCCCCTTGTCTCTGAGTTGTCCAAATCGGCTACTCCTTTTCATGTTGCGGAAAGATAAGCTACGATTATTTCTTTGGAGAATTGCGTTTCAGCCCCTCTAATTTTGGGGTTGCGCGTTTCAGCCCCCGAAACGCCACGTGGCGGCACGCGCGCGCCGCCACGTCGGCGGGAAAACGCGTTTTGGGGGGCTGAATGTCAATTTTAGAAAACGGGGGGCTGAAACGCAATTCTCCCTTATTTCTTTACCTATTTTTATGTGGCTTTGTTATCCTGCACTTATTGCCCTAACTTTTCAGTTCAGTATAATTATAGTTTCCTTTTTTTTTTGTTTTTTTTGAGAAGAACAGTATAATAGAATTTCTCATATAGCTAAGATCATATGTTATCATCCAAATATATAGTATATATTTTAATATATCATATTTAATTATTACTAGCTTACATTCCTGCAATACACAGAATATTATCATAAACTTTATATAAGTAATAACATTGAAATACTTATTTTTTAGTTTTTATAACTTTAAAATTATATCTGATTATAATTTAAAGTGACACATAATTTGAAGCGGTGATAATACTATATTTATACATATAAATTTATTTATCATTTTTTATAAAATGGATAATTTTTTATTTCTAAATTTTGTATTTAAAATAATTTTATTATTTTTATGTATATATATATATATATAATACACATACTAATTAATTAATATTTTATCAAATATTATATCTTATTTAATCTTTCACATTTTTCAATTAATTATATAATTTTTTAAAATCTTACTAATTAATATAAGCGTCAGATGTATGAATCAATGATATACGGTGTACTCATGATTATTTATGATGATATGTGACGCAACGATTTTAACAATTATATATAAATTATTATGACTTTTTAAAGTAGCATTTCCATTTCAATTATATGTGAAGGTCTTAACTTAAGTAACTCGGACATTTTCACACAAAAGTTTCTGTTTTTTTCCGTTTAATATTTGTTCACGACTAGAATTTTCAAATAAATGAAGTGATTTGATGGTTTTATTCACCTATTTTTCTAAAATTCTTTTGTTCCAAAAGTAAAATAAAAATCTTATGAATTTTTTATGCTCCTCTAAAATGGATGGAAGTGTATAGAAATATTGGACTGCTACCATTCACCGTGGAGGAATGCAATCCCAACGTGCAGCGGTGGTCCAAAGACGCCCTAAGGAACCACCGATCTGCCGATTATTTTCTCCGATTTCTAGTTTATTTTATTTATATATTTTTTGTGATTATCGTTGTGGAACCATAATACGAGCAATCTTCGTAGGGATCTCAGCATCTATCCCGGTATATATCATAAAGTCATTTTTAAAGTATATAGATGCGAAATATAAGAACAACTAGCAAAATTACAGCTTTGTTTCTATAAATGAAATCAAATTTTAATCTAACTTACATGGCAATAATTTGCAACTACTAAGCAGATACATAACTACGATCCCATCTAACTAATTGCAGTGCATGTTCAAAATCATTAGAAGTTTGATAGCAACATCAGAAAGTTTTTCCTCACCAGTAATCTAAAACTCTTGGTTCAACATGTTCATAATAATAATAATAGATAGAGGAAAAAAAAAAAAAAAAAAAAAAAACACTTCCAGCTAGTAACCTCCAGGTGATGTATTATTCCATTTGGTCTTTCTTTCCCTCACCACCAGCATTATCGACAGGCAGTATTGTCTGCAAAAGTTCGTAGCGGCATTTCATCGAACAATGACAGTGCATGACTTAGAAACAAAGATAAGAAGACAGTGGTTTACCAGGTTGGGCTTATAGATGTTGTGTACAATGGAGGCGCCGGCGAGTAGCGACACGACTACTACAACCGTCGACCACGCCAGAGACGGCGTCCCCGTCGGTTTCCTACCGCCGCCGAACTTCCTCCCGGGATTCATTTTGATGGATGCGGATATTAGTTTGAAGTGGGCCGACCCGAATCGCAGGTTTCATATATCTAATTATAGACTAGTAAACCACTTTACATCTATGCTTAATTATGAGCAGTTAAAGCTCGCCCAAAAAAAAAAAAATCGACTCAAACTCAACAAAACTGAACAGCGTAATTGTCAAATTTTAATTTTGGCAATCATTCTAATATATAAAGATAATATTTCATTACCCATAATTTAATTTATATTGTCAAGATAATTGAAAATAGTAATACCATGAAAAGAAACGCAACTTAAACATTGAATTTTTAAACTAAAGGCCTAATTCCACCATTCTCTCTTAGATTTTAGGCATTTAGACAAACAAAACTATTTCAGTTAACTAATTTTTAGTTTTTTTTATAAACCCCTGTAATATTTAGTCTTGCTCAATACAAGAGTTTGTTTACACAAAAAAAAAAAAAAAAAAAAAACACTATTTCGGTTTTTTAGTCTATTGAAATTTTCTTTCAAGAAAACTAATTCCAGCCTTTTTTGGAGAGTGTCTTAGAGCCTTTAATGTTTACCTAAACTTTAGGTTTTTAAAATAACTAAACTAAATCCTGGATTTTTCTTAGTAACCCTTTTCACAAACTCGTGGATTTAAAAGAGAATTAGATCAAGGAAGATTGTCTAGTACACTGTACAATGACACTATGGCATTTATATTTTCTTGTATAATTGTACCAATCACTATACTTTATCTTAAACCGTCAACAAGGGAAGTAGTTTTGTATTCGGGGTCTGATGAAATACCATATAATTTTTAACTCTCTAAATTATAATGTTGTATTATAAAAACAAAACAAAAAATGTTTTTTTCTAAATGTGGATGCCTAGTCCACTGAGCTTGAGATCATTTCAGATCTAGCTTCTTAATGATCCGAGTTTCTGCGATACTCTTGAGTCGCACCGACCGGAGCTTACCCTACTACATTCTTACCATAAACTGATTAGAGATCTTCACGGTCGTATGGCCGTCTTTCGTCCCCAAGCTAGTCGTCTTCCTTCTCCTCTCCCGCCAAACTATGGTCTCCGGCAAGTTCGCTAGCTGGAACAGAAGACAGCATGGTGTATCTGGTACTCGATCAAATTTTACGCGCGTGCATTTCTACCCGTATTTTAGCTGATTTTGGTGATAATGTTACTTGAAATTGGTTTGGAGAACTGGTGGAGTTTGCATTCATTGTTTTGCTCCTAGAATGGGAGCAAGTGCATGATTTTGTCATTGTTATTATGGTTTACGCCTTAAGATGCATCTAGCATTCTGTAGCTGGAAATTGGAATCAGTCTTCTTGTAGAGTCTTGTGAATGATTGGTTGTATAGATTGCACATTTGAATATTTATCACAATATTATATTTTTCTATTCGTTTGTTTAAGTACCTTATGTAGCTTCAGTGATTTTCAATTTAAAGACGATTATTTACCTAAATGTAATCATGTTCTTGAATTGTATGTTTCGAATGCAGATGTGATGGAATTGAGTCAACATATAGGAGCTAACAGCAAAGCTTGACCTCTTGGTGTACTGGTGCTATCATTGGTTAGTTAAATTAGAACTAGTCTTTGCATATGATTTTATTGAAAAATTTTGATTTACAATATTCGAGTAGTTATGTACATTCTTTATTCCTCAATACAATAAGAATCCTTCAATTACAATACTGCTGCAAGTAATGTAGACATAAAAGAGCTCGTGATTGATCTGGCAGCAAAATATGTTTCTTTTCTGCTAACAATCCTTAAGATTAGAAATAGTAAGTCAGGAAACGCACTAGTGCATAAATTCCAAGGATTATTCCAGTGCAAATTTTGTCTGGAAGTAATCTAGAGCATGACTTGTGTAACAATTATAAAGAACATTTTGAATGATAAGAAGTTCATTTGTCTTTTTCATTCAATGATAGCAATTCTAAAGAACATTTTCAGTGTTAGCAAGTTCATTTTAAAATGCCCTTTAAATTTAAGTGGATGATCCACGTACATAGAAGCATGTAGTTACCACTTATCACCCTTCTTAAAGCTCTCAATCTATGATATGTAAGAGGAATAAGTATATCTTCAGCTGCTGTAGCTGGAATTGGCAATGTGTTAAGGTAGTGTGATAACATGAAAGCTTTACCAAAAACTAAGACTTGCTTCAAGTATTTTTTTTTTTTGTTGTTAAAACTGATTTTACTTACGTTATTGTTTGGATTAAATTTATAGAATCTATCTTGTTAATACTATTGTACTGGAAAAAAAGTATTTTTATTAAATATATGCATAATAAAAGAATAAGAAACTACTATGTCTAGTTTTTTAGCTTTATTGTGTAGAAAATAAAATATAAAATTAATTTTGTACTGTTAGAATATATTATTATGGTGATCTCCGTAAAAGATAAGATTTTGACAAAAATGGTATTTTTCCTAAAAACGTGGAAGAGTAATTTTTATTAAACCTTTAAATTTTACACGTGGAAGAGTAATTTTAATTTTAATAAAACCAAATTTTAGATGTAAACAAACACAAATTTTAGTAAAGTTAGTGCTTACTAAAACTGATTTGGCTAAAAGTTAGTTATCAAACATCCCTAAAGATTGGTACCATCCAGGGAGGAATGCTCTGCAATAGTTTTCAGCCTCCCAGTGGTGGATGAGAACAAGGTTACAGTCGCTGCAAAAGGAACAATTCCACCATTAGTTGCACTTCTAAATGTGGGGAACCAACTGGCGCAGAAGGTCGCAACTATAGTACTATTCAACCTAGCATATATCACATGGTTTTTGGTGCCTGTTCTGGCAGTTGTCGCTATGGTACGAACCGGCACGACACGTGTAAAAAATCTTATATTTAAAATTTTAAATTAATTTTTTATTTTTATTTTTATTTTTTTAAAAATAACAAATAAATATATATCGGCACAGTCGGTACGGCACCATTGGCACGGTCGGCACGTGCCGGGATCTGATTTTACCGAAACTCGGCTCGGCTCGGCATAGAAAACCTTGATATATCATGTAACAATGAGATAGCTTTTAGAAAGTACCACACTTAATGGGTTGGTGACCGATTCAGCTGGAGCAATGATGCATGACACCGTGGTATATATACTGGCTAAGCATTCAGATGGAGGTTGCAATAGGTACTGTGAATGCTATGCCCGTGCTCGTAGACTCGCATAGACAGTGGGTCTCTAAAAAACTGGGAGATGCTCAGCCTTATTCGTTAATCCGTGCTCTGGTTAACAGCACTGCCAGCATCTCGAGCGTGGACCGTTAAAAGAACTAATTGTAATGTGACGGAGCATGGAAGACAAAAGCGGCAGTCTAGGGATGGCAATTGAACCCGAATCCGAGGCGATCCGATTCGACCTGAGGCAAAAAAATCCGAATCCGACCCGAGAAAAAATTACCCGAATCCGAACCCGAATTTTAAAACCCGAACCCGAGTCGGGTTCGGGTCGGATTCGGGTTGGACTGAAACCCGACCCGAATCCGACCCGACCCGACCCGACCGATATGTATATATATATATATATATATCATTATTATCTATTTACATAATAATATATAAATACAATATATTTAAAATATATATTTATTTATAAGAATATTTTGTTTTCTTTTATTTAAAATATTTTCTTATTTTATATAATAGAATATATTTTTTTATATTGATAATTTCTAACATAGAGTACTCTTAAATAGAACTAATGAAATCCCTACCAATATCTACACATAAGATATGATGGATAATTTCTTAACTCAACTTCTTAATGGGCTAACCCATTTAAGTATTGAAGATTTAGATAATTGTCCCATTATCGTATATGGTTTAATATCGTAGTTCTTTAGTCTATATAAGAATTCTTATGCTTATAAATTTTGTCATTAAAAAAAATATTTTTTGTATTTGTATAAACTAAATATACATATATATAAATATCTAAACCCGAATCCGACCCGAATCCGATTCGAGTTAAACAAATCCGAATCCGACCCGAGAAAAAATAACCCGAACCCGAACCCGAATTTTAAAACCCGAATCCGAATCCGTTCGGGTCGGGTTCGGATTGGCTGAAACCCGACCCGACCCGACCCGTTGCCATTCCTAAGCGGCACACCTACTTGAGCGCATGAAGGGATACTTAGATCGATAAAAACAGGCTGGGGCCGTGGCACACTTACAGCAAGATGAACAGCTTGTGGAATAGGAAGAGAAGATTAGGCTGTCATCTGTTATATAGTTTGTATACTGAATCTCTTAATGTATCTGAGGTAATGTGAGTCCATAATAGTTATTATTCCATGTCATAAAAGTATGAAAGATGCATAGGTGACTGTTGAAGGGAAGTTATAGTGACATGAGAATGTAGGGGTGTTCAGGTTCCTCACAGAATAATGGATCTACCTCACTATCCTCAACAATCTTTGTTGGAGTTTATGGATGCGAGTGTTTTTGCGCTGACTTGTTTTTAGTAATGCGAATATATTTTTGTGAAATATGCTAAAGTGCATCTAAATATAACTCTTAACTTCAACTTTAGAAGTGATGCATCCATCATCCACATTACAAATTAAAGCTCATGGATTTCACCATGGTGTGAAACTTGTTGTCCGTATGGTGTTATATTTTCGCAGGTGAAGTTAGAGTTATATTTAGAGAAGTCTCGTTTTTTATTGGTTACTATAATGACTAAAAGGTGGAAGATGGAATTACGAACTGTTTCAGACATATTGTGAGACAAGAAAATTGGCAGATATCATACTGATTATCACCATTTTTATCACACTTTTCAAATATCTTCGACCTGTAATTCCTGAATTGCAATCATCCCATTCCCATCATACATGGGAAGGTCGGTTTTATTCTAAAATGGTGCCAGATAGTTCAAAGAAATGCCAATCAAAGTGGCCGACAAAGTAAAGCCCAGAAAAATAAGTGGACCATTGACCCATATATGAAATGTGTTATAAAGGCCCAGTTGAGGGCCTTCACTGCTGAAAATATTGACTATCTACGAATTGTACTTTTTTTTTCGACCTATTCCTACCCGTATAGAATATAAGACCAATTCGTTTAGGGATAAAGTAATTTCAGTAATTCTTTTTCCACCAAACACTTATTACGGGCTCGAATCCTAAATTTTTTTTTGTCTCCCATTTTTTCAGAAACGAATTATGTGCTTGAATGAGGCTGCTTCGCATCTATGGCTGGTGCCGTAACGGGTAAGCTTGCAATCTTTTGCATCTTATGCCCATTTGGCATCTTGTAAACTTGTCAAAGATTCTTTATACCTCTAGCTTTGAAATTATATTAAAAAAAAGACAAGGTGCTAATTTATTATATATTTATTTTTCGAGATTGTCATTGAAAAAAGGCACCAATCCATATTTTATTAACCGAGTGATTATAATTTTTTTGATTTGTATAGGTCGGAAAATGTGTATTTTTTTGATATACTTAATAGGAATAAATTTGTGAAGGCCTTATTTGACATAGAGCGTGAAGATGACTCTTTTGCTATTTAAGATTTATTTAAAGTTCGAATTTGGAGGTCCCCAGCGGGCTAAGCACAGCTCAGGTGGAGATAATAAATGACAAGCAACGTACTTGGAATAAATTCCCTGTCTTTCCATGTAGACGGCCATGATTGGTCTCATGTGAAGCAACGTGAGAAGGAAGGGAATCTACCCTCGTCTGCTACTGCTGCTGCTGCATGCTGCTCATGTTGGTGGCCACCCTCTCGCCCATGCATCTTTACTTTTCGCCTTTCTCTCTCCTCCTTACTCTTTCAAAGCTGTTTCTCTCTCTTCCTAGCTTAGTTTGCCTACGCTATGCTATGTGTTAATAGATATATGTCTAAGAGAGAGAAACATAAAAGAGAGGCCCCTATCACCAAAAGCTAAAGCTGCACCGCATCTGCTTCTGCTACAACGGAGAGCCTTAACACAAACGCACCCTCTCTCTCTCTCTCTCTGTGTTCGATTCTCGGGATGGGTGACAGAGGATGGATGGGTGAGATTCAAGAGGATGGAATTTGGAGGGTGAAAGGGGAAGTACTGACGAAGATGTGGTGATGAGCGTACGTGGTGGTCGACGTTGTAACCCAGCCGAGCCATACATGTGGCATGAGCGTTTTGGTGACTGAAAAACTCGGCAAGACACAGATTTGATGACAGCACTAAATCACTTACCTAGGCCAACCAAGGTCTGTCACAGGCTCATCTCACCGGAGAAAATAGGCCAATTGACTGAACTCACAAGCATTCCATTTACACTCTAATTGCTCGATGTAGTATCACTTTACCATATAATAGATAACATAGGATTTTTTTTTTTTTTTTATATGTTCTTATTTTAAAATAGGGATGGTTAATTTTCAATTTTTTAATGATTACGAAATTTAATTAACCACCTGCCCCTTCTCACTTGTTACTGAAAGTTTATGCTTGGTAATACTTATTAATATAACTATAAAAGAAAAAGAAAAGATAAATCAATTGATAAAAAAGAAGAAAATGACGTTTTACCTGAAAACACAGTTTCTTGTTCTGTTGTGTATTATGACATATATTCTACTAGCGATTGACATGATCCATAATCAATGGCAACGATAATCCCCTCCTTGATCTGCTATTCTTTGGAGCATTAGCTCAAAGAACAGCAAGCTAAGGTTCAGCTTGATTAACCTATATACTTGCAGTCTAGAATACTAAGAATTTTTCGAGCTAGTTTTTGTTAATGTTTAATTATCTTGATGTTAATGAGCTTTGGTGTGCTTTATTCCCTCAAAACGAAGTTATGGGAAGTTGGGACAGTAATCATTTAGTTTTTTTTTTCATTAACCCGGTATATATATATATATATATATATATATTATATATATATATATATATATATATATATATATATATAAAATCCTCCAAAGAACATAGGCTAGGGTTAACAGAATATGCTTTTCCAAGCAAAAATAGAAATCTCTCTCTCTCTCTCTCTCTCTCTCTCTCTCTCTCTCTCTCAAACCTTGTTTTTAGACAAATCATTTACCATCGCACTGTCGATTATTGATTACTAAATAGGGAAATTCATTAGCTTATCTTTTGTTAAAGCACAGGTTCAAATAAAGTAGCAGTGGGGCAGTCTTATTGGTTAGATATCAAAGCAATAGATTTTGCATTATAGCACTACTATTCAACAAGCCCCTGATTTTTCTAATATAATCTTAACCACGCACCATACGTCCATATACGTGGCACATATCTCAATACTATGTGTGTGGTTAGGATTGCATCGGGATAAGATATTTTTCTTTGTATTATCTCTGAGTGTAATGGAGCAGCTGCTGTATAAGGAGAGACTTTAAATATGAAAGGAAAAGAGCATAAATAGTACGTATTATGTAGAATACACACCTGCTCATGGAATGAATCTACAAATCTACGAAAAGGATAGAAATGTTGGTTTAACAAGTTATATCGCAAGAATTTTTTCCAAAACTATTTAAAGGACTTTTGCTTTCTCTATAATTTATACCTTTTTGACAGGGCATGCTGGTCACTTAAGACTTACAAAAAACATGAGGAATTTGAAAACAGCAAATCAAAGAACTGGATATTTTCTACGTAGTAATTCTTAACAAAACTATTTTCTACTTGATTTTTTTTTTTTTCACTGATTCTTGAGGAAAATCCAAACATTTTACCAGATCAGGTAATAAAGAACAGTACTTTCTTTCCAGGAAAATGTACCAAATTATTTCTTTTTGTTGTGGATCGTGTTTTAACCACCAGCCCCTGAGTACTGGTATTATTAACAGCCTTAAATGAGTGTTCGGGCTAACGACTCAGGGTGCATAAAATGGTCAGAACCCTTGTCGTGCATGTTTGTAAGATTCCTAGGTTGTAAAACTTAACTTTTTTGCCACGTCAACTACCTCAAATTTTAATTATTGATTGATAGAATATGGGTCGCTACCACTGGTAAATTTTATCTATTATAATGGTCGTACAAAAAATAGAATATATATATATATATATATATATATATATATATATAATCTTTTGCAATAAGAATAATGAAGAATGACTTGTATAACTTAGATAAACAATCAACTTTGAAATTTCATCTCTTATTTACATTTAAAATATATATATATATATATATATATATATATATATATATATACTTACAAGCTGCAAACTATCACTTCACAATATAAATCGATGAGGCAATTATAAGAAACTCATATATTTATTAAAAATAAAAAGATGTATTTAGAAAGTTAAATATAATATTTTCAAAAGAATAGTGAAATATATCTGTTGTAACGTACTTTTTTTAAGGTACCAACTGAATTGAATTTTTTGGATCACCACTGATGCAGAGCTTCACTTCCAACCTAAATCAAATGCTTAATAAAATTTTCAAATATCGGAGAAGGTTTACTATTGTTTTTGGCTGAATAATGCAGCTAAAAAAATAATAGTTAGAGATATACATGGTAAACATGTTTCTGTGTTTTTTTTTTGGTTGACAGTTGAGGTTTATAATTAAAAGCAATATGCTACAAGCATAAGCTGCTTATAAAAATAAAAATTTGGATTGTCAAAAGTTGTAGAATTGTACTGCTTTTCTTTAAAAGCAATAATTATATATATATATTATATATATATTATAATTATATATATATATATATATGCCATGGTCACAACTTCATTGCACTATCTTATCTTACACACATATAACAACATCGTCACTACCAACCTATAACATTTTCTAATAATGTTCTTCTCCAATTAAAACCTACTATATATTGATAATTAAATTCTTTTCTGCTCTTCATATCCTCAAATTTTTATCATTCTATAAGCTAATTATTCTGTGGTGTTTAATGGCCTGATATGAGTAGAACATACAACTTCAAGTTGAGTGCCGAAATTAGTTTTCCAAATCTTCATTATATTCGCTTTGCTCAACATCACCTCATATTCTATAAAATGCTGAAATTAGTATAATTTTTTGCACTAACTTTGTGAACTCTATCGTTATCAATGACCTTCTGCTAATTATATGCGGGGAATGAAGATGATCTGACAAGCAGTACCCATCGGCACAGCAGCAGGGCGCTCTCCCTCTCTTTTCCATGGCCGGTGTCGCTTTATTCCCTCCAACGAAGACTATCTTGATCCTCGCGAAAGCAAACGAAGCCACAGATTCCCTCAACTCACCGACACACCAATACCATGCACTCACTCTCTCTTTTTTTTTTTTGAGAAAAATACCACTCCCTCTCTCTCTCTCTCTCTCTCTCTCTGATTTAATTTCTCGGAATTTCGAACTCCTTTTTCTTCTTTTCCAACTTTTAATTCCCCTTCATATCTTGAGTCTTGACGTTTCTCCTTGATTCAGTGCCACACTGTCCTACTCCTGACTTACCATCCCCCGACGATCTTAACTTTTTCTTAACGAATTCTTGGACTTTGCTCCATTATTTTCAGATCTTTCAAATAGACGTGTCAATGTTAATTAACAAGTATTATATTTTATATATGTACTGCTTTATGTTATCTTAGGAGAGTTGATTATAAAAGAAAAGAGACTGGTCGCTTAATTTTATTCGAGGACAGAGAAAGAACACTGTAGGCTTTAGCTAGCTGAATGAATCCCAACAGCATTCTACCCAGAATGAAGGTATCGTCTGTCTGTCCCATACAAGCTTGTGGAGTACTTGGATGTTCATATTATGTAATTATATATGTTACGTTCCCTATTTAACAATAATATATTGCTGAAAGCTATGAAGAAATTACATAAAGTATATGTTTGCGTAGGGAAGATGAGAAATTTAGCTAGAAGCACCACTGCATAGTTTTCATGAATCATGCGACTAGAATCCTTCAAAAACACAAATCATACCGTTCAATGATAGGCTTCGAAACCCTAGAAAATCCAAAGATATACCTATGTGGATAGAGGGAAAAAAGTTTCTTTGACTGAAACTATAACTAGAAGATTTTGTATCTGTTCTATAGAGCTTCTGAAGTTTATATCTTTTCAGTCCCCAATGTAGGAACTATTGGATTCGCATGGCTTCTTAAAAAAAGTGGAAACCGTTGAATACCATCTTTTGAAACACAGTACTCCGTGAAGAACGCATGATTTTTTTTTTTTGTTGGAATGACATTATTCCTATTACTATCCGGTATGAATTAGATCCAGTCGTTTTCAATGTTTGAACTAAAATGATAGATCAAAGTAGGAGGTGAAAATGAGCCGAGTTCGAGCCGAACACCACTTAGCTCAAGTTCGGTTCGATTGCTTTAGCTTGAGTTTGAGCTTGATTAATTTTAGTGGATGAGCTCGAACTCGGCACGATGTAAAAAATCTCCTCGAATTCGGCTCCATTGCATCAACTGAGTCGAGCTCGAGCTGTATCAATCGAGCTTGGCTTAATTGAATTAAGTAGGTCGAGCTCGAGTTGAGGTCGAACTTAAACTCGCTGGAGTAATTTTGTTGTAAAAGATATTTTAGTAAAACAGAAAAACTCGTTTATTCTTACAAACCCAACTAGTAGAACTTCACAATACTAAGGCTCGGCTTATTTAATTAGTCGAACTTAAATATATACTCGAACTTATCTTGAGCTTGAGCCGAACTTAAACAAGTTCGAGTCTGAGCCGCTCATGTGATCTTGATTCGTTTTCACCCTAGATCAAGCAGTTGAAGATATTTTAGGATTTAGAAATGCATGCACTACAGTTCATATGGTTTTTATATTTCTTTTTTTTTAACATATAATACGTCTAAAACAAACCGTTCACAAAAAGAATTATTTAAGAAAAAAAAGCATCATTGTAGCATCCGAGTTTGACGGACTTTGCTCCATATAGTGTGAAATACATGTAGATCAAACCAACTGTTTGAATTTTTTCGAAATTCAGTGGATATTATACCTTTCAATTGTATTCATGCTTTTAGGAATTTTCACTTTCACTAACCCTACTTTGGAACCAGGTGAGCCAAACTGTTCATCGTAAGCAGCTCGATATGTACTCGACTAGATCCATGCATTTATAAATGAGCCAATAATAAGCATTATATGAAGCTTGACTCGTAAGAAACCTTGAGACGAGCTGCAAAAAGCTCAGCCTGCTGAATCTCGGGAGTTTTTCAGGCTCATTCGTACTTGAACATATAAGGGCTAAAAGTTAAAAGCCAACCAAGTATATATAGGTCGTCTATATATACTTTGTCAAGTTATCTTTATCTAAAGAGCAGCATACTGGATGTTTTCTGATTTTATGTCTTTTTCCCTTTATCTAAGCTGAGACTGACGGATATTTATTTTAATGCAGGCAATGGCTTATTTTCACAAAAAAAAAAGACTACATAATATTGTGTTAGTGTCGTTATTCGTTAGTAATCTTTATTTTGAAGAACAAGTTCATGGCAACTTTGTCGAGCTAGGCAGGCTTAAAAAGCTTGGCAAATCTACATTCAAGTGTAACGTGCTCGACAAGTTGCTCGTAAGCTTTTTTTTTTTTTGTTCAAGTCATTAGACGCCAAGCTTGAGCTGGTTTTTGGGATAATGCTCGAGCTAGGCCAAGCTGGAGCTAGATCAAGCTCAGCTCGGCGCATTTACTACACCTATTTTAAACTATTTAATGCAAGAATAAAACATCATAAACATTTTATTACTTCCATTTCACATATTTCTGGAGTCCTATTTCATAATCAAAAGTTCCATCTTTTATTTGGACACTTGGACATCAGAAATGACCCAGCCCTACTTTAATAACTGTAATTTTAAGTAACTACCTCTCGGTGGGTGTGCAAAAAATGACGAAAATCTAAAAAAAAGTTCCAATAATTCATTTGTAAATTCTCATAAGAAGGTTTGGAGTCTTGATCCAAGTAACTTCATTGAAATTTTCTTTTTTGAGAAGGACTTGGCTTGTTTCACAATGAAATCATTATGCATGCTTACGATCAGACAGCTCTACGTGGAGGATGCCATTGATAGGAAATTAAGAAGACAACAGCGAAGCTAGAACTTACTGTAGAAAAAAGGAGCACATATATTGGACACTAATATAGCAAACGTCAGAAGCAGAAGCATTTCAAACTCATACGACATCAACACTGAAGAATCTCAAGTTCGTAGATCATCTTATCACTTCTCCATGCTAATATCTAGGACAGATGATAAGAGATCGCCAGGGACTTGAATTTAGGACTCCAACTCCGTCATCATGAATCAAACTTGAGATGATTCAAAATACTACATTGCTAGTTGCTGAACAACTCGTGATTTCACAAGCAGAACGAAACTGTCATGCACTTAAAAATTATCCATGATTCCCAAGCATCCCATCTCTGCTGTATCCTTGGTATAAATTACAAAAGAGGAACTAGGTACGAGAGAAAGCACCAGAGAGTAATTTAAAAAACAAAAGGCGTACCTAGCTTGCACCGATCTCTATCTAGCTAGTTTCATTTCATCATTACTACAAGAAAGCACTTGTCCTGCATGCCATTGCAGAAGCTTCCTAGGTTCCACTACCACCAACAATTAATTTACCTTGATCACAAGAGATTGCCGGAAGAACAAGAGTTGAATCCAGAAAGATCCGCCGTCCACGCACCGCTGCTAGCGCCACTGCCGCTGCCTACACCTCCGCCGCCACTGCCACCAGCACCACCACCGCTGCCGCCACCGAGAGCCCAGAAATGATCATTCCCTTGGATATTTAAGTACTCTCTTGGAAAACTAACGTTATGACGAGAGCTATCTTCCATTTTCACAGAAGCTAGCTGCGATATAAGTCCGGAACTTGACCCTTTTACGTATCCAGTGGCAGTAATCCCGGCTTCACCACCATCGAAATCGTACAATCCGGCGGGCGCTGGCGGGGGCGGCTGTTGCTGCTGCTCGAGCCCACCTAGAAATGGGAACTGCTGGATCTGCTGTATTCTCCACTGCTCAACCCCAAGACTTGTGCTTCCACCAACCTGGTATTGATGATCAACGGAATCAATAGGCTGAATTCCTGCAAAGCTTAGCCCTATATTTGAGCTCGCGTAGTCCGCCAGAGGGTGTAAAGAACCGAGGAACGGTAGCTGTGGCGGAAGCGTCATGTTCGATGAAATTACACCGCCGTTCCCCACCGTTGCAGTTGAGGAGGTTGAGGAGGCGGAGGCAGCAGTGTTGGAGGATGATTTAGAGGAGCTTCCGCCGGCTTTGCTGCGCTTGTTGCGGCGGCAGCCACCTCCCACAGGGACGTTGCGCATAGCTCCGCCACGTGTCCAGTAGCGGCGGCACGTCTTGCAGAAGTGGCGCGGTTGGGAAAGAGAGTAGTTGTTGAAGTAGCAGAATTTGGTGTTAGTTGAATCACAACGTGGGCATTTCAACGCCGTCTCAGGCTGCGGTATCTTTGCGAGACGCGCGCGCTCTGCCATCGACATCGGCCGCGAGCCGGAAGCTTCTGGACGAGGCGGCGGCGCTGCTGCCACCGCAGCTTCCGTGTGCTGCTGAGATTCCCGTCCGCCAGTGTTGCTCACTTGCTGAAAGAGGAAAAAAAAACGATTACAATAAAGATGAAAGCAAAATCGATCACAGTATATTCAAGAGGGGATGGTGAAAAAAGGGTTGCGAATATTATGGGATTTTTGTTGCTTTTATAATTGCTTTTTTCATGGAGAAGCTGGGGGAGTATAAAAGAGAAAAAAAAATGAAAGAGGGGGAAGAAGTTGAGATAGAACTGACCTGGTTCCAGTTAGGTGGATCAAGATAGATAGGAACAGATGGGAAAACCATGTTTATTCGTTTTTCTTCTCAATCGTTCTTTTCTTCTTCTTCCTTTCCTCTAAAGCAAGTATGGTTTGTGGAGGAGGTGGGGAATCTCATCCACAACACTCAGCTTCCAGAACTAAAAGGAAAGAGATGGGAGAGAGATAAAGAGAAGAAGGGAAGAGGGAGATTGAATTTGATCTCTTAATTTATTGTAGAATGTTTTATATTTTTTCCAGGAGGCCGGGTGTAGGGTTGCCATGGATATATCATATGTTTATGAGTGGTAGGATTTTACTTAGCCTTGAAGGTTCTTTCTTTTCTGATCATTGGTAGGAGGTGCTAGATAGTGGCTACTAGCGTATGTATAAAAAGCAGAGATGAAGAAAAGGATATTTATATATTTACTGAAGAAGAGAGAAAGAGAAGACAATGAAACCCTAATAGCGACATCATTAACAAAGTATTAAACTATTTGAAACCAAATCATACTGTTGATTTGCCATGACAAAAGTTGGTCTTACTATGCTTTAGAATGATCATCATGCATCTTATCTGATATCTCTGTCTCCCCCTATAGGGGTTCATGGAAATCGAGGATTTGGGGGATTCCAGAGATGGTGTTCCCATACCAATCAATTAAGCTATGAAATCGAGCTGCTGAACATTGGTTAAAGAGTAAAGCTAGCTGGATCAGAAGAACTCTTTATTGTACTAAAAAGAATTAACTATATGCAAGCATATAAATTTATAAAACTTAGGATCACTGAAATATATGTAATCTTTCTAGCTAGCTTCTCCTCATCTTTATTCTTTAGATGATTTCTATGCTGATGTATACTACTTTATGACATACATCTGCATAAATTTTGCTGAAGAATTTACGTATGCATGTTTTCTTTTCTTTTTTGTCTTTTTTCATTGTCTTATGAACCAAAACATGCACGACTGAGTTATTCTACAATCATAAATTTCCTAGTTATATTCTTTTTTTTATTATAGATTTATGATGATGGAAGATTTAAGGATGTCTGTTGTACACTACTTTGTAATTCTTCTTGCTTAATTAATTAATTAAACCTTTTTTTTTTGAAAGCTATGGCATCTAAGTTTTCAAATTTTAGTAGCATGCATCTATAATGTTGTAGGGAGAGGTGAACTGCATAAATAACTTATAACTTGAGTTAATGGTATACTGTGCTTTGTTGCCACCACCCAAATTCTACATTTATATTGTGATCTTCATTTCAATTACTTAGCTTAGAATTACTTAGACATTAAGAATTCTTAAAGTACAAACTTTTACAGCCTTATATAGTTATATATATTAATGGTAAAATGGATGACAATTTCGCAATTCATACAAATTTCCTTCATGATGCAAGGTCTTAATTTACCAGGGATTTTTTTTTAGAGAACCGACACTGTCGTCATCCCAGACTTGGCTCTATCCGAAAGGAGACTAGCCTCGCTCGATATCAAAGCGAAGTTTCCCTTTGCACATGAGAACGCACGTGCACATTACAATCAGCCATCTCCCAATTAGGTCTTAAATTGATGAGACGAGAATTCCAAGCTGGGTGGTGAGGGTTACTGAGCTCGCCCTTGACACCCCGCTACCAGGCACTTGATCTATGTTTATACCCAAATATTACAAATGGTCAAGCTCAGCATCAGTAGACCAACGAGCACTTAGCAAAACTTTGATAAGTAATATTATAAGAGCAAATGACCGACTTGCCTTTTAACGGTGTGAATTACTTTACTAACTACAGTTTCTAACCACAGCTTGGTTGTTGTTAGGGAGTAAGATCACGAACATGCTTTATCCTCCAACATTGCCACTGCGGACATGTATATAAAGGCTACAACCTACAATTTTTTTTTTTCGTGAAAATTCGGAGAAATTTATATTCCACTTTGTAGCAGATGGGATTCAAACTCATGAATGATATTTCATCCCAAAAATCAAGATACCACACCCCCCCCCCCCCCCCCCCCCCCCCCCCCCCCCCCCCCCCCCCCCCCCCCCCCCCCCCCCCCCCAGGTGGAGCAACCCAACCTCTCCATCAATCTAGCTGGTAGAGCAGTCGTGTTTGGGATCTATAGGCTAAAAGTTGTTGAGCTTAGACATAAATTGGGGCAAGAAGCTCAGGCTCTTAAAGAACTTTGATATATATATATATATATATATAAAGACTCATAGATGGCGATCACGCAGTGTGCCGAAGGAGAAAATAGTGGAGATCAAGTGCATTTTAAAAGAAATAATTCATAGCCATCAGATAATATTCCATGCAGATTTCATGGGTTGATATCAACAACTCAGGCATGGATATAGATGAGCATAAAAGATAAGGTTTCTAAGAAAGGAAAAGAAAGGAGAAATTTGAGTGTGCCTTCACGACCCTTTTTTTTATTTATTTTAAAGTTACCGTTAAAAATTTCAATTGACGGTTCAATTTTTGTACGAAGTAATTGCAAGTTTGGTTTTGTCTTGGTGACTCTTACACGGTGGCGTGTTAAAGTTGTTGGATTCAAAGATGTAGCAACTGTAGTAATTAAAATAGGATATATAGTATCCAATTGAAATATACAGTCACCTTATGAATTAAAAAACAGACTCGTATCAAATAATTAAAACCAAAAAAGATGGTCCATAGTTTCTTGTGGTGTGTAAACAAATTGTTTCATATACATATTAGCCAGATAGTAGCAAACTAATTAAATGTAAAAACTATAGACAATATATTTAAAGAGAAAAAGCTAATATGACAGAATATAAATTGCCCTCCTATATGGTCAGATCCACTATCCGTTGGGTCAGTCGAGCCCACTCAAATAGTTTTGAAGAATAATTGGAAATAATAAATTATAGATGAACTTGTTACCACGGCGGCGTAAAGGATACCTTCTGAAGTCGGAGAATATGACTAACGGGTGAGAAGAGAGAGAGAGAGAGAGTGAGAGAGAGCACGGCTAATGGTTGAGGAAGAGAAAGTATACCAGTTGGTTATTAGATGTCTTACTAATTTGTAAGAAGTGGAGAATAATGGAGTAATATTCGGATTAGTTTGAAATATGATATAAATTTATATAACACCATCTTATATCATAATATAAATTAAATAATTAATATGAAGACAAAAGACACTACCATATAACCACAATTAATATCATAACATTAACTAAATAATTAATATGAGGACATAAAATACTATCAAATTTGTCTATTACGTTATGAAATTATATATATAGTAATACGATACCATTTTAAATTCATATTAATTATGTAAGTACTGTGAAGGAACGCGTCAAATGAAAGCTTAAAGTAGATGATAGTTAGTGTAGCAAAGGCATATTAATTTTAACTTGGAAGTACTGTATTTCTTTATATGCTTTAATGAGGAAAAAACATGTGTTTGAAGGAACTTAGGATTAGTAGCATAAATTGAATTTTTTTTATTTTTTTATTTTTTTTTTAATTTTTTTTGGTTACGTAGAGGTGTTTTTCCACTTCATTGGCCTGTGAATGTAGTTTATTCCAAGAGAAATAGCTACAAAATGTGGGAATTCTTTCATATGGGCCTTTAAGCCCCGTAAGGTGTGTGCAATGCACTATTTCATGGCAGCAAGTCCAGCGCTATATAACCACGTCCCCCTTTATCCATATACTTTGATCTAAGACATTATTTCTCACCTACGATCCATGTTAAGCTCTAGCTCGGATTTAAGTTACCACATGTCAACCAAATAGTGACATTTTCTGAACGAACGGCCGAGGTCCATGTCTGTCCTGAAGAAGGCTATACAGCAAAATCAGGTCTATCCAGTCAGTAGAACTTGCTGAGATCAGTCAGGAACGTAACTGCAGCGACATCGTGGGACGCCACGTACACGAAAACCAACCGTGTGAGAAGGTGAAGTGCCAAATAGTACGTTAAATGCAGGACTGATCATTTTACCCATGGTTTTCGCCAGAAACAACTATCTCGCTACAACTACAATATCAACGGACCAGAAGTAACACCTATAATTATAGCTGCTCACGGCACTGGCACGCAGGATCCAAATTTCATCCAGCATTTTTTTTGGGAGATTTGGACGATATTTAGAGACAACTACAGCTACTTGAGATAGAACTCATATAGACAAGCCCAAAGTCCTTTAGCTCGGTCCAAATAGAGTGAGGGAGAATCATATTATTATTATTATTTTCTCTTAGTGAATTTATGTAGCTAGTCGTATTAAAGCCCGTAGTTTTATCTTGGCTTAATTGGGAATTTTTACGTGAAACCTTGTGTTTTAGGTGTGATTGCTTGCTTTACATCTTAGCCGACCTCTACCTTTGAGCAATCAATCCATAGGTCGATATTAGGCTCGATCAACATCCAATTGGGTCCTCATGAAAGTTGTGAAATGTATCTTGATTTATCCCTATAATGAACCGCGAACTTTGTGATCTAACATGGTCAGATGTTCAAACCAAGTTAGTCTGAGTTGGACTTGGATCGGGATCGACCACATATCAGAGATCGACTTTGTCTAGTCAGATTATATCTAAATAAGTCGTGTTCGGGTCAGTCATCAACAATCCGATCACCCATAGGTCGAATTTGGCTGGATCAAATGTATCGAGTTAAGCCAGAAGGGACCCGTGTGCTGGACCAGATCAGGATTGCTCCGAGCTTAGCAACAGTTATTAAAGCTGGCACGGCAGACCCAGCCCGCTGGATACGGCTGGAAGAGTGATCGTGGGGGCCAGATCAGATGCCTTCGGTCCGGGCAAGGTCCGTTCTGCAAGTCCGTCATCAGGGCCGTCGAATCGTAGATCGTGGTTTAGATAAAGGGCAAAGGACGTATGCGTTCTGTACATATATTCGTGCACCAACTAAAGTTGCTTCCGTTTATGGGTCGGGTCAATTCAAGTGGTCGAAATCGATCGGACCGCTGGTGAACACTGGGGCGCCGATGTGATCCATGGAGGGGTGGAAGTGACGTGCGTGGAACTTCCTGCGCCCATGAAGCACTCCAGTTGGTAAAGCACGGGCGTTATACAAACGCACGAACACCCCAATTATGAAATAACTGTAAGCATTTAGTCCGACATTTTAGCTGCAGAAAATTAGGTTAATCGATATATTTAGATGTTAGTCGAGCTTCTTACAAGTTTTAAAGATCATTACTGCATACTTGAGATAAAAAGAAGCATTATTGAGATAAAAAGAATAAAGATTGTTATTATGAACAAACGCTATTGTCATTATCAATAATTCTCATAAAAAGATATTTACATCACATCTGCAAAATCGTACCATCATTGCACTGTATAGAATTGAAACCGATTAAGGAAGTAAATGATGACACGCACTAGAGTTTCTATCTCTGAAAACAATAGAATGGACTCTTCCATTTATGGACAATGTGCTTTAGAAAATTATTTTTTCAGCAATAAACATTTTCATAACGATTATCTTATTGTGTCTATCACCGTACAAAGAAATAATAGTTTATAGCGCTCCATGAGGCCTCCTATTTTACCTTCGCCTCTTTATTTGCACTTCATCTCTTATATCCATTGGTTGAATTTCACTGCATCCCCACCTTGAAGAATTTCACTGCTTCTTCACTAGCTGGAATGAATAAATTTTTGTACTGCCTCTTCCCCCGCCTTTTCTAGCTCCTCCTTTAGTGTGATTTGTGCTGAAGAACATGAGGACCGAAAAGAGGGGATTATGAGGAGGGAGGCATAGTAACTCTGCACTGGAAATATTGTAAGACCATCGGCTAACAAAGTTGATGTTGACCGAGCACATACATGCACCATGAAAATAGTCCAGGATTAGGGTATTGATGGAAGTTGACATCAACCTCAATTAGAAGAAAAGAGTCCAAGAAGAATTGAACTCGTCCTTCGTCGTTTATATGTCGTGTGAAACATGATTAAGATGCACTTAATCTAATCTAACGTGACACATGGGATGCACAGGTTATTCCTAGAGCACCTTTATTCATCCCAAACGTCTCCCTCGTCAATGCAGATCCTAAAAATTACTACATCCACACGTTTTTTTCATTTTGCCCATATAGTCTCTCAAGAATAAAGTTTTCTTGCCTCTCGGCTAATCTCTCCGTTCATCACAGAACACCCATCCTAATCCCTTGAATCTCAACCCATCCTAGAATTAGTTACAGCAATGGATATATAGGAAAAAATTAAGTAGAGTCCTCTTGCAAGTTAATGTCTTCATAGCAGGCCAATATTATTATGATGCAGGTTAGGTGCATGCTTTGGTATGCTAAGCTGCAGAAAATACATCATTAATCTCGACATAATTTCGATGGAAGATTGGCTTGGTTGGTATAAGTATAAACACTGCCAGACAAAGTTTTATTATTTAATAAACTAAAAATATTGTCTGAGCGCCACATAGGTATGCAAAAATACCATATTCTAACAAAATCAACCATTTTTAAAATTAATAATTTAATTTGTACATAATTAGTTTTTTGGGTACAAAACAGTTGTTTATTTGTGAATCTTTTATAACACGACTTTTAACTAATTTAATTAGTTTTAAATGTGTTATGGTATTTCTATCAATTGCATAATTTTAATCAACTGCTCTAATTTTTAAAGTAAAAGTGACCGAGATATGAGGGAAAAACTTTTGTTCAACATTTCCAGAAAGACCACCTATTTCTTTCTCACTTATAGTTGTTTGGCAGTAAAATTAACTTCATTTACCCACTCCATCACTTGATAATAACTTTGCAATTCAAATAAATCAATCATAGAATTGTATACATAATGGTAGCTCTAATTATTGCCTGCATGGCGTCTAATTGTCCCACATACTGATAATAGAGGATGTCTTGACTGATGGGAGGGCCTGGACTAGGCAAAAGTGACTTCCAATAAATATTAATTATAGTAATTATTGTCTTCATTACTATTGGTTGCACTGAAAGATAGTTGAACAAGAGTGTACACCCACCGCTTATAATGTTATCAACAGTACTTCATGTTTAAAATGTGAATTTGTTATGCCTGGCCCCCAAACTATTGAGCTTATATGTGGTTTAAATTCTAATTAGACATATCTATCAAGGTGACATTGATTTCACAGAAAGTTTAACACATCTTTTCTTAATAGACTAAGATTTTCCTGGCTCGACTACCGCCACTCAACAGCAAAAGCTAAGAGAATAAAGCATAAAATGAAATTCCAAAGATTGTTTTTTTCCATCCAATGTGATCGATAGCATGCAAAAAGGAGAGTATTGTTTATACGAAAATTTTCTGACCTTAAGCTTCAGCTAGGAATCAGGAATTTAATATAAATGGTATTTATCATATCCAAGTGTTTACTGTATCTACATGCATTACAAAGTGCGGAGAATATGCACCATATTGAAACCAATTGAAAAGTCAATGCCAATTGATGAGTCTACGTTACCTGTTAATGGATCCTCTGAAACTCGTCCCTCCCGTGAAAAACCTTTAATATTGTTTCCATCTAAATAGTTCTTTTCCCAAAACAGTAATTGCAATGCAAAGAAGAAAGGAGGATAAATAATAGTCATGATTACATTGCAACAATGATAAATTTCTAAGGCAACCTCATAAATTGTCATAAAGGAAAAAAAAACTCCAACAAACAGCACATGCAATTCACAATCGCAAGAGAAGGAACTATTTGAATGTACAAACTCAACAGTTCTAATGGCATCTTTATGCCTAACAAATAGCATAGTTAAATACCTAGCAAAATAATTACATGTTAATACATCTACTGATCTACTGTATGAGATGTTACCGAACTTTCAAAATAATCATAAACAATCATCTATTAAAGTAATTGCTTACTTCACATTGAAAGAATAGTATTCTTTATATATATATAGTCCAGAATAACTTATTTACTTTCTTTTAATTCAGAATTGTTTCATAGACCAGATATACTAGGCATTAATTCACCATATTATCCATAGCTACATAATGTACTTCAAAGAAAAATGCAAGGAATAACAACACACGACAGGAATTAGTTACATCCTAGAAGCAGACTAATGCTTGATTAAAAGAAAAGAGAAGTACAGGAATATCCTAATTAAGTTAACAAGCAACGATATTATTTACGTTGCTATTTAGGCAGTACTCACAGCCATATTCACAAAGAGTAGAAGCAAAGTACGCTGACTTGTAAAAGCTTTCATCTGTTAAAATATTTAACATTTCGAATAAATTGCATGAAATGCAATGGATAGGAGAACCATAAAGTTGCCAGTAAGTTTGGGTAATCACTACATTCAAATCGACCACTGTACTAACGCCTCAAACTTGGGTCCATCCCAAATCCAGGCTACCGTCAGCACCAGCATCCTGGTACGTTCTTTAATTTCACGGCAGATGCTCCACTAGCGCTTGTCTGCTAACCCCTCAGCAGTGTCAGTAGGTTCCTGTGCAGTAATGACCCCACTCCATTGTGTTACAATCTTTCTTTATCACCCATTAAACAGAATCTCCAATGCGCTTTCACTAACGTTTCTCTCAAGATTTAAAAGAGCTACACAACGAATTATTTAGAAATCTATTATTTCTTTCGTTCTTTGTATTTTAACTTTTATACTGGACTCTTAGACCTCCGCAAATATCCACATCATTGGCATAAAATAAGGCAGTGAACTACACACACCCACAAAAACAACCTTTCCTCTCCTCTTAGAAATTTGAATCCATGTAATCAGTGGACCTCAATTCTGCATTGAAACCCAGTGTTGTTTCTTGGAAATTCAGAAACAAAATCTGGGTTGATGTTCTCATGTGGTCCTTGTATAGCAAGGCAAACAACTCTTGCTAAGTCTCTAGAACTTAATGGGCCCTCCAACAGTTAAATAGGGACATTAGAGTTTCCTGACAATGTGAAGCGAATGCTTCACAACAAGCCTCATGAAGTGTAAAAGAAAAAGCAGGATGACGGCCAAGAAGAATTTATGCATATGGCAATCTAAGCTGATACCCTCACAAGTTGTACCCATAACAAGAAGAACTCCTAGACAAAATAGAGAAAATAGAATCTATGAAATTTTTCCACCAGGTGGTGAGTTTAGCCTTGAACATAATAAGAAAAGACCTTAACATCTATCAGCTATGCTTCATCAAAACCTAAATGATACTTCCACACATAGAATATACAACATATTTAAATGAAATACAAGCACTCAATAGCTCAAGAACTATTGAGTTATTTTAATCGCAAAAACAGCAAGAAGGCATTCATAAAGATGTAACCTACTTCAAGCAAAGATTAGGTTGGAATCGCAGGAACCTAGCAATAGTTCCCATGTGAGCTTTCAAACCGTAGTAGCAACATGGTGGGGCTGATTCTACGATGAATTACCTGTCCTTCTCCTACAGTGATGTCTTGGTTCATAAGCGGTGGGGACAGTAATAATAGTCCAAGAGCAAGCCACAATAGCATTATACATGGAAGCCTCCGGAGCTAAACTCTGAGAAGCAAAACATTGAGTCTTGGAACCTATTTCTTTAAGAAGAATGCACGATAAAGTGATAAGTTGCTCGATGAAATTTCACCAAAAGAAAAAAAGAGGAACGACATGTCAATTGAAATATTTTCTTGCCTCCTCAAGAAGAAGAATATAGCATTTATCACCCTCCCTGTTGGCCTTGCTCTTCACCTAGCTTGAATCTTACCCATTCATCCCCAACATTCACCTTGAGATAGTGAAAATCACTCAACCTTCCTCCACATTTGCCCCAGTGAGTGAGAAAGAGGATGCTCTCCAATAGCTCGTCAAAGAAATTGCCATAATCTGTGAAGTATTTATTTTCAAGTGAGTTCAATAGCCTAATAATCTTATATCTGTTGTACTAAACTGGAGTGCTTTCAAGTACCCAAGATTAGGCCACAACACCGTCTTACATGGAAGAGTCAGAAGATCTCGATCTCTGGAAGCAAAGCTCATTAACGTTGACACCTATTTATTTAAGCTTTAACAGAATGCATGACTAGGTAATAGTGAGATTTAACAGAATTCACCAAAGAAAAACACCAAAAGTCCGTTAAACTTTCCCTTGACCTATAAGTTCCACGAATTTAGACAAAAAATATAAAGAATTGTATGTTATCACTCCCATTGAGTACAGTAATAAATAGCCTAAATATGCTTTACATGTTACTTGGGGTTGTTGCGGTAGCAGGTGCTGGAGGAGTATGAAATCGCTGATAAACATGAAGACGTAGTGGAGACCTTAAAAAGCATCTTCAAGAATTCATTACCACATGATTTTGGAAAAAATTGGTAGGGCTGACCGTTTGGGTCAGAGTCAGAGCCAACCGAACTGGACCAATTCGAACTTAGAATAGCTGCCTAACTCGATCACTGTGGACCCAAAGCAAACTAATTTACGTCCAAGCTGACCTCAACCGAACCGATTATAATTCGTATCAAATCGGTTTGGCTCGAATGATCCGAATTTCCAACCAAAATATTTAGCTTTAGCAACTTAAATAGTAGTAAATATTACAGCAATTATAATACAAACTTTTGTTAATATAGAAACCCAGCTACTAAGTACTAGCCATACATATATACAAAGATACATAGTCGGGAAAAGGAAAGTACATTAGTATGTACTCCTCTGAATCACACATGCATATGACATAGGCATAAATGCTATGAAGCAAAACTCCTATCATCTCAAATATGTAAAATTTGAATTAACTTTCACTACCAGTATTGACTAACAAAATGTCAAAAACTATTTTCGCATTTTCATATGCTGATAGGCAAGCATTTGTGGAAACTTTCCTTAACAAAACACTATCAGAGCGGACACTGGGATCAAGTAAACCAACTGCCGAATCAAAGAGGTGAACTATACACAATATTGTTCATTGCGAGTGATCTTTGGGCTAGTTTAAGACGGAGATTGCTTCGTATCATTATCAAGCAAGACTTCTTCATGCTTTTACCCTAAACTTCGGACATATTAAAGAAACTTGGATCATATTACTTCAGTCAGTGTAAACATAGCAACCTAAACCTAAACATTAAAAGAAAATAAAACCAACAAACACAAAAAAGAAAGATCAGAGGAGGCTTTTACCTAAACTCTAAGGACCAATTACTGCAGCAATCAGCTCTTTCACATCTGTCACATTAATGTCAATAACCTATCTTGAAATAAGAATTATACATAGCATGGGAACAAGAAACCACGAAGAGCCAACCATCCTTAGGCGTAGTGGATAACATGAACCCCACCATAAATCATCTCGCTGTTAGAGAAAATGAAATTAAGGGGGTTAAGAATGTGAGATATACCTTAAGAGTAACTAACATTAAAACATATTACACTTAAAACATTCTATGAACAATCGACAATGCTTTCACTGAATAAGAGAAAAGCAATGCAAATTGTCAAAAATACCAATAATCATGTGTAGCTCAGACTTAAAAGGATTTCATAACCAATAATCCAGCAAAACCGTAAGGACCTAGCAAGTGACCAATTGTATTCATATTTCGTTTATATTTGTGATCAAGAATTGGGTCATTCACACACTCCACTACCGTTACAATGAATCAACAGGCAGAAGGCCGAGCCGAAGTATTAGCAGTTTCCTACGCAAGGGGGTGGTGCGAGTTTGAGCCAGGCGCCCGCACTCGTGGGAACATGGCAGGTAATTCCCGCCTATACCCCATGTCTGAATGACGTATGTGCCACTTGGCTCAATAATGGAGCTGCGGACGAAGCCACCAGTAGGTTTACCTAACACGGAGGTGCACCTATTGAGACCGCTGCGGAAGAAAATTTTCTCGTTATCTCCAAAGAGAAGATAAATATCAATATTATCTGAAGTGTAACCGGACCTACAGTATTGTCATAGAAATCTGAGATTACAACACAAAACTTACACTCGAGCATTTTCTCGAGCATATAATATGCATGCGGAGATGCTCCAGAGAGAAATTGGAAGCGCGGATCATGGTTTCTTTCCCAATGAAACGAGTCATAATGCATGGGCTGCACTGCCCAAATAGCCAGCAAAGATGGTCGACTCGAACATGATTTACGGTGCACTCCCAAAAGAGAGATGTTCAAATAGGTCCAGACTGAATTTGATCGGCCCATTGGTTCCGGGGTGTTGAGTCACGTGTCATATTGTTAAAGTCATTACATCACGTGTCAGATTTTTCATTCAAGCGTGCCATTTCTGCTGTAACTTAAATATGAGAATTCAAATATGGTGAAATCTTTCTAAGTTTTTTTTTTTGTTGTATACATCGTAGGCGTAGGCTCGTAGCAGAAGCCTATGTGATTTTAAAATATTCGTCTGAACTAGTTGTTGAAGTTTTTCGTAAATTTAAGATCTTTATAGAAACGTGCGTTCGTATTACAAATTCCACCACGATAATTTCAAAAAATTAGAATTCAAAAAGTCATAACAATTAATCAAATTTTGAACTTCTACTTAATTTTTGTTTAATATAAGATAACAACTATTAGTATAACTATTTTTTACATTTTATAAAAAATTGGTATCTCTATTTCATCTTTTTTAATTATATACACTTAACTGATGCAAATCTATGAATAGCTGAATTGATATATGATAAACAAAGTAGTTATATTAGCTTTCGACTTTTATTTATCACAATTATCATTATCATAAAGAGTAATATGATATTGACAAAAAGTATCACAGATAGAATAAAAAACTATATCAATATAACATATATTATTATACAAAAAATTGTAATCAACTTATATGAAAAAATTCATGTAACCGCACGGATGCAAACCAGTGATTGAATCAAAATCTCCTTGGATTGTGTGAATCTGCAACGGAGTTTGGTGAGGGTGGCTACCTCACCAGGACTATCAACAGCCGCCAATAGAAACTATGTTGAAGTTGATGACATAATTATCAATTTTGATAAATAGAGGGACACAAAGTAAATTGTGGTCTTATTTTACGTACATGTAACTATTATAAACATAAGCAGAACCTTGATAATGGCAATTTAATGCAGACTTCAAAATATTCAGGAGTTTTTACATTTCAACCCCCCGCGTTCTTCTGATCGTTCGGTTCAGCCTCCAAAAAATATAAAAAACGCACTGACTTGTCCGGGGACTAAAACCAAGGAACCTGGGAATTAGGGGGTTCAAACGTAATTTTATTAAATATTTTCTCATTTGTAGATTTTACGTACCTGTAACATTATGGCTGTATATTGGTAGTTCTACTGTAAGCCATGCTGTAGCCTTCATTAATGTAACAAAATGGCTTGTATTCCTAACTACTGATCCTTAATTATCTAGCAACAAGTCACGTCCTTGCTCTTTGGGGCTATTTACTTCTCGCGAAAACCTGAGAAGTGAGAAGTGGATGAACTGTAAGAACTGAAAAGTGGGAAAGAAGTGGTGTTTTGAGTTTCTCTATTTACTTGGAATTGTGAAGTAGAGGTTGTAAGATAATTTTTTTGTTTATTTAGGGTTGGAAGTGAGGGCTGAAAGATATATATTATTTTTTTTACTTGGAATTGGAAATAAACTGAGATATAAAAAATATATTATATTTATTTTAAATTTATATTTTATATTTATATTAAATTATATATTATACCTTATCTTTTGTATGTATCTCTTATTTAATATCTTAAATTTATAATTTTTAAAATTTTTTTATTATACGCAGGATTGTTTATATTTTTTTTTTTTTTATTGTATTAATATTATCAAATAAATTTTATTATTGAATACTAAAATTATACGAGTAAGTTTAAAAATTGAACACAACAAGTATTGACTAAAGACTTTGTATTGAATAAAAATTTACAAAAGATTTATTATTACATATACATGTATTTATAAAAAAAATATTATTACACATTGTACAAGTATTTCAACCATTGACTACAGTGGTCGTCAGAGGAAGGAGAAGAAATCGCGAGAACACAACAGAACTCACGCGCGAAAGACAAAACGAGTTCGCCCACTTCGCAGCTTTTGCTGCGAAGTGGACAAACTCAATTTATTATATACTGAGTTTCCGCGAGTTACCGCGGTGAAATAAACAGCGAAACTGTGTTCTGAGTTTCGAGTTTCACAAGATCTATCAGTTTCGCGCCAAATAAATAACCCCTTTATGAATTTTAGACGACGGTGAAGATGCAGCTATATCTCATTCTGCAGAGTCGGGAGAGTTGAACGGCTGTACAGTCACAAGTTATAGCCCACCAACAAAAGTATTACGAGGGCCCAAACAATCGGACGCCAAGAATCACGCATCCGCCGGTGTCACGTTCAATTGAACGGCCAAGATCCAGTTTTCTCCATCAATCACATGCCGAATCGAGCTAAAGAAGCCGGTCCAAATTGCGCCGAACTCGCTGCCCCACCGCTCTATTCGACGGCTTAGATTGGTCCGAACATTCTGGAACCCACCACCCGCCAACCTATATATATCCCCATCATCCCGCCCCTCTCTTCTCATCTTATTCTTCTAGGGTTTCAGTTTACTCTTGATCCCTCCAGTCTACTCGTTTTCGCTGCCACTAGTTGGATTTGCATTTTTTGCATTGCAATGGCGGGGAAGGGCGAGGGTCCGGCGATCGGGATCGACCTAGGCACGACTTACAGTTGTGTTGGTGTTTGGCAGCATGATCGTGTGGAGATCATTGCTAATGATCAGGGAAATCGTACCACTCCATCCTATGTTGCTTTCACTGACACTGAGCGGCTCATTGGCGATGCTGCGAAGAACCAGGTCGCCATGAACCCCATCAACACTGTATTTGGTGAGTTTTTGGGAGTTTTTATGCGGTAGATCTAGATTGTTAGAAACTTAGAGGCTTGTGCATGTATCTTGTTCTGATTATATTAATGCTTAAGACATCGCTGTAGATTGTAAATTGAGATTTGAGAGATTGTTGCTGTTACAGTTACATCTAGTAGCTTCAGATCTCATGCTGAAAACATCTTGATAGTTTTGGATAGAGTAACTGTTAGAACTGTGGTTGATACATAAAGTTAAGCATGATATATTTTATATGACCAGGAGGTTAACGTCAGATAATGTGGCTTTTGTATGCTTGGTAGATCTAATGGGTAGATAGATTAGTGTATGTGGTATTGTTCGATAATATTTCCAAAATTGATGTCAAATAGAGTGGATTAGTAGTTTTTGTTTTCTTTGATATTATTAGATAACTCTTTAGATGTATTTTATTGTGGCCAGATCTGATTAATTTGATTACATCTCTTCACTATATCGATTTGTATTGATAGCTAGATCTGGATATCAGATCTGGTAGTTTCTTTGCACTCTATTCACATGCTTTCTGTATTCAACGTGTATTTAGCTTCAAAACTTGTAATAACTATGTTTTAATGTGGTAGACTGAGGTCATGTAAGATCTACTGGCTAGCTATTTGTTATCTTGTGTGATCTTTGTGTTGACAGCTTCTATGCGATTTCTGCTCATTAATTTGCACTTTGCAGCTATGACTATTTTTGCCAGTATTTGTTATTTGGTTATGTGGATGTTCAACTCTGTCTCATTCTGCATGCTCCATTGATAACACCAGGAAAAGTGCAACGTTGTCTCATATTCTGCATGCTCCATTAATAAATATGGTTGTGTTGATTGGAACTTTTTAATAGTCATTTCCTTTGTTTATGTTGACAAGAGCAATTTGAACTATATTGGGAGTATTGTCAGCTTTAATTGAGAATATCACTATACATACTTCTTTGCTGGGCCTTGCAGTCTTACACTGCAAACAGATTTGTTATAATGCAGCAATTAGAGGCCAAGATAGAGTGATGGCTAGCTTTTTGCTATTTTACGGGTTTTCTGTGTCGACTTGTTCTTGTTTTCTCTTCTGCTGATAAATTGTATTATATTGTCACTTAGATAGTAACATAACAGCAGGGGTCACGAGTCTATATTGAAAGCCCTTCTGCGTCCGTACATGAGTTTATGTTTGTGTCGGTACATATTGTACCATACTCACTTAAATGCTCTAAGCATTTCACAAATATGGTAGTGTTGTTGGCTGGGTTAGCGAATAGTCTTTTACTTTTTTCGTATGTTGACAAATTCAACCTTTGGGAGTCTTGAGCCTTGACCTATATCAAAGTATTATCAGCTAAAATTGAAATACCTTCATACATACTGCTTTGCTGGGCTTGCACTCTTACACTGTAGACAGCTTTAAAATTTTTTTTTGCAACCGATCTATTAGCACGTCGGCCGTTGTTAACTCTATTCTTTATGTCTTATGTGCTTAGATGCAAAGCGTTTGATTGGAAGGCGCTTCTCTGATGCTTCTGTTCAGAGTGATATCAAGCACTGGTCGTTCAAGGTAATTGCTGGTCCAGGCGACAAGCCTATGATTGTTATCAACCACAAGGGTGAAGAGAAGCAGTTTGCTGCTGAGGAGATTTCTTCTATGGTTTTGATCAAAATGAGAGAGATTGCCGAGGCTTATCTTGGATCCACTGTCAAGAATGCTGTTGTTACAGTTCCTGCCTACTTCAATGACTCACAGCGTCAAGCCACCAAGGATGCTGGTGTTATTGCAGGTCTCAATGTTATGCGTATCATCAATGAGCCAACAGCAGCCGCTATTGCATATGGTCTGGACAAGAAAGCCACCAGTGTTGGTGAGAAGAATGTTCTCATCTTTGACTTGGGTGGTGGTACTTTTGATGTCTCCCTTCTCACCATAGAAGAGGGTATTTTTGAAGTGAAAGCCACTGCTGGAGACACCCATCTTGGTGGTGAGGACTTTGACAACCGTATGGTGAATCACTTTGTTCAGGAATTCAAGAGAAAGCACAAGAAAGACATCAGCAACAATCCTAGGGCTCTCAGGAGGTTGAGGACTGCCTGTGAGAGAGCAAAGAGGACTCTCTCGTCCACTGCTCAGACAACCATCGAAATTGACTCTCTCTTCGAGGGAGTTGATTTCTACTCGACCATCACCCGTGCTAGGTTTGAGGAGCTCAACATGGATCTGTTTAGAAAATGTATGGAGCCTGTCGAGAAGTGCTTGAGGGATGCCAAGATGGACAAAAGCAGCATTCATGATGTTGTCCTTGTTGGTGGTTCTACTAGGATTCCCAAGGTGCAACAGCTGTTGCAGGATTTCTTCAATGGCAAGGAGCTCTGCAAGAGCATCAACCCAGATGAGGCTGTTGCCTATGGTGCTGCTGTGCAAGCTGCTATTCTTAGTGGCGAGGGCAATGAGAAGGTTCAGGACTTGCTTTTGCTTGATGTTACTCCTCTTTCCCTTGGTTTGGAGACTGCTGGAGGTGTGATGACAGTTCTGATTCCAAGGAACACCACCATTCCCACCAAGAAGGAGCAGGTCTTCTCAACCTACTCTGACAACCAGCCAGGCGTTTTGATTCAGGTCTATGAGGGTGAGAGGTCCAGAACAAAGGACAACAATTTGCTTGGCAAATTTGAGCTATCCGGGATCCCACCAGCTCCTAGGGGTGTGCCCCAGATCACTGTCTGCTTTGATATAGATGCCAATGGTATCTTGAATGTCTCAGCTGAGGACAAGACCACTGGACAAAAGAACAAGATTACCATTACTAATGACAAGGGCAGGTTGAGCAAGGAGGAGATTGAGAAGATGGTGCAGGAGGCTGAGAAGTACAAGTCAGAGGATGAGGAGCACAAAAAGAAGGTGGAGGCCAAGAATGCCCTGGAGAACTATGCCTACAACATGAGGAATACTATCAAAGATGAGAAGATCGGATCTAAGCTTTCTTCAGCCGACAAGAAAACGATCGAGGATGCGATTGAGCAGGCCATCCAATGGTTGGAGAGCAACCAGCTTGCGGAGGCTGATGAGTTCGAAGACAAGATGAAGGAGGTGGAGAGCATCTGCAACCCCATAATTGCCAAGATGTACCAGGGTGCTGGTCCTGATATGGAAGGTGGCATGGATGAAGATGCCCCTGCTAATGGCGGTAGCAGTGCTGGTCCCAAGATTGAAGAAGTCGACTAAGTTCTCTAGTTACTTTTGATTATCGTTCTAGGTCTAGTACTTGTAGGTGTAGGTGGATGTTGCCCAACCTTTGTCGTTTTGACATTTTGCCTTGCAATTCAAAAATGCCTTGACTTCTACATCTTAAGATGCCATAACATTTCTACATTGTTATATGGATATGTCTTAATAGTTATCTCTTATAAGCAATTGTCATACTTTTGGCTGCCTGAGCTTTCTGAGCTCTATGTATTAATACATCTCTCCCTGATGGATATGGTAATGGTTAATTCTTGGAGCTTATGCTATCCTAACAGGTTTCCTGAGTATGTATTTAATTTCACTTTGTAAAAGCTAGCTAGCTTGTGATTTATGATGCTTTGCAGAGCTTTGAAAAAGTAATTTGATCCTGTTTCCACTATAAATATGCCTGCTCTGGACGTTGGAACTGCTTTTCATGAAACCTGCTGACTGATTTCATAACCATAGGTGTGAGGTTTGGTTCACCAGAATTTTCTTCGTTCAGCTTTATTCAACCGCATAAGTTCTTTGCAATTTCATTAACATTGGCATAGTCCGTTGATAATGGGACTTTTAACTGGATAGACCATCTATATAAGAAGCTGTAGTCCCTCTGATCTTCAAGCCATATAACTAATTCTCTATTAAGTAGGAATTTCCAGCATAAGAAGTCACTCAGGTTATTATATAGATGGAATTTGCAGCTATTAAATCCAGGAGCCGACGGAGTGGTGGTTGCGTTGAATTGCTGAAGTTGATTATCCTTTCAGTTTCCCCATCATACGCCCAGCTAATAGGTTTTTGAACGTGTATATCGTAAAAGAGAATGATGCACTTGTATTTATGAAAAACTTAGCATTTAAGTATATTGGAAATGCATATGGAAATTACCATTGTACAACTTATTGAATCAGACGAATTTAGAAATATATTGAGTCTGACGACCAGAATGTAGGTTCACACTTTTTTTAGTTTCATGTTTTGTGGTTTTAACATTTTATTTATAAGATAGTAATATTATTATAAGTATATTATTAACTTATATTAATACCACACTTAGTGGGTATAACACCACTAATCACGGTATTAATATAAAAAATAATAAAATATATAATATATTTTATAAATATTCTATTTTTTATATATACTTATATTAAAATTGCAATTATAATTGTAATTTTAATATAAGTAAATAAATATATATAATATGATGGGAGGAGATGCATAAATATGTATATGTACTATGATAGTTATATATATATTGTGCATTTTTTTCAATTCGGGAGGTCTCATTTTGAAAATTTATTTTCTTGGGACTTCAAGAATATGACACTGTTTCCTCAAGAGGTGATGAAGGAAGAACATTAGCAGAATGTCCCGGGTACTTCAAGATTATGTTATCTTCGATGGCAAACCAATATGAAATGAGTTGATGCTTGTTTTCTCTTTAGCCAGTCCATGATGTCTAACCTGCTTACATCAATCAGATCAGGAAGTCTACCCAAAAAGATAACCAATTGCTCCCCAAAAGAAATATAAAACCATATACTATTGTTAACGAAGTCTGCAATTAGTCGAGCAAAAAATTACAAAATTAGAACTTAACAAGTTAACATCTGAATAACATCTTATAACTTACATCCTAATTAAAACCAACAAAAAACAGTGTAGGAATTAAGCAAAAACAACTTTTATAACTTGCATTAGCCACCAGGAGACTTTTTTTTTTTTTCTTTTCTTTGGAGAAGTCTCGAAAAGATTCTTAATTCCTCATTAGAGCTCTAGTCAAAAGTTGAAGTATATTGCATTCGATAGATTTAATAATGGGACATTTAAAGCATGATAGTCCAGTAGATTCCGTCTTTAGTTTCTCGGATTGTCTTTCACACGAAATAGAAATATGCATATTCCTGTGAAATTCAAACTCTTTTATACCAGAGCATCTACCCTTACTTTTTCACCCAAAAAAGGTGTAAAAAGAGAAGGTAAAAAGCTTAGTCATGGCATTGATGGCTTGATGCCATTTTAAAATTCAAATGCATGATAGACTACGGCAACAGGAGGTTTATGGTTCTCTTACCGGATGGCCCTCAGCGAGAACCAGCAGCGGTGGCCCATAGAAGTTGAATTAGAATATAAGAACAAAGTTGGGCAGCAGGACCACACCATCATCTCCTCAGTTTATTCATCTTTTGTCATCTAATATAAGGCTTAGCCAAGCTTGACATAGACTAGTCCATCCAAGCAATTGATGTAAAGTTACCTGTAAAGCAGACTCCCAACAAAGTTGAACCTTTTATTTCTTTTTGGATAGTAATTTTTTTTTTGATAATTTCAACATAAGATCATAACTTTAGGTATCGTATGTGAACTTTTTTGTCTTTTCTTTTGATAATTTTTGTGTAATAAATATATATTTTTTATTTATTTAGTCTTTTTTAATAAATTGCAAAATTAGACTGACCCATAAATAAAAATAAAATGTTATATTTTCATTTTTTTTCTTTATAATTTTTTTATCCAAAATTTTCAACTTAATATTATTTCTCAAAATAACTTCTAAATGCTAATACGTTTTTAACTATATAAATACACAAAAAATTCTTCAACAGCCGCAGTAACGCGCGGGGCTCAAAATGATTGTCATATACTATGTTCACTCATTAGATTCTGCATATTTATTATCAGCATCTGCTAATCCAACAACTTGGATAGATTCAAGGTCAGTCCGGATTGTACTAGAGTTTGTATAGAGCGTCATCCTATGAGTATGTTCAAGTCATGGAATATATGTAACTGATGAATGAGTTGGATCGAGAACGCTCAGTAAATGTACCCTCTTAACAAACATACATCAAGTGCATCTTTTCACATACAAATTCGAATCCTAAGCTTAATTGTAATCATCATTTCAAATAAATCTTACCAGTCGGAGCAATGCTAGCTCCCCACACTAATCCACTAAAATAACCACACAAAAAAAAATAATAAATAAAAATACTCCACCATCACAGATAAGATCCCTTGTAGTAGAGACCCATAAATATTTATTTTATTTTTGGCCTTTCGCAAATATTTTTGAACCCCCAACACTCTTATTCTGTAGAAGAAGAGAAGGTTGGGATTAGGGCTTTGCATTATAATTGATTTCATAGGATGAAGTCGCTTAGAGTTTGATATGAGTTAGGAGTAAATATTTAAGTACTTTGAGTAAAAAAATTGCTGGAGACAAGGACGGATCCAGGCTATATCAAGTGGGGTCAAATGACCCCACTTGATTTTAGGTGTATATATATTATATATATTATATATATATATTATAATATATATATATAATATATTATATATATATATGTGTGTGTGTGTGTAGTTATTATACGGTAATTTTTTTTTATTCGAAAACTAAAAATGTTAAAATGTTTTAGAATTTGTATATGATATTTAGAATATTACAAATACTTACCGAATATTTCAAAATACTCACGAACATTTCAGAATATCTCAAAATTATCACGAACATCTCAGAATATAATAAAAAATACTTACAAACACCCCAGAATATTTACGAACACTCCAGAATATTTCGTAACACATACAAATACTTACGAACACCCCAGAACACCTAAGAACATCTTAAAGTTTGATTTTGCTGTTGAATAAAATTTAATTTTTTTTCATAATTTTTTACTTTTTTTTTTTTTATTTATTACGATTAAATGCAGAGTTTGAACTTATATTTTGGGGTGTTCTTAAACGTTCGTAGATATTTTAAACTATTTTATATTATAGTTCAGAATTAAAATACTTACAAATTTTCTGAAATTGATATGATATTCAAATAGTTAGCATGTTTATTATTATATTATTATAAAATATTATTTATTTTTTCTGATCCTATTTAACATAATTTCTGGATCTGCCACTGGCTAGAGACGACGAACGATTAATCGATTAAGAGCATTGATTATTGAAGAAGACTTTCCAAGGTGCGATTATCTTCTGCTGCGTCAGCATTGCTTCAGCATTGATTCCTCAGGCACCAACCAAACTGGGCCGCTCGTTGGACACCTTCATGGATGGACAGCTATGAATTGGCAAAGTTGGTCTTGACATTTATATATATGACATAATTTGAGCAATTTTATTTCTCCATCATATGAAGGATTGACAAGCCTTATGCATGCCTTCCTATTATAAATTTATAATTTAGGTTTCCTATTGATTTCGAAAAGATGTCATGATCAAAAAATTAGTAAAACTGTGTTTGATTTCAACTTATTGGACAACTTATAAATAGTAGATTATATAATAATATAAATTTAAGTGATAAACTATGTTTGATAAATTAACTTATTAAACAGCTTGTACATACATGATAGATTGTTAAAAATTAGTTTGTTCTCACATACTATCGCCACTAGCATTTGACAACAAACAGTAGATAAATTGGTAAGAGCATTTTAGAAACTATGACGTGTCATGTAGATGTAGCGTGAGGTTGAATGATATGTTGATGAGTTTCATCTTAATAGCTCCTCCGAAAAAGAAAATATTAATTTCAAGGGACTAGGGTATAACTAATGTCGATTCTTTTCAATACCAAACTATATCTAAATTAAATAAAGAAATACCAGTATAAAAAAGGTCATTTACCTCAATTTGTCTTCTTTTTTTTTCCCTGTGATAACGAGATTAAATACGTCCTAGCCGACTATTAGACTGTTTAGTTTAGAAACGGATACTTGTATTTTTAGTTGCGAAATTCATCTACCGTCTTAAATCGTGATTTTCTCCACCCATTTCAGGAAGAGGAGCGAAATGGTCTTGGCACATTTACCATATTTTTTTTTTTTTCGATTTTGCTTAAAAATACGTTGAAGCATCATGATATAGCACCAGAAAAAGGGACCGATGTAAGGCGTGGTTGGATGAAGGTCAAGCGTCAGTGTTTTTGGAGGTCGGTGTACATTAAGGTCGGTGCACCGACGAAACCTCACGCGATCTCCTTAGCATCTGAACCGTTCGCCTCGGCCGACGGATTGATGACACGTGGACAACGTCACAACGGAAATCTGGCGGGAAATTCAAATATGTGTGCCAGACTGTCGCCAGCCTGGATAACAACCTTCGCCTACGTGCGCGCAACTGGCGCAAGTGGGAGAAAACCGTTACGGGGTATAAATAGTGGTCTACAGTACCGTAACGGGGATCCATTATTCTGAGAAACATACTAAGAGATTATTGTAACAGAGAGACAGAGCGAAACCCACCGAGCTCCGTATAAAGCTCGGTGCTGAAATCTGTATCTCGTATCTTTTTACCCTATTAGTGAATTCTTATTCGTTGGTCGCGGACGACCCGTGGTTTTACCTCGGATCAAGAGTTCGAGAATTTCCACGTAAAACATCTGGTGTCATATCTCCCTAAAACCATCTCTACGAGCCTACCTCTACTTTCGAACACAACAAAACACCGGTCGAGTACGAGCTCGATCACATCAGAATTAGAAGGAACAGCATTGGTAGCCATGTGCCTCTAGGAAATATGCTACTTCATAGATGATTCCTTCAGAAAAGACCTGATTTTCAGAAGCAACCTGTTCCTCACAACAATGAACACCGCTACAGAGGGATACTGCCCTGGAGTATCTGTATATGAGTGGGATTCATGAATTTCAGAAGAGACGCGCGTGATGGATGAATGGAATTGAAAGAAGACACTAAGTAGGGGAATATGCAAGAGATGATTAAAGGTAAAAACGAGTATGAGTTCTAGCTTAAGCTCGGCTAAATTACTTTAGCTTAAACTCGAGCTCGACGAGTTTTACTGAATGAGCTCAAACCTTTGTCGACTTAGAAAACTTCTGCTTGACCTCGAATTAAGCTCAGCTTGATTATATAAATTGAGTTGAGCTCGGATTGATTGCATCAATTAGACCAAAATCAATTCGCTCGTATAAAATACTTGATTTAAATGGAAAAGCTCGTTTAGGATTGCGAGCATGAAAACCTGAGTAACACGATACACATGCTCCTCTCGTTTATTTAATCAAGCTTGAATCCGTACTCAAACTCTGCTCGAGCTTGATAAGACTCAAACGCAACACAAACTTAAACGAATTCGAGCCCGACCTACTCATTAACGGCTCGGCTCGCCATTACCCTTAAGGTACGGTCGGAACATTTTTCAACCTGAATTCCCCATGAAAGCACCTGAAAACATTTTCCGTAATTATTATTAATACATCCTTAGTAATGTGAATGAACCCCAGCCAGCAGGAATGAGGGTATTTGCATCCATTAGGAGAAGAGGAGAAAAAGAAGACCCTGAGCCTGATGATGGGATAGTCTTGCTGTCTTGGGGTGATCAAAAGCATCTGCAGGGGTATTGATCCTGTTTAAAAGAGAACACTTTTTCTTTTGACAAAGCTGCAGTTAGGATTCCACTTACATTCATGATTAGTGGAAGACAAGTTGACAGAAATCAAATTCTGGACCCTCAATGTCCTTCATGTTGCAGGGCCACCAGCCACCGCTACATCTCAAGATCAAACTTTCAACAATACTTTTTTTTTAGAAGAAAAACTTTCAACAATACTAACTTTTCTTTCTTTTAGAATGATGACTCACTAGTATTCTAGAAGGAGAAAACTTGGAAAAAGGAAGAAGACTGAAAATTTTATTTAGCAAAAATATTTTTCGCCCAATCATGAAAGTGTATTCAGGTTCTTAATTTGGAAAAAAGGAATTTAGGACCAAGAAGCTAATTAGACTTGAAAAAAGAATTTGGGTTCGAACTTGTTGACGAAGTCATGTAACATAGCAGTGCTCTTCAATTGATTAATTGCGCAATTAGATGCAATTGATGTAAATGTTGAGTTAGTACTATAATTGGAGCCTAGCATCGACTTACTAGATGAGCATAGAAGCTTTATCTGATTTTAAATCCACATTAAAAAAAACTTGTAATTTGAATAGTAAAGATTCCGTTGATCAAAGCAGTCCCATCTTCTCATCTCAGTTTGAACTTTGGAGGTACTGTTTCCTTATATTTCAAATATGGTCTAAAATGGTGTTAAATGGTTCATGTGCACCATGCAATACAATAATAGATGGAAGAAAATTCAAAGCAATACAGGAGATGGAATTGCTAATAAGAGCTTGGAATCACAACATCAGTATTTGAAGCTTGCGATAGGCAAACTCAATGGTGGATTAACAGCATTTAATGCGAATTACAGGTCCCAACTCATACTCAGCCATTAGAACTCAGATGATGAGCTTACCATGATTTGTTCTTCGTATATTTGAAGGGGAAGAAGGAAGTGGTAATACCTGAGAAGAGTTTGAATGATGCTGGTGATGTTGCACTTTCTCTCTGTTCTTCCCAATTAAAAATGTTATGAACGATCCTTCTTCCTCCTCAAGATTTACAGGACTCGGATTAGTAGGAGAAACAACAGTGTCTGGCAATTCTGCTGAATTTTTAGCAACAGTAGCACAAGCTCTACCAGCTCTAAGAGCCTCTTCCATGAGTGTCTTCTTGTAAAGCTTATCTTCAGCATCTCTCAAAAACTTAAACTTTGGAGGTGGAGAAGATCTCATTCTGACAAGCTCATCTTGTCTGGATGATTCAAATAGTGGATTTAAACCATGCCGGTTAGTATAGCAGTCTGGTGGAGTATGAGGTGGAGTGAAAAATGGTGGAGAAGAGAGGGGTGTCAGAAATGGTGTTCCTTGTAGACTTTTAGACTTTCCATCTTCTGATTCTAAGTCTTCCTTAGTTTCTTCCTTAATGGTGAAGAGAAGTCTTGGAGGGCCAGTGAGATTGTGAAGCCTCATAAGCTCTGCTTCAATGCTCTCATCTCCATCAAAGGGCTTGAGTAGAATATGATCTTTACTGGACTCTTCGCTGCAAATTTCTTGGGGATTTAGAGCTGTAGAGCTTAGAGAAGATGGTTTTTCCCAACAAAATAAACAAATGGGATCTTTGTTGCTGCCATGGCTGCTGTATCCTCCTCCTCCTCCTACTCCTTCAATGTCACTGTGAATTAATCTCTTCTTCCACCACAGCAAGTAGTAGATTTCTGCAACAAGAGCTAGTAATAAACAGCCAAACACCAAGCTCAAACCAATTCCAAGACTGCTCAAAGATTTCATCTTCCTTCTCCTCCTGATCACATTGCCCAAAGATAATCACGATTCAATAGTACACTGAAATCCACAGTTAATAGCCAAATAAAACTACGCAAAAACAAAGAAGAAATTACACACAGACCCAAAAGTCTCCACCAATCACTACTAAAGACTCAAAATAAAATTTGCCACAGAACACTGAAGACGGGCATCAAAGTCACTCAAAATGAACAGAAAACTTCACTGAATCAGCACAACAATTCATCAGAGGGACTTCAAAAATCTCTTTTTTCGTCTTCCCTCTCCGTCTCACCCTTGTTTGAGGGTAAATAGGCAGCGTGTGACTGGGGGGGTCTTTGCGACGCGTTGTTCAAGAGGGGCTCACATGGGCCGGAGGCTCGAGATTATAAGGTCGGTGTCTTTCCCTTTTTTTTTTTTTTTACTTAGCATGCTGTCATTATTATACAACTCAAATTAAAAGATTTGATCTTTTGGTTCTCAGTTCTAATAATAAAGCTTACTCTTTTTCGGTGTCTCCGCGGGAATAAAGTTCACGGTATTTACAACCACGGAGGTAAGCAGGATATCGTGAGTACGAGAGATCGCAGCCGTTGGATCAGAAGTGTGTGTCGGATGAGATTGCGTTAATTAGGAGAAATGGAAATCAGACGAGATAAATATTCCAAAAACTTGTGTTAATAGTGGCAAGAGAATCATAAAAAAGAATGTCATGTCGAGGTTGCTATGTTTTTAATATAGAAAAGTTTACAAGCCATAGAGGGCTTAAATTATGATATATAAACTCTATTATTCAAATAGAAATATTTCTAGAAAATTTATCCTTATTTAAAGTTCAAATATTGTTGTTTATGGAAAAAGATAAGTGTTCTGAAAGTTACTTTAGATACAAATATTAGGGAGAGTTACACGTTACCCCTGTATCGGTTGTCAAGTGTATGAATCGACTTTTTATTTACGGCATGTTTTTTATATTTTAAAATATTTAAAAAAAAAAAAAAAATTTAAACACAAAAATTATAAACCATATCGAAATTTATTTTTTGTGTATCTAAAGTATTTACAAAAATAGTTCTAAATATGTGTTCCAAAATTTTAATGAATTAACAAATTATTAATTTTTAACCTACTAAAATTTTAATGTATCAAAATACCTACTTATATATAGTTTTTTTAAAAAACAATTTACACCAAATTTATAGAGCATATTAAAAATTTTAAAGAATATTTATATAATAGTTAAAAAAATTTTATATAAGTTTTTAGATAGATTAATTTACAATACAGTTAAAATTATGGCTGATTTGTTATAACGTTCAAAATGATGGGCTGATATTTCCTTTTTTTGCCAAAATGTTGTAGCCAAACGTTTGGAAAGCCCATCCGACATAGCTTGATAAGCTTCTAGACATCTACACGTGCGAGAAATAATTAGTGAAACGTGCGGGTGTTTTCAAATTAGGAGGTGCGCTGAGTACACCCTTCCTACTCACCAAATGGCTTCGCATCCATCATTCATGTAGATGATTTGATCAACATCTAGATCTACAATAACAACTCAGTATAAATTTTATCATAATGAAGTTTGAAATTATATATACAATCTTGTTCAGAATAAAAAATGATTCCTGTAATTTAATCCATGTCAAGTAACCTTTTTTAAAAAAAAATTAATAGAGATGTACAAAAATTTTCCACTAAGATTTATTAAAAGGTGGTCTTAGCTGATTGCTTCAACTTGATTTCTTTTAATCGATTAATGGTTTCTTTTTTTTAAAAAAGAATAAAATAAAATTGTTTAATGGGTTTATCACTCACCCTCTCACTTTCTCAAAGTAGTTGGAACTTTATTTTAATTATTCCAAATTTCACTTCGTACTAGTCTAATTGACTGCAGGGCATTAATATGATTATATGAGTTGGCTGCCTTGTTTATATTAAATATAAGATTGTTATATATATTATTATTATCATATGTATTATAATTTGATGGGTTCTTATTAACAGAGTAAATCATAGTAGTGACAATTTACCAACCACTCACATATATATATATATGTTATATATCGAACTACCATGTACATAATATGTTTTTAAATTCAGTCAACTAGTTGATGCGAGCAAAACGCATTGTTGAAACATTTAGAATTGATTTGGGATGTGCTTTGAATCGCATTGTTAAACATTTAGAATTGATTTGGAATGAGCTCGGAATCAAAAAATATTATAAAAATGATGTTTAACAGCCCACGGATCGATCGACCACGGTCACAAAACTCATGCAATAATAAGCAGGCTTCATAAATCAATCTTGAGACAAACCACGGCATGAAACTTGGCGAAGGTCCTTATGCTATCCTTACCGTAAGCCGGAACCCATATATGTGATCGTGCGATGGGAACCATGCATTCCTGTCAGAAAGTCAAACAGTCGTCGTTTCCGTCCAATCGGCATGACATGAAAGAAGAATCTAGATAAGTTAGCCGGAAAAATGATTAACTAATGTGAAGCTTCTAGACCTCTAAAACCTAGACAAATGCTCGGTCTGACCTCCTAACTTTATATTCTATTATGTCATATTTAATATATGTATTCTCTGTAGATAGAATCAGGATGATTACAAATACGGATAATTCCATTCCTCTTGGGAGGCCATATCAAGTGTTATATAGACGATACTTGCATTGAAATATTTGTTACTAATTTAACTAAAATAGTTTTTTTGTAGACCTGCCATTTATATGGGGATATATCTTGATCTATCTAGGAAATGTTTATTTTTCCAATATTAGATAGCTTACGCTTTTTAACACTATAATAACGTGACATGAATATGATTTTCCAAATTTAAGGTGACATATTAAGAGCAACTAAAATCCAAGAAAAGAAGTAATCAATGCCGAAAGATGGCCACACTTTTCCAAATAAATCCATCCTTACCACTAACAACTTCATCACAAATAAATAAATAAAAGGGAGACTTCCATATCAGCCCAGATTCAAAGATGACGAATAAATTTTTCATTTTTATTTGTTAATTTTGACATCTTAAAATATTTATTTATAAGCATTATTTGAAAAAATATTCAACATAAATTTTATATATTTTGATAGATCTATAAATTTTATGTTAAAAATATTTTCAAAAGAATATTTCTAAATATTTGAGACTCGAAAGTTCAACGGGTTAATAGATTAATTTTGAAACCCACTAAATTTAAAGTTTCAAAATAACTATTTGAAAGTATTTTTTAAAAAAATATTGAACATAAAAATTATAAATCTCATCAAATTCTATAACTTTATATTGATAATTTTTTTAAAAAGTACTTATATACTAGTTAAAATAGTTTCGGTATAAATATTGAGAGAGATTTTTTTTTGAAACTGCAGGCATACATACAGTAGATATGAAGCAGCTATCACGTTGGTAGCAGTTGATTGGTTCATATCTATCATAAATGTCATAAAAAAATTCACCGACAGGTCCAAGAAGGTCGATTCCAGGCTTCAGCTCCTTCTCTGGATGGTCTGTCTCACCTTCCGTTGACACAAATGCAATGTATTTTCCTTTCGGAGCAACATAGTGCGAGTAAGATCAGTAAAATACGTACCTTTCAGCAGAAAGATTTAAAAACATAACAACAGGTTGTTATAAGATGATTACTTAATTTAAATTATATCACCTTTAATAAGTTTTGTTTCTGACACATTATATTAATATGTTAGGCAGGAAGTGCCTTTCCTATCATACAATTATATGTGGAGTCTAACAATCATGGAGAAGACTAATCTTTTTTATTTTGGGTTTCAAGAACAAACTAGAGTTGCAATACATATTATTTTTAGTGTCAATAGTGATAATGTAATAAATGACATAGTGACCTGTCTGATTTTTACAGCCCAGCTGTTGCTGAGGAAGAATAATTTGCAGGGAGTGTGAATCATTTGTATCTGGGATAGGATGGCTCAGTATATATGCAATGGCACGAGCAACCCTTCCAATTTAATACATGACAAAGTGAAGTTACAAAGCAAACTTGTTTAATACATGATATTCTCCAATTTAACCATTACTAGCACTAAACTTGTTGACAGGTAAGAAGGATCACAGACAACTTTTATGCATTTAGCTGTTTCACCCTCAGAGGCCACACTGTACGCTTTTCCATTATCGTCGAACTCAGCTTGTCATCGATAGCTCATAGCTTTATTCCGATATATTTCAGTGCATTATTTGACTTACATATAGAGTTTTGCCTCCTCCTTGATTTTGTTTTTCTCCCTTTTATAGAGAATGGGAACAATTATCATGTGCATTTTTGCGTTTATGTTTGAAAAAGAGAGAGAGATCCTCTTCATAATTGAACTTTTATATTTAATTTTCAAGATGATAAAGTTCTTCTTGAAATATGTCTTGCATTCGACTTATATCTTGTGTCAATCCAAATCAAATTGTAAAAAATATTTGGAAATCTTTTTATAAAGTCTGTAATTGTAACTGATCGAGGCACCAAAGCTCACTATTGACCTCTCCGGAGGTGTGGGGGCAAAGCCCCGGTGATTTAGATCCATTAGACTATTAAGATTTTTTGTTTGATATAAAAGGTGGTTGTAATATCTTTTCATTCTAGAGAGAGTTTTGTACTTTCGGCGGTTAGGGTTTTGCTCATGATATTGGATCTCTAATTGATAGTGGATATTCTCTCTTCCTCGCACGTGGACGTAGGAGTTTTAGCTCTAAACCATGTTAAATCATGATGTTCTGTACTGTGGTTTATTTTCTTTTCGATTTTTTGTAATTATGATCGTCTTGAGATGGTTTTACCTTGCATTCAGGTTTGTTGAGCATGCACGTGCCACCATAAACAGCACTTAGACGAGCAAATCCCTGTCAATTAAGGCAGGCAATATCTTAAATATGTGAAAGCCCAACCGACTAAACGTGTTCGATGGTAATCAACAGACCTGTGGAAGTTCTCCAAGACCATACAGGGGAATATTATATGGGGAACCCCCTCGAAAGCGTGCCAATGACTCTGCATAAAGCTAATCAAACAAATATGTAAGAGCTGACAAAGTATTATATAATATCCAAAGGTGGCTCATGCAGGGACTTATTAAAGGTGGTGCGCATTTTAGGGTGTAAACTTATCAAAAAAAAGTTCAAAAGGAAACTTTTAGACATCAGAGGGTGGCCACAAGCTGATGGAAATTGGGCTCATGTGCTTGGGAATGCTTTTGGCCGTGGTTGTAGATTCTTATCAGCATGCTTTAAGCTCAGTGCATCAATGTTAACATTTAATAAAGCAACAAATTTTGGAAAAAAAAGACATGAATTGTGAACTTTAAAGTTAGATAAGAGCATTCCTTTCAAATTATGGGGGCAAAAATGCTCCCTTATCGTTTGGACGACATATTTTCTGCCTTTGGCTTTTTGAAATATCGACCACCATATCGTTTAGTAAAAGTAACACACTGTTACACTTACTGTACCTTCATTCTCTTTACAAAGTTCAGTGCTGGCATATCTAAGTAGCTATCATCTCTATGAAGTGCCAACGCATGCCCGATTTTTAAAATCGACAGTATTATCCTCTAACCCATACTTCCTTTAAGATAATGGGAAATTCTCATAAATTAGCACTTATTTCTTTCTTTTAATTGGGTAAATGCTTGTTTAAACTCATACATCTCTTTGTCTACACTTGATCTCGACTTTGGGGAAAGATGTTGCAAAACTTTAAACACCAAGCATGATTCTGTCTAATTTATGAATCGTTCAACATACTTTTGCCAGAGAATTACTAATAGCATTATGTGGATGATGAAACACAATTCATCAAATAAAGCCATCGACTTATTATTGGCATTCTTTTGAAGTACTTCAGATAAGTGCAGTCCAGTTTAGAAGAATTACAGTTAATTAATGGTTTGCTTAAGATGCTGACAACGATTGTTGACAAAGGGGGAGAGGATGAGATGGAACCCATTGCTCAGATCACATAGTACAGTTGAAAGGACAACAAGAATTTTGTCTACCTCCTAGCTTTATCTCCACTTCTAAGAAACATTTAATAGAAGTTATCAGCATGCAAGATAATAATGTTTTCCGTCAGATCATGAAAATACATGCGGAGTTTCTTTATGCATTTTATTGGTTATGAGTTACCAATTAAAGCTTAGTAGAATAGAAAGGATAAATTAACTTAAAAGAAAGAATTTGCAGAGAAAACCACTAGGTGAGACTTACGAAATAACATCTCTTGCTGTAACCTTATCAAGGTCCTGGCCTTCATGGGATTTTTTATCATTCACTTCATAATCTTGAACGTAAATGAAGAACTTCCTTGCTTGACGCTTTTAAAAAAGTCGCATCAATGTTGATTTCAGTGCTTCAACATCAGTATATGCTTGTTTTAGGTGTCGAACAGTATATGCTTGTTTCGACAATTGTTGGCATGACGAATCGGAATGGCATATTGTCAAAATAGTTTGGGTGAGACCTAACGGTGCTCGGGTTGCATCACTGTAAGAAAATGATAATGAACATCATTTTGGGTGAGACCTAACCGCCGTTAGTTAAACCAAGGAACGAAGTCATTATTTTTAGCAAATAATCTCACCAATATAATCACTCACTCTGTAGTGCATGGTATTGCTAGTCCATATAATTTAAGTTCCCTAAAATACTTTTATTTTAGAAAAAATAATTAAAAATTCTATGATAAATTAGTGATGAAGGACGGAGATCAAAGACTAGGGACAGAGTGCGATACAAATCTTATGCGGGTCATACACAAATATTTGAGAAAATATTTACAAGAACATACACAAAAAAAGATGAAATGACATAGCAGAGCAGAACAGTGTTCAAAGTTTCATGTTCTGGTAGCCGTTACTATCCACTTTCTATTGGGCCAAAATCGATGAACCTGACTGACTTCGTGAACCCCTAAACTCCTGGCCCATTTTGACTAGACCCCTTTCTTTGTTCTTCTTCCAAACTCTTGACTCACAGACATCTTGAGGTCCCTGCGAACAAATAAATGCTTTTCTTTAATTACTGAGAAAAAATTTATGATCAATGAATAATGCAAATATTTTTGTGGTATAACGTTAAATCAGTCATTCCTTTTGTATCCCTTCCAAATAGAGCCATATTTTTTTTTATTATTAAATTAAGTTAAAAAATATAAATAAATATTTTTTTTATAAATTCTGAAAATAAAAAACATATATAGTTTGAAGTGCTCTATAAATTTTACTAATTATAAAAATTTTGGAATCTAAAAAAAAATGTTAATTAAGTACACCAATATATATATATATATATAATATATATATACTATAATATATATATATATATATATATAATTTGGAGTGAATTTATAATTTTTTTTCTAAAAAAAAATAGAGGACTTAATAGGGTTATCATTTTTCATCTTCTTCAATAAGTTGCCTGAATAGTACAAACAAACAGCTCCTAATCTTTGCCAAAATTCTCTCTCTTTCCCTGTAGGTGGGTTCGTTGGGCCAATGCATGCAAGGGAGAGGAACCTAGCTATAGCAGCCTCTGTTTCTATCGCCGGTCACCAAGAGACGCCAAAGAACTCATCCATTCCGATGCTTCTGGGACTTTAAAAAGGCTAGCGAGAGAGCTCAGCAGCTGATCTGAATAGCTACGTATGTAGATAAAAATGGAGTTATGATCATAGGCCTTTAAGGTATAGGATGCTGCTGACTACCATGCAAAAGACAGACATCCTCTTTTTAATTCCTATACTTGCTGATTCAACCATTTCCATTTGTTGCATTCTCAGCTCTGTCCCACTCATGAGGGTTATATTCAAAATAGAGAGAGAGAGAGAGAGAGAGAGAGAGAGAGAGAGAGAGAGAGAGAGAGAGAGAGAGAGAGACTACGAATTCCAACAGAATCTCCGTGCAGACAATGAACAGATCTTCTGTTGTTTCCCACTTATGTCCTCTGATTTTAGCTGAAATTAGAAGTTACATCCTTTTGCATGCCACTGTAGACAGTTTCTCCATTAAGGCCATGCATGTTCCTCGAAAGTTTTAGCAGTGTTAATTTAATGAGTCATTCCTTCAGTTCCGCTAGCTTGCAATTATTCTAGGCTTTGTTGCATGCTGCATTACATTGCATTCCATCAATGAATTGAGTTCAAATTTAGGTACACAAACTGAAAAAGATGAATATCTTCATCAAAATCACCGAAATTAAAACCCTAGAGAGCAAGATATGAATATTTATGTCCTGCGATCGATTGATAATGAGAATAAACACCTCAACTTGCACGCAATCCATTTTAACTTATTTGTTAGTTATCATCAGAAAAAAAAAAAAAACTGAAACTTTACGGTGAAATCAATCTTCAATAGGCTCATCCAGAGATTTTCCGCATGGCACTAGAATGATAAATTTGGAAGAAATGCATGTACGGAGCCAGCTTTTTTGAACCGAAAGATAGAGAAAATCTTTTGATTGCCAGCTCGCGCGAGGAGCAATGGATTGCATGGGTGTGCAGAGATAAGATATGTTTCCGCGGCTCTTTGCATGTCTCTTCAATGCAACGGCTCTTTGCACTCGAAAGAAAGAAATCTCTAAGCAGGCGTGCGCGATTATGATCACAAGCAAAGAATTTCTCTAGTTCCCGAGAAAATTAAATGAATTTAATCTTTTAAACCATAACGTACAAAAACATATTCATGGATCCAGCTGCCATTTCCTCAAACTCGCAAGGGTTTCTCCGTCCAATGAATTGAATGCCATGGAAGGCGCCGCGCAGCACCTGGCGTTGCTCAGCCGCTCCCCGCCATGTTTTTCAGAGCTGTCCCGAGCCAAACCCCACACGCGAGCGCGGATGCATGTCCAACCCACACCCTACTCCTTTCACCATGTTCACGTTTCTTTCTTTCTCTCGCCCCACGAGTCACGACAAGCCCCGAGCCCCGTGCGATGCAGTTAACTCTATATAAACCCAACACCTACAACTGTTGCTTCCGAAGTTTATCTCATCTTTGTTACATTACGTTTTGAAAAGAGACCTTGTGAGTATTAATTAATGGAGGAGGTGGGGAGGAATGGAGAAGAAGGAGGGAGTGGGAGGTGGTGTCCGACGAAGGAGCAGATAGCTGTTTTAGAATCGCTATACAAGCAAGGAGTTAGAACGCCGAGCGCCGAGCAGATACAGCAGATTACTGGGAAGCTTCGAGAATTTGGCAGCATTGAAGGAAAGAATGTGTTTTACTGGTTTCAGAACCATAAGGCCAGGCAGAGACAGCGACAGAAACAGGAGAATATCGCTTACTTCAGCCGTCTCATCCACCGCCCGCCCCCACCGCTGCCGGTGGCTCCGCCGGGTGTTGTTCCGCAGATGCCAACCATGCCGGCTGGTCACCATAGTGCTGCCATGCCTACGGCTACTACATGTTCTAACGGCGAGTCTTTTGACTTCTCTTTTTATTTCGATGTTCTTGTATCATTAGTGAAATATAATGTAGAAGCTTATATATATTAATCAGATCATGGTTAAGAAAAGAAAATTCCTCCAAGTACAATTATTGACGTTGGAATAATAAAAAGTTGGGAAACAAATTTTTTTGGAGAAATTAGGAGGAAAAACACCCTTCACAAAAGAAGCGAGTAAGGTAAAATACTGTTTAATATTTTCTTATAGTTTCAGTGTAACATTTTAGTTGACTAAATCATGGAGACATTTTAGTGATACCTTCCATTTTCGTGTCACTGAAAATAAGAGTTGCTTTTACCTTTTCCTATTTTTCCCCAGAATGCACAAAACAAAATCATTCGTGTTGTCTAGCTTGGCTCTTCGCTTGTGTTCAATTCGAATCACTACAAGAAAAATAAGTTTTAGTGATAACTATTCAGTGACTAAGTATTGTTTAATTTAGTTACTAAAAATTTTAGCCACTAAAATCGTACTATAAATAACTAAACAACAGTAACTGTTTAGTTTTTGACTTTTTTATTCCAGTAGCAAATATATATATATTTTTTGTACTGTCAGCAAATTTTATCTGTCTTTCTCCCTGCATAGCTTTCTTTCTGACAAACTTTCCATTTTTTCTTTTTTTTTGAGAAAATAAACTTTCCATTTTTCAGTTCCTAACTCCCTGTTTGTCACTATCCAATCCACATGTACACAAAACATCAGATTTTTGTTTGAGAATAAAGCCGTCAGATGTTAGGCCATTTTTGCTTTCAAATAACAAGTCCTTATAGTTTACAATCTGTCTAACTTTGTGATAAGTAAATTAGATTAGTTTAGATAGTTTTCTGAAATTGTTAGGTTTGCGTCTCAGTTGTTTGCAGCCCGTTCTTCATGCCAGAAAGTGTTGGATACTACCTGCAACCCCAACCCGACCATCCAAAATTCGCAAAATCACTGAACAGAAACTCAAGCTCAGAAATCGAACTTCAGAGGATGCAATTTTCTGGGCAAAGAAGCAACCAAGACATGAACAGCTCTTACTATCCACCACCGTATTATGAAAATAGCGCCTATAACAGCGGTTCTATCTATCAAACTCATCAAGCTGTGAATCAACATCCAAGGAAAACGCTGGAGCTTTTTCCATTGCATCCAACTGGTTTTCAGGAGGACAAATCCAGTAGCTCGCTTACAACAGCTTCGGCGGAGTCTGAGAGTTTCGATGATGATGGCTTCGTTGGACAGGGAGGTGGCAGTGCAGAGAGCTTGTCCTTCTATACTTTTCTTTCGCCGACGCAACCAAGGCCCTAATTTGAGAAGAGAGCCATGAATTAGATATAAGAGAAAATCTCGTTAATTTGATGTAAAGAAGAAATATGCATGCTCCAACTTTTTCTGCTTGATCTTATATGCTGATTATTGTGTAGGTTCTATTTAATTTTGGTGCTTAATGTTTCTGAAGGGAGATTATTTTATTAAACAATGCATCGTAGTATATATATATATATATATATATATATATATATATATATATATATATATATAATATTTGGAATATGTTGTAAAAAATGATTTTATATGTTGATTTATACATAGCATTACTTGAATTAATATTTCTACAACGAAAGTCCATATACCCTATTTTGGAGATTGACGTGTTGGACCCCATTCTTTTATTTTAAGGATTTTGGAAGCTATTCTCAATTGATTAGTAGTGGAAATCCTGAATATCGTAATTCCTCCGAACCCATTTCCACTTTGGTTTCAATATTACTCTGAACAACAAAAGCCGGCGGCTGTCTCCACAAACGACTCGAGTGAACTCCGTCGCCGCCGTCTCCCGCCCAGCCGACTTAAGTGAACAATATTTGCAGCCTACTCCAACCACGTCTGTCAGTCGTTCCTATGCCCAATTTGATTTTTTTCTTGTACGGATTTGATATTAAAGATTTTTCATAAAAACTCGATTGAACATATTTTCATATTATAAATTAAAAAAAAAAATACAGACGATTCTGATTCTTGGTTCAAGCTAAAAGAAAATGTAAGCCGAATTCATTTCGATTTGAGTTGAACAAAACAATCAATATTAAACCAGTCATTCAGCTATTCCAAGGGAATCGCAAAACCAAAACGAGTCCAGGTGCAGAACCAAATGGACGGCCCATTAGGTTTTTCTTGGGCTGGTCCCTTAATTGTGAGCGAAATCTGAACTAATATGTGGGAGTGGTTTTATATCCGTATATATTTAAAATCAATTTTAAATTATTTAATTAAAATTAAAAAAAGGAGTTAGAACAAGTATTTCAGTGGTCATTCTTGTGTGTGCCTTATATGCGAACTTTCCGTGAATAGGAAAACGTCTTTTAGAGTGTAGTAAGTATTTTATATTAAAGTTAATATTAACATATTTTCATATATGTAGATGTTCAAAAATTGGTCATTTTGATTTTGGTGTTCAAAGTAATCAAATAATCCAAATCATAATTTGCTTTTGATTACAAGTTCATCTTGTGTCGACAAACTAATATTAGCATTAGCAACACCAATACCAATAAAACAAGACACGTACTCATCTCCGTAATATCCCCTAATGCGTCAATGGATGACATCCGTGTGATCTATCCTAATTAAGGTCCCACAAACAATTTCTTTTTGTATTCTATTTGTAGAATCTAAATTTTCTTCTTAAGAACGTAAAATATTATATTATAAATAAATTTATTATTAAATATTATTATATTTTTTAATATTTACATATATCATATCAATTGTTTTTAATTTTTTTATTATAGTATTCAAACTGAACCAATAATTTTTTGAAAAAAAGATTATCTTATCAGTGTCGTGCTGACATGCTTCTGACTTTTAAAAAACATCAGTAACATAAAATCAACATATGCCTACAGAATCTCTACAAACTGATTAATATTATTTTTCTACAAGCAGTACACTTTCAATGGCTACTACGTACCTACTACCATTTCAAAGCTGAAAAGAAAGGCATAATAAAGAGGTCTAGCTCGTAAGCCCCGATCATCATATTACACAAATCTAATCACCTTACACAGCACATTTAAACAAGAGAGAACAGTAAAACAGATAACAGAATCTCTCAAACACAAAACATAAACTAGAACATCCACGTATTATTACGAAATCTGACTTCCTAAATCACCTCAATCAACCTCCTCGATCTTTGGCCCAGCGCCGCCACCACCACCAGCTGAAGGACCATCTTCATCCATGCCTGTAGGCATACCACCGCCGGCACCCTGGTACATTTTCGCTATGATTGGATTACAGATGCCCTCGAGTTCCTTCATCTTGTCCTCGAACTCATCCACCTCCGCGAGCTGGTTGGCATCAAGCCACTGGATAGCCTGCTCGATAGCATCCTCAATCTTCTTTTTGTCATCAGCGGCCAACTTGGAACTGATCTTGTCATCCCTGATTGTGTTCCTCATGTTATACGCATAGTTCTCCAACGTATTCTTAGCCTCAACCTTCTTCTTAAGCTCCTCATCCTCAGCCTTGTATTTCTCTGCCTCTTGAACCATCTTCTCAATCTCCTCTTTACTCAACCGGCCTTTGTCGTTGGTGATCGTGATTTTGTTCTTCTGTCCCGTGGTCTTGTCCTCTGCCGAAACGTTCAATATACCATTGGCATCGATGTCAAAGCAGACAGTAATTTGGGGTACTCCCCTAGGAGCAGGAGGAATGCCGGTAAGTTCGAACTTGCCAAGCAAGTTGTTATCCCTCGTCCTCGTCCGCTCACCCTCGTAGACCTGGATCAACACACCAGGCTGGTTATCGGAGTAGGTTGAGAAGACCTGCTCTTTCTTGGTAGGGATAGTGGTGTTCCTCGGGATAAGGACTGTCATGACACCTCCAGCCGTCTCCAAACCGAGAGACAGAGGCGTGACATCGAGCAGTAACAAGTCGGACACCTTCTCATTGCCCTCACCACTTAGAATAGCAGCCTGGACGGATGCACCATAAGCAACGGCTTCATCAGGATTAATGCTTTTGCAAAGTTCCTTGCCATTGAAGAAATCCTGCAGGAGCTGCTGCACCTTAGGAATCCTAGTGGATCCACCAACAAGGACAACATCATGAACGCTGCTTTTGTCCATCTTGGCATCCCTCAAGCACTTCTCGACAGGCTCCATACATTTCCTGAAAAGATCCATGTTCAACTCTTCAAATCTGGCACGAGTAATGGTGGAATAGAAATCAACTCCTTCATATAATGAATCGATCTCAATGGTGGTTTGTGCGGTGGACGACAGAGTCCTCTTCGCCCGCTCACAAGCTGTTCTCAGTCTTCGCAGGGCCCTAGGGTTGCCGCTAATATCTTTTTTGTGCTTTCTTTTGAATTCCTGAACGAAGTGGTTCACCAGCCTGTTATCAAAATCTTCCCCGCCAAGATGCGTGTCACCAGCGGTGGCCTTCACCTCAAAGATACCCTCCTCGATAGTTAGAAGAGAGACATCAAAAGTTCCACCTCCAAGGTCGAAAATAAGCACGTTCTTCTCTCCAGCGCTGGTAGCTTTCTTATCAAGACCATAGGCAATTGCAGCAGCAGTTGGTTCATTGATGATACGCAAGACGTTGAGGCCGGCGATGACTCCGGCATCCTTCGTAGCTTGCCGTTGAGAATCGTTGAAGTAGGCTGGGACCGTGACGACAGCGTTCTTAATTGTGCTACCGAGATATGCCTCCGCGATTTCCCTCATTTTAATTAGCACCATTGAAGATATCTCTTCAGCGGAGAATTGCTTCTCCTCGCCTTTGTATGTAACGACAATCATCGGCTTGTCGCTTGGGCCAGGGATGACTTTGAATGGCCACAGCTTCATGTCGCTCTGAACAGAGGGGTCGCTGAAACGCCTGCCGATCAATCGCTTGGCATCTACAAAGACCAATTATAGATCATTAGAACATATATATCACGACAATACAAATATATGCCTCTCCACAATCAAGATCAGCAAAACATATTTGTTCACATATCTGGATCCTTTTTTTTTTGTTTATATTTAGTAGAAATTTATAGAGAGCAATTCAATCTAGTAATACAACAAACAGCGAGAACAAGCACACGGGCTAAGTATACTTACCGAAAACCGTGTTGGTAGGATTCATGGCGACCTGGTTCTTGGCTGCATCGCCGATAAGCCGCTCAGTGTCGGTGAAGGCAACATAAGACGGAGTAGTACGGTTTCCCTGATCATTTGCAATGATCTCCACACGATCATGCTGCCAAACACCAACGCAACTGTACGTCGTGCCGAGATCAATTCCGATCGCCGGACCCTCGCCCTTCGCCATTGTAAATCTTGTAAGTAATCTAAGAACGCTTAATAGAGCGCTTAATAGAGCGCTTTGCAGATCAAAAGCTTATCTTCTAGCAAAGAATAGCTACAGAGTGAGGCGGGACAGGATGTGTTTTTATGCAGTTGATACGAGTTCTCGAACCTTCCGATTAAGGATTTGGGACCGTCGGATGGGCAGTAGGACGTCGGTCTTTGCCTTCGTGGGAAAGGAGAGCGATGATTTGGCTCCTCTCTGGATCCTCTAGAACAATCTGACGTTTCATACTTTTCAATTTGAATTGTCACGTACACCATCTCTCTGAGGCGACATGATTCAGCTGGCCGTCGCATATTGTATGAGCGCGCTCATCCGTGACGTCTGAGACGATCGGATTCGATAAGTCTCATCTTCGTCCGAACATTTCCGCCTACCGACACTTGCCTCACTATAGTAACACGTGCGCGCGAGAAGTGCTCGTCTTAGCCATGATTGATGACACCGGATACACAGCAGCAGCCTAAGATATATAGCAGACACGAGCGCGGCGACTGTGAGAACACTAAGACCTATAAAGTGACTCAACAGGCCGAGCACGATGGGCTCGACTTGGTCGAACGACTTTTGAGAGCTGCCCTAAATCGGACGGTCCAATTGGGATCTGTCTATCCAAAGTTAGGATCATATGCTTTTACCAGTCCTCAATCCGGTCCGGGAAGAGCAGGTAAAAGTTCAGTCCGAAGTAATTATACCTTTATTTTTATTTATTTATGATTAATTTTCTTTAAAAATATATATTATTAAATAATCTTTATTTATTTAAGTATAAGTTTATGTATATTTATAAAATTATTTTAATTCCATTAAAATAAATAATTTTGTACTTTGGTCCTGTCCCGTTTGATCTGACTTCTGTTTGTCCGATCCTGACTAAATCGATGTTATTGTAGTCAGACACCTGATCCCTCATTTGGACTCAAATTGATCTTCATTTTAGTTCTGTAGATGAACATTATTACTTGTTGTTTCCTACCGAGACTAACTCTATCCCGATGTACCTTTATATGCTGCGCTTTAGCTACTTTCCGTCTACATTTTTGCGCTTTTTTCTTTGAAAATTTTCCAATGCATACTAGTGGAATAAGGTCCTTATGACTAAATTAGTTTTCCTAATTTTCTTTACACTACAGACAAGCAAATATATTAAATACAGTAAATTCTTTTCATGAGGTGGGATAGACTATATAGATTCTTATGCACTGATTTACTTTCTACCATATTCGCATCCGCAATTAGTGCTAATAATTCTTTCTTTATTAAACTTATATTTTATACGTTTTATAGTTTTTCTTAAACATGCGTTGTAGATTTGTCATCAAATTAAAGAGGTATAAACTCAATGTTGAAATCTTGGCGGAACACTGTTGGTGCTGATAAAACTATCCAGTATATAGAGATTAATATCAACTTGATGACACGATCGATTAATCTAGTGATAACTTTAGCAAAAATTGATTATAATTCAAAATTTTTATGATGCTATTTAAAAATGTGTGATATATACTGGTAAAATTTAGGAATTAAAAGCGTGCTTTTATCCTTTTATGTGAAGCAAGGCCAATTTTAACTATATTGTTAATGGAAAAAGGTGTTAACTTACTTTGTTGGTTTACCAAGATCGTGGTTGGTATGTGGATAAGAGTAGAGATTATATGGATAAAGACTTTATTTGAGACGATAACGTTTACCCATATTTGACTTAACAGTAAAAATTATATGAATAACTACTTCCCGCATTTGAATTGAGGATAAATGTTATCATGTAACTGCAAGGAAGATCAAGGCTAAGCACTGTAGCCGGTGAGATTGAGGCTGAGCGCTGCAGGGAAGATCGAGACTGACGGCTGTTGAAATCGAGGTGCGACGTGGCGAGATCGAGGTGTGGGTGGCGAGATCGAGGCGCAGCACGGCGAGATCGAGAACGCCGTTGAGGGCGGCCGTCGAAATGGAGACTGAACGCAACGAGATTGAGGCTGCGCAGCGAGATTGTGGGGGCTGCTAAGGGCGGCCATTGAGATCGACAGCTGCGACCTGAGTACGGGGAGATGTAGTGCAGCGATTTATCCCTATTTGTAAAAAAAATATTTCTGAAAGAGACACGTGAGCCAAACATGAGTAGTAGAATAGTAAGTGTTACCCGAATAACCGGGTAAATTACCTATTTGGTACCCCGACTTGTATCTATATTAACTTTTCGTACCCCATTTTGCAAACGCACCTCAGCGCATACCTCTAGCGAGAATCCGTGACGGCGCCGTTAATATGGATGACGTGGCAAAACGGGTTTTTTACCCGTTAATATTTAGGCCCCAAAAACACCAATTTAGAAGCATATTTAGGAGAAACTTTGAACATAAAAGTTGTAGATTTTGATGAGATCTACAACTTTCATATTTAAAGTTTTTTAAAATCTTCTAATGTGTATTTTTGAGGCACCAAATTGTTAAGGATTTCAAAATCGACTTATTAACCCGGTTACAACTTTGAGACTCAAAACACTTATTTCCAATATTTTTAGAAAAAACTTTAAATATAAAGTTTGTATGATCTTATTAATTATATATTTTATATTCAAAATTTAATTAAAAAAGTTTTATAGTGGTGTTTATAAGTTCAAATTTATCGAGTTAGAATTTTTACTTATTCACTTCCATCCAAAAACCTAGATTAGAAATGTATTTTTGAAAAAAAAATTGTAGAGTGTGATAAGATTTACAATTTTTATGTTTAATTTTTTTTCAAAAAATGCTTGGAAATAGGTGTTTTTGAGTCTTCAAAGTGTACCGGGTTAATAAGTCGATTTTGAAATCCGTTAACAATTGGTAGCCTCAAAATATACATTTAGAAGTATTTTTTTAAAAAATTTTAAATATAAAAGTTATAGATCTCACCAAAATCTACAACTTTTATGTTCAAAGTTTCTCCTAAATATGTTTCTAAATTGGTATTTTTGGGGCCTAAATATTAACGGATAAAAAACTCGTTTTGCCACGTCATCCATATTAACGGCGCCGTCACGGATTCTCGCTGGAGGTATGCGCTGAGGTGCGTTTGCAAAATGGGGTACGAAAAATTAATATAGGTACAAGTCAGGATACCAAATAGATAATTTACCCCCGAATAACCCTATTATCCGTAAATCAAATACGATCAGAAAGTTAGCAAATCGGTACAGCTTAGATGTAACCCCCGTCCACTTAAGCCAGATTTACATTTTCCGAAATATCTCTATCTTTGCCGCCCTCACCAAAATAGAAACAGGATAAAATCAAGAACACGAACCAAATACAAATAGAAGTCTCTCTCGCTCTTCCACCTCAAGTTCCTCTATTCCATTCCCTATCTTCAAGGACCTCAATTCTTCCATGAACAAGCTCTCCTGAAAGCAGTAACGCAAAGGTCGACTCCTGGTAGCCATGACGAAAACCCTCGTATCGTCTTCTGCTTCTTCCTTCCTCACGGCCCCTCTATCTCCGCACACTCGCCATGGCCGCGGCGGCAGCCCTCTTCTCCTCCCTCGTCGAACTGACAGTTTTAAGGTCAAGATGAGCTTACATGATTTACCACCGCAAGTGCTCGGCGCAGTCGACTTGGATGGTTTGGTAACGAGAGTAGAAGGCCTTCTTTATACGCTTGCTGACGCCGCCGTCGCTGCTGACCCTTCCGCCGCCGCTTCCGGCGGTGCTGCTGATGCCGCCAACACGGCGGTTCAGAAGAACGGCGGGTGGTTCGGGTTCATTTCCGACGCCATGGAAGTTGTCCTCAAGGTTTGTATGGCTGTTAATTAGTTAAATTCTGATTATTCTCATGAACTATCGAAAATTAAGTGGTTTGAGTTGTTTAAGTACCACGTAATTTCACTGGATTCGTAGTTTGAAGTTGATGCGAGCATGTCTCAGTTTGTTATTGTTTAAGAACTTCAAATTTGTGAATTACGGCAATGAGATCTTGTACTAGATGGTTAACTTCTTTCTATATGAAAGAAGTAGTAGACAAGTTTTAATTTTAGGGTTATAATATCTTTTTAGTGGTCTATTGATCTGTCCTCTGGTTTTGATGTTGTTTCACGGTATCCCATTCAGTTTAATTATCTGTCAATTTTGACAAACTTCAAGATTAAATGACCTTTTCTTTCCAGCATATGTTATTAGAATTACCTTCTAGAGATGAAAACGGTTTATAGTTAGTTGATGATATGATCATCTTCAATTGAATGTAAGTGATAATTGATTGGTCAATAGCGTTGACACCTATGGGAAATTTGTTTGAAATAAATCTGATGGGCAAATTAATATAACCTAATAACGTAGGTAAATAAGCAATAACCATTTAATTTTAAAGTTCTTTTATGTTATATACTAAATGCAACTAAGAATACAATGTCCCGTAGAAATACCAACATTGTAACTGCCCCCTTCTCCTACCTCAGTTTCTTTTGCCCACGACTGCTGTCAACCCTCCGCCTACAAGGAGGAGAGGGTTTTGACAGGAAAGGAGAAGAAAGGTAAAATTACCCTTCGGTTCAATCCGCCATCGTTTCAGTTTGGAAAGGAAGAGCGAGGCGGATGGAAGGAGAAAGCTAAAATTCTAAAATTACCATTCGGTTCAGTTATTGAAATATTTACATCATGACTAATATACCCCTCATAAGGTTATGCTTTTAGGGATAATCAGTAAATGGGCCCAACAAAACTGAAAACTATTGCAATGGGGCAATACATAACTATAACATGAGATAGCAATAACATCACACTGCAGTAGCAACATTATAATATTAAATAACAACATTGTAATGGCCAGTGGTTCCAAATAGTTCATTTTATGTTCAATTGGCTCGAGTTTGGTGTTTCACAAGTTTTAACAATTGCTATTGAGCCTCTAGTAGTGGGATCAACGGTTGGATATTGTTGTAAGAAGAGTATGGGTATTAGTCCGAAAAGAAGTTAGTGTAACGATGAAATTTTTTTTCATTTAAGGCCTGCTAATTCGCCATGTTGCTATTTTGGCTAAAGCAGTTGTTTGGTGTCTCTCATAGTGGCTGGAAGCTTATGCTAGAGAAAGAATTTCTTTCTCTAGTTTAATTGTCACTTTTATCTTTTTGTCCATGCTGTTTGCGAAGCTTGGAGGATTTTATGGTATTTTATATGTTATGGCAGAGAATTGATTGGTTTGCAGGTACTGAAGGATGGGCTTTCGGCTATTCATGTGCCCTATTCGTATGGATTTGCTATCATTTTGCTCACTGTTATTGTTAAGGTGGCAACTCTTCCACTGACAAAGAAGCAGGTAATTAGTAGTTGGATAAATTCTGACATGATGTTTTAAAGCTCACGATCGGTTCATATGTACAACTTTTTTTTTTTTTAAAGAAAAAATTTTGGGGTCTAAACATATGTACAACTATTAGTTACGAGTTATGGACGTCTTTCTTATTGTGTTTGTATTCTTAAACTGACAGTAGATAGTTGTTCTGTAGGTTGAGTCTACATTAGCAGTTCTGTAGGTTGAGTCTACATTAGCAATGCAAAATCTTCAGCCTAAGATAAAAGCCATACAGCAAAGATATGCCGGCAACCAGGTTTGACTTGTGCTTTAATGATTTTTCTTTCAAATGCTTTTGGTTTTCTTCTTTAGGACGTCAGTCTTAGGCTTGCCATAGTAGCTGAGAGCTGGCTGATTAGATTTCCTTCTTTGACTGCTGGAATTGAAGTTTCAGCCACTTGCTTTTCTATCTATAATATACATGACAATCAATTTATGTTGCATGTGTGCTTATAGGCTATTTAGTGGTGTTATATAACTTGAGCTGCCTGTTGTAGGAACGGATTCAACTAGAGACTTCACGTTTGTATAGGCAAGCAGGTGTCAATCCCCTGGCAGGTCCATGTTCAATCCATTTTGACTTTCTTTAATTTTCTTTTTTTAGGAAGTAGGTATTAGATTTTAGTTTTCCTTTAAAATGTCAATGTTTCAATTCTATATGTGCACTGCAACGAGCTGCAGGATTGGGTAACTTATTTTGCTCCCGATATTTCATATGCAAGCCCTAAATGGAACCAAATCTTTATAAAGTTGAAGCTCTAATGGCCTTTTTTAAATATTTACTATGTGGATTTCTTGTTTTACAACATCATTTAATATGCTGCAGCTTTTTATATGCCGTTTCTCTTTAGACTTCACCATTGTTGGCTAGTATACACTTAATCAGCAATGTGATAACTTTTTTTTTTAATTTAAATATGTTCTTCGATCATCTCGTGTCAAAATGCAAAGCATTAAGAAGAATCCTTGGCCCATAATACACTTAATGGAAAAAGATAAAGTTGTATGTATATTGGATGATTATCCAAGGTGAGAGGAAAAGGAATGATCTTTTTCATGGTACTCGTCATGGTACTCCAAATCCTAGGCGTAGCTGGTGGAGGGTGTGCTGAAGAGTCTGTTTGAGCTGTATGAATTGTTAATTATGCAAAGCAAGTTACTTGCACCTTTTTGCTAGGTCATATTAACCCATCCTCTTAAAGAGTTCTTAAAGAAATCTTAGCTTCACGTTCTTTGTTTTGATGAACATTTGGGATTGGACCATGCTGAAAGGCACGAAGCGATGAAAGCAATAGATAATGTTGTCACCTATTCCCTATTAACAATTGTTGAATCTGGATAAATGCTTTCAGAAGCTTCTAAAATAAAGCAACCTCTTGATGACATTGTAATCAGGATTATAGTGAGACATCACTAGAAAGACTTGCTTGGTAGAATGTTCTTTTCGGACAATATGTTTGCATCAAGATTGCCATAATTCTTTCTGCCCGTTTACTTGCAACTTTCTCTTAAAAAATATGCAGTTTTTTGTCCCAAAGTTTTTTTTTTTTTTGGCATCTGATTTTGTAGAAATTAAGAGTGCATAGTTGAAAGGAAGTCCTTAAGCAAGTTCTTGAAGTTGAGGCAGTTATGTTAGGCATTAAGTGCGTCATTTCTTACCCTTGGTTGATGCTCAACAGGATGTTTACCAACTTTAGCAACAATTCCAGTATGGATTGGCCTGTATCAGGCTCTTTCAAATGTAGCCAATGAGGTAAATAAGAAGTCTTTGATTTACCCTTTTTCATTTGATAATTTAAAAACTGGACCATTTGACAAACTTAGGAACTAATTTCTTCTTGGAATTGAAGGGTTTGCTGACGGAAGGTTTCTTTTGGATCCCATCTTTGGCCGGTCCAACGACCATCGCTGCAAGACAAAGTGGAGCTGGCATATCCTGGCTAATACCCTTTGTGGTAATAACCCCTCTCAACAAATTAAACGCATGTCCTTTCACTCTGCCCCTTGTCACAATGCAGAGTATTGCTTCTTTTCCATGTTGATTTCCACATTCTTCAAGCAAGATGGAATTTTTTGTACTATACCTGTAATCATTGTCTGCCGGAGTGGTAAAAGTGGCAGAGTGGTATTGGGTTTAACCACCTGCCTAGCGACCAAAAGGTCGTTAGTTCGAGGCGTGGGAATCACCTAATAGCGCATGGTGGTGTACATTAGGTGAGAAATTGCTCGCCTCCTTGTCGGAGCCTGCGCTTATGCTGGCGGGAGCCCTTGTGGTACCCGGTTGTCTCTTTATTGTAGTACACTCATTGCATCTGTATCTGTAACAGCATTTCTCAGCTAATAATTTAAACATTAACCTCCACTTGGGCCGTGGATGGCTGTTGGCTTTGGGTTGCCCATGCTCCAGGTTCTAGGGTTGAGACCCACGGCATTCCTTTTGGCATAGACTTTTCCTTAAACATCTTGTTTGACACCCACACTCTATGCATGGGCGTGTGCGAGCAGGGTTTTTAGAAGGATTGTGCAAAGGCTAGGTGCTGGACTTTCCCGAGAAAATATTTGAACATTAATTGTTAGATTTGATTAACTTTCTCTCAAATTGTTTTGATCATGGGATTTTCTATTGGTCATTGTCATTATATTGTGCTACTTCCAGTGTATTTTTCAACACTTTGGCCTTCCTTATCGCATGAAGAATGAATGCCTCGAGTAGAGATGATGGCAACAAGTAATAAATAAGGTTGATTCATTCCTAATATGAGTGTGGATACCAAAGTTTTCATGCTTTTCAGGATGGACATCCTCCTCTTGGATGGTCAGATACAGCAGCTTACCTAGTTCTACCCGTGCTTCTTGTTGTTTCTCAATATGTGTCTATGGAAATCATGAAACCTCCTCAGGTAAGGACAATTACACTTCAATTCTGAAATTAGTCCTCCGTACTTCGAGAAAATTCATTAGTTACTTTTTGGCAATGGCAGAGTGATGATCCAGCTGCGAAGAACTCACTCCTGGTTTTCAAGTTTCTACCTCTTATGATTGGTTACTTCTCTTTGTCAGTGCCATCAGGATTATCCATATACTGGTTGGTATCTGGTTCTCATCATGTTCCCCCTTATCACCTTGATATTTATGTACAAATTTTAGATGTGGACATGTTAGTAATTTCAGCGATTTGATAAGATACCAAAAGCGGAAGTGGACTTGGTAGATTTCTTTACTTTTAGCATATAGCACTAGTCATGCATACGGTCAACATTAGTATGTGCAATTCAGAAAGCTAGTGATGTCGATTCAAAATTCTAATTGAGCATGTGTCTGACATCATTAAACGTTTTACTAAGTGTAAACGAGCTTACAACTAGAGCATTTGCATTAGTTTCTTTATTTAATACATGATTGTCATATACCTTCAGCGTCTTATATAGATTCTTTTGGATGCCTAGTGCTATTTGTTTGATTGTAAAGGAAAATAAGACGGGGGATTTCATGTGATTGGGTACTAAATTGTCAATAAAACTTTTGTTTGTTGCTACTTGAAGGGAGGTTTGAGCAATACTTTTGACTGTTTCAATGATTTTTGAAACAAAATATTGCTTAACCTTATGTTTATGTATATATGATTATGCTTCAGGTTTACAAACAATGTTCTTAGCACAGCACAACAAGTATGGTTAAGAAAATTGGGTGGTGCAAACCCCGTTGTAAGTGAGGGTGGTGGTGGAATCATCACTGCTGGACAAGCAAAGCGTCCTACTTCTCAGGCAGCAGACACTGGTGATAGGTATTCTTGATAATGCAAAGATGTTTCTTTCAATTACATGTTCCTTTCTTATACTTGTCTATAAAATCAGATTTAGACAGTTGAAAGAAGAAGAAAAAAAGAAGAAACTGAATAAAGCATTGTCCTCCGAACAAGTCACTTCAACAGCAGAGTCTGATGATAATTCTGATGGTGAGACAAAGGTATGCTACGGATCTTTTTTAAAAAAAAATTATTTGGAGGTTTGTTTTAAGCTTCTTGGTGAAGTAACTGAATAGCATATTACTTGGTTCAAGTCTAGTTGTGTCTCTCTGGAGTTGATGATTTAATCAATTCCTGGGTAATAAGCTCTAGGATCTTTAGCTTTGTATGCTTCCTGGGTAATAAGCTCTAGGATCTTTAGCTTTGTATTTCCCAAAAGCTGTACAAGAATAGACATGACCAGGAATTGCGGAGTATAATGAGTTAGTGTATGACTTGTTCATCAACCTATTTTTACAGCCATCTACAGGGTTATGATCGTCAGTAGCATCTTGAACATGCTCAATACCACAATTAAGTACAATGGCTATTATGAAAAAGCACCTTTAGGATTTGCCTTCTATTCCTCCTACTTGGTTGATTATGTTTATTCTGTGGGTATGTGTGCTCGTAAAGAATTTGGCAAGGGTTTATCTTAACCTAACTAGATTTATTAGGAACATCATATTAATAGCCAAACTAACCAACCATAGTTATCTTCAAACGCCAGTGTATCTCTCAAAAGGAAAAGCTTTGTACATTGAAAGGAAGTAGCATCTGGTTTGCTTTACCAGATCATCATCATCATCTACAAAAATCTTACTATAGCAGGACTACGTGTTATTTAAAAATGTTCCTGATGAAACCATGTTGTCACATATTCATCATTCAATTAGCCTAACTACTAAATCAAGGCAAACCAACATTAGAAAGGCCAGTAGAGACCGAGAGTTCCTGGAAGTCAAAGCAGATACTAATGCATCGGGATATAGTAGCATTTTTAGTAGAAAGAACTTTTTTTTTAAAAAAAATCTGCAGTCAATTCTGTTGCTGGAGTAATATATAACTTGTATAGTCTTAAAGCCATCTATGGTAGCAGACTAGCTGTTCCTCTTCCAGGCGCAATGATACTTGGAAGCTTTTTCCGCACTTACTCTTTTCTTCGACATTCTGATTTTGTCTCACTGCAGGAGGATGCTCTTGAAGAGGCTTATGCATCTAGTAATGGTAAGAAGATTCCACAGTATACTGGCCCCAGGAAGGGCAAAAGATCAAAGCGAAAGCGTACAGTGCAATGAGCACGAGAAGTTCCGTATGGCTTGTTTGACATCTCACAAGTAAATATGTATTTTCATGTGATGCCCCAAGATTATTTTTCGATATAATTGCCCAGCCGGTTTTGTGTCGCTGCCCAAAAGAATATAGATGTTGAAAAGTCGGACAATCAGATTAGTAGAGGTATAAATGTTATAGAAAGTGCGCCATTTCTTAATCTTATTTACCCAATCGAATTGATTGTAATTAAAGATGGCATGTTTTTTATTACGCCTCCGATCTTGTCAATATATCTTCTCAAGCTTTTGATTTGGATTGGATTTCGATTTGGATCGGACTGAATGTGAACATGTAATGACGTGGTGATGTGTCTTTCATAAGTTAAAAGGAATTATTCTGACGGAAATTAGTTTTCATCTTGGCTTCTTCATCTCCATATGATATCACATACTTATTTTTATAAATAATTTTATAATTTAAAATTTATAAAACTATTACTAGCTATAAATTTTAGTACTTTGATGTAAATAATAAAACTTGTATCTAATTTTTATCGCCTGTTATCCATTTTCTTTGTCTTATTGATATGCTCGCGATGAAAAATGATAATTGCCTCCAACAAACAACACTATAAATCATATAAATTTAATATCGACACATTTTTCTCGTGTATTTGTATCACTTATTAAAATTACATCTATACTTCTTATAATTTGTAATCAAACTGCATATAACTATATATAATTTATTGTATAATTTTTTTATGTGCATGTAGTATTATTCATTGGTGATATAGTGCACGTGTTCAGTGTCTGATATGGTGAATCGGTGATACAGATGCCGCGAGTGCAAGGTCGAGTACGTAGTTGTACGATCTAAAGGAATGTTTCCGCTTCTGTTTGCTAAAAGAAGCACCAAATTTTCTCAAATCTATTGAAGCAGCGCAATTGTTATCTACTTTTGTTTTACATGGTATTGTTTTCACTATTTCGTACTGTCTGTATATTATATATATCATCACTTGCCCGCTTCAATTCTTCTATGTAGCAGGTACACTGTCTCTCCTTTTTTTGAGAAGTAATATATGAAAAGACGGACTCCTATAGTTTGGCATTCTTTGATATGCTAAAATCATTTTCTTTTTTTAAAAGCTTTGAAAAGACTTCGAAGATCTAATATATTTGGCGTCCTTGACTAAATAAGCGTCAAAATATTCTGCTTTTAGTACACATGATTGGGAACGTTCCTTTTGATAGTAGGTGCTAAGAAGATTTCTCGTTGTTTCTGATGATTTCGTCCAGGGACATGTCCAGAGCGCTCGACATTGCGGTTGGATGAAAGCGATCTGGTGTGCTGTGGGGATCCTAGAGTTCGTGACGGCGAGGATATTATAAAGTTATTGCTATTATTCATAAATATTCTGTGCAAAACAGCAGATCTGGTGTCGTGGTGTAGTTGGTTATCACGTCAGTCTAACACACTGAAGGTCTCCGGTTCGAACCCGGGCGACGCCATTGTTATTTTTATAAAAATTTTTATATATATTTATATTGTTTTTTAAATAACTACACATTAATTATAACTCGAAATTTAGAAATGATCATTACAAGTCAAACTTTTACTAATGAAGCTTTTTGTCATAAAAAGACATCATTAAGGTAAGCGGGTAAAACTTGTGAAAATAAAATAAAAAGAAAAAAAAAAACTTTAAATTGCGTTCAAGCTATGTATGACAACTATTGCTTGTCTTGGTTACGGGCTTCCAGTTCAACCGATCTTTGAATTAGTCCATGGCGTTTTGCAATTTGGACCAAGGGGGAGACTAGTAAGGGTCTTAGGTCTTGACAATTGTCTGATCCGTACCATATTTATTCAAACTATTTTGAATCTAATGAAAAGATTTTATGGTACAAATTCTGTATAGTGGCATCTTTTTGTCAAAAAAAAAAAAAAAACTTAAGAATTACAAACGCCATATTACATTTGGAAAAATGTATTTGGGCCATCATTTAACTCCATGGCACAACCCCGGAAACAACTCTAGCAGTATTTTTGCGTCAAGAAAATTTAAAGAGTTACTAGCACCATATTACATTCGGAAAACGTTATTGGGCCATCATTTACATCAAGATTGGTTGAAGTATAAGCTTGACGGATGTAAGCATGTAGCGAAATTCCTTCAGAAAATTCAATATGAGTTATAGTATACAATTGTGAGTTAAGAAAAAAAATACATCATCAGATTTTTTTTTTTTCCTTTCAAAAAAAGGAAATAAACAAAAAGAAAACAAAACCTTTGCTATAAGTATTCCCAACAAGTGACAGCTATGGTAAGAAGTATAGTATCGTATAACATGGTACACATCACGAATGCAATTAGTCTCTTTGGTCAAGTTTCATAGGACACAGTTGCTATAACCCTTAGACTTTTCTATAATATATTTTATCACAAACAAAATATTTAAAAGTGAAGTTTTCAAATGTCAAAAAACATGCGAGTCTACGATATATTTCGTTAATGTTTAAAATGCTTCAGGATGACTCATTTTTTTTCTTTATAATCTTAGGCTTCTCTTTTAAATGCTATACTTTTTGTGTCTTCTAAATTATGTTCCCTATGATTGCACCTTCTTTAATTATAAGAACTTAAATTATTTGTTTTTGTGAAATTACAGTATCTTGTTATATTGTACTTTTGAAAATATGTGCATTATCTGATATTACAATAGCATAATAGACTTTAGATTATCCTAAAACTTGTTAAGAGGAGAATACCTAAGATAATCCCGACTAGAAAGTGCAAATTATATACTTCTATAATTATAATATTTTGACATGTCAAAAGAAAAATCAAAACAATTTATATTTTTAAAAAGAGAAAAACTACTCACCTATAGAGAATACAGTTGCACACCCGTGTGCGACACTCCCCACGAGTTCCAATGCTTCTAAAAAGTCTAAAAACATGAACACAACAAAACTATAAGTACCCCAACATATACGAAACACAACTCTCACAAGTCAATATTCATATCTAGTTCGCCACCTCACACGCACCTAGTGATCTGCACAATTCTCTCGTGATCCGCAAAAAATATTAAAATTACAGATATATCCATGTTGGAGATGGTGTATGTGTCGTAAAACTATCTTCTGATTGATTGCCTCGCGCTCTAGCTCTACCATATGCTGCGATTTTTTCTGAGGAGTTTGGTGCATAGCAAAAACCCTTTCTCTCTCCGCCAAAAATCTTAATGACTGGAATCATTTCGGACCTGGTGCCTGCGGACTCGCCATATCTCTTAACTCGGGTAATAGCATTCGCTCCTCGAGCCAAATTTGCTCCTTTCACCGCGTGCTAGCGAACTCGCTGGCTCTCTCACTTCTTAGGGCTTACGCGTTCCATATGCCTGTTTCTAGTATTGGTCCGCCCAGACATTTGAAGTCTGACGCAGTACCTCTCCGCACTCTCAGCGACGCGATTTCTAGTGCAGCAATCTCTAAACTGGTGCCATTTTCAGGGTAGTGTAGACATTTTGTCCTGAGGATAGTTCCTTTGACGCCGGCGGATTTATCTCGGAGAACCAGAATGTACTTGAATACTTGAATCATTCCCGCATGCGTTAGAATTAGTTGGTGGAGTTCTCTTACCTTCCATCTCTCTACATCTTGTGTTCTTATAGATGGGTGCCCAGTGGAGCTACGCACTTAGTCCGAAGCTGAAACACGCATCTATCGTACTACTATCTGGGTTTCGTTTAATCTCGTACTACAAAACGCAAAGCAGCGTTAGCCATGGAGATCTGAGATCGAACGAGACTCTCTCGAGTCCCTAGGTTGTTCATTGACACTTCATGTCGACAATACTTTCTCGTCCTTCCGCTAAGGCTCGTTCATCGGATAACTCCCGCGAGGAAGGCGAGCTCTCCGAATTGACAAATCGATACTACACTGGTAAAAAAAGAATATTACCTCTACTATGTCAGTATTCTGGATTGCACAGGATGTTTTTATTAGATATGATACATACGTATATTTGCATATTGACATGTTTTCAATAATGAAAACAAAAGATGTTTTAACATATTTGCTCATTTTTATCAAAGTGAACAATTTACCCAGAGACCATATAATTATTGATTTATTTTCGGTCACTAGGGAAGTTCTTTTTTTCTTTAATTTACATTTTAATCAGGCGTTTCGATATGCAATGAAGCCTTGTGCAATCTCCGAGTGATTTAAGAATAGTTCCAAACACATCCGTTAGTTTGATCCTATTTTGTCGCTAAAGATATTATTGTGTTCCTTAAAGGGGTTTATGATCCAGCCGTTGAAGTTTGCAACAGCTATTCATTTCTATAATTTATTTGTCCATTGTTATTTTTCTCATTCTTATGTATGGTACGTTCTGGAGTAATTTATGATGTGTTTCAATACATCTAAGTGTAGGTGATTTATTTTCTCTTTGTAGCGTAGGTACAAGCTCCATATTCATTGCCGTTTGCTCTAATTCGTTTAGTTTAACGTTTAGTGCTCGTTAGTTTCTTGCCAGAATTTAGTTTATACTGTACTAGTAATGTGTTCCTTAGCCTTTTAGTGTGGCAGTATGCTATAGCTGCTTTAACTAACAATCTTTGATACTTGTCTTTTAGAAGTTGGTGCAGCGTGCGGATGCGTAGGCTATCTGAGTCTATTTGGAGCTGGTGGCTACTTGGAGAGGAAAAAATATCTTATAAGTATCCATATGGAAAAGTTCATTCAGGTTTTAATGGATAGATTAATTTTGATGGCACCTAGATCTGACCGACGTATTCTCATTTTGGAAATGTCATCTTACTTCAATGGTGCTAGCAACACTTTTATTTATTGGATATATAGTAGTAGACTCTTGCCTCAAGCTCTTGATGTTTTGTTATAATATTGTATTTTGTTTGTGATCTACAACTTTGTAGCTTTAATTTTTTTTAAAAAATTAAATTAATACAGAGGTGCGGTGAGAATACAGTGTATGGATAAAAGTATGTTTTTAGTCCTCCAAACTCCATCAACTTAATAAGTTATCTCCTTTATGTTTAAAAAACTATTGCGGCTTATCTTATTTGTGCGCCAAACGCCTAATAACTACCACAAAGTAGTTTCTGACAAAAATACCTTTAGTATAGACAATAGATTATCTATATATGATTTTTATCTCTTTTTGATTCTTTTTACGTCCATCACTCCTCTCTATGTGCGCTCTATATACTAAGGCTGTGCTCGGACAGTTTGTCAGCTCCTGCTTCTAATCTCCCTCATCATTTTCACGTATGAAGTAGTTAATTAGTTGTATAGGCCCTAATTGACGCAAAGAAGAATCTAAACTTTTTTTCTCGAGCGTGTTATATTTCTAAATGGATGTGCGCAACGAGCCGCGCCTATAAGAGTTGTAGACAGAGAGCAATATAAGTGAGTGAAGCTTAATAGATATAAAGAGGGTATAGAGAGTCGGGTCAAGCCAAATCTGTCAATGCTCTACTAGAGCAATACTTTACTCTTAATTTAAAGGCGATCCATTTGGTTTGTATTAGGTTGTGCAAGTTGCATCGGTGCTACAAGTAATCAAAACACTTACGAAGGTGTGTGATCAAGTCTGGACTCTCACAAAAAGCTCGTAAGGAGTGTGTGAAAATATTTAACTTTCAAGTAAGATTATGTGAAGTTGATTCGCACTCAATATTATCCACTATAGAAATCTCTGTGTTAGATGTGATAGGTCATCAACCACTATCGATAGCTCTACGTGCTCTCTTTTTGTTTTATTTAGTATAATGTATATCTGTGAGTCCTAATGCAGGACATTCTATGCTTCTTTTATTTAGAGCTTAAGTTTAGTGATCGATTGCTAAGTTGCGTTGTAGCATTTCTCCCTCTGTTTCGCACATTTCGTGGCGTGCTTCGTGCCCTTGCTCTGTGATATTAGAATAAGATTTGAAATAGAATTCAGAAGCAATCATGATGAGAATGGCTTTTTGTTTCACTGATCAGCTGGACCTGAGACTCATTATATTGGTATTTCTTTTGCTTTCTGGTCTAGAAAATGGGATAGAGAGTCTATAGTTTAAAGACTATTGGAGCCAATGGAATAGAGGAAGTCATGAGGTAGATTAATCTGGTAGATAGTCCAAAAAACAGTTGGAGAGATACTATAAGATACCTGCTTAGACCTTTATGAGGACTTAGCTATTGATCGAGCTAAGTGGTATCGAAGAATCCATGTTAGTGATTTCACTATTTAGAAGACTTAGGGTTTAGGTTTTGTCGATGTTTTGTTATTATGAAGCCCTTTTATAATACTCCTTTGCTATTGTCTCTCTTGCACTTATGTCTATCAGGCTAAATTTTGTCGCGATGTATTGTCGGTTCTATTAGAAGCCTTTGTGATCAGTCTCTTGTACGAGCAAAAATTCAGGTAGGATATTCATTTGTGTTCCATTGTGCTTATGTCGCGCTCCCTCATTTATACTTTCTAGTTCTCCGTTACTTGTTTTTCGTTTGCTTTTATTCCTCTAATTAGATATGGCGCCTTTTGTATGATATATAGTGTGTTTCTAGAAATTTGTGCTTATGCACTTGTGTATTGGTGATGCTCACCTCTGAGTATTGTTTAGTGCGGAAGACAACCTCCGTGTCACTGAGTTCATTGTGCTGACTTGTGTACATCTCATGCCCTCTCCTACAAATTTGACTTTTCCAGGCGTCCGCGACCTTAAGCTTCCCTAGGTGTTTTAGATTTGTTGTTTGTATGCAAGAAATTTCACTCCTAGATGATCTTTGTAGCCTACAATCTACTTTTAAGATGAATATATACAAGCCAATACACAGTTTGAGTGATGGCCATTTCTTAGTCAATAATAAGCACAGTAGTTAATTAATAACATTCAATTAAATACATATTGTGTCATATCTAATTGAGATTGATATGCCAGTGGCTCAATAATTCTTCTCTTCTAATCATGAACCCGGAATTGTGATTACCATTTGTTGATTGACTATTATATATCAAGAAATCTTAGTTATATAGGATGGAGAGCTTTCTAGGGTACGCTTCTTCTTTGCACTCTTGAGAATATCGTAGCAGTGCATCGTGCCTCCATAACTAAGATGCTATGTTCACGCCGCAACAAGCAATTAGAAGCATCTAAATGCGAAATTCTGTTAATGCACTGTTTTCTCTTTGCATTGTTTCTAAGGATTAATGTGCGCTAATTTGCTAGATTCTGCTTGCTGTGGAGTGACATGAACCAAAGGCACCATTTTGTCGGTTGACCCATATAGTTACTACCTTGTTACCAGTGGTCATCAAAGTTTTCTACTCTCAGGTGTTCCTTCTGACACATGCTTTTGAAGGTTCATATTGATAATCTCAATAATTTACTTATCATAAGTGTACCAATTTCTGTGTATTAATTAACTTACGTATCCTTTTATCGTCCTTTACATTTGCGAGGCCCTCTCCCTCTCGCCAGCTCTCCTCCTCGCTCTCGCCTCTTTTTCCCCGCCTTCCTCTGCCTCTCATGTGACTGCTTACATAATTGTTCTAGGTCCCTTTACACTCATAACAACTTATAAAATTTATCTTAATATCATAAGGAGTTGGTGCTTGAATGAGTTAGTAGATAAGAATGAGATAATAGTGATTGCTGTAGACTGTGTCATCCTTAGTGCCATTAACATGATATGATTACACCTCATTTCTCACATATTTCACATCTTCAGTGTCCTTTGATTCGTGCCTCTTATGCCTTGTGGAAGAATGTCTGTGCCTTGAATGTGGACTGTGACGCTTAGTTTTAGTGACTCATTTGCTCCTAGTATCTATGCGTCTCAACTCACTAGTCCCTATAAGATTGCAGTTCTTTTATCTTTGGAGTCCTATATTGCCCAATGGCTATAGTATGTGTTTAGGCTATTATTGGATTGGAAGCTGTCTGCTGCATGATCGATAATAGCTCTAACTTCATAGAATCATACGATAGAAGACACTTCATAGCTTTACATTTGAGTGGATGTGGATCATGTGTGATTGAGAATAACTGAACTTATTAACAATAAAAAAAATCAAGATATAGTTAAGAGCTAACCATTATGACGTCTCTTCTGAGTTGGTTGTTAGGTACTAATTATATAATGGTTTTTGAGAGTTTGCATTTCGAACTTGTTGAACTTCTCAACAATTTGTGTAGTCTCCTCTGTGAGTATGACAATAACAACCAATATTGAACTATTAGTCTATGGCCTTTTCAAAACAAAAGTATGTTCTTGATGTATGCTGACCATTTCAATTTGTGATGAGTATACCTAAGTAGAAAGTCTTAACTCAGTTTAAGAAATAAGGCATCTGATGCAGATAATTTCTGTTTGACATAAGGTTTTAAGTGCCGTTTGTTGGCCAGAATCTCTTGTGAAGATTCCAAACTCGAGACGTGCCGACCTTGTCAGTGAAGGGCTATACCATTGTGCCCTTTGAGGACGTGCCGACCTTGCCAGTGAAGGGAGCGCTGTCTAATGCTTGTGCCCTCGCGGACATCAAGCGTAACTTAAATTTTCTTGGAATTGTGATATATATATATATAAAGAAGAAAAAAAAAAAACATAGTGTGCCCGTGAAGGGGCAGCCCGTCATGGGCACATGTTAAAAAAAAGCTACAGTAGTGACCGTGGTATACGGGCTCTGCGAGACAACCCTTTCTGTGCTATATCGAATTTGATATTGATTAGTCTACTCTATAGCATATACCTGCCCAACAATATGCCGGTATTTTGGTTCAGTGTGAGTATAGTTTTTATTTATATAATAATATATAAATAAAGTTTTATTCATAATATATACCTCTCTACTATATAAAGAAGCTGATCTGCAGTGACTTAACTCATTAGAAGTGTGTTTAACTAGATGTACTTTGATTTGTAATATTATCTTTGTTGTAGCCAATCTTAGCATTGCACCTGTCATAAGCAATACTGAGGTAAAATATTTCTCTATCCACGTCTTATTGTTGCAAAATTGCCTTCTGAATATGGCCTGTCTACACACACACACACACATGTTTATTAGCTGACTGGGATTCTGCATCATGAGGCACTCCATGTGCTACATATACACAACACATTTTAGCTGACTGGGACCTCTGCATCATTAGGCGCGCCACGTGCTCAATCTAGTCTTTCAACCCATGCAGCCCTATATCAAGCCTACGCGGTGGGTAAAACCCGATCTAGGACCTGCTTTGACCTATATAACGGAGTATAGAAATTATGCCACCTTCTCCTGACTCCTGAGGGAATTTTATGTAAAAACATTGGAAATGCCCCAAGCCTATGACATGGAGAAAGTATAGAAACCCGGTCAAATGAGCACTGTGACAATTGGGCTTTCTCCATAGGGGCAATCGCTATATATCTTGATGACTAATTTTTACAAATATTACTCTTTTTTCATTTTTCAGAAGCAAAAGCAACTGCATCCACAATATATGGTGTCTTTTAGATTTTCCTTCCAGATCTTTGACTAAGAAAAGTTAACAAGACATAAAAGAGCCATTATGAAGTCTCGTACAATGATCATTTAAATCTGGTGTGCTGCAGTCTTAATAGCTCCTTTCCGAGTAACCTAATCCTTCTAATTATGGCTACAGTTCCATTACGCATATAATTGCAGGTGGAGCTATTCAATTCTTTGCAGAGTAGCTGGTCATTCTCGTCTGTAGTTTCTTCACCTCTTGCTCATAGGCCTTTACTCTCTAGATTATCTATCTGGATATGCTAATATATTTGGTGCATTTTTCATGGATACAACAGCAACAGTAGTTGGTTAAAACGAAGTATGGTTATTGTTGCGCTTTTTTTTTTAATTATAGAAAAGACAACAAGCTATGTTCTTATAGGTTTCTTTTCTTTTGTTTGGCGAGCTATGTTCTTGTAGGTTTTCTATTAGTCTTCTGTGCTGTTCTTTGGGATGCTTCTTTCCCCTGTGTCTAGAGTTTCATCTTAGTTTTAGTTGTTTTGGTCAACACTGTTTCCAAGGGGATTTCTGTAGGAGATGCTTAACATTGTTGTCTGGATCTAGGTAAAATAGTGTGATACTTTTTTAGCTTAGTGGCTTATGTAATGTTCATCCAATGCAGCAAAGGTTACTCGTCTCAGTAAGCCAAATGTGGGTAATCTACAGCATCCAAAGACAAAGATGCCAAACAGCACCAAGTATTTTAAGAACAGGCAAGTACCATTCAGATATCGAAGCAGTAATCAAGCTCGTCATTGGTCTAGAAAAGACTCCACAAATAACCTTGTTATAAGCTTTTCGGATGATGAGAGTGCAAGTGATTCTCAAGAAGGTGGTCCAGCACCATCCATGGGGAGACATGCTGTAACCAAAGGGGACTTCTGTAAGTTGTCAGAATTACAAAAAGAAGTTCCAGAGCTTATCTCCAATAACAAGACACAGATGCCAAAGAAGGATAGTCTTTCCTCTGTTTCATCTTTTGCTAAGGTTCAGGATTACAGCGTTGGACATTCCGATGTTTCTTTTACCGATAGGGAGCCTAACCTTCAAAAGACCAAAGCAACAGCTATGTACTCTGCAAAAGAAGATGACAAGCATTATTCTGTTAATAGGAGCCCCACACCTTATGAACTGGAAACTTTACGTCATCAAAATTCTGTTAAAGAAAATCAATTGAAAGTTCAGAACGAGCCAATTTGTGAAATTTCAAGCAGAGTTAGAAAACTTTCTGCTGTTTGTAAGAGTGACTCCCACACTAGTGAAGCAGAAACAAGAATAACTAACACTGAAGGAAAGGAATCTCATGGTGCTGTGAGATTGGTGCCTAGTGAGCAGCCCTTAAAACGCCTAAAGGTTGGTGAAGGACGTGTCAGCATTTGTTCCAGACAGATAAGCAAAATAGGCAGTGAAGAACAGGGTACTATGAATCATTCGTGTAGAACGGAAGGAAGGCCTGATAATCAAGCCACTGAGTCAGATAGGTCTTTTTCAATATCTTCTGAAGATTTGGTGCCTGCTGAACAGACCATAAACTGCTTAAAGGTAGCCGAAGGATCTACCAGCATTTATTCCAGACAGAGAGCCAAAAGAGGGAATGAAGAGAAGGGCAATGTGTTTGATACAGGTAGAATGGAACCAAGATCTGATAGTCAAGGCCCTGATTTAGATGGGCCATTGTTAATATCATCTGAAGATACTGGAGCTACTAATAATATTTCTTTGGTTGTTGGTGATGAAATTATGCCCCCCATTGCTGGTCAGCTGCAAGTTCCATGTACGCTCGGTAACTCTGTAGGATACCCTGCTGACAGGAAGGTTATGCCTGCTGATTTTTCCACCAACATGAAGAAGACACTAGCTGTAGCGTGCACAATAAGTGATTGTGGACCATTATACCAGAATGACCAACATTTTTGTAGATATATGGTATGTTAGTGCACTTGGCTGCTTTACTATTTTTTCCCATATAATTCTCATTTTTTAAGCCAATTTAATTAGCATTCGGTGGAGTATGACATAGTTTATATATTCAAATATTAGCTGGGAAAAAGATAATTGGTCTTGTTGGTTGTTAAAGTCTTATGGTCGTTCCTGGAGGTTTAAAGATAATTTGTTCGTGGGTGACCTCCAATATCCTGCTAGCCTCTGTTTATCTCTTTTGGAGTTTGATATTCTACGCTCTTTGTTTTCCCATTGGTTGCACTTGTTGATTAATGAGATTACTTCCCACTTTATCCTTGAAGTCAACTGGTTAATTACCAGGATCATGGGATATTTCTTGCTAATATCTATTTAACTCTGTGCGTTGCTAACAGTTTGTTTGTTACCACGTAATGGTGATATGTAGGCATATTAGTTAAAGAGGAAGGCAGTGAAAATCCAACATCCTGCTTGTACCCACATTTCTTCTTTTAATTGCTTAAGCATTTAGTTATGATTGTTATTAATCTATAACTTCTCACTTTCAGAAATTTGCATGCAGAGAAACATGAATTCCTTTGAGGCATTACCGAGAAAGGAGCTATTTCAATCCGAATTAGAGGGGCATCCACAAACTAAAGCAAATTCTGATAATGTGATTTCTGCGGAAACATACACTATTAATGGTGAGAAGTCAGAGATTCATAATCCAGATAACATATTGCCTATTGGTGAGGTAAGTTTCGATTTTATTTTTATTCCTAACAGCCCCCCGTATTAGGTGGGCTGTTACAGTTTGGGTTTATCTTTCAAATTGCAACAGGTTGTCTTCCAACATACTTGCTATGTGTCAGGCAAATCCTTGTAACACATGTCTACTGAATCACGCAAATCAAATGGACATCATGGAAGCAGAAAGAGTGGGCTTAGAATCGCTAATAAGGTTGGAGGATCTCCATGATAAGGAGTTGGAAAAAGCACAAGAGCATAGAAGACATTGTGAGCTTGAAGAAAGAAAAGCATTAAAACTCTATCGTGCCGCACAAAGAGCTTTGGTTGAAGCTAATATAAGGTGCAGCATGCTGTATAGGAAAAGAGACTTGTTCTCTTCGCAGCTTCGAACTTTGACATATGAAGGTTCAAATTCTATATTGCCATCCAGTTGGCAGGATCAGAAAAGAGACCTGTTTGAATCTTTATCGTCTTTTCCAAATCCAAGATGTGACTTTCTATCTCCTATTGGAAACCAGAGACATCCTCAACAACGTACTTCAGAGAAACTGGACTGTAAAACTAATGCTAAATACTACTGTGATCCACAAAACGCCTCTTACCTTCGATTTCATGAGAATGGTTATGTTGCTGAAGAGTGTTTTCATAATGATGCAGGCACAATGGGCCCTAAGGATGGCCATGCCTTGAGCGATGGTTCATCTCCTGTTGATGATTCTTGTGCAATGAGATTAGCATCTCATACTGCTGAAGAGAATCTGGAAGAGAAGCCATCCAATGCGAATGTTGAACTAGAAAGAGTACCTCCCGTTGAGAAAGATCAAGACTATGAGCTTCTAGAAGCATCCTTAAGATCAAAGTTGGTCGCTCGTTTGGGTATGAGGACATCATCAAAGGAAAGGGATGGAAGGGACACTGATAACAGGGTCAATAATGGAATTGGCTGTAATATTCCAATTGAGAAACCATCTAATTTTGTCGACTGCCACTTGCAGGAGCGACAGAAACAACAAACAGAAGGTGTGTGCTGCCTGTTTTCTTTCATAATGCTATCTGTATGCAAAGCTAGTAATGTTCTTATGCTATATTGTTTGATGTTACATGTGCATGGTGCCTATATGCTCCTAAGAATTATTTAATTGACTGCCACACCATTATAACTTAAGAAATCTTCTGAGCTTACTATAGTTTTTGTGTAATTTAGAAACTTTAGAATGGAAGTGCTACATTTTATGCCTAGGGAGTAAAACGCCCAACTATCGAATAGTAGGAAACATTTGTGTATATATTTACCACATTGCACAGTACCTGAATTCCTTGTGGGCTGGTGGCCAACCCCTACGCGGCCACTACCTTCGTGCAATTGTTAGTAGACTTCATGTTTGAAGATTGTATGTATATGACCTGCTTGTGATTATTTAATCCACTGTTGTCAAAGGCGCAAGGCGCACTGAGACGCAAGGGTGGTTTTGTAGCCTAAGCGCAAGGCACAAGGCAAGGCGCGAGCCTTTTACAGGCAATGCATTTCCTTGACATCTTAGTTTTCATCTTATTTGAAGATTGTATGTATATGACCTGCTTGTTATTAAATCTAATCCACTGTTGTCAAAGGCGCAAGGCGCACTGAGGCGCAAGGGTGGTTCTGTAGCCTAGGCGCAAGGCACAAGGCGAGGCGCGAGCCTTTTGCAGGCGAGGCGCACTATTTCCTGGGATCGAAATATATACATATTACATAACAAACGTAAATTTAAACCAAACTAAATATTTGGAGTTATACTTCAAACATCAAATACATACACCAAAGACATAATAGTAAGAACCAGTTCAAAGTTATAGTTCAAAACAGCCGGCTGGACCAAAAAAAAAAGTTGATAGCTTGATGATTTGAAAAGAAAATAGTTGATCCTTCAAAACAACTACAGCGGACTTAAAGAAAAGAAAACAAAATAAAATAGTTGATAGTTTGATACTTGATAGCAAATGTTTGTCCCCCTCCCAAGAAACAGCAACAAAGAACAAGTAATACCTGGAGGGAGGAGGAGGAAACCTAGATGAATGAGGTAGCCTTGCAGCTTGCTTTCTTCTTCTTCTTCTCCTCTTTTTCTTCTTCCTATTCTCTATTATTTTCTCCCCTCCTTTTGCTAGGGTTTTGATTTTGGGGTGAAGAGAGGCTAGGGTTTTGTTTTAGGGTTTTTAGGGAGGCTGCATGAGAGAGCGGGGGGGGGGAGGGGGTAAGTTAGGTTAGACTTTTTTTTTTTTTTTTTTTAATGTTGGCTTGGGCCAAGCCGCCGGGCCCAATTAAGGCGCGCCTTCTGCAGGTGCGCCCGTCTCTATCCGAGGCAGGCGCACAACCCTCAAGGCGCGCTCTCCTTTGACAACATTGATCTATCTACTTGTCTATGACAACTGATTTGGCATGATGTGACCATAGTAAATCTCTTAGTTATTACATGTTCGGACTGGGAAATGGGAATAATGCAACTAAATTTTCAAATAATCTGAATATTGTGTGTTTCTAGCAATCATTAGAAACCTTTTTTTTCCCCATTCATGGGTGCCTGCTTAAGTATCTTCACTACAAGCAAATGTGAAACAGAAAGGATGTACTTGAACGTTAGGTGATGGCCGCCTAACATTGACAAGCAGTTTGAACTTTCCCATTCCTCTCCGTAGCTGAGAGGTTCAAATGCCACGTATTCCTATGTGAGGAAGCTAATTATTAGTTGTTTTAAGTTAGGGAGCTGCAATTTATCCCATTGCAAGGACTTCCGGTATTTTAATCAGTAAGACAATGAGCAATGTGTCAACGTTCACCCAAGTCACCCTAGAGAACCGTCAACTTCTGGGTTGGTGAGATAAGCGGTTAGAAATGCTACAAAATTTTGGAAAAAGGACTTTCTCCGAAATGTAAATAAACTGTTCCAACAGTTTATTTCTTTCCCAACCATTGATTTCACCAACTTGGTTGTTTTGCCTGATGGTATTTTTGGTTAATTTTCGGGATGCAACAAATTATTGTGATATGTGGATATGGTGGGTTATTTTCGTAGCATGCCTATCTTTAACTTGAGTACAACTAGTTCATGTTGATTTTTGCTTGAACTTCTAAGGTACTGAAGAGCCAGGGTTTCACAATTTTCAAGCAAATAGTGACGTTCCTCTGGTTACGCTACCTACATCAGTTCCTCGTTTTGTGTCTAGACACTTGGTTTCACTGGCTGGCGTTGGAACTGATGCATGCATTAAGCAAACGAAGGAAATCGTGGCACACAACACTGTACAAGAGGTAAAAGTTGCACATCATGGAAACTGTACCAAAGAATATGCTACGCGAAAGTATAAGAGCAACGCTAATCTTATGTCCAATTCTGCAATCGACCCCTTTTGGCCGTTATGCACGTTTGAACTCCGAGGGAAATGCAATGATGAAGAATGTCCATGGCAGCATGTAAACAGGATCGTCAAGAAGAAACTAAAGCAGATTAAGAAATCAACTGAGTGTTCAGGTACTGGTTTGCATAAGCTTTTCAACAAGTTGCTAGTCTTTTTGGATTCGTTTTTCGCTTTCATTCCCACTAACACATGCTTGGCTGGTGATGTTTCAAGAACTCGGGTTAAATCTCTACCAGCAGTTGCTGTCTATTCCAACTTATAAGATTGGATCGTGCATTGTGAAAGCTGATTCACATCTATCTTGTTCTATCTTGGGTGGAAGTGCCTGTCAATACTGGCAAAGGGGGTTTTGCACTTCCTTTCCTTTACCATTCTCTACAAAAAGACTTCTTTCTTCAGATGCACCATGCTTACAAGCTGGTAACAATCATATTGCAGATAATGGTTGGTTGAAGAGTCCATCTCTTTGTTTACAAGGCCCAAACATGGAAGCGGTACGCATAAACATCTTTAGAAGTTTATCCTTAGGCTTGTTCTGGACGTGCTCAACTTCTCCTATTAACAACAAAACTGCGTCATATTCTATATTCATCGTTAAGTGCTCCTCTGATAGTGTTGTAGTGGATTTGAGATTCTAGTCAATAGCCTTTGCTATTGTATTAGTTAACTTTCTTTTACTTCTAACTTAGAAGCAAGTTCTACTTTGATAAGATTTCCTCTCACTTAGGAATAATGTAACTTATTCTCATGAATAACTCTATTTCCACTCCTTGTTATTCTAAGTTGTTCTCATTAGCTCTTAGCTTCTATGCGGATACTTTAACTAGTACCATACTTCTACTCATTGGTGGATGTATTGGTGGTGTATCGTGTTGCGCATTACTACTAAAATGAGATTCAATGTTACTTGTTTGAATGCGGAATTTAGTTTGAAGTAATTTATTTGAATTCCAGCTTCTTGATGATATAATGAGATTTAAAAGCTTAACATTTCAAGAATTTGTTGTTAGAAAAATTTCATGGAGTCTCCTGATATTGAGCAACCGTTGGAGATGGCACTTGACATTTTTCTTGGAAAAAAACCAGATCGAAAAAAGGTCTATCTGCTATCCTTTTTTTTGTAGTAATGCTGCTTTGGTATGTTTATGTTTTGAAATTGTGAGCAAGTCTTTGTGGACGGATGATTCTTGCAGGCCCTTTCATTGCTTTCACGCGCTATAGAAACTGAACCACGGTCTGTGGTCCTTTGGGTTGCTTATTTGCATATCTACTATGACAAGGGAAGCTGCGTAGGGTTGGATGACATGTTTTTCCATGCGGTAAATTGTTGTTTTGCTATTTTTTCCTGTTCCTAATAAAAATTTACGCAAAGAGCTATGCCTGCACGTTCATCAGGGTTTCACTCGTTGTTGCATTGTAGAAGCAATTAAATGTATTAGCTAATTGTGCTGCACTGAGGTAGGAACTATAAGCTATGTAGAACTTGTAGCCATTGGTATAGGGTTTTGACTGAGGCTCAAGACGTCATTATTGTGCTATATTAGTAGTTACTTATGTATTATTTTTTTTTTCTGGCGTGTATGATGCTGTTGCATGCTTTGCTTTGCATAGGTGCAACACAATGAAGGCTCTTATGATCTATGGCTCATGTTTATCAACAGTCGGATGCAGATAACTGACCAGTACGATGCATATAAGTATGCGTTGACAGCATTTTACCAGAGAGCTGAATCTGGTGTCGAGGAAATTAGCTATATTAGTGCTTGCATCTTAGATATTTTCTTACAGATGATTAATGTTTTGAGCATGTCAGGAAATGTGGATATAGTAGCTAGTAGGATTTCTGAACTTCTACCTTCAAGCAATTGTGAAGGCTCTGGTGACACACTGATGTCAGATATTGAGTCATGCTTGGTAATGGACGATAGATGTATTTTTTGGGTCTGTTGCATCTACGTAATAATTTATCGGAGGCTCCCTGAAGCGGTTGAGGAAAGAATTGGATTTGAAAAGGGTTTCACTTTTGGGATAGAATGGCCTGCTATTCAGTTGGCAACTGACAAGAAAGATATGGCTTTAAAATTGTTTAGGTTTGCTGTTAATAAGAGTAGCTTATGTATTGACATCAAAGACACTCGAGATCTTACAGTTCCTAGATCATTGAACTTGTTAATAGTCAGCCATATCAAATGTGTAGCAGCAGTAGATGGACTACACTCTTGCGCTCATTTGTTGCAAAAGTACTTGGGAGAGTACCCTGCATCGCAGGAGATACTGTTGCTGTCCGCTAGGCTGAATGAGGAGTGTATGGGTAGTATATCTCTCAGAGGGTTTGAAGAGGTTGTAAGCTGTTGGGCGAAGGAAATCCGTGGAGTTCAGTTTTTCTGGAATCAATATGCTGAGTGTGCTTTAGCAAATAGGAAGACTGATCATGTAGAAAACCTGATGTCCCGTTGGTTCCAATGCTTTTGCCAAGTTCAAGATGAGGAAGTTTTCAGTGGCGCAGGTGGGGAACATGACTCCATTTCCAGAATACAATCATTGGAGTTGACTTTCAAAGATGATGGCCTACCTCCAGTGCAGGATAACATCTTCCGTTTCCTTAACCTCTTCATATATAGGATGCTGCAGAAAGATTACAGAGGTGCTCATGTTGCTGTCAATAAAGCGTTAAGTGTAGCTACCACCGAGTACTTTGAACACTGTGTGAAGGAGCATGTATGTTTCATTATTTCCCAATGCAGTTGCACTATTGGAAACAGTTCTAGTTTTGTCACTATGGACATGCTTAAGAATTATCTTGGTGACCCGCGAGCTAGTAAAACATTGATGCCGTTGTCAAGAAGATACTACCAAACCATCAAAAGGCCAAGAGTGCGAGAATTGATTAATAGCATTTTAGGACCAGTTCATCTAGATTCCTCACTCCTGAATTCCATCCTTGAAGCATGCTATGGTCCGAGTCTTCTACCAGAAAAGTTTGGTAAAACCCAGGATTTTGTTGATTATGTTGAGTCTTTATCAGATATTGCGCCGGCAAACTATCAGCTTGCTCTGTCAGTGTGCAAGTCCGTGAGTAGATACTTTTGTTCTGATAGCATAGCCTCTAAGGCTGGTTTGTTCTGGGCAGCTTCTTTTTTGGTTGATGCAATCTTCCAGTCTATACCCGCGGCACCAGAAAGGATATGGTTGGAAGCAGTTACTTATTTGCAAGAATTGGGCTCTTCTATTTCTCGAAGATTCTTACAGCGGGCTCTTTCAGTATTTCCTTTTTCTGTACGGTTGTGGCGTTCTTGTTATCGTCTCTCTGAAATGACAGGTGATGCTTGTGAAGTTGAGGAAGCAGTTAGAGAGAGAGGTTTAGATCTGAACTTAGTTATGGCTGATTCTTGATTATGTTAGCCATCTATTTTGACTGGCGTAAGAAAAAAAAAAAGTTGCTGGAGCTGCTGATCAGAACTTCTTTGGCATAAGTTTTAATTGATCTAACCAGCGATTGCAGTGGAAGTAGGGTTCAGTTTTGCAATAGATCTCCTTGTAGAGGTGGTACAATTTTGGTTTGGTTGACATTGATCACTGACTTCTAGGAACAGAGGGATGTTGAAGATGGAATGATTTGTTATATACGCAATATAGAGATTGACAAAGTGGAGATATAAAAATAGTGATGGTACAGATTGTTAGTGATACGGTAAAGAACTGATGCTTCGGGTTCTTCTTTTTTTTTTTGGTCCACAGCATTCTTTGCTGTAAAGTTCTATATAGGTAATGTAGCAAACAAGATAAATTTGTCATGAATACGCCATTTTGCACATTTTCTCAATGGTTATAGTCATATGCATCAACTATGAAGCATGTCTATCTGCCAATTACATTGGTTAAATAAATGTTTGTAGATCCTTTTATTGAGAAAGCGATTTGCATCTCTTTTTTGGTGGGTGCTTTTTTTAGTTTTTTTTTTTTTTTTGGAGGCTACCACAGCACATGTAGTATGTATAAGTCAAGTTACAAAATAAAGAAAAATGTTGCTGTAACTGATGGATTCACCCATTAATATACTATATAATAGACAAAAGAATCTAAAAAAAAAAAAAAATCTAACTGATGGATTCGCCCCAAATCTACCCTACAATTTTCAATACAAATCAAGCAAATTCACGTTCATCAGCATAAAGACAAAATTCGTCCAGACATGATTATTGGCTGAATTTTTGGTCGAATTTTTAAGCCTCTAACATTACAAAATGGAAATCCACCATTCTCTCTCGGGTCTTAACTTCCACAATCTTCATCGGACTCCGTCAATCCTATAGCACGAATGTAACAAGCAGAGCCGGCGACCATCATGGCGGCGAACACCGGCGGCACGAAGAGGTCTAACTTAGATCTCCCGAAAAGCAGCGCCGGAACACAAACAACCTCCCCCAGTGGGTCGCCCATTGGAACCCTGACTGCTCCTGCCGCATTGCTCTTCGCAAACGACGTCGGCGTCACCAACATCCGGTCAGAATGGCACCACCGCCACCGTCATTGTTAAAAGGACATTACATGCAGTGGCGTGGACAAGCAGCGGCTGGCGGTACATATGACTATGAGCGCTCGTGGTGGAGAATGGGAGGCTCATCCCGTACGTGTTGTTCTTTATGTATTATGTATTACTACGAAGTTTGGACAACACAGTTGAGGTACTGAGACTCGAGGATATTAGATCGGCGTCCGAACGACTCCACTCGGCTTGAGATGGATGTTCCTATCATGGCAATAAGAAACCTCTCGTGGTTCAGTTTGATAATGTTGTTTTCGCTTGTCATTTGCTTCGGTTCGTTAAGAATGCGTCTAGTAGGAGCTCGATTTCAAACAGACACATCGGCAAACCTTCGAGGCAAGGGGACCTGTGAGATTGTTATATCAATGTACGAGATTATAATCTATACCAGGTACCAGACTTTGTTTGTAAATAGTAATAATATATTAAATTAAAAAAAAAAACTAGATAAACTATATTATAAATAACTAGTTTGTTGAAGTCATTAGCAGTCACCATTGTATTTCAGATACCATTATATTAGTTGACAACCACCATTCATCAGCATCAACGGACTACCAAAGATCCAAATTATAGAAAACCTTCTGCGTATCAGATCAAATTCTCCCTAGTACTATTACAGCTTCGCAGAGGTATATAAAAAAAAAAGTTTTTGAGATGCTACAGAGGATTGAACCACCGCAAATTACATGAAATGCATTGTACAACATATTAGATGTATAAATTGAGAAGAGATGAGTAGATGAACAAGAACGGGCTATTGCAACTTGGCGGCATATTTGAAATGCCATATACTTCTAGCATGCTTGCTAATCAGGTCTCCGTCATCAGATTGAATCAAGATACATCGGGGCTAGATTTCTCAACATGGAGAGTAAGGAATAGGAAAACGAGCAGTGCAACGCAAAGGCTAACCGCCATTACTACCAACATTGCCTGAAACGAGATATATGGACTCAAGAAGAAAACAACAGCTGTTGCACCACTTTGCCAGACCTTCAACTGAGCAAAAGCTGCTTCCTATTAAAACATTATACCATGAAAATTAAAAATATAAACAAATAAAGTTCATTAGATGAAAGAGAATAAGTCAACAATATGAACTGAATAGAATAAAGCATCTGGTGCTCCAGGTCGAGCTAATGAAGGACCTGCTTAGTCATCTTGTTATTATGGTGGCTTATTTTGCGATGAAAACTATGTAAACATATTACTTTCTTATTTAACACACTCGGGCATAGCCATTCAAAAAAAGGAAGCAATATCTTTAGCAATTTGGAGGAAGAGGGAATACCGTATTTTGCTTGAAGAGGATTCCAAGTAACGCATTTATCTGCGTATTGAACACCCCATCAGCCATACCCCATAATACAGCCATGACCAGTGGATAAACAATACCAAGAATCCCGCTAGTGGCACTGCAGTTCAGTAGCAGATATTTAGATTGGTTATGGACAATAACAAACTAAATCGATATGAAGTTACTTACAAGATATATTTTAGAAGTTTAGCTCAGCAATATAAAGCAAATCAGTAGCAGAAACTTGCTTTTAAAAGAGTATTGGAAAGTTCGGATTATAATATCTTTTCTGTATGCGAAATAAATAGCAAAGGTAGAATTGTGTATCAGCAAACCTATATGCAAAAAGAAGCCATAGCAGGACGATGAATTGAAGAACAGCTCCTCCAGAAACAATCAGAGTGATTGAAGAGATGCCTGATGTAAATCGTCCAGCTAGTAATGAACACTAAGAAAAACGGTTGAATGTATTAGTGGCCGTATAATCTAACTTTCCAATTAAGACAAACGTGACAAGCAGGCTATCAAACAAACAACAGGCGACAAGTTTGCTGGAGAAATTTTCATCTTGTAACATTGAATGCTTAGAAGAAGTGAAAGGGTGAATTTTGAATTACAAGAACAATACCAAACATTGTTTATTAAAATTGCAAAGTGCAGGTGAAGAGAGAACAACACGCATGAATAAAAATAGAACTAAATTTTATTGTGTATGAACAGTTCATACCGTTATATAGTCCTAAAGCCTCATGAAATAGACACGTTTTAATCAAAATTTCCTTCTATCCTCTTGCATCTTCCTGCCAATTTTTCAACATGCTCAGCTTTTGACTATCTTTTGTTCCGCACGGACACAAGTGGAAGAGTGCAGACTAATGAGCTTATTTTTGGATATACAAACTAGATGGCTATCAGAAAAAAGTCAAGAAGACTGAACTATCATTTCTAAAGTAACCATCAACTTCTATTTAAACTTTCAATGTGTATGGACCATTATAGAATCCTTAACAAATGGTCACTACACAAAGTAGTATGTTTCTATGAACTAACTTAAAAATATGACTGTACTTAAAAGAAAACTAAATTTAATTACTTCCAAAAAGAACTAAACTTGATATGGACAGGTTAACTACAATTGTCATACAATAGCATCAGCCGCTCCAAAGATGGCCATTACACCACCTACACCAGAGACCCCAAGTGATGGAGTGACTACTTCCTTAGTGAATTCTGCCCTGCAATTAAACAGCATGTTTTCGTGTAAACAAATACTGCAAGTACTACCAAACACCCTGGTAAGTCTACCAAAAAGTTCAATGTTTCTAAGCAGAGTTGCCATCATATTGGTGCTTACCAAACAAATGCCTGCTGCAAGCCCGAGTAAGCAAGTAGCGGAATGATCAATAGCAACTTTATCTGAGCTACAGGAGAAACAATAGACTTCAATATAGCTCCCAGGGATGCATACGTCTGGGCAACCTCTCCTTTTTCATCTCTTCTAGAAAGAAAGCACATAAGTATGACGCCTAAGACCATGAATCCAAGAAAAACGCCGAACAACAAGTTTGTACCAGTGATGCTTTCTCCTTCCTGCATTCGAAGGTGCATGTTAGATCTTTGTAGGATAGGCAAAAACAAGATTGTCTGAAGATTTCCATGAAGAAAAGGCCAAAAAAAAAGAAAAACAAAGGGATATGTATTGGTATTGCGAATCTAGTAAGCATGTATTTAGCAACAAATTTTTAATTGATCCAATTCACAAGTAGCTTGAAGCATAAGAAAATGAATGAATGGAATAAAGAAAATGCAAACAAGAATACAAAGTTCAGATGTACTCCATTAAGACTAAATTTAGTTGATCTTTACACCATATAACTGAGTATCTAAAGGGAAATTGTAGGAACAATACAATACAGTATTAAGAGGGTTTGAATGAAGCATAGATAACACACCTTTCCATCCCTCAAAAGTGCAAGTGAAATCAAATTGCCAATCACCTGTAAAATTGATAGATCAAGGTACATTCCACATGCTTGAGTAGACCAATAAAAGCAGCCATGCACAACTTAAAATGCCTCTCTTTAGAGCAATCGTGAAACTTTTGCTTTAACCAATCTCTCAGTGGAAAGGCCCTTAAAAGCTACTTTACCTGAGTGCTAGCAAACATTCCCCAAAATTCTCCATTAAAATCACCTATTACTTTGCCTTCATATAAATGCCGATCTTTGGCATGGCTGCGGGCAGTACAAGTCAGATACGTCCCCTAGAAATAAGCATTACTCATTTTCTTAGAATATTGAACAAGCAGAATGATACTCTGACATTTAATACGAGGGCAAACAGCGTCAACTAGTATAAGCACCTGTCCCACCCAGATTATGGATGCAGTGAATCCGAGATACAATGAAGCTGGCACCATGGTGTACCTACAAAATTTACCATTCGATACTCAATACAAGCAGGTATAAAATACAAAAGTTCATCAGGAAGGCTGGTATGACCTATGACTAATCCGAAATGCTCGAATTAAATCTAATAATCACAAAAAAAAAAAAAAAAATTGAGCAGCTGAGATAGGAGAAAATTGTCACAATGCAAATCGATGGACTAGCGAAGTGATTAACTTGTCTATGGTGGACCATACTCCATCCAAGGTTGTCTGGAGATGATAATCATGTTTATGGGCAGTATCTAACCATATCCACCGTAAATGGAAGTCATTAGCAATTATGTTTTTCAAACAAAGTATATGCAACTTGATTTAAGTAAGAACTTAATGATATCAAACACATAAGTTCATAGACTCTTTAACATTTTTTTTTTAAAAAAAAAGTTCTTATATACACAAAGTTGGAAAATCATCTCAAGCATAGTCTTCTTGCATATTTTTTTTCAAACAATATTCAAATATGAAGATCACAAATAAATGACTGTATTCGTACAATCTATAGTAACTGGGCAAGTAAAAAAAAAATAAAAAAATCTAATACTAGACTCAAATAAACGAGATATCTGAGACTCACCAAGAAGGCTTCAAATTTGACGCAATGAAAAGCAAGTAGCCAGAGGTACCAAGAACAAGGGACCTCTTCGATCCCAAGCCTCGAACAACCGGAGACGCCACCAACGAGAAAAGAGTGAAGGATGTATACAGTATGCCCATAGACGTTGTACCCAGGTCACCCGCCTGTAAAATTGAGAAGTTAAAACAAAAAAGAGAGACCGCATAAATCAAACATAAAGATTAAAAACTGACAGTGTTCACAGTGCTTTCCAAGTTCTGAGCGGCACTGTAGGCTGAGAAAATGAAGAGAAATGCACAGCTTAAGATGTGAATATCTCTGGCGTGGTCTTTCGGCGGTCTGATCTCCGACGGGGAGCCAACTTCCTCCACCGCCACCACCAAAGGGGCTACCTCATCGTCCGAATCCATGGCGCCAGCTCAATTCTCAGTTCTCAGTGAATTCGCTAAAGTAGAGTGAATCTGAAGCCGGAGCTGAGATCGTTGTTGCGGTTTTGGAATCTGATGAGGAAGAAGACGCGAGGTAGGGCGAATAAAAAATACAAAAATTTGGAACAAAATGGCTGATGAAGAGACGAGGCCGAATAAAACATGAAATAGAAATAGTATCTATATATTGTAGACGGCAATGGCCGCCGGCCTGACCATTTGATCTCATTTCTTTTTTCTTCTCTTCGCAACAAACAAGGGGCAGTAGCAGTATCTTCAATCTTCGCTCCTCTTTTTTTTTTTTCTCCTCCACGCGGTATATAATGGAAACTTGGAATGATCGCTTGAGACGGACAAAAGAAGATGGAGGGTACGTACAAACATATATATATATATATAAAACTCATAATATACCACATGATATCTCTATTATCTTAAATTTTAACATGTGGTATACTTAAATATAATAAATATATAATTAATCGTATTATAATGAGAATTTTAATTCATGCATATTTAATATATTATTAATAATTTATTAAATATAAAAAATAAATATAATTTATAATAATTTATTTTTACTTACATTGAATATAAATTATAATAATTTTGAAGAAATTAAAAGGCTATTATCAAATTCTCAATAATCTATATATAATTATACACAATATATACAAAGTGGTGATCAAAGTCATAACTTTTGGTATGTCATTTGCTATTTATTTTTACTCTAACAACATGTAATAAATATAATATAATATTTTAACAAAATAAATATTAATTTATACAAAATTAATATATTTACAAAAATTAATCTTTCGAATATTATCATAATATATATATATATATATATATAACAAAAAATAGTGCAAAATAGAATATTATATTTAAATATATAATAAAAAATATATAAATATTTATAAATATATAAAATTAGGTGTTAAAACAGCTGCACCATGTGACATCTTAAAGACTTTCGGTGTATTATTGGTATTTTTTTTTTTTTAAAAAAAAAGCACATTGTATCTTCATTATCTATTAAAAGTTTAAAAATCGCGTAATTAATTTGAAAAATATAAAAAGGCTAAATAAAAAAAAATTATTAAATAACAATTAGTTCATAAAAAATAATCTACATACATGCGTAACTATTAATATAAAAGTGATAATAATACAAATTTTATATATATGGATATCACAATCATTTCACGTTATTCTCAAATAATTTTTATTATTTTATATATAATTATTTTAATCTAATAATATATAATAAATAAAATATAAATTTTAATAAAATTAATTATTAATTTAATAATAAAATATAAAAATTTAACAAAAATTAATATTAATGTTTTATATTGATAACTAACATCCGTGTATCACACATGTGCAAAACTAGTACGAGTAAAAGAGAAGGGAAACAAGAAGCTTAAACTATTATTCCAAAAAAAAAGTAAATAATTTACTGAATTTTATTAAAATTAAGTTAGCATTAACATACTAAAAATTATCAGAAAATATAATACCAATAGCACAGTTAAAACAATCTTAAAATAGAGGCAGAGTTGCTCTGATTTAGAAGTAAAGTAGAACAATGTCTGAAAGATAAGCACAAGCTACATATTTGCTGGACTAAATTACCCTCGCAACAAGCTGGTCGTACTGGTTGGTAGAGAAGATGAAGCTTGTGACAATCTAAAGCAGTGCCGGAACATAATAACCCTCACACGTGCTTGCTTGTTTGGCCCGGCCCATCAATCCGAGTGAGTGGATGTGCGAGACCAATTTGCTCAGACGAACTGGACATTCACGAACCTTTGACGGTGAAACGGGAGGTTTGCCACCAATAATTTTACTCTCAACACAACTGCTTAAATAAACTGTAGAAAAGTTTTCCTCAAAATACGGCAGAATACTTTTAATATTCCTTGATTTAGAGGACAAAATCATCCGTGAGAATGATTGGGGGTTGGGCTAAAAATGCTTCAGCAGTCAAGGAGGTTTTGCAAAACGCGCTTAATTTTTTTATAATATGTAATCGTCGAATTCGATTTCCTATCATACATCTTGATCAGAAATAGAATAGTACAAGAATCCTTTCTAACTCATGCTTATTGGAAATCGAACTCAGACCTCTCATTCATAAGGGCTGACAGCATGTGTCTCTTAGCATCCAACTTTATTAATCAACTGAACTAATGATTATTGGTCAAAATTTTATATATTATCGCAGCATTTTTCAAGTTCCAAAGTAGGGGAAATATTTGTGAGGTACACAATACATAACTCTAACTTTGCAAATGGTAGGGAATCGAAGAAATAGTTTCGTTAGGTTCACACATCAATGACATCATAATGCAGAGGGACATGACTATCTCGAGCAGCATCACCAGCACTGAGATATATGGGTTCAAGAAGAACATGAATGCTACAGCACCTGTAATAAATGTGGGAAAAGAAAGGAATAGATATTAGTAAATAAAGTCTGCCCTCTATGAAACAAGAGTCACGTAGATAGCATTGTAAAAGGTCAAGATACTGATGTAAAAGAAACAGGAGTATATATTAGCAGACAAAGCCAGCCCTCCGTATTCGATCTTGACGCTACTTGCACTCTGCCATCATCGTGTCTGTTGTTCTAAGACGGTATTTCTAAGACGTCTGTTGTTCTAAGACTGTTCTAAGACGGTATTCTGAACAACAAGTAGGTACCATTGATTCTCTCCCCTTTCTGCAGTAATTTGCAGAACAAGGACTAAAAAAGAATTTCATGAACATTGTGATAGAGAGAAATAACCGAAGTTAGATGCATCAAGCCTGCTAATTTAGTGAACTAACATTTTAAATGGCTATGCAATTAACCAATTTAAAAAGTATTTAACAGTGAGTCTAAGATAAATCTTGCTAGGTATGGCTATATTATAGATCAAACAGATAGACCAAGGGTAACCATGTTTCTTATCCGTGTGAAGAATAGCTTAAAGGCGTCAAGTTGAAGGAAGAATATAGAATGAAGTATAGACAACTAACCTTTCCATCCCTCAAAAGTGTGAGTGAAACTAAATTTCCTATTACCTGTAAATGACACTCATCATGATAAATCTGATACTCGTTGCATCGAGAAAATGCAACTTCAGAATAGCAAAAAATGCCTGTGAATTGGGACATTTGATATTGGTACCACAACCAAAAAGGGGCTCGAAAAGGATACCCACTTGACCTGTGTGCTAGCAAACAGTCCCCGAAATTCTCCATTGAAGTCACCTATGATGTCATCTTCATGTATATTCAATGTCTTGCATGTCCACGAGCTGAAGAAGTGAGATAGGTTCCCTACGGAAATGCATAATACGCATCAATTTCATAAAATAATTCACAAGTCAGTGAAGGATGACTTTTTGGATTAAGATGAATGGTTGATTTTCTGAATACAGCCCTTAAAAATGGTAACTAACAAAACTAGCCATAGTCATTCAAGAATTATCGTCTTACGAACCTGTTATAGTTTAAAATGAAAACACCATCAGAACATATTTCATAATATACCACGCGTGCAGAAGGTAACATGCCAGGATAAAAAAAGGATTAAAATTGAAACTAGACCAAGCAGAATCAAACTAGTCAGCCTGTTTATGTTAAGAGTGCATCTCTACATCTACAAAAGGATCATAGTAGTATATAGATTCCAACATAACATCTAAATTTGCAGAACCTACAGAAATTGATACTCACTAGGACGGCTTCAAACTGGAAGCAATAAAGAGTAAGTAGCCAGAGGAGCCAATCACAAGGGCCCTTTTTTAAGCCATGTATTACACGATCGGTGATGCCCCTACTGAGAACAGACTGAAAGACGTGTAGAGTACATGCTCCCAAGATCACCTACCCGAGCAACAGAAGAAAATATAATAGATGAAGATAAACAAATCTAAATGATATAAGATGAAAACTAGAACATTAAGTATATAACTGACTGCATTCACAGTGCTTTCTAAGTTCTGCACTGCATGATAAGCTGACAAGATGATGAAAGACCACAGCTTAAGATGTGAATATCTCTGGTGTGATTATTTCGCCTTGACAGACAGCCGACTACGTCCATGGCCACCAGCAAAGGAGCAATTTCATCCGCCATCGTTCATAACTTACCTTCCAATTTTCATGCTGGCTAAGAATAAGAAGGTAATTGAGTGGCTTGCTTGTCAATTTTTAATCAAGTATTAAAAGGTTAATCAATGTAATCGTAGATAGTCATGCAATATGAATAGTAGACAGATGACAATTTTAAGCAATGGTAATGACAGCAAATCCACCAAACTTGCAAGTGGCGTAAGCATAGTAACTTAACCAAATCAAGCCCTAAGAATCAGAACCCGGGGCCATTACTGTAATCGTAGAGAACAATCAAACTAGTTCGAAGACTAATCTTCTAAACCACTAAGAACTATTAACAATCCAATTCTTCAATCAAAAGAAAGGTTTATGTGCAACGATAAGCCAGGTTTAGTGAACTTAGATCCCAACATATGTCAATGTCCATTGTAGCATGCCAACCTTTTCAATATTACTTAAAACTCATGATCAATAGCACCAAAAACACAGTAAATTGCATCAATAGAACACTATTGAATTTCGTCAACAAATATGTTACATCAACATGACATCTACGGCCACCATCGGCAAAACAAGATCAAACAAAAGTAAGACGAAACACCAACACACCATCAAAAAAGAAAACCACTTCATCAACACTTTCAGGAGCTCGTGAATTTGGTCACTGCCTTGGTTCCCTCAGACACGGCGTGCTTGGCGAGCTCTCCAGGAAGCACCAATCTCACGGAAGTCTGGATCTCGCGAGAGGTGATCGTGGGTTTTTTGTTGTAGCGTGCGAGTTTAGAAGCTTCCTGGGCGAGCTTCTCGAAGATGTCGTTGATGAAGCTGTTCATGATCCCCATTGCCTTGCTGCTGATCCCAATGTCAGGATGCACCTGCTTCAAGACCTTGAAGATGTAGATCTTGTAGGTCTCAGTGCTTTTCGCCTTCTTCTTCTTCTTCTTCTCGCCGCCGTCTTTGCCCTCCTTGGAAGGAATTCGCTTCTCAGCCTTGGGTTTCTTTCCGGCGGGAACCTTCTCCGCCGTGGGCTTCGTCGTGGTTGCCTCTTTCTCCTCGCCGGACTTGTCCGATGCCGGCTTCTTCTCCGCTGGTTTCTTTTCAGCCTTCGGTGCCATTGCCGGAGATTGTAAGTAGCCAACAGATGGTGAAGAGTGGTTTAGTTGATGGTGCAGAATGGCTTACATGATGGTGGTTGGAGGTTATCGTGTTTATATAGGAAAAAGCAATCTCCTCCAATTGGAGGAAGACTACTCACTCAGATTGCTGATGGCGAACTCTGTAACCGTCGATCATAATGCAATGGACGGCTAAGATTGTTAACGAAATAGTAGCAGTTTCTGGGCAGGGAGAGGAAAATAAAAGAATCTGAAATTTCCAATATATGAGCGATTTTTTTTTTGTTTAGTGTAGATAAACTTTGTCCAGCCAATAATAATATTTGGGAATTTTATGTTTTTAATTGGACTTGGCCGTTTTATATTGGTTTTGGCCAAAATGTGCCAATTTACCGTATGAAATGACCAGACGTTCCTTAATATTTTTATTCTGAAAAAGATACGAGTACACTCGAACACTCACATTACTCATAGGTCTTCGGAGATATTTCTAAATATTCTGAGGTGTTTGTAGGTATAGTGGGTGCTTATAGATATTTGCGTGTGTTCATGGGGTATTCATGAGTGTTCGCATATGTCATTTTTTTGAATAAAAAAAACTTTGCTCATGTTCGTAGATATTTATAGATATTTGCACGAGTTCGTTGATGTTTACGTGTATTTTTATCGGAATGAAAATATTTTGGTCATTTTATACAGCAAAAAAATATATTTTGGCAAAAATTGATTACGGAACACATAAACATAAAATTCAATTAAAGAAATATAAATATTCAAAATATACATATACTTTAATGATACTTTTAATGATATTTTAATGATACTTTAAACAGAGCAAAAATTGTGGAGGACATGCAAAATAATTATATTTTAAAAATTCAATAACACCAAAATACACAATTACGTAAGAACAAGTACACGCTTAAAATACACACAAGAAGTATGTTCTAAAGAAGGTAAAAACAACAGTAACACAAACATAAATAAAACTCTAAGCCATCTAAATAACAGCATCACGAGCCCAAAGTTTGGACTATCACTCAGCTCAATTGATAAGTAAACCTTTACCAGGTTCTAAATACATATAAAGTCATACTGGATAATTCTTTTTCAACTTTATCTGGATCTATCTCTTTTTTCTCATTCGTTAGTCAACCTTTCATATATTTATAGGTACAGTTTGTTGACGTACGTTCTTATATTTTGTTAAGACTGCCATAACAGATGTCGGACCAGATTTCATAAACTGAAAGTCTCAACTTTCGATCTCACGTGTAGAGATCTATGCCATTCTTTCCAAAAAATAATAAATAAATAAATACTCCCAAAATGTTTTGGAAATAGACCATTAAGTGTGATGGCGCACAAGGATCCACATAGCAAGTCCATCGAGCAAAAACTCCTCTGTTGTTTTATTGTACCCTTCTAACTTATCAAGTTTACTCAAATGCAACTTCTCGGCCTTTAACTTTCTCTTGTAGAACAAGAACAAAGATCTGCAACATAGACGCTCATCGACAATGTCCGTGATGTAATATTGTCCACCTGTTTCTTTCTTTGCGGCATCAATCATCATGTATTCTACTAATTCAAAAATAGCCATTCAAACAGTATGATTCTCCTCTTGATAAAGAAAGTGGCCTAAACATACTGTTTTAATCCGACATGTCTGTGAACATGCAGATGGGGATACAAGATCCAATTATAAAACTTTTGTATGAAAAAAGAATGCACCACAATGAAAAGGAAACTCCCATATGTAACTCAATATTTCAGAATCACACGAAACCGATGGCAGAAAAGGGTAGCATTAGCTAACAAAGCTGCAAACTTGTACATACTGAACTAAAATATCTACTACAAGAGCTCATGCAACAATTGCAGAGCAACTTGTTTAATTATTTAGCTCGATATCATTCATACTTGAATTTTGTTACAGCTTGCAACCTGAAACCTAACGATGGTCAGATAATCAGTTTATATCCAGTTAATATATCCGAATGTTCAATACAATTCTTCGAAGATGTACTTCTGGTACAACACTGGCAGAGCATATATGGTGTTCTCCACAAAAAGAAAAATGGTTCTTCCTCGTGTAATGAAGAATTTCTTCTCAAGTTCCCATCATCTGTAAAACTTTCCAGGCCTTTGGTTATTCAAAAGTCGACCAAAGGTAGTCAACCCATCATGATATTTATGGATCTTTAGGAAGCCCATCACCATGGCTGCTTCACTCTCTGTGAAGCGAGCTTTATTCATGATCAGGTCTACAACCTTTGTAAGTTTATCTTCCATTCCCAATGCTAAAAGACCTTCAGCAAGCATAGAGAAAGTCGAGAATTCAGGCAGAAAGCCTTTATCTGTCATCTCAACCACAAAATCAACAGCTTCTCCAATTGGACCTCCTCCACGACAGAGTCCTCGAAAAACAATTTTGTGTGTAATGGCATCTGGAGGCTCACCGTTTTCTACCATCTCCTTGAAGAGCCTGATTGCTTCTTTATTTTTTCTCTGCTTAAAAAGAGCCTGTATGACAGGGTTATAGGCTTTTGGTGTCGGTACCATTCCTTTCATCTGTATAGTCCTTAGGAGTTTACATGCCACTTGCGTTCTGCCCGCCTTGCATAGACCTCCGATCAGAGTTCCGTAAGTAACCATATCAGGTTCACAACCATTTGATGTCATTGTTTGCACTATATCTGCTGCTTTTTTAATATTTCCTTCCTTGCAGTAATAGGAAAGCACGGAATTGTAAGTCAGTTTATCTGGCTTCAAACCTTCCATTATCATCTGATCCATTAATTCTGTAGCTTCATCCACCCGCTTGCTCTTGCATAGGCCATCTATAAGGCTATTATATGTTACCAAATTCCTTGATATGCCTTGAATTTCCATCTGATCAAATATTTCCTCAGCATCTTCGACCCTCATATTCTTGCAGAGCCCATCGATCAGCGTATTGTAAGTGACTACACTTCGGGCACAGCCATTTGACTCCATTTCCTTCAACAAACTCATAGCTTTCCCCAAATTACCATTCAAACAAAGTTGGTCTATCAACATATTGTAAGTGAATTCATCTGGCGGACACCCACCCATCTTCATCTCCTCAAACAACTCCATAGCAATCTCACAGTCTCCGTTCTTGCAAAGGCCGCTTATAAGAGAATTAAAGGTATAGACGTTTGGTAGAAGGCCCTTCAGCGTAAGCCCTCGGGCGAGATCCATGGCTTCTTCAAACCGGTCACCTGAGCATAAGGTACTAATAAGTGTATTATACGTCACAACATTGGGCAAGCAACCTCTATCCACCATCTGATTCAAAATACCCATGGCTTCCTCAATCTCACCCAACTTACACAACCCCGCAATAAGAGTGTTATACGTCACCACATCGGGATCATGACCCTCCTGGAGCATCACATCCAATATCTCAAGAGCATGCTCAACATGCCCAGATCTGCACAATCCATTGACCAAAGTGTTGAAGGTAAACTTGTCAGGGCTAAACCCCTTAACAGCTTCCTCCTGTATCATGCTAAGAGCATCCTCAACCCTTCCTTGCTTACAAAATCCATGAACAAGGACATTAACCGTGATATTAGTAGGCGAACATCCCATCCCCAACATTTTCGCTTTAATTCTCAATGCTCCTTCCATATTGCCTTCTTCGATGTAACCCTGCATGAGTGTTGTGAATGTTATCTCATCAGGCACCAAATTATAACTAGACATCTCCTCCATCATAGTAATTGCAGGCTTTATCTGATGAGCTTTGCATAGAGCCTTAATCAAAATGTTGAAGGTTGAAACATCTGGTTGTACTCCTCTATCGTTCATCAAAGCATACACTGACTCAACCAACTTAATCATGTTCACCTCCACTAGTACATTCAGCAGGTAATTATAAGTAAATGCATCGGGGTGAACGCCGAACTCTTCCATTAATTCAAGCACACCTACAGCTTCTTCAAAAAGTTGGTGTTTTGAATAGTTTTCAATGAGAACTAAGAAATTACCTTGGTTGAGTTTGAATCCAGAGAGGTGCATATGCTTCAAAACCATCTTTATGCGTCCAAAAGACCCTTCCTTTCCAAGCCGCAGAAGCATTTCTTTGCAGACAGCTGAGGTTGGAGTGAAATCTGGCTGCTGGGAAGCCCAGTTAAATAAATCATAAGCGGACTCTGCATCTTTTTGGCGGCGTAGAACGCCAAGGAGGTCCTTGGAAGTGAAGTTTGGAGGGATTTGGTGAACGAGATTAGTAAAGGGAGTTGCTGTGGGTGAGGCGAGGTCCTGGCGGCCATGGGTGGAAGCGCCGGGGGCAAGAGAATGACGAGTTGAGCGCTTATGAGCGGCTAAGTATATAGGGAGTCGCCATGGATGGCACGCTGGAGAAGGTGAAAGAATCATTCAGGCAATTTTACAAACGAGTGGAGCTCGCAGATTGGCGGCAGGTTTTTTTTGGGGGTGGCGGGGGGATGTGGATACGGTAACCCAGGAGAGAGAGAGAGAGAGAGAGAGAGAGAGAGAGAGAGAGCAGCTCAAGATCTGGGGGTTCTGGATAATGTGCAGCAGAGAAAAAATTCGGATAATGACAGAGCTCTGGTAATAACAAACTTCAACAAACTTTACATGAGAGACATGAGAGGGCGAGGACCACAAATTACCTAAAATAAAGAGAATAGTCTTCGAACTGCAAAAGGTGCGACCATCTGTAGATCTCAAATATTGACGTCGGATGGATCAAAAGACAACAAAAAAAGCTGAACTTACTGAAATCTAGCAAGACCAATCAAGCATTAACTAAAATTACTACTACGGTCCCAAAACTCGACAAAAAAGACGGCGCGGCGATGACTAACAAACAAAAAAGAACAAAATATGAAAAAAAAATTACATTTGCAATGGCGATGGCTGTAGAAGACGGCGTGGTGGACGATAACTATGGAAGACGGCGCGGCGAAAAGAAGACGTTAGAGAAAAAGACTCAAAATATTAAAATCTAATTAGAAAAGAATAATCGAAAGGGTATTTTCGTGAGAAAAATAATTGAGTTAGTTATTAGGGTTAAAAAATAAGAAGACTTAAAAATAGAAAGTGGTTATCAAAAATTAAATCTGGAGGGGTTAAAAAATTATTTTTACCAAGCCAAGGGTCTATCCATAATTTTCCCTAGAAAGAATTGCAGGTCATAGGTTATGGACGGGTCGTAGGTTATAGACGGGTCGTAGGTTATGGACGTTAAGCAGAATTCAAGTCAAAAGAGCATTTCGCTGCTCGTCCGAAAAGCTAATGAGCTCGAGCATCAACTCGACTCAAAATGGACATGTGCAATTAGTCAAACTCCAAAAAAAAAAACAAAAGAATGAACTTGCGAGCAGCTTGCCGAGCATAACAACCTATCCTACACAAACTTTTAAACAATTATAAAAAAAATAATTATTATAAACTTATATAATTTTTGAACAAGCGTTGTCATTAGAAGTTTATCCTTAGGCTTGTTCTGGACGTGCTCAACTTCTCCTATTAACAACAAAACTGCGTCATATTCTATATTCATCGTTAAGTGCTCCTCTGATAGTGTTGTAGTGGATTTGAGATTCTAGTCAATAGCCTTTGCTATTGTATTAGTTAACTTTCTTTTACTTCTAACTTAGAAGCAAGTTCTACTTTGATAAGATTTCCTCTCACTTAGGAATAATGTAACTTATTCTCATGATATCTATCCATACTTGTTTCTAAGTTGTTCTCATTAGCTCTTAGCTTCTATGCGGATACTTTAACTAGTACCATACTTCTACTCATTGGTGGATGTATTGGTGGTGTATCGTGTTGCGCATTACTACTAAAATGAGATTCAATGTTACTTGTTTGAATGCGGAATTTAGTTTGAAGTAATTTATTTGAATTCCAGCTTCTTGATGATATAATGAGATTTAAAAGCTTAACATTTCAAGAATTTGTTGTTAGAAAAATTTCATATAAGTATGATGCATATAAGAAAAATTTCATATAAATTTCATATCCTACTAGCTCATGTTTATCAACAGTCGGATGCAGATAACTGACCAGTACGATGCATATAAGTATGCGTTGACAGCATTTTACCAGAGAACTGAATCTGGTGTCGAGGAAATTAGCTATATTAGTGCTTGCATCTTAGATATTTTCTTACAGATGATTAATGTTTTGAGCATGTCAGGAAATGTGGATATAGTAGCTGGTAGGATTTCTGAACTTCTACCTTCAAGCAATTGTGAAGGCTCTGGTGACACACTGATGTAGATTATGAGTTCATGCTTGTGGTAATGGACGATAGATGATATTTTTTGGGTCTGTTTGCATCTACGTAATAATTTATCGGGAGGCTCCCTGAAGCGGTTGAGGAAAGAATTGGATTGAAAAGGGTTTCACTTTGGGGATAGAATGGCTGCTATTCAGTTGGCAACTGACAAGAAAGATATGGCTTTAAAATTGTTTTAGGTTTGCTGTTAATAAGATTAGCTTATGTTACTGACATCAAAGACACTTAATACTATACATTCCTAAAATCATGAATTGTTAATGGTCAGCCATATCAAATGTGTAGCAGCAGTAGATGGCCTACACTTCTTTGCCTCATTGTTGCAAAAGTACTTGGAGAACCCTGCATCGCAGGGTACTGTGCTGATCCGCTAGCTGAATGAGGAGTGTTATGGGTAGTATATCTCTCAGAGGGTTTGAAGAGGGTTGTAACGCTGTTGGGCGAAGGAAAATCCGTGGAGTTAGTTTTTCTGGAATCAAATATGCTGAGTGTGCTTTAGCAAATAGGAAGACTGATATGTAGAAAACCTGATTGTCCCGTTGGTTCCAATGCTTGCCAAGTTCAAGGATGAGGAAGTTTTCAGTGGCGCAGGTGGGGAACATGACTCCCTTTCCAGAATACAATCATTTGAGTTGACTTTCAAAGATTATGGCCTACCTCCAGTGCAGGATAAACATCTTCCGGTTTCGTTTAACCTTTCTATATAGGATGCTGCAGAAAGATTACAGAGGTGCTCATGTTGCTGTCAATAAAGCGTTAAGTGTAGCTACCACCGTTGAAACACTGTGTGAAGGAGCATGTATGTTCCATTATTTCCCAATGCAGTTGCACTTTTGGAAATAGTTCTAGTTTGTCACTATGGACATGCTTAAGAATTATCTGGTGACCCGCGAGCTAGTAAAACATGATTGCGTTGTCAAGAAGATACTACCAAACATCAAAAGGCCAGAGTGCGAGAATTGATTAATTAGCATTTTAGGAACCAGTCATCTAGATCTCTCACTCCCGAAATTGCCATCCCTTGTGAAGCATGCCTATGGTCGAGTCTTCTACCAGAAAAGTTTTGGTAAAACCCAGGATTTTGTTAAAACCAGGATTTTGTTTGATTATGTTGGGTCTTTATCAGATATTTGCGCCGGCAAACTATCACTTGCTCTGTCAGTGCTGCAAGTCGTGAGTAGATACTTTGTCTCGATAGCATAGCCTCTAAGCGTTTCGTTCTGGCAGCTTCTCTTTTGGTTGAGCAATCTTCAGTCTATTTCCCGCGGCACCAGGAAGGATATGAGTTGGATAGCCGTTAACGTATTTGCAAGAATTGGGCTCTTCTTCTATTTCTCGAAGATTCTTACAGCGGGCTCTTTCAGTATTTCCTTTTTCTGTACGGTTGTGGCGTTCTTGTTATCATCTCTCCGAAATGACAGGTGATGCTTGTGAAGTTGAGGAAGCAGTTAGAGAAAGAGGTTTAGATCTGGACTTAGTTATGGCCGATTCTTGATTATGTTAGCCATCTATTTTGACTGGCGTAAAAAAAAAAAGTTGCTGGAGCTGCTGATCAGAACTTCTTTGGCATATGTTTTAATAGATCTAACCAGCGATTGCAGTGGAAGTAGGGTTCAGTTTTGCAATCGATCTCCTTGTAGAGGTGGTACAATTTTGGGTTGGTTGACATTGATCACTGACTTCTAGGAACAGAGGGATGTTGAAGATGGAATGATTTGTTATATACGCAAGATAGAGATTGACAAAGTGGAGATAAAAAATAGTGATGTTACAGATTGTTAGTGATACGGTAAAGAACTGATGCTTCGGGTTCTTCTTTTTTTTTTTGGTCCACAGCATTCTTTGCTGTAAAGTTCTATATAGGTAATGTAGCAAACAAGATAAATTTGTCATGAATACGCCATTTTGCACATTTTCTCAATGGTTATAATCAAGATTTTAAAAGTCGTTTCGTGCCGAGTTTCGGTAAGTCTCAAACTCGAGACGTGCCGACCGTGTTGTGCCGAAAAGATAATTTTATATTTTTAAGAATTAATTAAAAATAAAAAAAATAAAGCACATAATAATTTATAAAAATGTGGTTGAAACATGAGGGCTTCACACAAAATATACAAGATTGGTGGCAAGAAGCTCCAAATTATGCTGATCCTTTAAAGAGTTTTCTAGCGAAGCTGAGATTTGTCAAAAGGAAAATCAATACATGGAAGAAAAAAGAGTTCTATAGTGTTCGTGCAATGAAGGCATCACTCATGGAAGATATTTACACACTGGATATTAAGGATGACAATTATGGGCTTAATAATGAGGAGCGACTACAGAGAGATACGCTGAAAGTTCAACTTGATTCAGTGTTGCGGAATGAGGAAGTTATGTGGAGGCAGAGATCCAAGCAATTGTGGCTTTTAGAAGGGGACAAGAATACCTCATTCTTCCATGCCTATGCGAATCAGAGGAGAAGACGGAATATGATTAATTCAATTTCTGTTGAAGGTAAATATCTCTCTCAACAAGGTGACATATCTGAGGCTTTTCATAAACACTACAAACAAATATTTGGGGCTTCTCAAACTTATTTCAAGCAGAGTGGAGTGATCTTTATACAGTTGATATTTGTGACGAGCTCCGAACTCTGGAACTAGATTTTACCATGCAGGAGCTTCAAGATGCAGTCTTCGGCATGGCAGCCGACAAAGCACCAGGTCCAGACGGCTTTCCAATGCTTTTCTATCAGCAATTTTGGCATATTTTGAAGGATGATCTATATGAAATTGTTAAGCATTTCAATAGTGGAGAAATCAACTTTGATTCTAGCGATTACTCACACATAACCCTCATACCGAAGAAGAGCAATCCTATAGCAATTGGTGACTTTCGACCCATCAGTCTCACTAATAGCCTACAGAAAATCTTCTCTAAGCTTCTCGCCAATAGACTGAGTCCTCTACTACATAAGATTGTACACCATTCTCAATCAGCATATATATCAGGGAGGCTCATTCTTGACAATTTTGCTACTGCCCATCATATCCTTCATCATAACAGGCAAAGAAGAAAAGAAGGCTTCATGTTGAAGTTAGATTTCCAGAAGGCATTTGACTCCATCAATTGGTCTTTCATCTTCCAAACCTTACAAACACGTGGCTTTGGCCCTAGATGGACTGCGTGGGTAAAGGCTTGTATTTGTCATTCGAAAGTATCTATTCTTGTCAATGGCCGACCTAGTAGATGGATCAAAACTAGAAGCGGTTTAAAGCAGGGTGACCCGCTATCCCCCATGATCTTCACTATAGCAGTTGACGTTTTAGCAAGGATGCTGATAAGGGCGAGGGACAATGACTTCATACATGGAAGCGGTCCGGATGGAAATATTTGTTCTCTACAATATGCAGACGACACATTAATCTTTTGCAAAAGTGATAAAATCATGGCGGAGAAGCTTAGATACATACTAATTATCTTTCAAGGTATTTCTGGACTTAATATCAATTTCACGAAATCAAATATTGTCTTTTCCAACACTAACGATAGTTTGCAGAAAGACATTGCCAAAATACTTGGATGCTCGGTGACTAAGCTGCCAATTACTTATCTTGGCCTCCCACTAAAAGACACTGCATTAAGTAAGGAAGACTGGGTGCCAGTTCTACATAGAATTGAAACACAGGTGGAGGGATGGATGTCCAAATTACTGTCATTGGGAGGAAGGCTCACTCTTATCAACTCGGTGCTCACGCAAATACCGATTTACTTTCTTTCATGTTTCTGGGCTCCGATGTCTTTCATTAACAAAGTAGATTCCATCAGAAGGGCTTTTCTTTGGAAAGGAAAGAAGGTGGTATTTGGGGGATCGTGTCTGGTAGCATGGTCTAACATCTGCAAGCAGAAATCTCAAGGTGGTTTAGGTATTAAAAACATGCGAGACTTCAATATTGCACTTCTTGGTAAATGGTGGTGGAGATTTTTTAATACAAGGGGCCTAATTTGGCGGGACATTATTATTTCAGATTTCTATAAGAGACGCATTCCACTATTAGAAAGTGATAATCCTACAGGTGCTTCTCCTTTCTGGAAAGGAGTACTTAAGGCGAAAAAAGCTTTTAGTGGTAGCATTTCTTTCTCTCTTCAAGATGGAAGATGGATTCGCTTTTGGAAAGATTTATGGTTAGGTGATATCCCCCTTCAGAAGCGTTTTCCAGCACTTTTTAGTGTTGTCGATAAGAAAGAAGTCACTGTAAGACAGATGTTCCATAATGACGTATGGCAGATTCCTTGTAGACTAGAGGATGATGAGAATGTGCGTAAGGAGTGGCTGGATCTGGTTGGTTTACTTGCTAATATTAAACCAATTGGTGCACGAGATAGGGTGAACTGGAGGTGGAATACTGATTCAATCTTTTCTGTCAAAACCTTTTATCGTTTCTTGAATGATTGATGGTGGTCTCCGATGTCGATATACACCTGTCATTTGGAGGTCCGGTATACCAACGAAAATTAAATTGTTTGTTTGGCTAGCAGTCAAAGATTGAATACTAACAGCAGTAAACCTCAGAAAAAGAGGTTTTCCTGCTCCTGAGAAATGTCCTCTTTGTGAGGAGGATGAAGAGTCTACCGAACATCTATTGATCACTTGTCCGTTTGTTCAAAAAATTTGGTGCTTTACAATGAGAAAGTTTCACATTCCATCAATCTTCAGTGATCTGCATGATCCGTGGACTGATTGGATGTTTATGAACATTCAGAACAGATTAAGATCGGGATGGTGCATGTTTATTGCGGCAGTTTGGTGGGAAATTTGGAAAGAAAGAAATGCTCGAATCTTCAAAAGCAAGAGAAGTGAATATCTTTTTGTGGTAAACAATATTCGCAGAACATTCATCGACTGAACTGAATCGACTTCAACAAAGCATTAAGATAGTGCTGTGCAAACGCTCTCCCTTTTATTTAGTTTGTAATGATTTTTTATTTTACTTTAATTTTTATTCTTTTATCTATCCTTGTATTCTTTGCTTCTTCATTTTCTTTATGAATGAAGCACTGTGGTGGGACTAACATGGTCCATCTCAGTTTTTCTCAAAAAAAAAAAAAGGACCTTCAAGCGGTGGCAGCTTATATCTTGTACGCTGTCTTACTGACAAATAGTTGCCATTAATTCGATTTTAGATTTATAAGTAGTTATTTCTTAGATTTTAAAATTTAAATATTAATTAAAAAAAATTTCAATTACAAAATTCATCTTTTTTCCGAATCTAGAAATGAATTAAAATGTTATGTATCTCACCATTTACTTGCTCATTCTCCTGAATTTTTTTAATTAAAAATTATTTTAAATAATATTTATATTTTAAAATGAGAATTTTTTTGACAATTCTAAACTCAGTCAGCCATTCTAAATAGTGATATATTACCTACAACATGGGAGATAAGAGCCGCCACTTAGAATGACATAAATTTCGCCACCATTCTTAATGGCGTCTTTTGCTATGGTGATGACTTTTGCAAGGTGGCAGTTCATATTCCGCATTTTGCCTTAAATATTATCATTTAGGATGACGAACCGATTTTAAATTTCTAAATAGTTAATTGTTCGATTTTAAAATATAAATATTATTTTAAATAATTTTAATTTCAAACTCTCCTACTCGAAAATTTAATTATTTAGGAGTTGTGTCCAAAATATGTTAATGAACAACTTCATTTGAATGGTAATTTAGGAATTCAATATAATATCTCTATTGACTGGGTTCTTTTTTAGAAATTTACTAGTTGTATGCTCGTACGATGCACGGATGTTAGTTATAAATAATAATACGGATCTTATAATTTTTATATTATAATTATATATAATTGATAGTTATTTTATTAACTTATTATATTTTATTCGTTCTATTTTATTAAAGTAAGAAAAAATACTACTACATGCCATATAGAAAAATTATTTGAATAGTGGCGTGATATGATAGTGAATATATATAAATGATTACATTTTTTGATATATAAATAAAATTGTATTTATAAAAAATATTATATAATATATAATATTATTATTTTATATTAATATTTATATATCTATTTAAATTTTTTTTATTAAGTATTTATAATATTAGACCTTTTATATTCTTTAAATAAGTTACATTACTTTATAATAAATTTCTATCAATTAATAAAAATGCCACACGGCTCTTTTAGAATAAGAGCAAATGACACATGTCACATCAAAGATTATTTAAAATGCCACGTGGCGCGACGACTTTGATATGACAGTTTTATATATGTATATATATAGATTATAATTCTCTCCAAATATTGTGGAGTATATTTGGAAACACCAACTAATTAGAGAATAATTTTGCACTTCCATTTAATCAGTACATTAATCTTCTTATGCTAAAAGGAATATTTTATTTTATTTTTAATTTTTCTTTTGTGGCTGCAGAAAAGCAAAGACATTGCTTTTGTTATACTAAAGGGTGAGTGTTTAACAGACACAAATTGCAAAATCGACAAAGCAAATAGAGCAGCTTAAAGTGTATTAATTATGCTGTAAACAAAATAGATCAATTTAAAGAGTATTGAATATTGATTATATTGAATGCTGGAAAGTAGACCTATACATAAAAATCTAACATGGATTAGTCCCACTTAGTGATGTTATGACGCCTGCAATAAGTGCAGTTGGATCTCCTCCTACAGCCGCCATTACCTCAGAAATAGCGAATTTCACTATAGCTTTAAGCTTCCGCAACCTCCCATCTATCCTTGTATCTCTTACCACTATGTCCAACCTTGGACATTCACCGCCATCCCCGTCTCCGCATAGGATCTTCTCGTCCCAGTTGGTCTCCAGCATCTCCTTCACGCAGCCAACGTGAATGTCCACCCGCCCACATGAGGAAACATAGGTCCAGTTTCCGTCTCTTCCCTGCCTTCCGTTCTTTATGCTGTTGCAGTTGTAGCACCTTGAAAACACGCCCATCTTCGGCTTAAATTCAAGTGTAATATCATCTGTTCCACCACGTACTTGAGGTTGGCGTAGCACGGATGCAGATCAAGGCCAAAACCCTTGGCGGAGTATTGGCACACGAAGTCCTCAATGTCGTCCCCACATGCATCATAGAATCTCGTTGGCTCACTCTACACAGAATGAAAACTTGCAGCACTTGAAGAGACGATGAGTGATAAGAGTCTTTGGCATTGCCGTAGTGCATGTGAAGGTGGAAGTTGCATCGCTCTTGGCACGAGAATCTAGTGCCGAAACCAATTTGTCGGTAGCCGTTGCACCGGAATGGAGTTACACAATGCTCCATCTTCAGCAGGTGGGCATGGCACGGGTGCTTGAGTCGTAAAGCATTGTACCCTGTTACTTGTACAATAAGTAGTCCTAACTGAGAAAACAGGAAGTGCCAAACATGAACAAACCTCCTTTTGTACATTTCACTGTTAGAATTTCATCTTCAAGATTATGCATTTCGTCGTTGTTGATGTATGTTAATGTGGGTCTATTTCAATATAAATTTTCCAATATTAGATTTCGTTTGTTTTCAGCATGTTCAACATACTCGGTGCTATATCACCCGACTTTGTTCAAGAAATTGCATGCTTAAGCGCCTGCATATAATAATCTTGGTATGGAGAATGTTCCCATAGAAACAAACTGTGCACGATGATTAAATTTCATAGACTTTGGTTACGGCTAATTGAAACTGATACATATTTATACACCGCATGGTAGGACATACGTATATACTATTTGTGATAACATTCCACAATATTCCTATTTTGCACCTCCTATTGACATAAATGTTAATTAAATAGATAGTAAGTTTAATACCTTCCTATTCGATAATCTTTTTATCAAAAAGCAAAAGTATTTCATAATCGATCAGTTCCATAGAACCATGCTTTTAGACCGAACCAATGATGAAAAAAGATTGGGAGAATGTTTAGTTAGAAGATGCTATATAGATTGCATATGTAAAATTGGGGACTAATCTTATTTTTTTCTAAAAAAATAAAAATAATTGAGGAAAAAATTCTATATACAACTTTTCATTTTTATGTGATTATCATAATATATAAATTCATATGGCACTAATTAGTATTCTGCCAACTGAAACGTTTCACTCTTTTGATCTCCAGATTTGTTTACTATTTTATTCTCCAAAAAATACAAAAGGGATAAATTTTAGATACTTGCGGAAGCATTTACTTGCATCTGGCGAGTATAAAATAGTTTCAATTTACAGTATAAATAAATTAATAGTATATTAACATCCTAAATATATTTTTTAAGGATGTTAAACAAATAAACTAAATTTATTAAGTTCTACATATAAATAAAAAAAAGTTTCTAAAAAATTTTAAAATAAATTAAAAGCTCATCAAATTGTAGGTTAAAAAATATTTACAGGTAAATCTGTATAGCATAATAAATTTCTTTTATTTAAATACTTTGAAAAAATTTTTGTGATGATTATGGTGTTCATCCGGTTCGGACTTGATCGATCTGCTCCGAAACCTAAATAAGGTCAGGACTGTTTAATGAATGGAATCTATCCAATCTGATCCGATACTTACTGACTTTTAGACCATGCAGACAAAATTACTCAGACCGTTTATAGTTCTAGACAAGCATTTGTAACCGCGCGTTGTCGCAGTCATGTTGCATCATCATACTGTTGCAACTAAATGTAGATCATATTGTATTTAATAATATATTCATACTCGTTGTGTCGAAATTTTTCAAAAAAATATTCATAACGTACACACCAATATATTATATATATCTAGATATATTTTGGATAAACTTTCAACTTAAAAGACGTAGATTCTGATGATTTATAATTTTTCTATTGAAATTTTTAAGAATAATGCTTCTAAACAAAATTTCATTGACTTTACATTTTAATGGATTAAAAAATAAAAGAAAATTATATTATGGTATTCATGAACGTAAAAATATATATTTAGAGATATTGTTGGCGAATACTTTCAATATCTAAGTTGTAAATTCTGTTGAGATGTATAATTTTTATGTCGAAAGCTTCTTTTAAAGATACTTCTAAGTGAATATTTCTAAATAGATGTATCAAAACTTTGAGCATTATTTTCTACTTTATAGAGTGAATAATTAAAGCTTATTTTTATGTGATATAAATTATTTTTATGTGATGTTAAACTGAAGAAATTACTTCCAAAATATATGTTTTATTTTAACTATATTTAACCCAATATCATATTTAAGTATGTACAAACGTATAAAATATACATCTAGATATAGATCTTAAAAAATATTTAACATAAAAATCATAGATTCTGATAAGATATATAACTTTCATGATTAAAATTTGTTAAAAATATATTCTAAAATAGTTTTTTCGAACTTTTCGAATACATAACGGATTTAAAACAAATAAAATCGTATTTCGTCACAAACGTGTAAAACATATATCTAGAGATAATTTTTTTAAAAATTTTAAACATAAAAATCATAAATCTTGATGTATTTAAGCCTATTGTGTCGCACGATGTCATGGCTAAAAATAGATCATTATTTATCCAATAATATAAAAAAAAAATTGTATAATTTTTATATTGAAAGTTATTAAAAGTTTATTAAAAATTGTTTCAACAATTTTTTTTTTAATTTTTTAATTGAAAGTTAATTAAAAAATATATCTAAATAAATTTTCTGAAAAGAAAAAAAAGCTTCCGAATAGTATCTGAATTATTAATAAATTAAAAAAAAAAAATAGAATTGTGTTATGATATGTTCGAACGTATCAAATATATACCATAAATTCTGATGAACTCTATAACTTTCATTTTAAATTTTTTTTGAAAATATATTTCTAAATAACTATTCTAGTTGTTCAAAATCTTATCGAATTTAAAACGAAATAAAATTTTAAAAGATATAAACAAAATAATATCGTAGCAAGCAAAAACAAATAAAACATATATTTAGAGATAATTTTTGAAAAAAAATTTAACTTGAAAATCATAGATTATGATAAAATCTATAATTTTAATATTAAAATTTATTAAAACCATAGTTTTAAATGAGTGTTTTCAGACTTTCCGAATACCTAACGGATTCAAAACGAAATAATATTATATTTCGGTGTGTATAAATGTTTAAAATATATATTTAGAGATATTTTTTGAAATATTATCAAATTTTATGATTTATATAATATAATATATATAGTATAATTATATTTATATATAATATAATATATAATAATATATATTATATATATATATATTTTAAACTTTAAAAAGAAAAACCAAAAAAATTGCTGTTCATTATTTTTATTAATATTAATATATATATTAACATTTATAAAAAGAAAAATAAAGCCGAACAAAAAAAAAACCAAAAAGTTACTGTTCATAATATTAGAGTTTTAAAAAGAAAAGTTATTTAGTTTATATATATACCTTTTAAAAGAAAAAGAAATAAAAAAGGGATACCGTTCACTTACACACACGAACACATACGAACACACACGAACAAACACGAACACATAAGAACACACAAAAACATGCACGAACACATACGAATATACACGAACACATACGAACACGTACACACATACACGAACACATAAGAACAGACCCTAACAGACATGAACACATGCGAACACACAAACACACACGAACACGTACTAACATACACGAACACATGAAAAAGATACTAACACACACGAACACACGTAAAACATCTGTTTAAAAGCGTTTTCATCAAAAACTTTCAACACGAAAGTTGTAGCCCTCATCGAGATCTTCAACTTTTCTATTGAAAGTTTTTTGAAAAAAAATATTTATAAATAGATGTTTTGACCGGTGAAATATTAAAAATTTTTTCTAAAAATATGGATTTTTTTTGTAAAATTTACGGTTGCTATTGATTCAACCGTAACTATTTTGTCCATTCCTGCTTTCATTTAGCATATGTACTAATAATAAACAAAAACTCTTAATTAGGAATTCAATATAATATCTATTGACTGGATTCTCTTTTAGAAATTTAATATAAATTCTCTCCATATATTGTGTAGTATATTTGGAAACACCAACTAATTAGAGAATAAGTTTAGACTTCCAAAAATTAACAGAAGAGCATACTTATTATAAATTTATGTATTGTATGCAATCTCTTGACGGAGAACCCAAAAAGAAAAAAGATCATCTTAACAGAAATACCAGTCGTGCTTGGAGGGTTCTTTGTAGCGACCCACTTTGTCCATTTAATCAGTACATTATAATCTTCTTATGCTAAAAGAAATATTTTTTGTTTTCTCTTGTGGGTGCAGAAACGCAAAGACATTGCTTTTGTTATACTAAAGCGTGACTGTTTAACATTGACACAAATTGCAAAATCAACAAAGCGGCTAGAGCAGCTTAAAGTGTATTAATTATGCTGCAAACAAAATAGAGCAATTTAAAGAGAGTATTGATTCTACTGAATTTACAGATATAGTATGCTGGAAAAAGTAGACCTATACATAAGAATCTAACATGGATTAGTTCCCACTTAGTGATGTTATGACACCTGCAATAAGTGCAGTTGGATCTCCTCCTACAGCCGCCATTACCACAGAAATAGCGAATTTCACTATAGTTTTAAGCTTCCGCAACCTCACATCTATCCTTGTATCTCTTACCACTATGTCCAACCTTGGACATTCACCGTCATCCCCGTCTCCGCATAGGATCTTCTCGTCCCAGTTGGTCTCCAGCATCTCCTTCACGCAGCCAACGTGAATGTGCACCCGCCCACATGTGGAAACATAGGTCCAATTTCCGCCTCTTCTCCGTCTACCACAATCATCAGATTCGATAAGTACATTGCAGTTGTGTTTAAAAATTTGAAAGAAGTAGTACATTACAAAAAAGAACTTACTTTTATCTTCTTGATCTTCGTCCTGAGAAAGTTGAGAGGGTGAGATCCTCAACTGTTTTGGCGTTGTTATAGCGAGCAACTGAGGTGGTGTAAGTCCGATGCATGGCTCTGTTAGCTAGCCTCAAAAGGTAAATTACTCTACGTTAAGGGCCACACGCCATAAATAATTTAGGGTTAAGTTTTGTCGAAAACACTCGTGCCCTAGGAATATTATGAAACTTCCTGGAAGTTTCCGGTAGATTGTCCATCTTCACACCCAATCTCATTTTCTACCACCAGGTTCAGATTTTCCTTATAAAAAAAACCCCACATAAATTGCTCTTTGTTAAGAATATTGTGGAATCTCTTATTTTAGTAAGAGATATATCAGGAGATATTATATTGAGAATATTGTGTGATCTCTTATTTTAGTAAGAGATATATTTGGAGATCTCTTAGTTTAGTAAAAGATATATTTGGAGATATTGTTGTCAAAATAAATCCTGTAACTCAACTATATTTATAGTGGATTGTTGCCGCCATCTTCCTTATGATTTGAGGATTGGCATGGTGGTTTTTTCCCGTTAGGATTTTCACGTTAAATCATTGTGTCTTGTCTCTCTTTTATTCTCCATATATTTTTATATTTTATTTTTCACATGGTATCAGAGCTTTTGATATTGTTGAAGAATCAACAGTGTAGAGTCCTCCTCTTTCTATACCTTCATCGATAATCTGACCTGTACTTGCATCTTGAAAGACTACCCCCGTGGATGAAAAAAATCATTCAAAGTTTTAGTAATTCTGCTGACCGATAATAAATTGGAAGATAAAAATGGAAGAAATAATGTTTTTTCTTGTGAAGATAATATAGAAGCTTTTCCAACTCCAGTGATAGAAGTTGTATCGCCGTTGGCAACAGAAATGAACTTGCACGGATGCAAGATCGAATATTTGACAACAAGTGCTTTTTTGAAGTCATATGATCTGCAGCACCAGAATCAACTATCCAAGTGTTAGAATTTGACATGAGAGCAAACGAATTACCTGCAACTGAAGTGGTAGAACCTTGGACACTCACCGCCATCCCCGTCTCCGCATAGGATCTTCTCGTCCCAGTTGGTTTCCAGCATCTCCTTCACGCAGCCAACGTGAATGTGCACCCGCCCACATGTGGAAACATAGGTTCAGTTTCCGCCTCTTCTCCGTCTACCATTTTTTTTGCTGTTGCAGTGGTAGCACCTCGCAAACATGCCCATCTTTGGTTTCAATTCAAGGGTAATATCATGTTGTTCCACCACGTGCTTGAGGTTGTCACAACACGGATGCAGATCAAGGCCGCAACCCTTGCCGGAGCAGTGGTACACGAAGCCCTCATGTCATCCCCGCATGCATCGCAGAATCTCCCTGGCTCATTCTCCACAAAGAATGAAAACTTGCAGCTCTTGAAAAGACGATGGGTGATCGAGTCTTTGGCATTGCCGCAGTGCTTGTGAATGTGGAAATTGCATCCCTCTTGGCACGAGAATCTTGTGCCGAAACCAATCTGCCGGCAGTCGTCACACCAGAATGGAGTACCACAATGGTCCATCTTCAGCAGGTTGGCGTGGCACGGGTGGTTGAGCTCGTCGTAAAGCATTGTACCCTGTTACCTGTACAATAATTTCAATGTTATTTAAAGCAGGATAACTCTAACAACGTGTGTATGTACTTTATATGATAATGATAGTAATCTAGGTCAGTAGCAAACATTTTATGCGGACTTTTAGAAGTTGGAAGTAACGTATGTGAAGTTCCATAATGTCTCTAGCAGGAAACACTGCAGTACCAGAAACAGATCGATATACATTCTCGATAGAGATGTGCAAGGCAACCTATCAGAAACGTGAAATTCCGTCTTTATAAGTTGCAATCAGCGACGACAATTTCAGTAATATAATTATTATTTCATCATAAAGCATTAAGTGAGACTATACTCTATGAACCCAATTTCGTTGCTAAGCTCTTCCAGTTAGCATCAGTTGAATAGCGCTAAGGATTTAATACCAGTAAGTTTGATGTTATTACATAGAGGATGGCACCAGAAGCGAGCAGGATATGATCCTTGCGTATCAGACTACATTGAAGTGTTCATAAATGGGAGGGGATGTTCAAGAAGCTCTACAGCAAATGTCACAGGTCTCAGTTACAGGAACACTAAATGTTTCAAAATATCTTAATAAGACATCCTAACTGAGAAAACAGGAATCAGAGGTGCCAAACATGAACAAACCACCGTTATGACATTATTACATGACCTTGTAAACAAATGTATTTGTTCCTTGGGATAATTGCACATCAGGCCCTGCTTTTCCAATGTGTTCAATAGGGGCTGAAATGCAAGCAGGGTCTGATTTGAATACCTCCGCCCCAGCAGGGACTGATGTGTGCAATTCCCTTGTTCTTTTGAGATAGTTAAGAATACAAGTATTCTTTATTAAAACACAAGAATTTCATCAAAAAGCGAAGACAATCAGAAAGCTATACAACGCACACAAGCATTCTTCCTATTTCTAATACGGCTAATAACAACAATGTGGTGGCATTATAGACAAAATTTAGTTCATCAAAACCAGCAGTAGTTGTCCCTCTGCTCAGGACGAAGATTATGAATTCAGAAAACTATATACCTATTATTAGACTGTTTAAAGACATTAAAAAAGTTTCTCTTTTCTTTATTGGACTGTTCAGAATTGTTAACTAAGGTGTTCTTATTGATGAAACCTATCTTCTTTCTTCAACCAGCGGTGACACAGACGGAAGAATTCCTGTAACCTCATCAAGGTACGCACTGGACAAGCTAGGGTTTAAAATCATACTGGAATAGAAACCTTGGCATAATGGAAACCTATTTTCTAATCATCATTTCTTATTCATAAATGATCAGCTAATCATGTTACTGACTATGTCTATAGGTTGACGGTTGGACTATTATCTAAGAGGGACTTAATTTGTAAACCACAACATTTGGAAGGTGGCAAGTTGTACTTCTCACATTGAGTACGGAGTAAGAACAGTCATCCAATTAGATTAAGTTGCATTGTTGATGTAGTTAAAAATTGATAAAAGTAGTCTATCACTCCGCATGTGAATAAATTAGTTCATGGATAGCAAACACTTGTACTTCTCACATTGAGTACGAAGCATGTTCAGAGGAATGATTCAAACTATATTAATTAAAATTAAGACCTAGACAACAAGGTACAGAAGGTAGGCAAAACACCAAGAAAGAACAATCATCAGATTCGATAAGTACATTGCAGTTGTGTTTAAAAATTTGAAAGAAGTAGTACATTACAAAATAGAACTTACTTTTATCTTCTTGATCTTCGTCCTGAGAAAGTTGAGAGGGTGAGATTCTCAACTGTTTTGGCGTTGTTATAGCGAGCAACTGAGGTGGTGTAAGTCCGATGCATGATTCTGTTAGCTAGCCTCAAAAGGTAAATTACCCTACGTTAAGGGCCCAACGCCATAAATAATTTAGGGTTAAGTTTTGTCGAAAACACTCGTGCCCTAGGAATATTATGAAACTTCCTGGAAGTTTCCGGTAGATTGTCCATCTTCACACCCAATCTCATTTTCTACTACCAGGTTCAACTTTTCCTTAAAAAAAACCCTATATAAATTGCTCTCTGTTGAGAATATTGTGAAATCTCTTATTTTAGTAAGAGATATATCATGAGATATTATATTGAGAATATTGTGTGATCTCTTATTTTAGTAAGAGATATATTTGGAGATCTCTTAGTTTAGTAAGAGATATACTTGGAGATATTGTTGCCAAAATAAATCATGTAACTCAACTATATTTATAGTAGATTGTTGCCGCCATCCTCCTTATGATTTTGAGGATTGGCACGTAGGTTTTTTTCCGTTAGGATTTCCACGTTAAATCATTGTGTCTTGTCTCTCTTTTATTCTTCATATATTTTTATATTTTATTTGTAACATGGTATCAGAGCTTTTGAGATTGCTGAAGAATAAACAGTGTAGAGTCCTCCTCTTTTTATACCTTCACCGATAATCTGACCTGTACTTGCATCTTGAAAGACTACCCCAGTGGATGAAAATCGCTTTACAATTCAAAGCTTTAGTAATTCTGCTGACCGATAATAAGTTGGAAGATAAAGATGGAACAAATAATGTTTCTTCTTGTGAAGATAATATGTAAGCTTTTCCAACTCAAGTGATAGAAGCTGCATCGCCGTTGGCAACAGAAATGGACTTGCACAGATGCAAGGATCGAATATCCGACAACAAGTGCTCTTTTGAAGTCATATGATCTGTAGCACCAGAATCAACTATCCAAGTGTTAGAATTTGACATGAGAGCAAACGAATTACCTGCAACTGAAGTGGTAGATATATTTGTATCGGTGTCTTTTTGGCTTTTTTGAAAAATTATTTCCAACATTTTCTTTAGCATGCAGTTGAGCTCTTAATGCTAGTATGGAGAAGGAAACAGAAGCTTTATTGTGGCATCGCCGGATAAGACATCCTTCAGATAAGATTCTTAAACTTTTAAACTCTTCTTGGAATTTAAATTCAAATACTTGTGATGCATGCCATTTTGCAAAAGAGCATAGATTACCTTTTTCACAGAGACTGCATGTTACTACAAAACCTTTTGAGTTAGTGCATTCTGATATTTGGGGGCCTGCACCTGTTAGTTTTCTAGATGGTTTCCGATATTTTATCACATCCATTGATGATTATAGTCGTTCGGCATGGCTGTGCTTGCTTAGAAATAAGAGTGATGCATTTGGTGCTTTTCAAACGTATTTTCATATGATTTGCACTCAGCTTGAAAGCAACAAAAAAATATTGAGAACTGATAATGGCACTGAATATATGAGTAGAGAGTTTTCTGCCTTTCTTAGGAGTAAGGGTATTGTCCACCAGACTTCATGTGTTGGTACACCTCAGCAGAATGGAATAGCTAAAAGAAAAAATAGGCATTTATTAGAAGTTACACGAAGTCTATTGTTTCAGATGAATGTTCCTAAGGATTATTGGTCATATGCTGTTCTTACCAGCTGTTACTTAATTAATCGTCTGTCTTCTCAGATTTTGCATAACAAATCACCACTGGAAGTTTTAAATAACAAAAATTTTGATATTTCTCATTTGAGAGTCTTCGGCTGTTTATGCTATGTTCGTTTGCGGAATCACAGTAAATTTAATCCTCGTGCCAGTAAATGCATTTTTATTGGTTACTCTGCTACTCAAAAAGGATATAAGTGTTATGACCTAGTGACCAGGAAACTCTACATTTCCAGAGATGTTTCCTTCGTTGAAAGTGAATCTTATTATGGTGATCAAGTTCAGGGGGAGAATCGTACACAGCGGGAACTCGATCACTTTATGCCACATATCAGTTCAGAGCCAGAACCAGAGCCGCAGTTCAGTCCAGAGCCGCAGTTTAGTCCCGAGACACAGATCAGTCCAGAGCCGCGCTTCAGTCATAATACACAGATACAATTAAGATCATCTCATGATGTTACAGCCCCAATTACTTCAGAGCAATCTCAGCAATCTTATATTCAGAATTCTACAGATTTGCCTCCTACAGACTTATCATCTGCACAAACTCTAACTACCACGAAATCAGGTCGGGTCATCCATCCACCAGCTTGGCAGAAGGATTATGAAATGACAAAGAATGCTCATACGGTAACATATCCAATCCAAGATTATATATCTTATGATAATATTTTCAACAATTATGCTAGCTTTCTTGCCAAGATAGATATACCACAGGAACCAACATGTTATGAAGATGCGAGGTGCTCTGCAGAATGGATAAAAGCAATGGGATGATTTTCATGAATTACGAGCTCTTGAAAAAAATCGTACTTGGAATATCTGCAAATTGCCAAGTGGCAAACGTCCAGTTGGATGCAAATGGGTTTACAAGATCAAGTACAATAGTGATGGATCTATAGAAAGACATAAAGCGAGACTCGTTGCTAAAGGATTTACTCAAACTTATGGCATAGATTATAAAGAAACATTTGCTCCTGTGGTGAAAAAATGAACACATTTCAGAGTTCTCTTTATCTGTTGCAGCAATCTTTGTGGTCGGCCACTTTTTCAAATGGAATGTCAAAAATGCTTTTCTTCACGGAGATTTAGAAGAAGAGGTTTATATGAAGCTTCCTCCTGGTCATCTTTTGGAATCACGTGGTGATATAGTTTGCAAGTTGAATAAAGCTATCTATGGGCTCAAACAATCACCAAGAGCTTGGTATGCAAAGTTAAATTCTGCACTTATCAATTTTCATTTTCAGTGTTGTGCCATTCTTGCTCTTCCATGTTTGTAAGAAAAGGTGTTTCAGGAAATGTCGTCGTTATTATTTATGTTGATGACATAGTTATATCCGGTGATGATGCAACGAAAATTTCTAATCTCAAGTCATATCTTCGAGATAAGTTTGACATCAAAGATCTTGGTCATATGAAGTATTTTTTGGGGATTGAGATTGCTCATAATCCTGACAAAAGATGGTTTATCTCTCAGAGAAAATATATTCTTGATTTGTTGAAGGAGACTGGCAAACTCGGTGCTAAGCCTGCAGAAACACCAATAGATTATAAAGGAAAAATTATCTTGAATGAGGAGCCACTTCATGACATTGGGCGTTTTCAAAGATTAGTAGGTCGTCTAATTTATTTGACTATCACACGTCCAGATATTTCTTTTGCGGTAAGTTATATTAGCAGATTTATGAGTGCCCCTACAGTTGGGCACATGGAAATGGTGGAACGAATTCTCAGATACCTCAAAGGATCTCCAGGAAGAGGATTATGGTTCAAGAAGAATGGACACCTTGAAATTACTGGCTATTCCGATGCTGATTGGGCAGGTGATCTTCACGATAGAAAGTCTACTACAGGATACTGCACATTTGTTGGAGGAAATCTTGTTGCTTGGAAGAGTAAGAAACAGAATGTTGTCGCAAGATCAAGTGCAGAAGCCGAGTACAGAGCTATGGCATCCACCACAAGTGAGTTGATTTGGCTTAAAGCCTTGTTACAGGATATGGGTTTTAACCCAATTACCCCAATGAAGATGTTTTGTGATAATCAAGCAGCTCAACACATTGCATCCAATCCGGTATTTCATGAGAGGACAAAACATATCGAAGTCGACTGTCACTTTGTCAGAGAAAATGTTCAGGGCAAGATAATTGATACTCCATATATCTCAAGCAAAGATCAGCTAGCTGATTTTCTAACAAAGCCGCTGGGGAAACAGCAATTTCAGCATCTTTTATCCAAGTTGGGCTCGATTGATATTTTCGCTCCAACTTGAGGGGGAGTGTTGAGAATATTGTGGAATCTCTTATTTTAGTAAGAGATATATCAGGAGATATTATATTGAGAATATTGTGTGATCTCTTATTTTAGTAAGAGATATATTTGGAGATCTCTTAGTTTAGTAAGAGATATACTTGGAGATATTGTTGCTAAAATAAATCCTGTAACTCAACTATATTTATAGTGGATTGTTGCCGCCATCCTCCTTATGATTTTGAGGATTGGCACGGTGGTTTTTTCCCGTTAGGGTTTTCACGTTAAATCATTGTGTCTTGTCTCTCTTTTATTCTTCATATATTTTTATATTTTATTTTTCACACTCTCTCTTACTCTGAGGCCCCTAATGACACCAAAATTGCCGATTACAGGTATGAGCGCCGCCATGGCTGAAGGTGTACCCTTTTGTATTGTCGTTATAAGTGTTTTCACCACCAAGGTGCTCGTGAACACCATAGCTGGAATCTCCCCTCTGCTCGCCACCACTTCTACGCGGGCTCTGGCTCGGTCCTGCAGACTGCAGCTTGTTTCGCTTCTTGACGAGAATATTCTTAAAGACTACAGTCGCATACGTTCGCGATATCTTAACGCATTCAACGAGTTGGGATTAGTGACAGACGTATTCATATTAATTTGACTGAAAATTACGTATCAGCCCTCCTATTTTTGAAAATTCGCAAATCATCTTCCGAAAACGTATTTTTGAGAGGCTGGTTTGTAAAAAAATAAAAATTAGCATCTAAAAACGTATTTTTGGAGACTGATTTGTACAAAAAATAAAAACGGAGGATTTGATACGCAAAAGCCGCTTAATTTGACCAGTGATACTGAACTCGGTGCCTGACATTTATTTGACTGTAATGGTATAGTCTAGTCTAGTCTGAGAATAATCCAAGTGAAACTGGAGATGACCCATCCCCAAGTGAAATTATGACACGTTAGCTATAGGGTCATGGTCGCCAACATTTGTAATTGTAACGAGACAAACAAATACATCTTACGGTTCATACCATTGGCTCATTCCCGATAATATCATGCCATTGGCTCCTTCACCAATTACTGGGTGAACAATTAGGAAATAGCTGCTCTAAGTTTCACTTCTCGCTAGCTACCTATATGCATTTTCGTGCACTCCTAACCTTATATGATTCACTCGTCCATGTAGACCAATTTGCAAACAATATGCAAACTGAACAAACATGTAAAACCCCATGTTCAATAACGGACAGGAAATTTTTTCCTCTACAATCGTTTGGTTATTCATAATTCCCGAGGTAGAATTAAGTATTAAATCATCAGAGTCCGGATATGCAGCACCTAATATATGAAAAAAAAAGGTTTCGGAGAAAATGAGCTACTTGATAAAGAAACAGGTTGTGGCATTCCATTGGGGTATGGTTGGAATTTGGCAATAAAAAGTACATTAACAATACACTATAAAACTGATTGTGTTCTACTTCTGAGATATTAGCACGCTAACCACCACATATACCAGAAAAGATGCACCAAGCTAGGGAAGCAGGGAGGTTCATATTAGAAGCACAATAGACAACCATTTTCAAACAGCACAACCTAACAAAATTAACCAATACTCTTTATATACAACAGCTAGGAAACAATCCTCAATAATCCTTTTTAAAAAAGCGTAGATCTCAGATCAATGCCTGGTGGATACACACAAGGTTGTTTATTTGCATATACCAGACTGGTGACTATAAAAAACATAGACTCCTGTAAAGTGTTTCTTTTGAGGTCCCAGAAACAGCATTACGCATTTTAGCAATAGATTCCCTCATGAAACTGCATAGTCAGACTCCTCGACATCTGAGCAGCTGCACTTATGTAGTATTGACCTCTCACCAGTCGATTGTGCCCTGGAAGGTTTTTAGCAGTACATTTCATTGTGTTAGACAAGCATTTAAGTAGTAGAAAAATGAAATGCCAGAATTTTAAAGTTTAATAATCATTGTCTTATCCACATGATAACTAAAGTTTACCGAGCCGTGCCGTTTCGAGTTTCGGTAAACTGCAAACTCGAGACGTGCCGACTATACCGATCGTGCCGTTTCGACTGTGCCGATAATAAAATTTTTATTTTTTCATATTTTATTATATATTTTAATATTTTTAAAAGATTTTTAATTTCAAAAATTGAAAATTAAAAAAACATTAAGAGCGCCCACTGGCACAATATGCGAAAAAAGCATCCATACGGCGCGAAATACCAGTCGCTCCACGTGGACACAAAAAAAGAGCACCGTTATCTTCTTTATTCGAGAAAGATGGACAATTCTTCCGTACTAAAAAAAAAAAAAAAATTCAGTCGTGCCGACCGTGCCGTGCCGACGTCTGTCGGCATAGAGACTTAAGACATCATTACGGTGAAAACGACTTTTACCTCATGTCTAAATTCGACTTAAGATGTTATGACTAGCTCAGCTATATTGACAGCTAAGCGTTGAAAGCGTTCCTAAACAGTAATTTGTGTTTTAACAATATAAAAGACTCAGCAGCTTACAGATGTATCACCCCGACCCTCTTTGCTCCATAACTCGCCCAATAACCACCAGCCCACCCAATGTATCTTTTAAGGATTGGATCCGAAATTACTAGTGACTATATGTCCCTAGTATTAAACGACATCATCTACCTCACAACTTTGAATAAGGAACTAAACTCCACTAAACCACTATTAATAGCCAATTTTGACTCAACAAGGACGTTAGAACCTAAATTCAATTCCAATTCAAACGGAATTTAACTCGCTCCTAAACATGGATACTACAATCTTCCTCCTTTAAGATGGACGTCCTCGTCCCATCGACCAGGTCGGGACCAAACCAGGTTGACCCTAGGCATTGTGAGAGAAACATAATACACTAGGATAACTCTTGGTAAAGAAAATTCCTTAGTGGAGCACCCTTCACACTCATGAAAGGGGTAGCTGTTCATAACATTTTGTAAGCACGGACACGATAAAATTTCGTTCGATACAATGTCCGAACGAACATATCGCGGACACATATCGAACTCGTCAGAGAGGTGTCCAAACAAAATTTATAAACATATGTGTCAGATATGCCATACAAGAGTATCTGACACAAGTGTTCGATTTTTTTTAAAAATTATTTTTATTTTTCAAATAAAATAATATATACTACTAACAATATAATAGTAATAAATAATATAATATAGTTATATATTCAAATATTATATTTTTTTTATTGATGATATTAGATGATTGTTATTTAAATTTGTCTAAAAGATATAAAATATTATATTATAAATAATTTTATTATTAATTATTATATTTCTGATGTTTAAATATTTAATATAAATTAATTTTTTAATTATTTATAATTTTTATTATCACAAGTTGTACATATTTTTTTGTAAACTTATCGTATTTAACTATTTATATCGGATAATAGCACTAAAATTGCTATAAATTATTTCAACGTCGCTTTAGAGTGCGGTGCAAACAGTGAAATCACCACACACAGATCTACAACCGGCCGTCGATAAACCATCAAACCAAGGGTCCTGATCTCCTCATCTACAAAACCAACGTACAGTCACTTAGGCCAGTCTTGCAATAAAGCCACCTCCGCCGTCGTCGTTACCCTATTTCTCCGCCACCACCACCGGAGCTACTGTATTCAACGATTGTAAAAGCTCTGAACCTGAGTTCAAGACTTGAAGGAGCTCGATCGGAGATCCGTGGACTCAAATAACTGGACATGGAAACCGGCGGGAAGACAAAGAGGGGAGCCGCCGGCCGTCGCGGCGGCGGGCAGAAGAAGAAGTCCGTTTCTCGCTCCGTTAAGGCTGGTCTCCAGTTCCCTGTTGGTCGCATCGGTCGCTATCTCAAACAGGGACGTTATTCTAGGCGTGTAGGCACTGGCGCCCCCGTCTACCTAGCCGCCGTTCTCGAGTACCTAGCCGCTGAGGTGAAATAATCTTCTAACCCTGTAGCATTTCTTGATTTGTTTTCTTTCGTGCTAGGCTATGGTTGCTTAGTACGTTAATCATCTCAGAATTATCTGTTAACTTAGATCTGTAAAGATATGAAGCTTGAGGCGCCCATCGGTTTGGTTTGATTTGTATGATTACTTATCAGGGTGGCGTCTTAGGTTTAATTCGTGCTCTCGTAAGTGCTCCCTATACGGACTTTCCAATCGTTGGTTTACAGGCAGGGTTTCTGTTGCTATATTAGTTGAATTGAATTGAAGTGGTTACTTTTGCTGATCATAGGTTAGAGCGTTGATACGTGGAAATGGTGTCATTGGAATTAATTGTTGGGCGGGAGAAGAAAGAGGGGGGGTGGTTATTTAGGTGTTTAGATGAGTTAATGGGATTAAAAATACTTAATTCCGCTGATCATTGTTAATGTTGATATGGGGATGAATGCGATTCTAGTTAGGTGGGGGTTTAAGTAGGTGTTTTTGATGTATTACCATGTTAAAACAGAATGTTATGAACCTCTGATTTTGTATTTAGAGAGGTTTGACATGTTTAAATAAATTGTTGCAACTATCATTTTAATTGTTATATTATTTGTAATTACATTGGAGTTGTCCGGTATTTCTTAGGGTTAAAAGTGAGCCCATTTTCGATTGTCCTGATTTTTGTCATCTCTATGTACCACCAATTACAATATTACACATATCGTATCAGCACGGTTTCTTTTGCGCTCTTGTGGGTGCACGTTAGGAATGGGTGAGGTTCATCCCATCGATTTAGTTTTACGTCAGCATTTTGAATGGTGGTATATGGATATGACATACAATTATGAGGTTAAGGGGTTCTGTTTAATACGATCAATGTGTAATCATCAGCTTGGAGTTTGTTTGAAAATGAATGGTCTTTTATTCTTTTGGGGTAATAATGTAGGTGCTGGAATTGGCTGGGAACGCTGCAAGAGATAACAAGAAAAACAGGATAATTCCTAGGCATGTTCTGCTAGCAGTTAGGAATGATGAGGAGCTGGGGAAGCTTCTTGCGGGTGTGACTATTGCTCATGGTGGCGTGCTGCCAAACATCAACCCTGTGCTGCTACCGAAGAAATCTGCTGCTGCAGCCAGCAAAGAGCAGAAATCTCCAACTAAGGAGAAGAAATCCCCCAAGAAGGCCGCTTAGCTTCGTTTGATTCCTCCTTTCTGTTTGTATGTATGTTCATTCTGTCTTTAGTAGAAATGGGAGGTTATGGGTTGTAATGATATTTGCTCAATGTCTCATTTGTAGAATGAATGCTTGAGGAAATGAGCATTAACATTGTCATCTCATCAAAGAAGTGTTTGTGGACTGTGTGGAAACGGCAAAATACTGCTATTTTCACATATATGTTTGTAAAAAATATGACCTGAGAAGGTTAAACCTTGCATGTGATAATCATTTGTAGCTGCTTAGTTTGGAAAGAGATTTCTGCAGAACTATTTCATCTGCTGGTGCTTTTTATTGATTTGGTTTTTGTGATCCTAAATAAATGAATTGAGTTGGCCCAAGCTTCTTAAAAGTTAAGCTTTTTCTCAGGCTAGAGCAAAGATCTAGTAGAGAGCTTAGGATTTGATTACTAAGTGTTTGTTAGTTAGAAAGGCAAGTGAAAAAGTGAGAACGTGAAAAAGTCAATTGTATTTTTATTTACTTCCCAACTTTATATGTTTGTTTATACAACTTCAGAGCATATTTGTGGCAGACTAGAAGATTACGGTTGTTAGCTGATTTATCTAGCCGTTTCAGCTTTTCAGATGATATTCCAGAGAATTATGCTTTATATATGGCCACGCTCGGTCCCGTCCGGCCGTCCCTAGACGATTCGAGCTCCATGCTCTCGGCTTGATTATAAGTGTATTTTTCTTTTAATTATAAATGTATTATTATGCCATGCCAAACTGTCCTCGAATCTGATTTCCAAAAAGAATGATTGACAAACTATCCACATGTTTTGTCCGATAATTCGCTGGTTGTGGTTTTTTTATCACCATCGTTGCTTTGACCCACCAGATTTGCACCCTCAAAATCTGGAAGCAATGCGTTTCAGAGCACGTAATCATCTTTCGATGTGTAAAACATAAATACGTGACGGAATCACAAAGAGAAGAAATGATGTATATTTAAAATTTCAGGTGTGTGGTGCCAATTACTTCTGCTGACTTCATATATGTTGTCATAGGCAAATTTGTGTAACTATACAATGATCTAAACTTGAGCCGGGTGCCCGCACAATATAGGCCAATCCGGCCTGGGTGCGGATTGGCCCAGTCTGTATTATTTGTTATCTTTCACCGTAAAGTGTCGGCATTTTTAAGGTATTTGCTATTGCAAGCAAGGTGCTTTGAATTGAAAAAAGAAAATGTTATAGCACTCCAAATTGTATATACGCGCACTAAACTCAAGGTGTGCTCATTACCATTTAGTTATTGATGATTAAACACAATGTGTTATTGGAATCTAAGTGAAATATAAATTAGTTAATGAATTTCATAAATATAAAACTTTATTACAAGGACCTAAGTGGAATTGAACCCTTTTTACCATTGTCTTTCAAAATTGACCTCGTAGGCAGGGTTTCAAAATTGCGTGGGTGCCTTTATATACATAATGCTGAGCTCCATTCGAGAGGAGCTTGGCTAATATTATGTAAGTTTTGATTATTCAAGTCTTAAAATAAATGATTGAAACCGTTAAAGTAATATTGGATGTGAAAACTATGTACATACCATAATTAAGTATTTAGTTATGTCCTTTTTACTATAATAAAATGGATGATGCAAAATTAAATATTTAAAAAAATGTTATATAAATATCCCAAATTAGGTGAATTTTGATCCATATAGATAACAGCCACGTAGATCAACATCAAGAATTTAAAATTTTAAAATTATGTGTATATCAATTCATATAGAATTGCACTATCTATACCGTTCATTAGTCTAATTGTGATATATTTGATGTATAAATAAAACTTATTAAAAATAAATTATTTTTAATTTTTGAGTATTTTTTTAACACCTAGTATATTTTTATTGGTTCTGACTATTTTTTTTTTAAGACTTCGAGCATCGAAAATAATCAGACATAAGCCAAGCCCGGCTCATGTATGGATATAGATATAGATAGATAGGGAATGACTTGGCATAACTACCCAATTTAGTTCGACCAGACTAATATTTTTGAGGAAAATAGGAAAAATTCTCCTATTTGTTGTCTTTTCTTTTAGGATGACACCATACAAGAGGCTTGTGAGTTAGTTTAATCGATAAGATATGTCTACCGGCATAAGAAGTGATGTCATTAGCTCTGATTGCTTCACGGATGACATTACGTTTTCGACTTGAGCTTCAGTAGTATCCAGTCACGTGTGTGGAGTCTATGAACGTCTTACATAACACGTTTGAACATATATAATAGTCTCATTAGGGATACTGACCAGGTTTTCAGGCAAACTCCTTGATCAACACAGATATATTTGTTTAAAAAAGTAATTTTTACATTGAAAAAAGTTAATTATATTCGGAGTACGAGCGGATAAAGACTAATAATATTATGGGTCTCTGAAAGTATACAGACTTGCAAAAGTACGCAGTATATATGGTTCAAATATAAACGGTGAAGAGATAAGGCTTCAAACTCAATGTCCTCTATACGCTTTTAAATCTAAAATAAATAAATAAATACCAACTAATACTTTAACATAGGCTAGAGATGAAAGGAAGAAGCTACTGAAAAAAAGTAAAAGGTATGGGGTACAATTTTTGAACAAAAAATGTTTCGACCAGAGATGGTGTTGTGATAGAAGCGCTAGATCAAACACCTTTAAACATCACAAAAATATATTCAAGAAAAATAGTAAACACACATAGATAAGAACAGAAAAGCTAATACGGTTTGGAAGTAAAACTCCAATGTCAATGAGCAAGAAAGAAGAGATTACACCAGAAAAGGAATCCACATGCAAATTAGTTTTAAAATAGTTTTAAAACTCACTTCAAATCTATTAATCATTAGAATCCCAAAATATTTATTTAGAAGTATTTTTAAAAATATATTTAACATGAAAGTTATAGATTTCATCAAGATTTATAACTTTTACATTGAAATTTTTTTCAAAAATAATTATAATTTCTTTTTTTTTTGTAACGCCCGCGCACAAAGATAATGGTGCGCGGGCGTGCAGGACAAAATTTGCCAGAAATACGAGGTATTTTGTAACAGATATATTCACAAAGCATCCCTAAAGGTTTTGGGATATATACCCAAAGAAACATATTAACAAAAGTATGTTTCGAGGTGTGTTTTAGACTATTATGAATTTGCTTCTCTGCTGCATTCGCCGCGGACTTTCTTATCAAAACCCAAAGTATCATATTATCTGCTTGTGATGTGCGTGATGCTCTTTACGATGCCCTTCACATGTGGAATCAAATGTAGCTTTTTTAACCCACTTTGAAGGCTGTTTAGATTCGCTTGAAGAACTACCAAACACGTTTCAAAATCTATAGTCGCCTTAATATAAAAATACCAAATAAATTGTCCCATTTCTGTGAATTTGAAGAATTAATACTTTTTTTTGGGAGAGTTGTGTATCAATTCCTTTACTCATAAAGATGCAAATCAGTCACTGAAAATAGAGAAAGGCGCCGACGTAACGACGCGTGCGTCGTCATGTTAACTTTTTTTTAATGATTAATTTGTACAGTTTTTGACAATGAGGAGCGGACACACAATTAACTTTTTTTTTCCTCTATTTTTTTTTTTATTTTATAAATAACTGATTTCAACTTTGACCAAACAAAAATAAATTAATTAATTAAATAGAATAAAATAAAAATGGTTTCAATCAAAGCAGTTTAATTGATACGTCAACAATAATAATAAACACTGCCTAGCTACGTTAGCAGTTGCTCTTGTAGAATTCAAAGGCTTAATTGAATTACCAGCAGCCCATGCCCATTGATCGACTACTTTGAGCGGAACCCAAAAGTAAATAATAATAAATAGATAATATCTTAGATTTAATTCTCATAATCTTTTTCTATTTTCTAAATGATATTGCTCTGGCAAGTCTACTATGCAGATTTTAGACTACAGCCAGGTTGAAAAATTTAGAGGAAAAGAAAATAAGGGAATAGAAATAGATTAAGAAAAATAAAAAAGTGGTATCTCACTCTGTTCCTTATGCTAGGATAATCATTAAAAAGATAAAGATAAATTAATTACAAGAAGTTTAATATCGGTTCGAACTAAATTCGACTTGAATCCGATTTTTTTTGAAACGAACCAAACTAAATAAAGTACTACTTAACTCGACTAATTCTTGCTCCAATTCCAAACAACCCTTTTGATGAATAGAAGAACTTGGAACACCATGACTTGGAATCGAAATCGTAATTTGGAAGGTATCTAAATCCATCTATCTCAAAAAAATTGAAGTTCTTAATAAGCAGGTGATTAAAATCCCAAACTTTGTCAAGTACAAAACCATCTTTATTAACTGTAACTAGCAAAGAATGTTCTATCGTAATACATATACATATGCATCAACAAACACTCTGTTACTAAACCAAAAGTAAAAGGGGAATTTGCTAATCAGGTCTGGTGTTTCTCTGTTTGCACGATTCGGCTCTCAGAAATAAGGAAGTACGCTAACAATTCAAAGTGCACTTCATTAGCGCCTTCTAATCAAGCTTCTAAGGCCAAGCTTAGCCCCAAGCCAAGTTTCGTGCTCTTGGTGTCATTCTCGTACGGCAAGTTCAAGTCGAAGCTGAGACATCTCGTCACCGCCTTCTTCTCAGGCGGCGGCCGCGGCGGCGGCTGGTGCGGTAAAGCTTCAGCCATCACTCTGTGTCTCCTCATATGGCCGCCGAGCGCCTGTCCAATGGCAAATTCAAGCCCACAAATCGAGCATTCGTGGGCCTTAGGTTTCTGCGGTGAACTAGAGCTATTATTTTCAAGCTTGGGCTTCCGGTGGCTGGCTCTGTGTCCACCAAGAGCTTGGAAAGAAGGAAATCGGCGGCTGCAAGTTTTGCACTCGAACTCACGGCTATGCGAACTTTCGGCAGAACCACCACCGCCGCCGCTGCAGCCGCTATCTTCTGCTCCACTTCTGGTGATGCTGCTGGCTCCGCCGCCGCTGCGGGAGAGCAACATGAGCGTGTCGGCCATCTCTACTTCATCTACTATTTCTCTTGGCCTCTTCATGATTCTCTGAAGGTTGTGTTTGAAATTAACCTGTAGCTTTGGTAACAGAGAGAGATGATAGATTTTTTTTCTTTTTCTTTTTCTTTGTTTTCGTGAGAAGATCAGGAGGCTGAGAGGGTATATATAGGAGAGATTGTGGAAGTGTGAGAGAAGTAATTTGTGAGATGAGAGAGAGATAATGCGAGGCAGGCAAGTGATGGGCAGGAAACACGTAAGGTAGAGAGGAAGGTGATGGTGGCGCACACGATAATAGAACCGACTTTGAAGTGGATTACTGGTAATTTCTAGTTGAAAGTCAAACTTTACAATTAATCCCCTTAACTTATCCATCTATATTATTATTAGTAAGCGCGAATTTTGTATAATCAGTGACCATAATCACTTATAACACGGTTAGGCCCCTCTTGCCCTTTGGCGCGCTTGGACTTTCTTCTTTACCATCTCCTCACAGCTTCCATGCCCTTTGCCCTGACTGGCGGGACAACTTATATCCGCACGAGCTCTGAATTGCTTAAAGTTATATCTATTTTATTTTCTTTTGGTCTTAGCTCGAACATAACAGATATATTTTTTTCATCAATAATCTGCACATACATTATAAATTTACAACATTATTTCTTTATTGTATTTTTGGATAGACTTTGGCTACATGAAAAAATACACAAGGTGGCGTCTCCGTCTTCATAGAGCTAGTGACTTGTCTCTCTTTCGACATGTACTTTTACTTTATTTCTTGAAAGAATTATTCTGTATTTAGTGCACTTTATATATAATCTTTTGTTAGCATACTCCGCAAGTGATTTCTTTTATATTCTTATTCCTCCAGGTCAGCCGAAGTTACTGCAATGTTAATTTTATGCAAGCAGTCTCTTATTCTCTAAAACACACACACACACCAAAAAAAAAAAAAAAAAAAAAAAAAAAAAGAGAAAAGTTGGTGTGGAGATAACATTCGTTATGCTGAAAAGGAGTTGATTAAAAAAAGATTGTTGATGCGCACGTTTTTCTGCCTGGAAAATTCATCGACTTGACACTTTACGATCCATCTGATGATCTGATTCGTTCCAGAAAGTTTCTCTTCTACTTGTATTACAACTGATGAACTTCTGCTACTCTGAGAAGCACTGTAGAACACGTGTGCGTTTCTACCGGATTAGTCTTCCTTTGACGGCGTACGGTATGGCGGTTTTGATTATTTTGGATAACTATAAATTAATCTCTAAAGTTTTTTTTTTTAGAAATTTAATTTTTAAAATTAAAAAATAAATTTTAGAATTGTAATTTTTAATTTAAAATAATTTTTAAAATAAACAAAATTCTATAAATATTGCTCAGTGTAAATCGATGGAAACCCTGAAAAAGATTAAAAAAAAGAGAGAGAGTATAATAATGTATGCGACTGCCTATGTGATTGAGACAAACAGAGTACCTACGTTCTTGTTCATCTTCGTTCGAAATAAACCAAATGATGAAAAAACTTTATAACACTGATCACAGTAACGCTATAACAAACGTGTCGGAGATTATTGGCTAGTATACCAAAGAAGTTCAAGACGTATGTGACTTCCCCGCCTATGAGCTGCTGACACTTGTGACAAGGAGGGAAAAAAAGTTAAAACTTTTTAATTTCGATTTTGTTGTCATACTTCTTTGAGCAGTATCCCTTTTTGCAAGGTAGGGATAAGTAACATATAACAAGATTCAAAATTGTTGAAAAATATGAATAGATGAGATAAGAGAGGAATCTTGCTAAGTGGCAAAATCGAAAAATAGCTACTATTCTTCTTTGTCTTGTTGTATTCGATTTATGCAACTAAATATTAGTAGGATTGTTTCTTAGAAGTGAAGAACATACCTTTATTAGAAATAGATTTAGCCAATAAAAATATCAACCATCAGTAGTCTAGTTGGTTAGTATGGCTGAGTACTGGAAATAGATTATGACATACTCCTCATAAAGGATAGATCAAGAGGTTTGAATCCCACATCAACATTTGGTTTAGGAAAGAATTTTATCTTAACGTGCACCGTTTCCAGTTGAGATGTAAGATTAAAACTGAACTCAGCGGTTAAAACCAAACAAAAATGAGTCAGCCAATATAAAAATAATATGGGTAGGAAATAAAACTAGGTCAAAGACAAAATAAGGAAGAGAAACTAAGCAAAACATGAATGCATGCTAGTTCAGAAATGACGCAAACAAAGACTAAGAGTACCAAACAACACGGATGCAAATAACTTTTTGCCAACAACTCCTTGAATACTATCTTAACAACTACATAAATGTAAGGAATACTGAATGCTAGTATGAAACCAGTGTCGCACGTATTTGGATTGCATATAATTTTAGAAGAAAGGAAGTAATACAAGAATTTTGGCCTGGCAAACTCCCAACGCCGCAAATTTTATTGGTATATGTTTTCCAATAAGTTCATAACATAGTTACCGTATACATTTTCCTACGGGATACACCAATACATTCTTATGAGCAAGCTGCAAATACACCGTAAAACCGCGTTCATAACGGACATTATTTTAATGTTGGTGCTAACTTCCTGCTCAAAGTGCGTTCCCTTTGTCCTATCTGTAACTGTTACACATACATATGATATGTAGTTAATTTCCATGAACTTCTTAATCTATATAACAAGTTAAAATAGAGAGAAGGAGAAAAGACGGTGGTGGTAGAATATATATCAGCATGTGTCGCTTTGCTTGCCGAATTTAAAAAGCTCTCTTTACCTAAGTCACCGAACATCCAATCAGGACATGCCAAGTAGCATTAAAAAATTCAAGAGGATATTTTTTTTTTTGGGGATAATTGCATATCCGTCCCCAAACTTTTAAGTCTTACGTTTCAGCCCTCAGAAACGTATTTTTTTCGGCATTTTCGAGAACTGAAACGCACGACTGTTAATTTTTGGAAGGCTGATATTTAATTATCCATTATTTTTTTGTCTGATTCATGGTCCTTACAATCAGTCTCACACACACACACTCTCTCTCTCTCTCTCTCTCTCTCTCTATATATATATATATATATATATATATATATATATATAAAGCTGTAGAAATGGTTTATACGTGACGGGCCTAGCCATAAGGGGTTTTATTAAAAAAATTCTTGCTTTGCAAAATTTTGAATAATTTTTTAGTTTCTTCATAATATTTTGTTTAGCTAGTGAGAATACTAATATAGTTTGTTCAGAATACCTTTTTAGCGTGCAGGAACGTTGAGATAGTTCGTCCCGAAGATTTTAGCTCAACTCTACTATAAAAATGTTGATAATTCTCTACTATTAATTAAAATATTAAATTATCTGTTTGGAATGTTTTTGAGCTTCCTGCAAAAAACTTTTATGAGAAAAGTTGAAAATGCAGGATATTTATGTTTAAAGTTTAGAATATGCATCAGGCGATTTGGATTTTTTGTTTATACCTATTTACAACCATTTCATATTATATTTGACCAGCATAAAAACATGACCATCGATTTTGATTGTTGATTTTGCTTGAGAATATTTAATTATTTTTATTTTGAGATGAACACCTTATTTACTTCCGAACATACTATTTACAACAATTTAATTAATATTTAGTAACTCTTAAGAACTAAACTTTCCCATCAATATCAGCCGGCGGATTAAACTTTAGCTCTATCTGTTGGTCGGTGACTCTGAGTTAATGGTTCTAATAATAATATTTGGTCGGCGAACTAACCATTCCTATAATAATAATATTTTCTTCTCTTTTCTATTCTTTTTTTAACAGTTAACCTAGTTATTAATTGCTAGCTCTTATTCACATAATCACATGTTTGATTGGATACGCTTGTGAACAACTATGATCAGAATTTATGGCGAGTCCATTGCATACAAGATATAATTTTTTTCTCCTTAATCTCCAAACAAAAATTTCCGGCTAGTGAAGTTGACCTATCGATTGTGTGTAAAAACGTAATATGATCTTCATTAATTCTTCAAAAAAGCATAATATCTTTACGGAAACTACATCCCTCAAAGGAAAATATTGAACCTTCTACGTAAATATTATCCGCTCACGGATAGTTCACGCGCTCTAGCTTAATATGTGTTTTTTTTCAACTTTATATTACAACAAACCCGAAAGCAGAGGGGGATATAGCACGTAAAATAGTTCATATATATACATATAAATTCTATACAGCTCCTGAAGTCTATACAAGGGAAGAGCATCTACATAACAAAAAGTACATGCAACGAATTCATTTACATACAAATCCTGAAATTCTATACAGCTCTCACAATATCAAACGTAATTTCCCTGCTCTTCATCTTCTCGTTCTCCCAGGGCGATAAATTCAAGTCGAAGCATGAATACCAAATCAATCTCTGCTGCTTCACCTTCTCCAGGGTTTGCAATGGGGCATCCACAGTTCCTTCACTGGTAGACCTGTGTCTTCTCATGTGTCCTCCAAGAGCTTGGCCGACGGAGAACTGCTGTCCGCAGATATTGCATTCATGGACTTTCGAAGCCTTGGCATTAACGGAGGAACTTCGCGGTCTCTTGTGCCCCGCCCGGTGGCCCCCGAGGGCCTGGAACGAAGAAAATCGACGGTCGCACGTCTTGCATACAAACTTTTTTTCCTTTGCTTCAGAGGATTGATTGTTTCCATGGGATAACTCCAAGAGTATGTCGGCGGTGTCAATATCCTTCCCCTCAAGCATTTCATAGACCAAGTAATCAATACAATATAAATGAGAGATTGATCAGTGTTCGGAATGTGAGAGGGGTTGCAGGACATTTATATAGAGGAGAAGAAACGAAGTTTCGTCCGAAGTCACATTCATATTCTAGGTTTGGACTAGAAAGCCTGTTAGTAAACTGAAGGTGAATAAATAACAAAAATATGTACTTTACAGTACTTTACATGACTTAATACCCAAGAAACATGCAGTCTCTAATTCTAATTCATAATATTTTAAATGGGTGGTTAATTAGTATCTCATATAATACAGCTTTAGATTAGGATTTTGCAAGTCCAATATCCTCGAAAACTTTATTTCTTTTATATCTCGTAAAAGTCGTATAGGCTTTCATGCTCGTCTAGATCAATAGACTGAAATTTTTGGTTAGTTAAACACGATTGTATTTGATAATAATTATCTATTATAATGCTCACGTCAAAATAAACAAACTGTAGACAATATTTTTCCTAATGATAAAAAAGAAAGTTCGTTCTTGGTTGCTTCTTCTCGGAGGCATGCACCTGCCGAGTAAGAGGAGTTCGTTCTAGCAAGTTTGAACAAAAAAGAGAATTGATTTCTCTTCCTTTATATTTGAGAAAATGTAGTTTGACTTTTCACTGCCTTGTACAAAGTACGAAGGCGGTAACTACTAATTACCTACAAATTTGCCCAGCCACATCTGTGTTTTTCGGATAATTACAAATCAATTCCTAAAATAAATTTTTGATTTGTACGTTTCTAAAAGTGGAGAGGAGAGGAGGGGCTAATATGTAAAAAGGTTTTTATTTTTCTTCAAAAGTATTATAGTTTAACTTGGACGTATATATTTTAGAATTGATGGAGCTATCATTTGAGTGTATACATATAATACTATAATATACCTATTTAAAAAAATAAGAGTTGGTTTAGTTAGTTGATAAGACTGAATTCTACAGTTGAGATGCTTCTACAAAAGGTTAAAAATTCGAATCCGCGGTAACTACTTGTTGAAAGAAATACCATCTCTTATTGGGTGAGGATACTCATTGCAAAACCAAAAATATACCTAGTCAAAACCACAATTGGACATTACAATATAAAGTAATCTTATTATAAGTACTAAAATGATATCCAAAATTGGAAAACATGCAAACTGAAATGATATACAAAAGTATAGGAATTTGCTAAGCACTAAAAGTCTAAAATTGCCCCATTTCCAAATGTGAGGTATGAATGGCATTAATGTGATGAATGTGTATTCTACCCATTGTGATATAAAGTGCCAAAATTGTAAGTTCATATTCAATTGTCTTGAATACACCATACCTTTGGCTTTAAACTACAATACATTGGACAAGATATAATGGTTCATGGAAAAACAGCTCCAAATTTCTTGTCAAATGAGTTATTAGATTACTCCGTAGATGTTGATTGGACGCATTTTACGATTGGAGACTTTACCTTACTGTTAAAAAAAATGTGTAGGTACCTGGCTTTTAAGCTGTTTTTTTTTTCTATGTAAAGAAAAAGTGAAATTTATTTTGCTAAATTATTAAAACAATATTTTTTTGGAAATTATTTGTCCATATTCAATGAATTGAATTCGCTGTTCAAACATTGTATTTCATAAGAATATGTCGTCGTCAATTAAATTATCCAGAGAGTTAACAATTAACGAAGAAACATTTAAAAAGATAAAAAGTATGTAAATCACCTTGAATGGTTTTCTTCAACCGATCCAATCCTCAATAGGATAGAACTCTATGAAAGATGATATACTCTTACCATTTAATACGCTTTTACCAAATGTGGAGATTTTTTTATTTTTTTTAGTACGACTATCGTAATAAATAAATTAACGATTGTTACCAATCTGTATCCTACCGGTTTAGAAATTCTAGACTTTTAATCTAGACACGTATAAAAATCTTGTCATCATTCACGAAATACAGAAAAACAAAAGTTTCAAAATGTTACGGATGACTTGTAAATTTAAATCCGAAATTTCTGACGTGGAGCTGCTTTTATTGCACTTTTAATTGACCATTTTGAAACGACTTTCAAATTCCAGACGTTACTTCTCAAATTTTCTTCCATTTTGCTCCTTTGTTTTTATGCTGTTTCAATTTCAGCCACTTAAACTGCAACCCTTTCAAGTTAATTTCAGCTCATGTGTAGATAATTCTTATCTACGCGGCCACTCGTCAGAATTGCTAACGCAGTGCCATGTCCACGTTGAATTGCCTTGTTGATGAAGGTAAACCCAGTCAACTTGAATGCATGTAAAGGGATTAAGTCTAAATCTTTGTCTTTTTGTTTTTTTGTTTGAGATTATCGTAAAAAAATTCTGTCAGTAACCGGCCCATTTTTATATGACCGTCGTGACATATAAATTTACGGATGGCACCGACCCATATTCCACCAACCGAAGAGTCATAACTTTCGATCTGGATAGGTCTGTGTTACCCTCCACGGATTATAAGAAGATAAATTTTTACACCTTACGGATGGTACTTGCGGGATTCGAATCTGAGATATCTATTTTATAAGATAAAAATCTTAACTGTTCGTCCAAGACATCATGGGCCTTTGTCTTCTTTCTTTTATTATATAATAAAAGACAAGACTTTAGAGAATAGATAAGATACTTTGCGGCCACTCAGAGAAGAAGGTGAAGCAAGAATGAGGGTTTCATACGTAACTAATAGAGTAGCCGAGTTTTTGGTAGATATGTCCAAAAAAGCTAGGGGCCGCCACTCAGCTGGCGACCCCCACAAACAGAACAGACCAAAGCCCAGCTTGCACCGTAGTGCTAGGCTGCTGGTCCGAGTCGAAAATTCTGCCCTGCTTGGCAGTACGGGCTGGACTGGGCGCAAGCTGAGCTAGACAACCCAGGAGATTGCGGGCCCGCCTGCCGATCCGGTTAGTTCTAGAACGGGGTAGCCGGCGCGAGCAGTACGGGCTGGGTCCAGTTTGTACTATCGACATCGCTAGTTTTAGGATGCAAGCCTTGATCCGGGATTGGTCTACACACCGCTGAAGGACAGTTATCGACATCTCTAGAAGACTACATTACTGAAGGACAGTTATCTAATATGCAATGGGGGGACTCCTGCGGACATATATGATATAACCACTCTTCAGAAAATAGTCCAGACAAATCCTCAAAAATTGGCCAGATTTTGCGTGAACCTATATATATATATATATATATATAATATATATATATATAGCGCAATAATTGTCACTAATGATCTAGTAAATTGTTTATAACCACGACTTCATGAAATTACATTTTATATGCTTGTGAGGTGCAAAGCAACATTAGTTGGCCTTTAAGAGATTTCTAAGACAAAAGGTCTTTGAAATTTATTTTTCCACGACAAAATGGCTTGCTGTCGATAACACCGTGTCCCCTCCATCAAATGATCAATCAGCCATGTCCCAACTAACAACGTAGCATTAGCTCGCATCAATATACCCTGTTTTGTTTGAGCAACGTTTTCAAACTTAACAGGGACGTTTCATTTTATTACAACTTTCCATTTCAAGAAAATAGATGCCGTGAAAAATTTATATTATATTTAAAAAATTAGAAAAGTGCATGATCAAACATAAGATGTGTAGGTACACTTGGCAGTCAGTTGTCCGCTTCTATTGTAATTAAGAGAGGAACACCTAACTACTAACTGCACTAATTGCATCTCCATCCTTTTCATTTAATTTAAGTGAATACAGTAAATCACTGGACCCTCTCTAATTATTTGTCCAAGTCTAGAATGCTGGATCCCGCACAAGTGCTCCAGACAGCTATTATAGGCTTTGCTTTTGGCGATATGATCGTGGCTACAAAAATGGATCGAGCGAGGATTATGGATCGAACGGTTAGCCCTGCTCTCGGTTCGCCATGTGGCTCACCACGTTCTCGTGTCGTTGGTTTGGTGACACGTATCACCCACGATCGTGCGGCGGTTACAACACCGACTAGTTCTCCCTAAGTTTTTCTTATTTAGTGCACTCGATCTGGTCTGGAGCCTCGGTAAGGACCGAGGTGGACTCGGCCATTTTCTTCAAGAAGTTAGCATCCGCTCTGATTGACACGTTGCAGCCATTATCGTGCTATATCACCAAGGTTTAATCTTTTGACATTTAATTGCTGTGTTGTCCTACAATTTGCAGGACTACATTTGTTGCCCCATCAATGCTCACTCTGCTGTTCTTTCCTTGTTATGTTTGATTCACCATCTTGGTAAGGAGATAAAGGGTGCGGGCGGACACTAATGGAGTCAATCTATTCGTTTGAGATGTTGATGAAAAAACTACCCCAACTAGATTGTTTTGATAATTTTAGCTTATTTACATAAAATTATCCACTAAAACCAACTCGCTTAGGAGATTTGATCAGCTCAAATAAATAAATGTAGACTTATATGTGCGTACCTATAAAAGCATAAAAACTCGAGAGCATGAAATTATGTTGACTTATCATACTTTTCTTGCCAATCTGCTGTGGGACTTTTTGCGGACAGCCCCTAAAGGGGCAAAACTTTTTGCAATAGACCCCTCAAGTTTCACCTATTCCGTTTTGCCCCCTCTTCGAATAACGTGTCATTCCGTTTTGACCATTGTATTAATATTTTTTTGGAAAAATTTTCAACATAAAAGTTGTAAATTTTGATGAGATCTATAATTTTTATTTTTAATATTTTTTGAAAAAATATTTCTAAATAGATATTTTGGGACTTCAAAAATTCACATGGGTCGGATCCAAAATCCGTTAACACTTCGGAGTACCAAAACATCTAATTAGAAGTATTTTTTTAAAAAATGTTAAACATGAAAGTTGTAGATCTCATCAAGATCTATAACTTTTATATTGAAAGTTTTTCTAAAAAATATTGATATAGTGGTTAAAATAAAATGACACGATTTTTGAGAGAGAGGGCTAAATGGAATTGATGAGAGTAGAGGGGCTGAATGGGGACAGATTTACAAAGTAAGGGCTGTCCGCAAATTTTCCCATGTCACCCAGTACCGAGCTACACAAACTATTAACTTTTGGCATGTGTCTAAAGCCAAAATATATGGGTTGTTTGCAGCAAATGCCGTTGCTTTGCAAAACATTTATAAAAAAGCCCATATCTTTGAAAAACTTATTAAACCACTCCAATACACACACACACACACACACACACACACATACATATATATATATATATATATATAATATATATAAATATATATATATATATATTATATATATATATATATATACATACAACATTTTTTGAATTTTTTTTTAAATTTAAATACGAAAAAATAAATTTTTTATGTGTTCTATAATTTTTGCAGTCAATTTTTTTAAAAGAATATTTTAAATAGTGTTCAAATTTTTTATAACTAGTTAAAATTCGAAATCGTACAAAATTAATTTAGTGATATTTTAAAAAAACAATTATTTATATAAACATTTAGTTATTCTAAAAATATTTTGAAATATATTTTAGATTAATTTAACGACTATAATGAAAAAAGCCAATATTGATTTGGGAGTAATTACGTTTCAGTCCTCCATTTTTCACGTTTGTTCGTTTTCAGCTTTTGAAACGGAAACATGCAGACGTGCCTGCGCGTATTGCGCGCAACGTCGGCGCTTTTTTTGTTTTCGAACTCTGTATTGAGAAAACGTAATTTTAGAGGGGCTGAATTATAATTTTTCAATTCACATAGCCAGTAGGTGTATTTTTTCGTTTTTAGGACTGAATCGAAAAATTGCATTTTTAGGAGGCCAGAATTGTAATTTTTCAATTGATTTATAAGAGTTGTGAAAAAGTAGCGGCACCTTTTTGCGTTATCCAAAAAAAAGCGGAAGGGGACGATGATATGTGTCGCAAAATCAGCGTATGAACGTAGCATCTAACAATCAGGCTAAAAGAGCTTCTGGACTCATACTACAAGGAAAGGAGTTCATGTTACCAAACGATTGGTCCACGTGTATTAGGTGAGCATACAGGAAATGCCTGATTAGTCGCAGTCATGTTCGTGTACATCGGACGACTTGAGGTGGAGTGCAATCATGAAGTACGTGAGGTGACGACCAGGACTACGTTCCGCCATGCACCTGTTCACACGTTCGACGTAATACATTCTTTGGGCAAATTCCTTATCAGCCTCCTATTTTTATTTTCGATCAAATCAATCTCTAAAAACGTAAAAAAAGAAAAGCTGATTTGTAATTTGCCATACATTCTTCTAGTTCTTGCATACTAATTTTTATTTTGCAATTTGCTATAGCTGCCGCAATAATCATAGAACAATGCTAATATTATAGCACGGATCTAGCTCAAGTCCAATTCTGTACTCACGAAGGTGTGGAGGAACATGAAGTTTGTTCGGTCAATAAAATTTATGAAGAATGAGTTAGTAGCATAACTATCGTAAAATCGTACAGTGCACGCCATAAAAGTGAAGCGTCTAAGACTATGGAGCTCTAAAAGGCACAAAAAATGCAGGAATGATTGTTTCACCGTAATCTTTGCCAGATGCGTCTCTCCCACATAATCGCAATGCCAACGAAAAGCAATACCTATAAATGGAAGTTCAATGTATTGTAGCGTGTAATCCAGCAATTCGAAACTGGAAAGACATCGAGAGAACTCTGTGATTAAGAGAGAAATTTGGTTCAAGGCCAAGGCTTTGTGACTTCGATTCATAGAGAAAAAGTGAGGAAGATCTGTAATTTTTTTTCACTTCTACTAAATCTATGTTGCTGGTTGTATAAATGCCCGTGATTTTATCTCGGTCCACATCGAGAGTTTTTAGTAAAACTCGTCTATTTGTGATTGCTTGTATTTACATTATTAGTAACCTCAGTCTTTGAGCATTTATTATACCGGCCGAGATAAGGCTCGATCACTAGAGCTCAGCCCGAATTCGTCCTCATTTCACCCTCTCTAATCCTAACTATTTATAATTAGCACCCTGCTCCTGTATCTCATTCATCTTTTATACCACAGGTTCCATTAGATTGAAATTAAAGGGTGAAAATGAGGAAGATCAGCAGTAGTAGTGCTCATAAAACATGTAACTACAAAGGCAGATCTCGGTCGGACCGCTATATCGCTCTAACAGATGCATTTTCTTCAATTTAAAATCATGTTAAGTGTTTGCAGCCTTTTTAAGATGTTCTTTGGTGATCTGACATATTTTAAGGCGTTTGGAGTTCAAAATTTAATGTTAAAATCTTTAGCTAATGTTCTAAAATATTCTGAGCGTTTTCATATTTCTCAAATTTTTTGATCAGTTGTAAAAAAGTTTTAGAAGAAAAGATTAAAAAAACTATCTAGCTATTGGTAACTGTGTAACAGAATGTATGACAGAATGGATATTACACTGGGTATGTGACCGAATTCGATACTTGATGCCCCAAATTTCTATGTCATTCGATGCTCGTCGCTTTGAATTTCTAAGCAATTTACGAGTTACGACCGACTTTCCACAAGGTGTGGTGTATACTTGCAATGGAGTATCTGCAGGGCTGTGGAGATCTTGGCTCATATAAGAACTTTTTTTTTCGATTTGAATTCCACCGATGCATTTTTTCTCAAAAAAAAAAAAAAAAAAAAAAAAAAAAAAAAAAAAAAAGAATTCCACCGATGCATAGATAATGGGTGATATAAGAAGGATCGATGTTTTATCTTGTTGTATAGTGCCCCATTTCTGAAAAAATAGAACACGTCCTGTGGATGTTGTTAGGAGTACTAATATGCGTCGAAAATTATTATCATTTTCTTATGATGTCTTGATGTCTCAAATTTTGCGCTCACAACAAATCAATTATTCAAGCTGGTCTCCGTCTCTGATTGGCCCCTACTGTATTTTTCTAGCAGATAGGATAGTTTATCTGAAAGATACGTAATATTTATCCGATTACAAGTTAATAAAAAAAAAAACTTTGCATATTAAATGGAGGTATATATTAACAGATCCGGAGCAAACTTGAACTTCGATTCCCCGGCACTTCAAGGATTTCTGTGCACGTAGGCGCAGACTCCGAAAATAAAGTGACCATCCTTTAATTGCACGTCATCCGTACATCGGATATACCTGCAAACTTTATTTCGAAAATTTTTTAAAATAAAAATTATAGATATTGATGAGATATACAACTTTTATGTAGAAAACTTTTTCAAAAAATATTTCTAATAGAAGTTTTGGGCTAAATAGTTTTAGCATCAAAAAAATATTTTTAAAATCATGAAAATTTTGGAGTTTTAAAACACTTATTTAGAAGTATTTTTTTTAAAAAAAAAATTTATATAAAATTGTATATCTCATCACTATCTATAACTTTTATATTGAAAATATTTTCAAAAAATACTTGTAGATATATGCGGTGTACGGGATGACGTGGTAAACGCAGTGCGGGCAATAATTTTTCTTATTTAAGTTACTATAAATTTTATGGTTATGTGAAAACTATTTAGTAAAGCCATTTAAACCTTACAAAATCAAAAGAGTAGTTAGTATGGATGATTAACATACATAAATAATCTACTATAATAATAGTATACTGTTTGTATTAATAAAACAACTATCTGTCCATGTAAATAATTTTGATTGTTGAACTTTAAGCTTTAAGGTCATATAAATTAAAGTGCTGCCGAGCCTAAAAACTCTCTAGAGCATACAATCTCAGCTATTTTAGACTCATCTTAAATTTGTTTGTTGGTGAGCTTTAAGTCTATCTCAAACTAAGCTTCTTCTTTTTCTTTTTTTTTTTTTTTTTTTTTTTTTTTGGGGGGAGGGGGTCTGTGACAACAGAGTTTGATTTCTATCCTTAAAAAAAATGAAGTGGTACAGTAAGTTTCTCTCAACTCATTTATGTTGGGATTCAAATTGAGCTTACTAACTGAAACGAATATGTGAAGTTGTTTGCAAGCAATTTGGCTCGTTTATATTTAAGGGCATACACAAATCAAGCAAAGCATGGAGCCAACCTTGGATAGGCTGGTCACAAAGTATCAAGCTCAAGCACAGATTAAAATCCTAAATCAAGTGTTAAAGCTCGAGTACCATAATTGCTCTACTGTTTGAACGAGATTAATTTCATCCGATAGATATCGCACTCATTGCGAAACCAAAAAATAAAAACCCTACTTCCCTACATCACATGCAAGTAACGGTATCACAGAAATTAAGCAGATGTCAATGAGGCCATGGACAACCTGTATCAGCTATCCATCATCAATCTCGCTTAGCTCACTCGAAGTCTCACGAGGCTGAACCAGCTCAACCGTCTACCGCCTCAAACTGGACCGTGGAACCTGCCACGTGGCAGTACCCAACACGCACCACTCCGTGATGTTGACACATAGCTCGCCCAGTTTGTGCTCCCAAAACATGCTGGAACTAGCTTTGATTGCCTTTCCATGCAAACATATGCTGACTCATTCTCACTCTAACCAGTGTTTGGTTGCATAGTTTCACGTACAAGGTTCCAGATTCTGCAAACCAGGATTCCCTGTAACTCTGCTACCCACGATATTGCGTATTTTGCATAATCGATCTACGTAATTAGCATTCCCATAAGAAGACCCTTAAATGTTTTTTATTTTGTTATTTTTATTTTATACTCCAACTAATTTATGGGTAAGAAAACGTAAGGGTATATAAGTGAGCCAAGCTCGTTGTGAGTAGCTGAGCTTGATTATTTTTTTAAAAAAGGACAAAACGTAATCTAAGCGAATAAATGGAATTCAAGCTCGATTAAACCAGCTTGTAAGCTTGATTCAATAAGTTCCCCGTAATAAAGTGAGCATTTTTATGTCATCGGTGCTAATGCAATTTTTAATTCCACAAGAAATGTAGAGGGGTTAAATAATGCAGCTTGCATGAAAGGGATAATTATTGTATGAGCGAAAAAGTATCTGGGACAGACGAATTCAACCAATTTATCCTCTCTCTTTGTAGGAAAATATCTTAACCATTAGCTCGTGGTTGCTAATATGAAAGTTATAGGACGAAGAATCAAATAGACGATAAGAAAAGGTACTACAAATTATAAAGAGTAGTCATTAATATATCCATGCATGCATCCTTCTGGAGCTTAATTAAACAAGTTCGGATTCGACTTAAGTCGAGCTTGTCCTCAAACTACTAAATTACGCTTCTTAAAGCGAGACTAATTTTTTTTTAGTAGTGTGATGCTTGACTCGAATATCTCATTAAAAAACATCAAAGATGATGCAAAAAGTAGGGTGATTAAAGATACAATGTAAATTAAAAAGAGTAGTCATTAATGTATCCATGCAGCCTTTTCGAGCTTAATTAAGCGTAAAGTCAACTCAAGTCGGGTTTGTACTCAATCTCTAACTCAAGCTTTTAAAAGCAAGACGGATTTGATTAGAAGTACTCGACTTGAACTTGATTCAGCTTCACACTTAAAAAGGTTACCTATTAAGTCAAAATATATCATCAAGACGCAGTCTAGGAGGTGTCATATTTATTATTTTGGGTTATGATGATTTTGTCTAAATAAACTAAGTTTTACATCTAAACTCTTATTTATGTAGAAATATGGAAAGTTTATTACCCCTTTGATCAATTAGGTGGCAAATCTCCATCCGTTATAGTCTGGTTGATCAAGATCAAAAGAATCCAATATTTTGCCATTGTTGATGTGAAAAAGATGAGTGGGTGCAAGTACAGTTGAGAACGTTTGAAGTATTCGGAAGTTTTCTATCATACATTAACAATTTAATAGTGTTATAGTGTCGATAGCTAGCGAGATGTAGTTGTTTAAAATAATTAGAACAATTTATACCTGAACTTTTTTACAAAGTAATTTACTTCACATGGTTTGAGCAAGATATAAACGAGTAGGGGATTTAATTGCACCAAATATGTTTATAAGCCGTCCGAATATGCAAACTAACACATAACTCGTCTTACAGCAGTTGGTTAATTAAAGCCTCATCTACACTCCATCTTCCCTATAAATTGCTCCCCATTCTCTCTATGCTTCTCATACAAACCAGCAAGTAGCATCCCACAAGAGAATTAGAAGTGCTTTCAGCAGCGATATGGAAGTGAAGAGATTCAGGCTGGGAGGAGAGGAGATCGAGCCTGAGCCTGAGAGCCTGAGTATGGCCAACGTCCTCATGCTTCTCTCTCGAGGTGATAACAGCGGCTCGTCGTCAGATTCAGGTGCGGCGTCAGATGAATCATCACAGCCGTCGTCGCCGCAGGTAAACAGAGTATTCGAGTGCAAGACGTGCAACCGGCAGTTTCCGTCGTTCCAGGCGCTGGGCGGTCACAGAGCGAGCCACAAGAAGCCTAGGCTCGACGGTGGCGCGTCGCCGCAGAAGTCGAAGGTGCATGAGTGCTCTATCTGCGGGCTGGAGTTTGCGATTGGACAGGCGCTCGGCGGACACATGCGCCGCCACCGTGCTGTCGAGGGGTTCGGTGGCTACGCCGTGGTAGAGAAGAAGCCGCACGGCCGCAGAGTTATGTGCTTCGATCTTAACTTGTTGCCTTCTGAGAACGATCTTGATCAGACCATTGATAAACCTTGCATGGTCGAATGTTTTCAATAATTTTGTTTTCTTTTATTAAAAAAATCCCCCCTCTCCCTTTTATTTTCTCTTTTTTCTCGTCTTGTCTGTAAAAATGCGAAAGTTGGTGTAAATAATATGCACACGTACAGCAGAGTTTTTCTTTTCAATTCGTTGTTTCTCTGTTGCATATGAACTCTGGCTATTCTGAAGGCTTATTATGCGTAAAATTGAGAGGGTTTTTCTCCCTCTCAATTTTCTCAAAAAAATTAAAAATAAATAAATTATGCGTAATATAGTAAGAATTTTCTTTAGAAGATTCAAGATGATTAATGGCGTATATACTTTGTAGCGACCAAAACCTATATTACCATATGTACAAGTAACTACGTCAATTTCCCATTGATAAGGGATATTTTTCAAAATGTCGCCTTTCACAATTTAGTAAATTATTAATTTATATTTTCTTATATAAAATATTTTTTCTATATTCATTGATTTTATGAAATAAGAGAATTATTTAATTTAAGAAATATATAATCAGAATAATTTTATTAATTTAAATTAAAAAAATTTAAAAATTTTAAATATAGGGGCTAGAATTTTGCCAATATACGAACAAACTTCTAAGTTTATTATCACGAAATGCTAGTTTAAACATTATGATGCAGTTGATTTGATGTAGGTACTCTTTGTTAAATTTTCTACAAATTTTGGAATGAAGTCACATAACCACAGGCCAAATAACTATAAATATTTAAGTTTAGATTCGCCGCCGCAATCTGTACATAGAAAAAATGCTCTACATCAGCAAATGAATCACTCGGCGTGCTTTGTTTTGATATTCCATGATCACATATAAACAAAAGCTTCATAATCCGAAAATGTTGTAGATGATGAACTCTGTTAGATAAGACGAAACAAAAAGGCATCTTGTTCGGAACGCGTAGGACGAAGGGAGACTTCCACCTTAAACATAAAAGTTTCATATTTAAATTCCATATAAAATATGAGGTTTATTCTCCTGCATTCATTTAAAAGTAATACGGATATTGCTCATTAACATAACTGAAACTCTGGAATTTCTTGTTGTTAGGATATGAGTTGACACATTGATCGTTATTTTTTGAGAAATTGACATTGTCATCCCAAATAATCTAACTTCAATAAGAGGAGACTATCATGCGCTCAATATCCAAGCGAAATCTCCCGTTGTACATGAGAGGATACATTTATATGTTACTGTCAGTGTTCGTCTAACTAGAATTTCAAACTGATATAACGAAAATTCAAAACCATATACATGGAAGAGCTCCTGAGCCCTCGCCTAATCGCTGTGACATCTCTCAGTAACATATCATTCATGAAGCTGAAGAAGTACCCTGACAACCCTGTGACCTCTGCATAGAGAGAAAACCTGCCCAAAAGATGACTCTGGTATGATAACAAACATAACAACCCAGAAATGTTATATTTCCAGTAATCTAGATTCTCTGGAATTGCATTCCCAGGAATGATATATTACATCGTTTGGTTCGTTGTTTCAAATTGTTTAAATTCCTGGAAATGTTACTTTCATTTGTTTGGTTTACTTACAACATTCCTTAAAATATGATAGAACTTTACCAAAATATCCCATTCAGAAATTAAATAAAATATAGTAACATAACATACACATATTTTCTGAAAAAAAATACACTAAATAAAAACAGAGTAATTATAAATTCAATTAAATATATACAACAAAAATAGTATATGCTTCAAGTCTACCATTACATCCAATAAGAAAATATACAATCCAAAATAGAAGATTGTCCGACACGAACCCACCGCACAAACAAAATACAAATCACGCGAGACAAACGAAAACACCACGCCAAGATGAAAAGGAGAAATTCTGAACGTTAGTATTAGATTTTAAATAAATACATCCAAATCAATCAAGGGGTACTCCTGGAACAAAAAAGTAATCCTGCGAAGTAACTTGAATGGAGAATCAAACACACCTCCTCCATGGAATCTTGATAACCTTATTTGTGGGAATGATGCCAAATCCTGGTGCGCATTCCCCATCGACTTTGGAGAACAGAAACGCGGAATTTGATTCCGCGTGTTAAATAATCTAGTCGTATTGAGGACAACTTAAGTCAAAACATGCTGAACCAGCTAGTCTTTTTCTAGCTAACTACAATAAGAAAAAAACTGCTCCCAACTAAATTACTCAAAAGATTATTCATAATAGAACCTCACATACTCCTCATAACATTGATCCACATCACTCCCGTTGTATCACAACCATATACTTAACACACTCAGAAAAAGATAACTCTTAGATAAGACAAACAAAAGGCAAAAATAGATCGAACGCTAGAGAAGGAGACTTCCCTTAAACATAAAATTTCATATGACAATTCCCATATAAATATGAGGTTAATTCTCCTGCATCATCACTTAACATAATACGAATGATAAAACACACTATAACACCGGAAGTTCGTGGTGTAGATATGAGTGTGACACATTGGATAAGCTATTCTTGAGAAATTGACATTGTCAGCCAAATAATCACTTCAATAAGAGGACTGCATGCCTTCATTTCAAGCGAAATCTCCCGTGTACAGTGAGAGGGATGCGATTTATATGTTATCTTGTCAGGTGTTCGTCTAACTAGAGATTTCAACTGATAAACGAAAAATCAAAACATAATACTGGAAGAGCTCTCGTGAAGCCTCGCCTAATCGCTGTGACACTCTCAGGTACATATCATTCATGAGAGCTGAAAGTACCCACTGACAACCTGTGCACTCTCATAGAGAGAAAACTGCAAAAGAGAATCCGTATAATGACAAACATACAACCCATAAAATGTATATTTCCATAAATTAGATCTCTGAAGTGCATTCCCAGGAATATATATTACTCCGTTTGGTTCCTGTTTCCAATGTTTAAAAATCCTGGTAAATGTACTTTCGATTGTTGGTTTACTTACAACATGTCGCTTAAAAATGATAGAACTTACCAAAATTCTCATTCGAGAATAAATAAAATAAGTAACCAAACATACACATATTTTCTGAAAATATAATTTAATCCAGTAAAAACATCATCTATTATAAATTCAATGTAAATATAACCACACAAAAATAGTATAATAGTTCAGTTATCCATTACAACCATAAGAGAAGATTCAAACTAAAATCCACAATCCACCAAATCCAAAATAGACAAGATGTCGACACCAAACCCACCGGCACCAAACAAAATTAGAGATCGGAGAAGAAAGGAGCGCCAGAGAAGAAAGGAGAAATTACTGAACGGTTTAGTATTAGAATTTTTTTAAATAAATAATTAAATAAAATCAGGGGTACTTCTGGAAACAAAAAAGTAATCCTGCAAGTAATCTTGAATGGAATCAAGATACACACCCCTTCCCATGGGAATCTTGATTACCTTATTTGTGGAGAATGTTGCATCCATAGGAATGCTGCATTCCCATGACTTTGGAGAACCAAACGCGGGAATTTGATTCCCGCGTGTTAAATTCCCAAAAATCCTGTCAAGATTTCACGAACCAAACGCAACCTTAAGTCAAAACATGCTGACTGAAAACTCAGCTAGTTCTTTTTCTAGCTAACTACATTAAAGAAAAAAACTTTGCTCCCCATAAATCTTCTCAAAGATTTATTCATATTTAGAAACCCTCACATCAATCTCATAATTGATCCCACTATCACTCCCGTGTATCACACCATATATTAATTTTACACTAAAATGTTGCCAGCTTTTGAAAAATTTGTGAAAATTTATTAAGAAGCATAGCATTACTCAAAAGAGAGGCTACACCAACAAAATCCCAGGTTATTCTTAGCTCAACTAGCATAATGCGGTCCTGCCGGTCCGTCCAGAGGTCACGGAAGCCGTGTGGGGGCTGAAAAAGGGGGCTTAAGGTCCGGGGAGAAGAGGTACCAGATTCGTAGAGTGAAAGGACAGGAGAGAATCAAGTAGTGAACGGATTCAGACTTGCTGTAACAAAGCGGGCAGGAGTCGTCGTTGCCTGGAATCTCCAAGGCGACAAGTCTAGTTTTGGAAACTACTCTTTCGTGACCAGACAGCTTTGCAAACAGGTTGTTTTTGAGCGGTGCTATAAAATTTTCGATATCAAAATACAAAGTCTAGGTTTCATGGATCCGATTCTAGACTCATCTGAAGACACCTGGACTGGACACTACTAATACATGTACACCAGTCGCTGTCACGAAGCGCATACATACATACATACATGTTCAAAAGCTTTGGCTGCTCTTTGATTTCCACCATTGTTCTCATCAGTAGTGCACACATATAGTGCTCTAACCGAATCCAAACAAAGAAGATGACATCCTCTTTATACTTTTCAAACTTCAGTTTCTCTGACTAACTCTGCCACCTCAGCGTGCTTTCATTGTAAATTATTGTAGTTTCTTTGAGCTGTCTCTCTCTTATCGCTCCACACCACAGATTTAGTATGCAGCTTGGTACGTTTGGACTTTGTTAATCTCATTAAGCGCTCATTTCATATGCAGTTACATCTATTTTTATTAGTTTCGGTATAATTATTACTACTTGTACCTTAGTAATTAAATATTAATTAGGTTTATTAATTGTATGAAGTTGCATGATCTAGAGTTATCCAGTGAGACACCTGGAGCGTTTACGAAACTATGAAGTGTACGCTAGTCACCGTTAGCATACGTTAGTGTACATGTCGACATATTCTGTCCTTTTCGCTTTGAGGAGTAAGCAGCAGGCTCTTGAACTTCCAAGGAGTCAGTATGTCCTCACTAGCATAGCAAAGAACAAATGTATAAATTCTCAGATTCCAAACACGTTGCATAGCGCTAAAAAAGAATCTACTTACGGAGATAAACACAAACTTAGATCAATAGAAATGAGATTAGTAATCATTCGTTAGTGATCTCTTTGATTTTTAGCTTTTTGGTCACTACTTAGTATGACCGATGGTAAGAGGACTAAATTACATCGCTATTTGTAAAATTTCTCGCATCCATTAGAGAAACATGAAGGACCTTTTAAAAACTTGAAGCGACTCTTTTGAAGTATTGTCACTTTTCATGATATATTTTGAACTTTCCCACACATGCTTATATATTGGACCAAGTTTAGTAGACTCACTTATTCTTAATATGGGTTTGTCTAGTGGGCCAAGGTCTATCACCAAATACCTGTAACATAAAATTTTAGAAAATGTATATATTCAATCAACAATCATAATTTACTCGTCTTAAATATTATCTTGTTGTTACAATAAACAGGTCTAAGGATAGATTATATGGAAGAAAAAAAATGCAGAAAGTAGAGAGCAAATTAAGAAAGAACAGTGACGATGAATCAATACCAAGAGATAACCATCCCAGTTACATAAATGTTGATATTTGATTAAAAAACACAAGTTTGTCGAAAAGTTTAAATAGATTAATATACGACGCACCTTAATGAAAAAGAACTTTCCTGAAAGATGATTATATTTCTTCTTCTGCTTCTTCTTCTTCTTTTTCTTTTGTGTGTGTGTGTGTGTGCGTGCGGGCTTGCAGACAATCAAGCTGAAAGAAGGCTTGTGCTGCCGCGGATAGAAATTACTCACCTGATTAACAGTTTTACAGAATTGGATTACATTATCATCCTTATGAATTACTCATTGGTTCAGATTGCAGAAATATTCGAAAGAATAAAAAGAAAATCAAACCAAATAGTTATGTCTTCCGGATAAGTACTCCAGCAGTCTCTCCCTCTGTGCCACTCCATTTTTATCAACAGCTTCACAAAACTGCTGTTTGTAACCGTCATCATGTTGGTGAGACAAAGGCATTTCATCCCTCACATCATCTTCTAAATCTACAACAATGTTGTGCAAAATGCAGCATACAAGGATTATTCTGGGAAGCCTATGCTTATCAGGCCTCCACATCGCGCCTTGAATAATTTGCCACATCTCTTTTAATCTCGCCAGTGCTCTCTGCGCGACCATTCTGGTTGCAAAGTGTCTTCTATTAAACTCGATCTTGGAATCTGGAAAGTCTTTTCCTTGGTACGGTGTCATTAGCCAATGAAGAAGTGGAAACCCAACATCACCAACTATATATTCTCTTATTTCTAAACCTTCTGAAACCTCCGTTTTTTCTTTCAGTCTCGCACCTTTCTCACAAAGCTGGTGGAAGCCTGAGGTTTGTAAAACTTGGAATTTGTTTAAGCTCCCAGGCCAACCAGTGAGGATGTCTCTGATTCTCATTTCTGGATCAACTATTACTTGTAACACCATACTATGGTTCTTTTGCCTATCAAGCCACACCTTGCTAGCGGGGTCCACCGAAGGTAAACACATTTTGATATGGGTGGTATCTATCGCACCACAACAGTTCGGAAGACCACGAATTTTCTCAAATTTGGTTTTGATGGTTTCCGTTTCTTCAGGGCTGGGCCAGCTGAGGTGGTGAATACCACGCTCTTCCATGGTTTCCACGAAGCGCCATGTAACTTGAGAGACAGTTGAATGGTGCATCCCAAATGATATTCCTATATTTAATAAGGACTCACCGGAACTTAATCTTCTTAAAGCCACAGCTACCTGATCATCAACTGATAGAGGCTTGCCATTGCTGAAAAAGAAGTTTGAAGATTTAGCCATCAAATCCTCCCTCACCAAGGAGCAAATGTAGTTGAAGGTGTTCCGTGATATCTTAAAGATGGACTCGAATTTGTTCATCCCTCTCGACAAAGATAAAGGTCCTGCAGTAGAATAAAATCTGAGTACAGATATAAACAACCAGAAGAAACAACATTCCTATAGCAGAAGCATCAACCAGCAGCTCATCAAAGGTAGATCCTATACATCCAATAGCATATCCAGCCAATGCCTTCACATTATGAAATCTCTCATAGAAAGTGTTGAACTTGAACCACAATGGTGGCTGGGTGTGCAAAAGTATGTGGAGACAAATAATAGCTTCATGACTGCAAATTGTATTACAATATGGAGGTCTCACCTCATATTTATTGAAGTACATTGACTAACAAAGAAATATAAACCTGCCTAACAAGAAATCCTAAGAAAATAAAATCATATGAAATAAATGTTAACTACCTAAATTTCTACTAAATAAATCTTCAACAAATTTATATTTCTAACACGCCCCCCTCAAGCTTGTGGTGCAAACCATAAGCTTGAATAACAATAAATTAAGTACAAAGATATGCCAAACAACGATTGTGTGTCAACAAACGGCCACTAAGCTATATGCCAAAAGATATAAGCCAAATAACTACAGGTAAGACCCATGGAAGTATAAACCAGGTACATGCAAGGGAGTTATAGGCCAAGGAACCAATAGTCGAAGGAAATCGACCAAGCAACTAACAACCAGGGAGCTATAAGCCAAGAATGATCAAACGACAAAATATGTTGTAGATGAACATGACAGTGGTGGATTGGCGATATTGCACTTGATGACTCCGAAATGCAGCAATAAAAGATTTGGCAATAGAGTTGTAGAAGAAGATGGCAATGACGGTTGTGACGATGCACAGGCGAACTGAACATGCCTTGTCTATAGAATTGTAAAGCAGCAGAGTTTAAGGACCCACCTATGGCCATGATGCAGAGACGGCCGCGGACGAGCACAGTGGAAAAAACTTCGAAAATCCTAAGATCATAGTTGTTTTGATACCATGTGGAAGAGAAAAATAATACTTTTATAATAGAAGACCTCAAACTATATTATAATATGGTATCTACTCTCATATCTATAGAAGTATATAAGATAAAAAATATAATCTGCCTAACAAGTAATCCTAAGAAAATAAAATCATATCAAATAAAATATTAACTATCTAAATTTTCTGCCAATCTTCAACAAATTTATATTTCCAACAGTAGCAGACGCATGTTATGTTCAGGAGAAAGAATGCATGATGAAGTCAGATGACAAGAATTGCAAGATACAAGAGCAACAGGAGAAATAAGAATGCAGTAATGAAATATCCAATAATGCACAAAGTTAATTTGATGGATATAAGGTGAATAGTCATCCTAATATGGAGTATCTGTAAAAAATAAAATGAAGTGAACAACATAGGTGAAAATAGCAGGTATAATAGACCTCACCATGCAAACACATGCCTCAAAAAAGGAACTAAGACATTAACTCATGCCAGAGTCCAGACACATAGACATCCAACTACAAACGAAGCGGAAAGATGCAGCAATATGATAGGATGTGGAGAAATTCACGTCATTTTAAAAAAAAAAAAAATACTACAACAAATAATAAGCACTTCGTTGACCTCAAAACACATTAACAAGAACTGAAAAGAGAACAAGAAGATAAAGCATCTTATTGCCATTAAATGAATGATGCATAAAAATGAAATAGGTAGAATTAGCAATTCCAGGAGCTCCTCAATGCAAAATCTACCATTAAGGTGACTTACAGAAAATGCAAGACCAAAGCCATTTTATGACTAACAGGGTTGGAATAAAAACAGCATGAAAAAAAAAGTTCAAAACTTGAAAGCACTATAAGGGGATTTGATCTTTTTTTTTTCTTTAGAAAATATAATGCGTTTAGATACAGGCGAGAAGGTAGGAGTTCTAGTTTGTCATGAAAAGGTTCCATATGAAAAGGAAGAACTGAAAACTGAACCAAATTCTCAAGGACAAGCAAGAGGACAACATATCAGTGAAATTCAGGTTATCAGACCTGAGCCAACCAGCTTTGCCTGCATAGAAACAACCATTATAGACTCGAGAATTAGAAGGACGTGAAATGAATGGCCGAACTGGCTATGGAATCACTTCACTAGTCCAATTGAATTAAACCAGGTAAACATGCTTGTGCATGGCTGCAGGTACAATTACAAACTAACTAATGCTTAACCCGTGCCAAGCATGGGACTACAGAATTTCCAATAGGCAAATAATATATAAATTTCAAAATAAAAAAAGAATCGAATAACATAAGAGTTTGGAGTTCAGGGAAAAACAATTTGGTACATTCAGTTACGCAGATATAGCTCTTTTTAGGTTGACAAAGAACCTTCCAAGTTCCATGTCATAGTAACATGAGCTACTCTAGAAGTTGGCAACAGACTAGAAAAAAGGACTAACAAAGGGCATTGGGACAAGAAGGAAAAAGACTAGTATGGCAAGAATCGAATAATTTAAAGTGATGTGAACACTGAAATGGTTTTAGCAATGTGGATGAATTCTTATAGTGTGCATTAACTCCATTGAGATGCAGTGACAAAATTCTGCAAGTACTCTGGCGAGAAACATATTTTACCAGCATATCATACTGAAAGAGGATATGTACTCTTCAGACGAAAAATAAAAGAAAAAAAAAACACACAATAAAATTCCTCACATAAAACTTTCCTCTTTATTTAGTTCTTATACCATCCCTTTTAACAAAACAGGGATAACATGAATATGCATCGACCTGGGAAGAATATGCACCAAAAAAAGCAAATACAACAATCATTAACCTCTTGGACTTTAGGTAGCTACAAAATAGAAGACTGATTTGTCCGTTTTGACTTTAGCATAGCTGTCAAAGAAAAATAGAGCAACGCTTATTTATATGTCTTTTGTATTATAGTAATCTAGGAGAAGTGTTACTTCTCTTTTTAGGAACAAACCGGGATAAATCTTCAAAATCCTAACTTCTTTCCCATTACATAATATAGATCATCAACTAACAGCTAACTATTTCTTTTGGCAAGTTCTTCAAAATCATAGACGTATGTTTTCATTAGCACAAGTAGTTGGTGAAATGCAACTGCAACATGCTATGAAAAATTTGCATAACCACTAAACATAGACAAAGTGATAGACGCTTCATCATATGGGTGGGTTTCTTGCACTCCACAAGCTTCTTCTAGGTGCCAAAAGATGGACATAGTAGAACCTTGGTATGCCTTTATTTAATTAAACATTGATTGTCAAGATATTCATGATTTACGTTCCTATTTACATTAACAAGCTTTTTTATTAGGGCTAAACGTGTCTTTTCTAGATTGTTATGCACTCAAGACAATAAATGTCTCTGCAGTTGTAAGTCTTACCATCAACCAATTCAAAATTTGGGAGAATTGGTAAAGGCAGCTTCCAGAGTGCAGAGGGTTTGTTATTTTCTAGTTGAAACACCTAAGTTGGAATCCTTGATCGCTATCCAGCTTGTCCTTATTCAGACCAGCCCTATCTTGGATGGTCAATCCAATTCCAAGCATTTAAACAATTTTTAGAAATAGAGGATATTTAGCTGATATAAAATCTTGATAACTATTCAGTTTCTTCAACAAGTATAACACATAGTTTTCTTAGCATATCATAAATAAACATGTGAATTCGGTAACTCGTCAAACCCACATTGTGTTAGCGCCGATTTGTCTTTTAATATAAGCAATCTAAAATGAAATTGCTTGAGTTTTTTTCCAGACATTATGTCGCCTGAGATATACCTTAAAAGGAGGCCCTCCCACACTGCACTTCCTTTCTTCTCACCATAGTCTCCGAATTTCTTATATTCAAAGTCTGAGCTCAAAAGATAAATGGCTATTCATTTTCAAGTTCTAAGGCATATGAAAGACCTACCTCAAGCATGCCATCGATTCTCTTACAATATCAAAATGAAAAGGAAAATATGAAATGTGCTGCAGTAGTATAGCATAAAGATCCCTAGTATCATAATATACAAATCAGGCATTTCATATCGGCAACTTCAGCTGTAAGAACACTCCGCATCATGTAATAGAACCTGGGTGTTTCCAACAGCACACAAAACATTTATGCTAAGCTTAGGCAAAATACTTTAGTTTATACCCCCATACCAAACCGATACAGCAAACATTAGACAATAATATCCAATTAGATATGTAAACTCAGCAATGTCATAGCATTTGTTGAGCTAAGACATCCCCAAGATGCAAAAACATCATCACCGAAGATGTTAAAGAGTACAAGAACACCAATAAAAATCGAGTCGCAAATCGAGTAACAACAACCAAATACATAAATTTTCCATAGTAATAAACAAAAATGAACATAAAAAGAAAATTTGATGCAGTATCAAATTAAAAAAACGAACCTTTAATCTTCCTAGAGAATTCATCCCACCAATCTCCACCACCTTCTTGCGTTGCCTCGGCATCTACGTTGCGGTCAGGCCTTCTCCTCTTCTTCACCCCTCTGATGGGTCCCATTCCCACACAACACTTAACGGAGAAAGAACAATTTACTTTGAAAGCTTCAACGGTAATCGGAGAACTTCAAGAAAATCAATAATCTTAAAAAAGATTTTAACAGATCAGCAGAACAAGAGATGTGTGGGAGTATGTGAATGTGTTGTGACTGAGCATGCAATGACATAAGTGATGAAGCTCTGCGATTATGAGGAAGAAGAAGAAGAAGAAGAGAGGAGTAGGAACGAGAGAGAGAAATAATCTATGAACAAATGGAAGTCGGGAGAGAGAGGGAAGAAGAACAATGACGCAGAGGCTCGAGCAAAATGTGTTCTTTGTGCTAGGCTTTAGTCTGAGAAAGGAAGAAAAGTATGACTCTGTTGGAGGGTGAAGAATTTTACTGCCAGTTATTAATTTGGTTCTTTACAAGCAACAAATATAAGAGCTCCCAAACGTATTCCGAGTTACTAATTATATGCTGCTAAATAGTGAAATATAATGTTCAAATGAGCAGGATAGATTTTTGGGAGAAGCTTTGGATGCTTTACTAACAAAAGTACCTTCCATTTCCAAGTTCCAGCCATTACCTGTCCGTAGAAATAGAAATTCTTGCGTTTAATTTCACTTTTTACATTTTGTAAATTTTTATTTCTTGAAACAAATGCAGAATATTTTAACCATTTTAAATTTATTTATATTTTAAAATAAAAAATTGGATCATTAGTTAAACTGATAATCCGGTCTAGTATTATAGATAATGCACTATCACTCTGAAAAAATAATTATTTGAACTGATGAATCAATACAACATAATAGTATGCTGCCACACTGGTGAAGTCATCAAATGTTGGTATGATCGCACCTAAAATTGTATTGCTAGAAGAATTGAACCGAACACCTACTTAATAACATTTAAATGTAGTAACCACCAATACAATTTACTTCTACTTTGAAAAAGTAGGAATTTCATTAAGTATGTGATATTTATGTAAAAAGTATATCATTTCAGACAAAATGGCGGATCCACCAAGGGTTTGAATTTTTTCTGCCTTCTTTTCTGAAGAAATAAAGAAAGGCACGTACTTTGGCACTAATGTCTAAAAAATGTCACACCTAAATCCAAAAGAAAGAGGCCGTAAGATATATCTTGCAATTGAGTTCCAACGAGAAGCATTATATAAGGTACTAAACGAGTGTAGTATAGTGATAAACAAATAAAGTTAAGTGAAAAATATCTCGAATTCGAGTTTTCCAACCGCTTCTCGATAGAGGGAAAATTTATTAAATGCACATTGTCGTCTCCATCTAAAGTAGTAGGCTTAAAAAGTCAGCTGGCCAACAAGAAAAAAAAAATGCATTCTGTAAGGCAATCTGCAACTATGTTAACCTAAAGATGTGTATGTTTGATATGACCATGCGGAAGAGCAAATTTCTGATTGTTTGACTACTTGGATTTTGTTATTATTGTATATAAAATTTTACGAGTAATATGATAGGACACAGACCTGGAGACGGATTTGGTTGCTAAAAGTTAGAAACTCAAGTTCTGTTTGATCTGAGTTTGGTCAAATTTATAACCTTTTTGTATGATAATTCTTTCTTCGGCCCTCAGCCGAAAACACATATCAAATCAAAAGGTACTTTTCAGTTGAAAATTTTGACCTAGTGCCGTCCGTAAATTTATTTACTATGACAGTCATACAAAATAGGCCGGTAGTAAAAGAGTTTTTTCATGGTAATTTCCAAAAAAAAAAAATACTGAACGTGGAAAATGAGATGAGATAATATTATGTTGTACAGCAATTTTAAACTTCGGAGAAGTCCAAAGGCCTCAGAATGGGCTTTATGTGCTAATAAACAGCCCAGAAAAAAGAAATAAACATAATAAACCCCACCCAAGTTGGCGATTTCTGTTCTCTTTTCGCTTCCGACGCCGGCGGCTCTCCCGCGATGACCAAGTTCAGGAAGCTCGGCCGCCCGGCGGCACACCGCGTCTCCATGCTCAGGTTCTCTCTCTCCTCCCTCTATCTCCCTATCTCTCCCTCTCTCTATCTCTTTTAAAAGACAGCTCTACTGGATCTCGCAGAACAATGGTGTCGCAACTAATCAAACACGAGCGAATCGAGACCACCGTCGCCAAGGTGAAGTGCTCTAGCTTGCTAAAATTTAAATTTCGTCAGTGGCATTTCATCGAGCGCATGGTGATTGATGGGCTTTGCTGGGGTTTTACCAGCTTGGGGTATCTCCTGAGGAAGTAATTATAATTTCTTTTATTTCGTATTCGTTTCAGGCGAAGGAAGTTCGTCGTTGTGCTGACAACATGGTGCAACTGGGGAAGGAGGTTAGATTTTCAGTTTACTCATGGGCTAGCAACTAGATGTATCATAGTTTATACTCAATTACAGTTAAAACACTAATTTTATCTGGTCATCATATATGTATAGTCTGTGTACTGAATGCTAAATATTTCTCTTGGATTACATATATTTATCTTGAAAAGGGAAACCTTAACTCTTAGGCTTTCAAGTGTGTAAAGTTTAGGGAAGTTGGTGGGTTTTCTTTTATGTGAAAAATCAGTCGGTCAATAATCAATATTGTTTCACTTCGTCGTACACTTGAGAATGGTAGTTTTTGGAAAGAGCATAATGGGAAGAAAGCTAGCGTAGTCGCACCTTATACCTATACAAGGAGGGACGTAGGCGACTAAGAAAGTCATGCAAGGATGCAATTTTTGGCGTAGTTTTTGAGGATACTTCTTCAGTGATATGATGAGATTACATATCTCATTGATTCAAATATGAATTTAGTTCCTTTGTCAAGAGTACTTCAAATTTAATTTTCACTAAAGTATTGTGTATGGCTCTGTATATTTGTCAGGATAACTACAAAAGAAAAGTTATGTGACAGCTGTGATAATTTGGCACTATGGAACCTCATTGGTAACTTCTCTTTTTGTTGACAAAAAAGGGTTTATCCTTGGAAAAAGCTGTGACTATCGCTTTAGCTTAAAAAAGTGGCTCTTCATCCGAAAGCCCATGTAATTGTTGCGCAATATGCTCCCTGTTGTCCTCTATATATTCAATTGCCATTGGCTTTCATTAGTGTTAATCTGGTAGTTGCTTAATTCTGAAATTGGGAAACTTTTCACATGCACTAAAGTTTGTTGTTCGTATTTGTTTTTGGTTAGTTAATGTATAAGCTTAACTACATTCAGGGCACCCTTGCTGCTTCACGCCGTGCTGCTGCTTTTGTTCGTGGTGATGATGTGATTCATAAGTTGTTTACAGAGTTGGCTTATCGATATAAGTATGATTCCTTTATTCTGTAGCTTCCTTCGGATTGATGATATAACCCTTAGTTGTTGGATTAGGTCCAATTATCTTTGCAAATGGTGACAATTTTCCTTTTCACTCTAGAGATCGAGCTGGTGGATATACAAGGCTACTTCGGACTCGCATCCGAATGGGAGATGCTGCACCCATGGCATATATTGAGTAATGTTTTCTTTCTTTGGTGTCTTTTATATTGCTGGTTTATCCACGCTTCTACCCGTGCCTTTGGTAATATCTTCTTTTACCTGATGGCCTCTGAAAATCTTGTTTCGTTCATAATTATTGTTGCTTTGGAACTGAGACTTTGAGTTATGGCCCTTTTTACCAATGAAAGGTAATGACCACATATAGAGTTTTGTTCCTTGTAGAATGACCAACATCTAAAGCATTATACTACTTTACTAATGTTTGCATGAGGTTTGAAATCAAGCTTCCTTTGTAAGTTGCGGCTGCATTCTTTTTTTTTTTTTCTGAGATGTACTGCAGTAAAAGCTTGATAGACGTGATAATAAACTATATGTAGATTATCAAATCTTGTTTCATTTCACATTTTTAAGCATGAAGCTTATTTGTCTTCATTCATTTAAATATTTAAAATACTTCTCATCCATGTCTGTGCTCTTGCACATACTAAAGTTGTTGCTGCACTGACAGGAAGCCTTCATGTCATTAACCGTTTGTCTTTAGGTTGACTAATACTTACCTCCGATATGTATGTTGCCATGAAGAAATGACTGATTGCTGATACCTGATGTCAACAAATATAACACATGGAAATTGTTTCTCTAATGTAAATAAATACGGGTTTTATCAGGTAGTGCTTACTATTGCTTGAACAAGACCACAACTTTAGCCTTCTTGTAAGGAGATAACAACATTCCAGCAACAAAGCTTTTCCCACTATGGGGTTCGAGTATAGCAAAAGGATATAATTTTGGTAATTTCACTTGTATTAAGAAAACACTTTAATGTAAATTAAATAAATACGGGTTTTATCAGGTAGCGCATACTATTGCTTGAACAAGACCACAACTTTAGCCTTCTTGTAAGGAGACAACAACAGCATTCCAGCAACAAAGCTTTTCCCACGGGTTCGAGTGTAGCAAAGGGATATAATTGGTAAATTCATTTGTATTAAAGAAAACATGGTATAGTTGTTCATTAATTTTTTGGCTGGTATGCCTTATGCTAAACTTTATGGATATGAAATATTCCTTAATCATATTTGTTGTTATTGAGGCCATTGCAGAAGTTTGTTTTCCTTGATCAGCATATAGCATAATCTAGTTGCCCTTATTATAATTCTTCTAGGAAACAGTTTGTTCATTAACTTGACTTTGGAATGATGGCTAGAGTTTGAACCGTGGCAGCTTTCCTTTTAAATGATCTTAAGAAGAATGCATACATACAGTAGTTCATTCATTTATTTAGTGAGTGTAGCATTTGAAACCATACCTAAATGCTTGTGATCCGTCATCTGTGCAGCATCGTTTAGGGGCCTAGTATGTACTGACGCAGTTGGTTCCAAGCCCGGGTAAATGAGGAGGGTAGGATTAGATTTGCAGCCACCATAAAATTTCACCACATCTTTAGGACCTGGTCCCATAAAAATCGCTATTATTACTCTGGATCTCCTTGTACTAATCTGTGAGTGTAGTTTATTTATCTGATCTGTGCCATATGAAACCATACAAGTTGTGACTTCTTATGATTCTGTGCATCATAGTTTATTTATCTCTTTAGCATAGCCTATCCTAGTATTCAATTTTTAAATGTACTGCTCGTTATCACCTTGACTTAATCTGTGCTTGTAGTATATGAAACCATAGCTGAAGTTGATGACTGGGTCTAATCTGTGCATCATAGTTTATACAACAATTTGATGAAGTGTTCTTTCGTTAACTGCTCTGGATCGCCTAGTATTTCTGTAGCTTGCTTTGATGAGATCCTGGTTGCTAGTTTAAATTTCTTATTTGGAAGGCATTGTTGCAGATTTGTTGACAGGGAGAATGAACTCCGGGAAGCTAAGCCACCAACACCGCAACCTCCTCAAAGAGTCCCCCTTGACCCATGGGCTAAGTCCCGTGCATGTCAGCAGTGGGCTTCACCTCAAGAGGCCAAGAATTCTGAACCTGAGAGCTAGGTGTTCAATTGAATGTTTTTGTTACCAACATTAGATGCCTCATGTAAAATGTCGCTGCCATGTAGGCGTGATTTTGTTTCAATTAATAAAAATATAGAATTCTGGATTGAAATTTGATTTTTAACTCTTAACATCACATTCATCTTCTTCTGTAATTGCTTTGCAGATTCTAGATCAATGTATAAAATCTTGGAAACTCTGGATGGTGTTTCTATGTCGTTTACATTGTTGAAGTTGTATCGATTGTGCAATTAACTGCAAGGTATTGCCTTAAGATTCGAAATATTTTCTTGCTATATTTACCGCAGTTGTTGCTCCAAACCACATGCATTAAGATGCTGGGTGAATACGATACATGGTGCTTAACAAAATTATTATGCATGACGTGCGCAACAATATACATAAAGGTCTAGCTTGATTGTTTTTCAAGACTAAATAGTATTTTTTATTTCTGAATTTTATTACAATGGTCAACTGACTTTTCAGTCAGGCAACACATTAACTGCGAACTTTTTCACCTAAACCCGAACTTTTAAATTTTTAATATAGGCGGCTGCCAATTTTACAGTTAAACTGACTGGTGGGGAAGTTAGTATCGCAACACAGCTTCGCTCGGCAAAAAGAAAAAAAAAACTTTATTAGTTTGTATATATATATATATATATATATTTCAATTAGATAAAAAAAGGTCAGACTGAGCATTAGCACAATTCCTACCTGTCCGAACAAAGTCAAAATTTTGGTTCTATTCAGGTTAACATGTTATACATGGTTTGTATTCTTCATACAAATTTCAGGTTGGGTCGTATTGGATCTGATTTAAGTGCATCACCCATTGAGCGCCTCACCACAACTCCTCACCATTCTGCTTAGAACTTCCGCGTGTTCTCACCATATACTCATTGTCTATATGTCGAGGAAACTATAAATTGGCTGCCAGGATCTCTATTCGTTCTTCTGCTACTAAATTGACCACTCTGCAATATTAACTTATTAGTTCGAGGATGTGCAAGTGATTGCAGGCCTAGCACATAAAATAAGATTACATATATATTAATAGTAATAGTTCGACGATGTTCATGGTCATTGAAGATTACATTACATATTAACAGAAATAAACACATGGTTGAAGATTACATCAACAGCTAATAGTACCAACATAGTACCCTTCTGCTTCAGATTGCAAAGGCAGTCCATAGGGACAAAACAAACAAAAGGTCATTAATAACTAGTAAGCTAGCTGAAGGAAATATCTTATCATCAGACAGTCTCAACTGCTTCTTCCACTGCTTTGGTTTCGAGGAAGACATCAGTGAGCACGGTATTTGACTTGAAGCATGCCTTCAAGATCTTCAATCCCTAAACACAGAATAAATATTTGATCAGCCATATAAGCAAAAATTATGCTTATTGTCACATTGGACAAGAGAAGGGATTTTACCTCCTTGATGCCTATTTCAACTGTCTTCTCCTGTAGTGCACCTAAATCCTTGACTTTGAACTTGTTAAGAAGGATTATACTAGAGATGCTAGACATCGGCATCACTGCTAGATTATCCATGATCATATATGTAACCAAACCTTTCACGCAGCCCTCCCCAGCACTGGTGGCTTCTGTCACTTCTTTTGGCTTTTGATCTACCAAAATTATCTCACTTACCGTCGCACGACTACAAGCTGGGCAACAAGTACCATAGCAATTTGTAACATAACGCTTGCAGTTGTAATTATCACACATGTAGTACTTGTCTCTGGTGGCGGAAGATGAACATGGCAGCGGTAACTGCAGCAGTGTGGCAGTGGAAGCAGACGGTAAGAATGCGGAGGGATTGAGAAGTTGTTTCTTGTGTTTTTTGTTTTCAATGTAAGTTTCTTCCAAGTTATACAAGCTTTCATAGATGTTGGTGACTGAGCCGTCGAGGCCATCATCTTTAGGAAGAAGTTTTGTGACGATTCCTACGGGCATTCCTAGTAAGCTGAATAGGAAGTCTACGACAGTCTTGCCGGCCTCTGCAAAGAGAACTTTCCTGGTAGTGTTGTCTATGAGCAGCTTCAAAGTGAGCTTATTGTCGGCCATGGTGGATTTTGCCTTAAGTTGGAAATTATCCTCTGACAATTATTTCGCAAAAGAATAAGCAATTTATTGGAAAAATTAGTCCACGGTGCAGCTTAGCAAGTTGTAACTTATAGCAACTACATGTCCCTTTCCTGTTGCTATTCCAGTAACCCCCTTCATGATACACTATCATAACCATATTATTCTAAAATGCGGTTACCATTGGAATAAACCTAAACTTTATGAAACATCTATCCTTTTATATTTATTTTTATCTTTTCTACAAGAGGAATCTTATAATTGTTCTGCCTGACATCAAAGGCAACTAGTATAAGTAGTTCATTGCTACCTAAGAACAAATATTCAATCAGTATTTCTTCAATAGGAACTAAAAGTCCAGGAAACAAAATTGAAGTTAATTTCAATTATACAAATATCCCCAAAGATTATATACAGGATGTCCAATTCAAGTAGGCAATAGATAAGAGTGTCTATTCTGCGCTCGAGCATGATCCGCAACAAAAAAGACGAGTTCTAAGTTCCCTAGAGGTACAATGCTTCAAGATCTGAAATATATTGGGTAATGTGCCTTGCGTGTAATTCGATTAGACATATTCATAAAAAAAAACTTCTCTTTGCATAGAATATGATAACAAGTTGTAAAGAATAAGTCACAAGCGCAAAATCAAGAATAAAAACATTTGCAGATACAACTCATCGAGAAACAATTTATTCTCGAGAAACAATTCAGTCTCAGAGAAAAAAGGGGAAAAGTCTGCTTGGAATTTGTTATATAGAAAATCATAAACTATGGCAATGATCTCGAAAGGACACTTGTACGAAGATTTAGTAGCATCCACGTGGAATTCTTATAGTACTATTTTCAATAATCAAAATTAAGCTGGCCGACTAGCTCAATTGGATGAGAGATGCCTCATAAAGCATTACTATTTAGGTTCGAGTCGCGTGGGGTGAAATCTCTTATATAATTTTTTAAAAATTTTCTATACCTCATGGCAAGAGCCTCCATTTATGAAATGTCTGTACTTAAACCCTAAAGCGTCAATCAGAGGCGTGAAAATTTTTCGCGAGTTTAAAGTCTCTATAAGAGCGTGCGCTCGCATTACGGGCTCCACCATGATAATTAAAAAAAAAAAAGGTGGATTGTTGAGTATGGATATCCTTTTTAACTTTCTAGGCAAAGGAAACACACTTTGAACATCCAGAATAAGCATTCACTTTAAACCATCGAATCAAGCAACTAGAGAAATAAACACATTACGAAGACCCGAATCAAGCAACTGGGATACAAGCCACAAAAACCACAAAAGAGTGTGGCTTTGAAACACTAGATATCTCTATATCACCTACTTCTAAATTTACATAGCATTAGCATATGAAACAAAACTACTACATGATGACGTGACAGTCCTCATTGGCTTAACACCGTTTCTTAAACTTTTACATATCAAATTCACGAGATGCAGCATAATAAATATAAACATTGCCCTCAATATTGGAAGGTTCACCAAGAAATGACATAAGCGTAACTGATAGTCAAGAAAACTAATTGACATCATATTCAACCCAATCCACAATAACTACCCATTATTGCTGCAAAATATTTTACGTTCAGAGCATTATTGAAAACCAAAAAAAAAAAAAAACTGTCTCTCTAAAGATAAATGGACCCAGTGTGTATAAATTGCCAGTTAGAATGTGAGAGAGAGAGAGAGAGAGAGAGAGAGAGAGAGAGAGCTTACTTTGCAGGAACTAAATCTTGCCGATCGGCGACGCAGAAAAAGGAAAAGCGGGAGAATCGATTGCGGTGAAGTTACAACTTCCAAGAGCTAAAGAGCTATAAGAGAAGGTTATACAGTGAAATGTGGACGACACGATATTGTGAGAGGAGAAAAATTCTTTGCGGTCTCACCGAACATTAAGACCGAAATGAATAATATTGTATTACTTTAATAAAATATTTATTCTTACTTCTTAAAACTTTTAAAAAAGTTATTTCTACTTTCTAAGAAATTACATAAAAAGTGGAATTGGTTTTTTCAAACTATTTAATACAAAAAATAATAAAAATTAGATAGACGTCAACTTGTCTACATGAATTCTAATATTTTTTAGTGTCAAAATGATTATAAGGACTATCATTTCAGTAGCGGAGCCACATATGCTCCTCTAACTTGCCGGCCATCTTCTATTATATGTATTTTTTATAAAAAAAAATTAAAATAAAAATTATAAATTTAGTTAAGATCTACAGTTTTTATATTAAAAGTGTTTCCAAAATATTCTTCTGAATTAGTGTTCTAGATCTCCAAATTCTTAATAGATTTTATAAACTATCTTTTAAACACATTAAGACTTTACAGTCCCAAAACGCCTATCTATAATTATATTTAGAAAAAATTTCAATATATTACTTATAGATATCATCAAAATTTATAACTTTTATACCAAAGTATTTAAAAAAAAAACACATATAAGTGTTTTTTAGAATATACGAATAGATAATGGAAACAGAGAATGGGCACAGGATCCGGCCTCTATTTATACCATCCCGATACTCATAAAAAATCAGCACAAAAATTAAATTTCTTTCGAAATTTATGGACAGTCGACTTCTCAAAAATCACTCTCTATTTGACTATCTCAATCATTAATTCTTAAATCGACGCTGACGGAGAGCTGGCCGCTGGGGCTTATGTTTCAATTATTGTGATTTAACATTAATAATTTTTAAAAATTGTAAATTGTAATTATATTTTATTAATGTAAATTTGTAATTTTATTGCGACTATATTTGCTGTTGCAGTTATTTTATTTTTATAATTTTGTTATCTATATTTTTATTATTACTGTTCTGAATATTGTGAAGTTATGTATTTAAATTTGTCTTAATAATGAACAATATTATATAATCTCTAAATAAAAATTTTTACGACGCATAATTTTAGCTCTTGGATTGAAAATCCTGGCTCCGCTATTGAGTATGGACCCATTTTTTTCAATCTGCAAGGGCTAAATTACACTCCTATCCATCGATAGAGTCCCTCATAATTCTTTTTCTTTCGAAAATCATCATTAGATAACAGTAGACCAGATTGTTGATAGTGTAGACAAACAAGCATCTACATGGACAAATCTATGGGTGTTAACACATAAACATGGACAAATTAAACGTTCGCTTGAAGATTATGTAAGCATAGTTACTACCGGAATTCATGTTAAACTATAATGACACTAATGAATAGTGATCTTACTATAAGTCTATAAGCTATGCATCAAAATATATATCACAGACCATTTTCACGTACAACTCAGGTGATTTTAACTGAAATCAAAATTCATAATGACACAAATGAATAGTGATCTTACTTAAACCCAAAAAAAAGACAATCCATGTACAAATCATCGAGCGCGACTAATTTAATCAGTTAGAAAGCACCTCAGAAGGTATTTTCATTCAGATACGAGTTCAAGGTGGTTGTGCGAGGTAAAATTGTTCGTATAGTTTTTTGAATTGTTTTTATAAATTTCATAGTACAAATTTTCGTTAATAAATAATATGTATTTTAATTTTAAAATATCAGTCAAAATTGAACGTAAATTTTTTTATAAATTTAAGGGCATGTTTGGTTCGTGGGTAAAGGGATGGTAAGTGTTACTCGGGTAACACTTACCACCCTATTACCCACGTTTGGTGCGGGGGGGGGAATTGTTATCCGTGGGTAACAATTCCTCCCAAAAAAGGGTAACTTTTATCCTAAAGTATTTTATAATTTAATATTTTATAATTATTTAATTATTATTATTATTTAATATAGTTATTAATATTTTATAATATTATTATTTAATATTTATAATTATAATTATTTAATATTTTATAATTATTATTATTAGTTAATATTATAATTATTGATTACTATTTAATATTTATTTTTTATTTAATATATTTCTATAAATATATTATTTAATATATTATTTTTTATTTAATATTTATTTTTTTATATTCTCTCCCTCTCTCTCTCTCTTATATTTTCTATTTATATTTATTAATATTATGTTATTATGTTTTTATTTTTAAATTTTAAATTTTTTATTAATAATTTATTTCTTTAAATTTTTTATCTAACTTTTAATTTAATATTTATAATTATTTAATTATTATTATTATTATATATAGTTATAATAATTCTATATATATTATTTAATATTTATAAATTATAATAATAATTTTTTATAATTATTATAATTATTTAATATTTAATAATTATTATTACTATTAATATTTTTATTTAATATTATTTATTTTTTATTTAATATTTATTTTTTATATTCTCCCCTCTCTCTCTCTCTTAATATTTATTCTATTTTATATTTTATATATTATTGTATTTTTTTTTTTAAATTTTAAATTTTTATTTAATAATTTATTTTCTTTAATTTTTTTATCTAACTTTTAATTTAATATCTTATTTAATATTTATTTATAATTTATATTCATATTTTATTATTATTTATAATTTATCAGTGTAACTGTTGCATTCAAACCAAACACGGATAATATTACTCGGATAACTATTACCTGCAAATCAAATAAGGGTAGACGTTACCGGCCTGTTATCCGAGTAAGTATTTTACCCATGTAATTACTACTGGTAGGTTTGCATTACTAATTTTAATAATCTCAAAACATAAGAAAAAACAATTCCGTGTCCAGATGAAATTACTTGTGTCATTCCAACTGCCCAGTCGAAATTAATTTACTACGGGAAACGGAAGAACATCCAACAGTCAAACAAAGCGATAGAGCATCATTGTTTGATCATTTCCAAGATATATTAATTATCTCGATGTCTCTTCAGTTCCTGAGGCTACCATGAGACTACCAATAATAAATGTTTCTTCAGTTCTCGAGGCTACCATGAGATTAATTATAAATCAAGGGATAATTGCACACCGCACACCACTTGAATAGTTTATAATTTTCCCAACTACGGAAATGCGTAGCGACGCGATTGTTAAAATAGAAAGACTAATCTATAATTATACTATAAATCAACTCATATAATCTCTTTTTTCGCAGGCAGCAAAACACAATTCACAAGCTCTTAGACATGGCCAGTACATTGACGATGAAGCTTCTCATCCACACCAAAGCCAAGAAGGTTCTCTTTGCTCGGGGACTAATTTACTTTTTTTTTTTGTAAATCAGTCCCCCGAAAACGTATTTTACGGGGCTGATTTGCAAACCCCAAAAATAGAGGGGCTGATACGCAATTATCCCTTGAATCTTCTCTTTAGCCTCCTTCTTTTGCGGCTTTGCCTATAGTCATAAGTTGTAGACTCTCTAAATAGAAAATATTACTATTCATATTTGAAATTGTATGGATAATAAAATTTTTATAGAATTTTTCAAAAATATTTTTTTTTTTGTATTTATAAAAGAAATTTTCGTTTGTAAAAATTTATACACGAATTTTAAAACATCGATTGGAATTAGAAATAAATTTTTTTTTATAAGTTTAATATTTTGGGTTAATTGCAGATCAGCCCCCCTATTTCGGGGACGCGCAGATCAGCCTCCCGAAACGCGTTTTCGGGGGGCTGATTTGTAAAAAAAAAAGCAAATCAGCCTCCGAAAATACGTTTCTGGGGACTGATTTGTCCAAAAGAGGGAAACGGAGGGCTGGTCTGCAAGAACCCCTAATATTTTTATGATAACGTGCCTAGCATTAATTAAAAGAAAAATCCATGTCCGGATGAAAATAACTTACGGCTTCCAATGCCCAGTCGAAATTAATTTACCACGGGAACAGAAGAATATCCTAACAGTCCAGCGAAGTGATATAGCGGGCGCGGCTCCCCTGATGCTGAGGCATCAGGGTGTAGCAAATCGGACGGCCGAGATCGGTAGATCCGTAAAAATACGGATCTTAAGATTTCGTATAAAACTTTCGTCGACTTACTTAACCTATTTTAAAGTTTTTGAAAAAAATTTTGAACTACAAAGTTATAAATTTTGATGAGATCTACAACTTTGTAGTTGAAATTTTTTCAAAAAAATGCCAAAATACATACCGAAATAATAATTAAAACTTTTAATTATCATTTCGGTATGTATTTTGGTGTAGCAAATCGGACGGCCGAGAACGGCAGATCCGTAAAAATACGGATCTCAAGATTTCGTATAAAACTTTCGTCGACTTATTTAACCAATTTTAAAGTTTTTGAAAAAAATTTTGAACTAAAAAGTTATAAATTTTGATGAGATCTACAATTCTGTAGTTAAAATTTTTTCAAAAAAATGTCAAAATACATACCGAAATGTTAATTAAAACTTTTAATTATCATTTCGGTATGTATTTTGGTAATTTTTAGAAAAAGTTTTAACTAGAAAGTTGTAGATCTTATCAAAATATATAACTTTTTAATTCAAAATTTTTTTTAAAAATACTTAAAAATAGCTCAAATAAGTCGACGAAAATTTTATACGAAATTTTGAAATTCGTATTTTTACGGATCGTCAATGAACCATATCTTTCTCGGTCGTCCGTTTTTTACACGCCGCGCTCTGATATAGCATCATTGATTGATCTTTTCTAAGAGATATTAATTAGCTCGATGTTTCTTTCAGTTCCGACTTCCGAGGCTACCATGAGACTAATTATAAATAAACTCATACAATCCCTCTTTTCGCGGGCAGTAAAACACAATCCACAAGCTCTTAGGCATGGCCAGTTCATTGACGATGAAGCTTCTCATCGACACCAACGCCAAGAAGGTTCTCTTCGCCGAAGCGGCGAAGGAAGTAGTTGATCTTCTCTTTAGCCTCCTCATGTTTCCTGTAGCCACAGTTATAGAGCTGCTTTCTGAAAAAGATATGGTAGGCTGCATTGGGAACGTATATAAAAGCGTGAAGAACATCAATGAAGCTTACCTGCAGGATGAATGGAAAAAGATTGAGCTTCTAAACCCCAAACTCTTTTCGCTCTCCTATTCGACTCAGCAGATGTTGCTGCCGAGCACTTCTGTTTTTCAGAAGTATTATGTATGCAGCTCTTACAATATTTTTACATCTAGTTGCGGGAATTTTACAAATGTAAGTGATGTAATTTGCCCAAATTGTAAGCAAGCAATGACAAATGAGTTTCAGTATGTGAATCCTGTTTCCAAAGATGTAGCAAGGCCAGATTCAGATAAAGGATATGTGAAAGGTCTGATCACGTACATGGTGACCGATGATCTGACGGTGACACCCATCTCCACTATATCAAGCATAACTCTCCTCAACAAATTTCATGTCAAGGACATTGGTTTGCTGCAAGAGAAGACCGTGCAGATAGACAAGGAAGTGGTCTGATATCCTCTTCTTTTTACTCTCTTTCATTGTGTTTTCATTTTATCTTATTCTCTTGATTATTTTGTATGTCTCAGGCTCTGAAGATTCTGAAGGCCTCCTTAAGGACAAGCAATGTTCTTACCGATGTCTTCTTTCACAAGTTTGCTGAAAACGCCGCGAGCATCAATAGTTATAAATAGGCTTGTTCTACTTATGAGTAATCTATGCTTTTAGGTTGGTCTACTGGATGCTCCAGACTTAATGTTTTGGTTCATTTAGCATTCTAATTCCTGTTTTGGTTTAACTGTACTCTTTGGCCAGGTTCTTTCACTCCTTCGCTAACAAAATTCCATTGGTTGGTTGGTTCTTTTTTTTTCTTGGAGCAGCGACAATTACGTTGTTTTAACCTCTAATATCCACATTGGTTTAACACATAATATCGACGTTTTTAACTGATTGGACTAATGCACAGCTACACTACAAATAATTATTTAATATATGCTTCTCCATAATAAAATGTTCACATTAAGAAAGAATAACATATGCGAGATAGATCGATTTAACATCTATAATTTGCCAGTTCAGTGAACCAGATGAACATTGATCGTAAAGCATTAATCAGCAAAAAACATGATTATTTGGAAAAAAAAAAAAAAGAGCAAATAAAATAGAAGTGTTCCAACCCCGGGACAGACAGAAAATGGGAGCGGGAATATCAAACCCGTAATGACGGGCTTCTAAAGAGCGTACAATGAAGATCAAGCTGTTTCTGGGCCTTTCCAATTATGGGCTTGGCAGCGTTTTCTTCTTCCAAACATCCGCCCATTTCCTAAAGTAGAAGTTGATGGTAGGTCCACAGACTCCACACAGTAGTTTTGTAAGACAACCAGATATGCTGGTGAAGAATATTGCTTAAAGCCCAGAATAATCCCCACCATATATCTCCCACCCTTGACCCCACTCTTTGGGGTGTTAAGTATTCTTGCGTAGGGCATCCCAAGTTTGCGTTTGCTCAATTTGAATGTCTATCTTGAACTTGTAGCTACTCAACTTGAACTTGGTAGATTTTCAACTTTTATTTTGAAAAGTTAGGCTAATAGTTGTCACCTCATAAAACAGGTCATTACATATAATATAATATGAGTGCTATAGCATAGCCGTTATGAATAATCATAATGATACTATATTGTATTAATATATTAGCTGCTAACTCATATCATGCTTTATTAGAACTTATTCTAAACTAGAGATTTTAAAAAAAAAATCAAGTAAAATACTACTAAGTTTGAACTTGACTCGATTAATTAAGCTCAAGCTCGTCATGCTTAAAAAGTGGAGCTCAAACTTGACTCGGCTAATAAAAATGTATGAACCAACTCGAATTTGATTAAAAATACTATATTATCAGAACTAAAGTTATATTAGATATATATTCGATTTTGCCATAAAAAATTGATGTAACTTTGAGTGCTATTTAGATAATTTGCCATTTAATTGATTTGATCAATAAGTTTTTCAGATTTGATTTATTTAATAAATTGAGGCACTTGTTTGAGTACAAACTTACAATGTTTAACTCCAATAAAACTCAAACAAATTCAAGTTAGTATGTACTTGCAAATTCAAGTTAGTATGTACTCATAAGCAAGGTTTACAGTGCCGTACCGTTTCGAGTTTTGATAAACTTAGATCTCGAGACGTACCGACCGTGCTGAATGGTACAATTATCCAAAAAAAAAAAGATAAAATGGATCACATTGAGTGTCGGTGTGGTTGATAAAATGGATCAACAAAATCTAAAACATGTAAATTTATCCGTACGTCGTTTGAATATAATACACCCACCTATCCCACGAATAAATATGTTGATACTTATTAAAAAAAAGTGTGGTGAACCTATCTGTCTGCGCAAAGCATACTAATCGAGACATCAAACCATGCTCATAAGTAGCAACTACTTTCTTTTTCATAACTATTTTAACTCCAAGTTGCTGCAAGTCGGGACCTCTCACCTCTGAGCGTCAGCTTTGTAGCCATGCTACAAGTCGGGACGGATCCCACATAATATCTACAACTGTGCTGCCCATGGCCTTTAATCTCGGGACGTTATGGACCAGTTACACTTCTTCAAATCATCACCATTCACGTGTCCATCAATGATGATATAACCAGTCTTCCTCAGATTTTACTTTCCAATAAATTACGCCCACGTGTCCTTCAGTCGCGATCAATCGGATTTTAGCATGATATTGCGTAGTTCACTGGCTTTCTGCTCCGTTCGTACCAGCTTGGAACGCAACTATTAACAATATCTACAGGATAATATAATTCTCTCTCATTTTCCTCATGGGCTCGCCGAAAATGGCGGCGGCCGGCGGCGGCGACGCCGTCGAGGGGACAGAGCTGCTCTTGATGGAGGCCGGTAGCAGCGGCGGCGGAGAGGAGCGATCGTGGCGGCTCAATTTCGAAGGTTTACGGAGATCTGAGCTCGAAGAGAAGCCTCCCAGAGGGTTCAACGACTGCCTTGGTGTCTTAGGTCTCTCTATCTAGATATTTGATCTATCTTTTCCTTAGTATTTGATACTATATTTCGTTTATGCGTCATTGTACTTCGGATTCAGGAGCAGTACTACCCAAATCAACAATGTTGCAACCGTGGAAACATGTAGGATAAGGAGGTATAATTTGGATGACAAAGAACACCTCACTTGGTGTAGCGAATTCTATTCCTTAGCTTCTAGGGTTAATCATCATAAGAAACTTTGTTTTATTTTGAATAGCTGCCCGGTGGGATAAAGATTGGAGGCGCATGTTAGATTTCAATTTATTCCATGCTTTTTGTGGAATTTGATGCCTAATTTGTGGAAACCGTCAATTTGGCATCTATGCTACCCAGGCTTTTTGAAAGTGGAAAAGCTTAGAATAAAGCACATAAGAAAGTGTCTATATGAGTGGTTTATAGAGCACTGTTATTTATTAGCGGCCGGCCTGTGATGGCCTTAATACAAGTTTCAGGTGCATGATGTGTGTTTTAGATTCCAGATCAAATTGATTAAGAATGCTACAAATGATGGATGGCATTTTTCTTATATATATATGTGTGTGTGTATACACATACGCACGCACGCACGCACGCACGCCTTGTGAGATTTGGAAGCGTGCATGAATGAGTTCTGCCTAGCGACTGAGATGAAGAGTCTGTATTAGTTAATCATGCTCTTGTCTCTGACATTAGTTTATAATTCTATAATCTCTAGACTTCTTTCACGCTATGTCAACACAATTTTATTGCAAAGGATTAGTTAATTTAATGTTTTTCTCTTTTTACAGGTAAAGGAGACGTTATAGCTGAATATTACCAGCAGCAGATAGAAACACTGGAGGGTTTTGGCGAAATGGATGCCCTAACTGATCGCGGTTTCCTTCCTGGGATCTCAAAGGTAGAATTCACCTTACTCGTTCTTCTTTCATCTGACAGATTTGAATTGGAGACCTGAACTTTTTATCCTCCTGCTTTTATTTCACTTCGTCAAACTTAGTGTTTTGTTTCTAAATATAGGAAGAGCGCCAGAGGATCGCTCGGAGCGAGACATTGGCTATTCGGATATCAAATGTTGCAAACATGCTTCTATTTTCTGCAAAAGTGTATGCTTCGATAAGAAGTGGCTCTCTTGCAATTATTGCATCCACATTGGACTCCCTCCTTGATCTGTTGTCAGGCTTTATCCTTTGGTTTACTGCTTTCTCTATGCAAACACCGAATCCCTACCAATATCCAATTGGAAAAAGGCGTATGCAGCCACTGGTGAGTTATCTCCTGTAATCCAAAGAGCTACATGACCATTGAGGAATTGAATATATATATCATGGAAATTTGGTGCTAGCTTATTAAGTTAACTGCTTTTGATGCTTATTCCTTGTCCTAGTTTCTAACCTCCCATCCTGAAACTTAATATTATCTGAACATAGTTCTTCAACGTAGCTAATTTCAATAGTGCTGAAGAGGAGGATGGGAAATGCTTTAGAAGTGTTTACAAATTTCACATAGGTTACTGTTGTTTGGTTCATTAGAATACATAGGAAGCTGAAATCCATGAGGGTAGTAAACTAATTTATGATGATCTAACTCTTTGTATTGCGAAAGGATTGTCGCAGGATGAACCTGAAAGCTCTATCTCTCCTGTCCATCAAGTGTGGTTCCATATATGTCATACAATTCTAGTCGCTTGGTCGCTCGAACCAAACTTGGAGTTCATGCAACAAAAGGAAACATGTAGTTAACCTAAATTAACATTTAACTGAACATGAGAATGAAATATGCTTCTTGTTTTGGTATTTCTGGGAATGGCTGACCCGACAACTGATAGCTGAACGAATTGAACTGATACTAAATCTATGTTTGGATTTGAATGTGGGGTTATTATTTGGTTCTCTCCAAGACATTTCTTGTGTCGCTGAGATATGTTGTATTAGTTAGACAACGTAGGATTATAAACTTACCCATTATTCTTGAGATTACAATGGGGAAATCCAACCTCATACTGTGCCCACTTAAAAGACCTGTTAGGTGGTAAAGATTCCACAGCGAGCACTTATCTATGTTCCACTAACCGAGAAGTCTTATCCATTCTGTATGGACAGTGAAATTGTAGTCCTCGTTTCACCCTCCATTGGAATATATTAATACTAAGACATGATTATGTAATTATTGGATTTCGTTTCACATGTTTTTCTCATGAACTTGTAATTGGTAATCTAGAAAAATGGTAGAGGTCATCTTATGTCTGTCTATTTGTACTTTAACATCTGTATAGAACAAATTAATCCTCAAGTTTGTGGCTCTATTATAGTGGCTTAATTTTTATGTCATAGAATGTAGGACTTGCCGATTGCTCCTCGGACAGTGTTTGAAGCAAAATTTTCTGACCGTATCGAGCCGAGTTTCAGTAAATCCATAACTTGTGACGTATCGACCATACGGATCCATAAATCTTTTACTTTTTAAATGTTTTATAAATAATATAATATGTACTATTTAAGTAATAATGTAGAGATTTATTAAAAACTAATGAAATATGAGATATATACCAAAAGAATATTCACATAAATTATTGTCAAAGTAGGGTGTCAATGTGGTCAAAAGAAGTGATTTACAAAATTCAAAACATTCAAATATACTCCATTCAGTAAGAAATAATCGCAATTAAAATTTGTAAGTAAAAAATATAATAAATCAAAAAGGAAAAAAAAAACCACAGAGTTGTGTCGCTGTGCGCAACGCGACCTAATAGCACGGGTCGTGTCGCACAACGTGCAACCTGTTATTAAACAGTATCCATTTATAAGGGTACTATTCATCGTTCTCCTCTCGCAAGGAGGAAGTGAACAGTACTCTTAATATTGAAAAAAAGGAGATGGCCGTGCAGGATCCTGGCGGATCCACCCATACCATCCGGCACCTAAAACTTTGGATTGAAGTTTTAAATATATGCTTCCTTATTACTCGGATCATTTTTGTGACGAACAAATGATCAGATTTGTTTGTTATACTGCGCCAATATGACTTGAACTAAGTTAATAAGGGTTCCTGGATGGAGGATGCTGTCCAAATTCTGTGGTTAATCTATTGAATTACTTTGCAAATTGTAGTTAGTAGTGAGAACAACCGCCAAATTTAAGGTATACACGGAGATCCAATATAGTCATCGTTTTACTTGATTAAGCTACTTGCTTCTATTTTGAGTAAATGCTAACTGCCTGGTTATGGATTTGCAGGGCATCCTTGTTTTCGCTTCTGTCATGGCAACACTAGGCCTACAGATAATTTTGGAATCTATACGCTCGCTCATATCTGATGTAAGATAGATATGCTGTGATTGTGTGCAAGTGTGCATATTTGTATGTTAGAATATTTACTCTATGCAAACTTGGTCTTGTCGTTGATATAGTCAATAATAGTTAAGTAGTCTTCAGTTGGCCAACAGATGTACCAATGGTGAATTAGAATTTTTTGTTTTTTCTTAAATCACAATATTGCTTGTAGGATCATGAGTCGAATATGTGCACCTACTAAATTTATACTATACATTATCTGCAATTGCTAATTCACTCATAACTGATACCTTAATTTATGTTCTAGATGGTAGTTGCTATATCTTAGACATTTATGCTATATGTGCATTTGACACCACCCACTCAGTACCACATACGCCATCCTGCTAATCCATTCTTTTACTTTCTGAATGCAAAAGTTTTTATCTGTAGAAATCTGTAATTTGCATTTATGTTCTTGTGAAGTTCATATTTTATTGTCTAGTGGATCCATATTCATGTGTTAATGGCCTGTCAAAACACTTCTTTGTACTAGTCTCAGAAACTTTTTGCAAGTAAAAAGGAACAGAAACCTCATTCTTGAACTTCAATGACAGTTTTAGGAATCTCACTTTACTAAGTACTAACCAAGGAATAAAAATTTTTGGTTCCCTTGTGACTTCTGATTCCTAGTAAAAGTAGGCTCGGTTCACATTCTTGCATGTTGATTGACTGGCTAAATAGCCCTTGTGTTTGTTATTTTTCTACAAATCACGTTATCCCCTGGTTGACGTAAGCAAGCTCCGCAGGAGGCCGCCTTTAGCCTGACAAAGGAGCAAGAGACGTGGTTGGTGAATATCATGTTATCAGTGACATTGGTGAAACTTGGTCTTGCAATTTACTGCCGGTCATTTACAAATGAGATTGTGAAGGCCTATGCGCAAGATCATTTCTTCGATGTGATCACTAATGTTATTGGTCTTGTAGCAGCTCTTTTGGCCAACTATGTAGCAGACTGGATTGACCCTGTTGGAGCTATCATTGTAAGTAATACAGCCCTTTAAAACACTAGTTTAAATTGAAGATGTACAAAGAAATTAACACCTGGTCAGCATGTTCTGATATGGACTACAGTGGAAGTAGCTTCAGTTATAAAAGGAGCTGATTGTAGATATCACTTATGTCTTTAGTACTTGCCTACTTGGACAGTGTTTACTTTGCTCATTTTCTTCTTTACAATCTGTTATATGTGAACACCTAAAAAACTCGCTCACTTTCCTCCTGACTTTTACACTCAACAAAGATCTAGGGTACATGTAGAAGAAATTCACATTTGTGATGGTGTTAAATAGATGGGTGAGCAGGATTCTAGGAGATTGCAAAGGTGGTGAAAAACAAGGGGGTACAAAATTGTTCTGTTTTTGCTAGTCATATGTATATATAAAGGGACAAATGCATGTCATTTTTGCAGTTTATGATAGTTCTCTATTTCTAAAGCTTATTCATTATATCTTACCATATGTTTTTTATTTAACACAGTTTTGAAATAGTTGGTCAAACAGATGATTCTTTTTGCATGTTTGTAGATGTATTTGCCTTCTGTATAAATGCTTTCAGTCGGAAAATGATACTAATATGCTGCATTTGCTGAAAAAAATCCAGCTAGCACTGTACACCATTAGGACATGGTCGATGACCGTGCTGGAGAATGTGAACTCCCTGGTTGGTCGGACGGCTGCACCAGAGTTTCTGCAGAAGTTGACCTACCTTTGCTGGAATCACCACAAGGCCATTAGACATATTGACACGGTCCGCGCCTATACATTTGGCTCTCATTACTTTGTGGAGGTAGACATCGTCTTACCTTCAGAGATGCCTCTTCAAGAAGCCCATGATATTGGGGAGGCATTGCAAGAGAAGCTCGAGCAGTTGCCCGAGATAGAACGAGCCTTTGTGCACCTTGACTATGAATTTACTCATCGGCCTGAGCATGCTCAGACTCATGATATATAAGCAAAGCTTTTGACTGCTTCCAGAATCCAATGTCGTCGCTTATTACTAGATGCTGAAAGTACATCTGATGGTATTACAAAGTGCATACAGGATTTTTTAGCTCCAAGGATTGTAAGCCATCACTCTGCATGATATATTGGCTTACTGAGTTTGATACCACGTTGGAGATCCTGACCTTGTGTAGTGAAGTGATACTCAAAAGAGAATATCACTAGGAGAAATCGATCCTACAATTGTAAGTTCAACTTGGTTCGAGACCTTGTTGATATGAATTCTCTCGTGTCATGGATGCTACATCATGCAAGTCGCAGGATCCTCGTAGTAAATTAATACAAATAAATATTATTGTTTTCTAAGCTGATGATACGAGCCAGATGTCTCACTCATTAATATCGTGCTTGTCATCATTCAGCCAAGTATACGTCATCTTCAGCTGTTTTCATCAGTGCATAAAATGTTACTGATGCAGTATTATATTTTACTTGTTGCTAAGGAAGTATTGTTCTTTATTGAAGCATTTGTATTTTACTTTTTGTACCCTTCTATAATTTAAAATTACGAAAATGTGCATTTCAATCTTAAAATGACTTAATAAGCCATAAAAGCACCAGGGGGCATAAAAAAGAGCCCCTTCTTTCTTTGCTTGTCGGGCAATTAATAAGCCATCTTCGGCTATTGTCGTCAGTGCATGGAATGTCATAATGCAGCTTTACATTCATTTGTTGCTAGGTAAATTGCTCTAAATTAGCTGGCGAGCACAACCAGTTGATCTAATAGGATTCATAGTCGCTGTCAAAACTCCCGATGTCGTACCCAAAAATGAGATCTTTTCAAATAGAACGAATTAGTTACGTTCCGCAGTTTGTCCTGAAATATATGCAATGTCTCAAGGCTACGTAACCCTCATCAACTGCTTATCTCATTAGAACATCGATCTACCTGCAGCTGCTATACATTGACTCTAGTGGCATACAAGCTTTTGAGAGGACTTGCATCACTGAGTATAAATCACGCTTGCTCCGGTCTGGTTCCTATTAATTGATAGAAACCTTCATCATTTTCCTCTCTGCAAGATGCCAATGTCTATATAACTAGGCTAGGAGGAAATAAACGAGACACACTAAATAGTTACAACACTACTACAATTGCCAGAGCTTATGCAAAGATTTACCACAAAAATACAATGTCTAGCTTAAACCACCACAGGTAATAGATAGTTCCTCATTTTTACAAAACAACCAGAAGAAAATAATAATAAAGCACGCTTCATTAAATCCACAACCGCAATCTCAGAAAAAAAAAATGAGATCACATAAAGGGTGCCTTAAAACACATGAAAGCCACTGCATAACCATCTTAGAAGCACTTCCTGTGCACAATTGAGGGGCCAGACTCATCATACTCAGCCTTTGAAATCCACATCTGCGTATGGAGACAGCAAGTGTCATCATGAGATATCATCATTTTGATTTTATAAAGAAGCATTGATCCTAAGAAAACAAGTGCAAAACAAAATGTTTACCTGCTGGAACGTGCTGAGGGAAGCAAGAATGGAGCCACCAATCCATACACTGTATTTCCTCTCAGGCGGAGCTACCACCTTAATCTTCATGCTGCTAGGAGCAAGGGCTGTGATCTCTTTGCTCATACGATCAGCAATACCAGGGAACATGGTTGACCCACCACTGAGCACGATGTTACCATACAGATCCTTTCTGATATCCACATCACATTTCATGATGGAATTGTATGTGGTCTCGTGAATACCTGCTGCTTCCATTCCGATCAAGGACGGCTGAAAGAGAACCTCGGGACACCTGAATCTCTCTGCTCCAATTGTGATTACCTGTCCATCAGGAAGTTCATAGCTCTTCTCAATCGAGGAGCTGTTCTTGGCCGTCTCTAGCTCCTGTTCATAGTCGAGAGCAACATATGCGAGCTTCTCTTTAATGTCCCTAACAATTTCACGCTCTGCAGTTGTAGTGAAAGAATAGCCTCTTTCAGTGAGAATCTTCATGAGAGCGTCTGTAAGATCGCGACCGGCCAAATCCAATCGAAGAATGGCATGAGGAAGAGCGTATCCCTCGTATATAGGGACTGTGGCTCACACCATCACCAGAATCCATGACAATACCTGTCATAAAATATTAAATAGCAGACCAACATTAATGGAAAAAATGTAACACACGTAATATTGCAGACTAGGATAATAATATACAGACCAGTTGTACGTCCACTGGCATACAGGGAAAGGACGGCCTGAATCGCCACATACATAGCTGGGACATTGAATGTCTCGAACATGATTTGTGTCATCTTCTCCCTATTTGCCTTGGGGTTGAGTGGAGCTTCAGTTAGGAGCACAGGATGCTCTTCAGGAGCAACACGCAGTTCATTATAGAAGGTATGGTGCCATATTTTCTCCATATCATCCCAATTACTTACGATTCCATGCTCAATTGGATACTTCAATGTCAGAATACCTCTCTTGGACTGAGCTTCGTCTCCAACGTATGCATCCTTTTGACCCATTCCCACCATCACTCCGGTGTGTCGAGGTCGACCGATAATACTGGGGAACACCGCCCTAGGTGCATCATCTCCAGCAAATCCAGCCTGTACACAGAGCACATTTTATCGCCAATAGCCTGAGAAGTGCAGCAGAACTTAAATTTGAATAGCTCCAAGGGGGACTAACCTTGACCATCCCAGTTCCATTATCAACAACGAGAGGCTGGATGTCATCACCATCAGCCATTCTTGATCAAAACTGCAGCATAAATGCATAATCAGCTTAGAGAAGAAAACTAAACAGTTGCAAAGAATAATTAAATACTCTTAAAATAACAAGCTTCAGTCAATTATGAAACACCATGAAATCTTTAAAATTTAAATGCGTGAAAAAACATAATAATTTGGAAATCGCAAACAACCATCACTGGTGATAGCAGCATTAAAGCAGATAAGAGAATCATATGCCATTCGGGACGATGATTTTGATGTCCATGAAAGAGCAAGTACAGTATCTAGCGATATTCAATAAGTTCTAGAGACATGACATCATAGCTAGAGGTTGAAAATCATGATTAGTGCAACCATTAGCTATCACACGGAGAAACATAGTTTTGAGAAAAGCTATGATTTATACAACTTTTTCTCTAGCTACGCAAAAACAAGCACTCAGTCCAATAGTAATGTGGTGTTCTCCAACAATTTAAACTGATTATATCAGAGTTTAGTTAACCTAGGGCAGGCTCAGTCAATATAACATCCCAATTCCCAAACCATCTGTTAGAAAAGAAAGTTCATTAGCACGGATTGTTGGAATACCTCTAAGATTTACTTTGCATCGTCACACCCTCTTGATAGTTGTTAGTCTTAGTCTCAAGATAGCTTACCGATTATCCAGACTAATCCAACCATAAATAACTAGGACGAGAACTCCAAAGCCACTATAAAGCTTACTAAACTCGCTCAAAATCTCAGCTCCCTGACCCGAAATCTTCAAAATTGTTTAAAACTTCACCATATCGAATGCTCTACGCCACTAAAAGCTCACACGAATGCTTCAGCTACTTTTTGAAATCCCATCCAGACTGATCTGCATGAAATATACGTATAAATCAAACAACTAAAAAACAATCTAAAACACTTGATAGATCTTCAACGAGGTCTCTAGCACGTACACGGACATTTCAATTACAAATAAAGAAGATCAAGCAATCAGTACGCGATCCAAACTCTCAAATCGATCTTCAGGAACCTCTTCGAGACAGAATTAAATAACAAACAAATAAAGCAAAATCGCTAGATCTACTTGACAAAAAAAAAATCAGAGAAAAAGAGATCGAAATCGAACCTTAGCGGCAACGACAAGATCGGAGGAGAAGGTCTGGAAATGCTTACTTATAGTGGTGTGTGACGGAGCTGGAAACGGAAAACAGGGTAGAAAATAAATAGAAATAAAGGTCTCAATTGATTTCACGTTATTAAAGCTCAGCCGTATATCTCTTTATCACCCGCTGAGATTGATAATTCGGATTCTATCGCTACCACACATCATTTGGTATGATAAATAGAGGGATGAAAGGAGTGCACGAGCAGTACAGAATCTTTGCCACCGCACATCCAGAAATTGTGTTAATGTCAGGAATGGGGATTGGGGTCTAAGAAATCATACATACCGATTTTTTAATTAATATTAATAATAGCCAGCAGATTCAATTGATTATTTTTCTTTAATCTTTCAAACTCATATTAGACTTTTTATTTAAAGTCTCGATGTTTCGTACGTTACAGTTACTGAAAATTTGAAATACTGCTGATTTATAAGATTATTGGATCACGCTGTTTGCGATTTTCACACTAAAAGAGTGAGCAAAAAATAAAAATTGCCATACAAATTTACTGTAACTAGTTCTTTCTCAGTCAGTGTATAGACTCCTCGCAGCATCTATTCCACGCCACCGCCGCCGGCCGACTGCGTTCTCTCGATCCGCCAATCGCGCCATTTTCGGCTTCCGGACACGTTGCCGAGCACACTATCTATCCTTAGCTGTTTCTCCATGACATCAGATGCCGGACCTTGAATTCAATGGAGATTCTGAGATTTGTATGGGACCAAAAACATTTTGATAGATAGTTGGGGAATTTCCTCGCTCACTCAATGGGCGACTTGCATCAGCTATGGTTGACCGAATCTGAGTTGCTTCGGATTTTGAACAGAATAAGCATTTCCTTCCTACTGGTTGTGACGGGTAACTTGCTCAAGTTCTTCTCTTGTATTAATGCATGTTCCCATTGTTTTTAATTTTGTGTGGTAACTGATTGCAGACTTCTGATTGCTTCTTGATTCTCAGTATTGATAAGCTTCTCGGAGGACGATTGTGCAAGGTCAACCAACAGAATTAGTTGGACCTTCATCTTCTGGAAAAACACAAGTAACAAAGAATTAAAAATGCTATATACTTTGTCAATTTACTTTATCATTATTATCCAAAAGATCGTGTTTGTTAACTTTGAAGGCGTTGCAGATATTCAATGCTTGCTGCTTCACATGTCAGTGACAACGTCTCGGTGTTGTCATGTATTTGGATAGAAGGTGGCGGAGCGTTGCAGTGGTATAAAACCTTACTATTTTAAGTTGGGCTTTCTACGCTGCCAATAGTGTATTTCTAAATGTTGCATTGGAGGGTACACGTATGTGCGCTCTCTCGTGTGACGGGGCACTCCCAAGTGTCATACTGGAGAAGTCAGGTGAGGGCTTTATACAGGTAGAATGTTAGCTCCAGGTGGGGATCAGGGATCCTAAAAAATGTATTTGGATACACAAAACTCATTTTCTGCGTTCTGGATTTTGCAAGTAATGACTTGCCTTTCAAGTGTTTGTCTGAGAGTGTGGTTTTTTTTTTTTTTTTTTGAATGCAATGTGTTGTCTTTAACTTCCATCTGTCAATAAGACCCATTGCAATGATTCCAAAGCTGATATAATGCAATGCATGTTCAACTTTGTCGCTGGTAAATGTTTCTGAAAACTATTTTAGCAGGATGGCCGAAGAGGATCACGGGCAATATTATAACATCATTCAGTTATGATATCCATCCTTTGCTGCAAGTGTTGCACGAACTGGAACTCACCATATGCCAAAAGGTTTCGAAAGATGCCTTATGTTCTTGATACCTGAAGCTTTTAGTTGAATTACTTAGATTAAGGGCACCGGACGTTCTATATGCTTGCTAGTCATGGAATAAATATTGTTAATTGCCACAATACTTGGCGCAAAAGTCCACAAGGTATGCACCTAGCTTCTTTTACCTTTATATTTCTTATTCCAGATTTCATGATCCAAACTGTTGATAGAACAAGAATTCTTTCCTAGGACTGCTATGCTATTGCTCGACTGTGCAATTTCTTTGTAGCCAACAATCTTTAAAAAAAAGGTAGTGAAACAGAGTATTTAGCTAAAGTAGGGGAATCAGATTTAGCTCCATTGCACCTTATAAGAGTTTGTTACTGCGTACACAACTCACAAGCTCCATATTTAATAAGCTTGCTGTTGGGATATATATTATAATCTGAATATGACAACTGAAACTTAGACTATGCTGAGGTCTTCTTTCGTTGTATTAACTAATAAGAAGTGCAAATTGCTTGCACGATTTTTTTCTAATTGCTTTCATGAAGATCACATAAATACTTCGTTAGGTTATGGATAAACTAGTGATAGTTTGATTCTTGACATTTGCTTCAAGATCAAAATGTTTAGGCTTTCGATATTCTCTCAACGGCTCAGTCAGAATGCATACCTGTTCTTCCCCATTCCTATATTACTATCTGTTGCTAATTTAAAATGCTCTGATCAATTGGTACTCTATTAACTAAGAAAAATACTACTTTTGGTCTCAGTCAAATTTCCTATTTCCTATGGCGTTTGTCATTTTGGCAAGGTAAATGAAGTTTGATCATTAATTAGCATGTTCGTAAGAAACCACAAATTTGGATTGAGGAGTTATGATAAAGCAGAATCATTTTGTGGTAGTCTAAAATTACTTTCCTCACTTTTTGATAATTGGAATGTAACATCTTAGCACTCGAGACTCATTTTCACAATTTCAACCAAAAAAAGAAAAAAAAGACTGCAAAGAAACCTCATCTATTTGCCTCTGCCATCCTGCTCAGATCACATCAGTAGCAAAATTTAAAGATGCCCATCTTGTCTCTCTGTGTTTACCGATATTAATGATGTCGGCAAAAAATGTGTTGTCCGACCATCCAAGGAGTCGATACATTTTCTGCTAGTACCATTCTATTTAAAGCAGTCAGAAGTTGGATATTCTCCTACCTTGTAAAATGATGGCCTTCTCACGTATGCAGAATGACACTTAACTTCCTTCCTCTACATAGAGATGTTAAAAAAGCTTGTGGCATGTGGCCCGTGGGCTGGTCCGCCCCGTGCAGCCAGCCCGCCTTGCCGGCCGCGCGAGCCGACTGGGGAAACCAGCCCGCGGGCAATACTATGTAATTCTTTTAAAAAAAAATTTCAGCCGGCTTGGCGGGTTGCCGGCCGAGCCGGCATAACTAGGGGGGCGGGCCGAGCTGGCCCGCCCCGCTTTAGGCATCGTGCGGGCCGGCTCGGGCCCGCACGGTTTGCAACACTACCTCTACATATATCCAAGAGCAGACTCCACTATCCTACTAAGGATGTATTGTTCACATTGGTAGAATGGATAGTGGAGAGATGCTAAAGAAGCGCCAAGGGAGCGGGCTCGCACGGTTTGCAACACTACCTTTATATATATAAGAGAGCAGACCCCACTATCCTACTAAGGATGTCTTGTTCACATTGGTAGAATGGATAGTGGAGAGGTGCTAAAGAAGCGCCAAGGGAGCCGATAGACTTGTTATCTTATCTGACGCTATCTACAAGTCCATTTTTTCACACAATTTTGATGACAGTGGATGCGTGTCTTCATCAACAGGAGACTGCTAAGGGGCTAGGCAACTCATGAGAAATGACGATAAATTTTTACCAAGCCTTCAGAAACTAATAATTGTAGCCAACACAACTCAAGCCTAACCCGCCAAATCAATGGGAGACTGCTAATGGGCTACATAAACTAGCCTACTAATGAGAACTGAGGATAAAAGCTTGTCAAGCCGTCAGAAACTAATAATTGTAGCCAACACCAGAGATCTTATAAAGTTTATGAAGTTCCTTGCAAACTTTGGAGAAGTCATTGACTGGTGTTATATATATTTATGACGACACACCTCGTATATCATTTGATTATTCCTTTTAAATTTGCCTTGGCCTTTTTTTTTTTCTAAAACCTTCATATAAGAGTAGTATTAAGTTGTAACAGCACTGTTATAGGTAATCTCAATAGCTGCAATGTTAGAGCATTAATGTATGAAAGTCCATAAGTGAAATGAATTCAGCATGTAAAAGATTCAAAAGTGAAATTATTTATATTTGTTTGTCGTTAATGCAGGAAGGTCTTATATTGGGTCTGTGAGCTATTCTAAAGAACTTGGCAAATGAGCACAACGTACGTTCCTGTAGTGCTGGTTAGTGCATAAATTCCTTTCTTATGAATAAATAGTGCATATCAACTGATATTCTTTGTTGTGTTTGTGTAAGAGTAATTACTTCTGTGTATGTTACTGCTTTGTCAAAATGACATATGGTGCCAAGTCTATTCAAATCCATAATATATTGGTTCTATCACCTTTTGTTGCCCCTTTTTGCAGTGAACACCAAATGCATTTTAGAGTTCTGCTTCTTCTAATGCTTCTTCTGATCCACATACACAGCGTGAGTTGTCAATAAAACAACAAAAAATAGCAAACTGTCGTATCATACTTATGTAAGCAATAAGGTTGCCCTGTAGGGGTATATGGTTCAAGAGAATTCCCACAAAAGCAGAAATACTTAGCTCTATATGCGTCTTTTCTTGCAAGTTGCAGTACACGTTGTATAGAAACTCAAAGGCTAGCGATAGCTATTTTCATTATTCGTCCAATAAGATGGGCCATTTGTGACTTCTAGTCGGAGTTGTTCGAGTGTATTCATCACTTCACTGAAGTCATTATAGCATCAATTCTTGACTAGAACTTTTGATGCTCGTTATTAGGCCAAAAAAGTAAAATATCTCAACAAGCAAATTGTGCAATTATAGTTCTGATGGTGTAGGTTTTATATGGTTGGCGGAGAGGGAGGGACAACCAGACCGGCTTTGGGAAGGAGTTGGAAAACCGTTCTTCATTACGGGTATTACTTACTCGCAATCAAGGTAGTAATATTTCTGAGATATCTTTGAAGTGCGTCTTTATTTTTTTTTGTTGGAATTTTATTACTTGACTGATCAAGCAACAAGTTAATACATGTTTACCAAACGGGATGGCCTTGTGGTAAAGGGCCTAGTCAACTGGATAAAGTTTTTGAGTTTGAGTTTCTCAACCGTCCGCTTGGAAGAGGGTGGGTGAATCATCTTATTTTGGATTGTATCATCTTGATCTGGACTGCCATCAAAAATAGTTGGATACCAAATTTAAAAAACAAAAGTTAATACATGTTTTGGGAGAATCAATAGAAGAATATGCCTGCTTTTTTTATTAGCCTGTTTAATATAATTTGCTCGTAATTTACTAGTCTAGCCGTACCACCAGTAACTTATCCATGACTTTCTTTTCTTGACTTAGAAACCATACATTTATTAGTTGCTAAACCTCACAGGCTACCAGTTCAGTGATGCGATGATTTATCTCACTATTTACTAAAATCAATTGAAATCGCTACTACTTTTTGTTTAAAACGGTGCTTTTGCTGACATGTGATATGATAATCATAGCCTTCCGTTCGTACGGCGAAGTTTGTAATCCACCAATGAGCTCAAAGGAAGTGCTATTCTGGATAGGAGACTAAAAGAAGAGAAGTAAGCTGTTAGCCGGATGATCATGATGCTCTCCAGATACTCGATTGGGTGATTGAAAAGAAAAATATCTCACAAACCGGCCCCTCATGGATTCCTTTATTTTTGTTTGCAAGTCCACCATTGGACTTTGGCTCTTTGGCTGTTGTCTTAGAAGCAGCTGAGAAAACCTTTGGTTCGTCTTCTTTTAGCAATAGAGAGAGAGTGAGAGAGAGAGAGAGAGAGAGAGAGAGAGCTGGCATGCTCTTATGCTCCATTGCTGCGGATAAAATGGAATCTACTTCCTTTGTCTTCCAAGTGTGTATATCTGTATCAGATCTGGTGTCTGTGAAGCACACTGATCCAAGTTCCTATTACAAATCTTTGAAGAGATAAGCTGTTGTTAATTAGGGTCTGCTGGAGTTATATACATCTGACATGGCATGCTTTTATTGGATGAGTTCAACATGAGAATCTGCCAGGTCGGATTACACCAATATTGTATGTTTCAACCACACATCGCCATCATGTGGCCCCTAAATATAGTGCTACGTGGAAGCCCATCCTGGTTTAGCCGCTAATAACGACACGATTCTCACATGGCAAGCGTTTTAGTTGAGTACTGAAAGACAAAGTGATGTGGAAACCACTCGAAAGTCGTTTTATCACTAAATGGGAGTGAAAAATATGAATTTTTATATGCATTATTGCTCTATTTTGAAACTATTCTTCATTCATATTACTCAAAAGCAAACTAAGGTCCTACAGTTCGCATGACATGTGATTCAAAACACGGATAAAGAGAGCAGCTATGTTAGGCTTGCAGAGTAATGCACTCGCAAACCATAAAATGTGCTTTCCCGTAGCTTGAAGAAGCTATTTATTTAATCAGTATTTGAAAGTGACTCGAACGACCTCTATCATCTTATTCTGATCGCGATTTGAGAGACTTGCGCGAAGCTGAGCTTGCTGTCTCGTGATCAAGTGGACTCTCCTTGGTGTCTTAACCTTAAAAGCAAAGAGTCCGAAAGCTACAGGAAGTTCGACTTCGACACAAGAACAAAACGGGCGGGACCCGAATAAACAACTAAGGAACCAAAAGAACCGTAGCAAGTAGGACTAGAGTCCAAGGCATGAGAAAAATGATGTACTTATCGCCGGCCATTGACAGCTTAACTAGAAGTAGCTAATTAGTAGTAGAGAAGAAAGACAAGTGTATGAGAAGTATAAGAATTTTCGCCATGCAGTAGAGGAGGAGAGAGATAAGGGCGGCCACGGCAGCGTTGTGAACCGCTAAACTAGTAGAACCCGAGCACGACATACTAACCTCAAGAGACGACAATACATTTTCCTACTCTTTCTTTCTTTTTCTTTTCTTTTTTGCTTGGTTTCCTTTTTTTTTATTTGGGAGATTATAGAGATATAACTCGATCTGGCCTAGACCTTAGAGACATATGGATAGTCAAGCACACACGTGCTATAAGGTCAATATTGATAAATTTACGAGTATGTATCAGACTTACTATATGCTTTCTGAGTCATCGCGTGAACCAGTTTAACTCACTATATGAGACTAAATGATGATTATACTTAAGTGATTGTTGTCGTAATATTATTTTGAAATGTACGAGTTGTCCGTGGAGGAGGTGTGGTGGGCTGGGGGTGTTTTGCGTGCCTGCATGTGGCGCCCGCGAGAGCCCGTTGTTCACTCGATGCTCCATTGCACTAGGGAGTGTTTGTATGCGTGATGATAAAATTTATGGATGGGTGAGATAATTGGAGTGATGATGGTCTGGCTCAGGGGCGAGGTCGGTCAGGGAGGGCCCAGAAATCACGTGGGTGCTGCTGGTGGAGTGGCCCACGGAAGGAGCGAAAGCTCTCGCTGGGTTGAATCTACCTCATCTCTTCTCCTCCAATGACCTCTCAATGCCCACGTGATCAACCTGACCCGTCATCTTCTCGTATTTCACGCATCCCTCCCGCGCTCTTTTTATTGCTCCCACCACCGCCCTCTCTGATCAAGTAAACCCTTCTTTCTTCATAAAAAGCTCTGTTGCCTGTGGCTGTTGCTAGATCAGATCAGATCATCAACAATGGGTGATTCTTCAGCTTCTTACATAAGAATGGTACATAAAGTCATTTATTATTTATTCTTGAATGATCATTTGATAAATTAGAGTTAATGTTTTTTGTATTAATACTGTTAGGTACAACACTTGATCGAGAAGTGTCTCATCTTCCACATGAACAAAGAGGAGTGCATGGAAGCTCTCTCTAAGCACGCCAATATCAAGCCTGTTATCACCTCAACTGGTTAGTTTTGCAGTGCACCTTTGATCGTGTATAACATGCAATACAAACAAATTAACAAGGACATATATATGTACACTTCCTAATTATAAAAGTCATACACCTAGTGATAATTGGTAAAAGTATTTATTTACAGTGTGGAAGGAGCTGGAGAAAGAGAACAGAGAGTTCTTCGAGGCGTATGCTCGTGACAGAGAGGAGAGCGTGCTGGAGATGGAAACAATGCAGCGGATCCAGAAGATGCTCCAAGAATCCGCTTCCAGGGATCCCGACGATGAAGACTAACCAAACAGCGTCTTCTGAAACAAGTCCACTATCTACGTCGATCGGCATATCCTGATCTGCATGGTTAAATTAATGCATGGAAAATTAAGATGAAAAGAGGGTGGGAATTGATGTAACTAGTGTTAGTAAATAAAACTTAGGTGTGATCACGTAAGCGTGGATATTGCAGTGTGGACTGTGGAGCTTTTAGGGTCGCGATCATGGAGAAGTTTGATCATCTTATATACAGATGGCGAGAAGGGAACGGAATCATGAATCCTCTCCGTCGTTGTTTCAGACGTTGAAGTTCTTCCTTTTCGTTAGATTCAAACACGGCTCCTCATTTTTTTTTTAATTTTCGTTATACCTTGCTTTGGATTGAGGAAGACGTTACCGGTGCTCTTATTTTCTCCTTAATTTACTAGCTGATAATATGCTCAATCAACGCGCTTCATGCGTATATGAAGTTATGAACAGATTGCACGCGGCAATCGTTGTCTAATGATAATTAATAATTATTTCGAAGGAAAAACAATATTTGGCGTACGAGCACGTGGGAGCTGACCTACAGCTTCTGTATAGAATGGTAGGGTATACAGGAAATAAAAATAGCAGGTGCGAGAAAAATCTGCATGAAAATATCTTGCTGCACTTAGAATAATTGAGCGAGAAATTAAATTGCAAAAAAACAAAACAAAAAAGTCAGATCGTGGAGAGCATTTCTTCAAGATGACAAAGTCTAAGGTCTGGAAATAGTAGTCTATACGAATAGTGAAACGACAATCATCACGTACTGTAGAAGAACCTTTATACGTACTTTTGTGGGCATCAGGTAGAAAAATCTCTGTTTAATTAATTACGATAGTACATATACTGCTCTATCATTAGAATCAGCTCTATCTATATTGCTCTATTGTTAAAAATTATTTTTATCTTATTTATTAATCTCCTAATATACATGTACGCGATCTCCATTTAATGTATAGATATGTTGGATAAGTAAACTCTATAATAAATTTAATTCAGCTAGCATATATTTACACATATGACAATCTAAGAATAAAGACAATAAAGTTCACGCTTCTCTGTAGACATCAGCGACTATATATTATAGATGCGTTATGTCCATCTAATGGAGATTCGCTTTAATTTGTTATAGACCTGAAAGCTAGGGTAATAAAAGATATCGGAGTATAATTAATAAAAAAGCTAAATAATCCCAACATTTACTTCTAAATCCATCTAAATAGTTTATTTAGTGATTATATGATAGATGGTAGGATAGTTTACTAGATTGTGAATTATAGATAATAAGATTAGCTTAGAGAAAGTATATTTATAGGTGTATGGTATTATCGGAGAGCAGGCGATCAAGAAATTGCCATGCTTTGCATTGATGATGTGGCAAAATATCATTAGAGATTCAGATTTTCACAAAAATCGAGAAAAATGATCATGGGAATGCGAAAGGCCGTAAGACACGTGGACGAAGCCATTCGAAGGCTCTTGTTGGGATCAATCTGTTTTCATCTTATGAAGCAGCCACGTGACGCGTGTTACACAACAGTCCTGCAGCTCCTGCTGCTCCCTTCTAGATGTATCATTGTTTATATTCCCGTATAATATTGTTTTGTTAAGTTTGTAATATATGTAGTATAGATTAGATATATTACTTTTTAAATTAAATACAGTTCAAAAAATTTAAACCTTCGTGCAGCTTTATATGTATATTTTATTTCAATTCAAAATTTTTGAATAATTTTATTAAAAAATTGATCGGCTAGTAAGCATCATATATACAAAAAATTAACTAATATTATCCTAAAATATAGCATGATAATATATCGAATATAAGTACTGGATGTAATTTTTTTAGATCGAGTGCGGTTACACCTTCATAGTCACGTCATCAAGGATCTTAAAAAAACTATTTTAGCTGTGAGTTTTGTAATTTACTGATAATATTGCTTATGTTTTAAAATAAAACCACAAATTTATAAATCACGATCAGACAAAATTTAATCTTCAAAGACCATCATAACTTAAAGTGGGTGTTGAAAATTAATTTTTAAAATATTGATGAGCATATTAATCGTAATTCTTGTTCAAGATAACGAGATAAATCTCTTTTGCTTGTTTCATATTTCCATCGTTGCACTGTTCCGGCCTCGAGCACACATGCTCAATCATCATGGTATGCACTTAAAATTGTGAGTTAAAACACCGATGTGTTCCAGCTTAGGGGCTGTTTACTTCGCGCGGAAGCCTGAGAAGTGAGAAGTAAGAAGTGAGAAGTGGGTGAACTGTGAGAACTGAGAAGTGGATGAGAAGTGGTGTTTTGAGTTTCTCTGTTTACTTGGGATTGTGAAGTAGAGGTTGGAAGATAGTTTTTTTATTTATTTGGGGTTGGAAGTGAGGGCTGAAAGCATTTTTTTTTTTTTTTTTATTGGAATTGGAATAAACTGAGACATAAAAAAATCAATATATATTTATTATTAACATTTATATTTATAGTTAAGATTATCATATTATTCCTACTTTTTTTGTATGTATCTCTTTATTTAATATCTTAATTTATATAATTATAACATATATATTATATTAAACACGGATATTTATATTATATATTTTTTTATTTTATATGTTTAATATCTATCAAATAAATTTTTTAATATTCTGAATACTAAAAATTATAAGAGATAAGTTCTAAAAATTGAAACAACAAGTATTGATAAAAAAGATTTTTGTATTGAATAAAATTTACAAGATTTATTATTACATATACATGTTATTCATTAAAAAAAAATATTACACATTGTACAAGTAATTTCAACCATTGACTACAGTGGTCGCCAGAGGAAGGAGAAGAAATCGCGAGAACACAACAGAACTCACACGCGGAAGACAAAACGAGTTCGCCCACTTCGCAGCTAAAAGCTGTGAAGTGGGCGAACTCAATTTATTATATACTCGCGGAACTCAGAATTGAGTTCCGCGAGTTCCCGCGGCGAAGTAAACAACGAAACTGTGTTCTGAGTTCCGAGTTCCACGAGATCCACCAGTTCCGCGCGAAGTAAACAGCCCCTTAGATGAGCTTTTAGATGATCTTCCAGAGCACACAATTCATCCATCAATAGTCTGAGCCGTCGATGGGTCCGTGCTCTTTAAGAACTTCAGGAATGATGAAATTATATATTATCTGATCCCCTGAAGAACAATCATTAAATTGATAATTCTGGACTAATATTAAACTACCACCTGTGAGATATAATGTGTATGGTGTTAATGGTGTTTGGATCCCCTGCAGTTATGTTCAGTCCAGTAATATATCCACTTAAGGGCCCAGACGTCTCCCTTCACCATTTGAGGAGCGAAAGGGAGAATTGGGACAAAATTGGAGTCAACCTGGAGTGAATTGACCAGAGGATAATATAGGGATGCTCATATAATTATTCTAAATTTTAATAATATATATAATTTAATATTAAAATTATTTTTAAAAATGCTTTTAAATAAATATTTTGGTATTATAAAAAATTTAAGATACATTTTTAAAATTGTTGAATTTAGAGTCCTACAATAATTAAAAAAAATTTAATATAAAAATTGTAAATTTTATTAAATTTTTATTAAATTTTATATTTAATTTTTTTTGAAAATATATTTATAGATATTTTATACTATATACTAAAGCTCACCTCTAAAAGACAAACAAAATGAACAGTAATTTGTTTTTCTGTTTTTAGTTTTTCAAATATACATATATAACTTTATTTTTTCCTTTCCTTTTGTTATTAAACAATTTTTTTTATATAAAAGTAACACTAAAAGACAAATAAAGTGAACAATACATTTTTTTTTCTATTTTTTAGTTTTTCAATATATATATATATATATATATATATATCTATATATGTAAAGAGGTTACTTTGTATAGTTATATACACATATACAAAGAGGTTACGATATATATATATATATTCATAACAAAAAGATAAAACAGAATTTTTTTTATAATTTAATTATATTACAAGAAATATGTCTTTTAATGCTTAATTTATGACATATTTATTCAATAAACAATACTACTTATTATTATTTTATTATTATTAACAGTAATTTTTTGCAATTCTTATTATTTTGTTTTAGTTAATTTTTATTATTTTTCTATGTTTTTTATATTATTTTGTTATTTTATAGTTTATAAAAACTGCCAGTACACTATCAATATATCTAAATCCACTCATCTACTTTTATTAAAAGTTAACAAATTTAATTTTAACTTTTTTTATTTTCTGACAAATTATAAAATAAGGCAAGTGGATAAATATTTAATTAAGTATCACTTCTTCAAAATTATACTATTTAACTTAACATAATTTTGAATTATATAAATATATAAAAGAAATATTAGTGACCGTAGCAACACGCGGATGTAAATGCTTGTTTTTCTACATGAGATTATCGCTCCAACCGGGAAACAACAAGAAGGCCAATTAGTTGTCGCATTTTCTCAATAGCCCCTTAAAATGTCATACACTTACAATTCAAGACTCAGGAGGGGTTTATGTGCAACATCGCAACGGCGGCTGACGAAGCAAACGTAAACGAGTATCGACTAATTAGGAGTCATTAATGCCGCAACGCAAAATTGCACGGGGCCACTGAAGTTTGAAGTTTCCTCCTTCCCTCCACATTACCACGAAAGTGTATATAAATCACAACACGCGAGATCTCAAGATCTGTGCTCCCGCGATGAACTACGGGTTCCGCCGCCGCAGCCGATCGCCGGCGGCGGCAACGTTGCGGAAGACTCTCGTGGTCCCTGATCTCCGGCATCGCGACAGCGGGATTCGCCACCTCCAAGGTCTACGTAGCAGCCTTTTTTTATTCATCTTGATACTTGATTTGTTGTATATTTGTTTTAATTCTGCTTTTGATCTTCATTGGTGATGCCAAGTTAGCATTGGTTGCATTGCCGGAGGAGTAACCGATGTCTAGATATTTTAGCATCTTGCAGCTTTGAACTTAATATTGTCAATTGTTTAGTTATAAAATATACTCTATTCGGGAAATCTCGGCAGCTGCGCCTACTTCGTAAGCCCACCATGAGGTAGCGCATCCCCTGCTCCACCATCAGGGAGCGACATGAGGTGCTTCCCTTGCTTCACCATCATATCCATTTCTTGACATTTCCTTGGCGTCGTAGGACATTGGACAGCATGTACCCCAGAAGGGGAATGTGAGGTTTCGAGCGGGAACCTCTCGCACGTAAGCAAGTGTTTCCTGGAATCGTTTACTATTGCCTAGACCTGTTTTGGACCTCTCGCACGTAAGCAAGTTTATTGTCATATCCGCATTTCCAATGTTGACTTGTGCGAAAAGTATGCCTATGCCCTCGCATTGATAATCATGTTTAAAGTGTTTTAAATTAGTTACTATTGAAAGGAAGAATGTAGATTGTTTGTTTTTTACACTTCTAAACATTGCATTTCTGTTTCAGGCAGCATTAGTTTGTGTAATCAGCTGAGTGATTCGGAATATTTAGGGAATTCTAGTTATGTTAGTGGCTTCCAAGTGAAAAACAATACTGTAAGTCCTGTGGACTCAATGTTTTCGATATTGCTTTGTCTTTATGCTGCTTATGTTTCTAGTCTGCATATATGCATATAGAAAACTGGGTTATCAAATCATGCCTTATATCACCCTCTTTTGTCTTTGTTACTCATGTGTTGCATCCAATTAATCTTAAGTATGCAATGGGCCGTTTATTATATGACTTAAATATGAGAATATGAAAAGTCATAATTATTAAGCAACCTTTTAACTTCATATTATTATGTTTGTTGATTTTATATAAGAAAATAATAATCGTTATAATTGTACCTTAAAACATAATAGCATAGATATAGTTATCATTATTTGAACAGAAAACAATTTTGACTATCTCCATCCAACGCACGAGTGCGAAACGAGTAAGCATAAAAATTCTAAATCTCTAAGTGTACCTAGAGACAAAGTGTTATGATGTAGACTTTACCTTACTTTGCTTCAATTGGGTACCTCTAAATTATCTAATAGTTCCTTCTGTACCTCTGTTTGCATTATGATCGTGGTGCCAACTGCTAACATAGAGAAATGTTTTTGTTTTGTTTAATAAAATTTCTATTTACAAACAAGTACTGCACTGGTTTTGTCAAGAACACCTACAAAAGGAGTTTTATTTATTCCTATGTCCTTAAGCAATCAATTATACATGATTGTAGACGCAACAAGACCACTTACATTTCTCATTTCAGTCTTGTCAAGAATTTAGAGAATCGCAGAATTGCAGCATAACATCAGCGAAAACAACATCTGAAAAGGATATGACAAAGCAGTTACAAGGCAGCAGGGCATCAGTAAGTGTAATTGCAAAGTTGATGGGCCTTGATGAGTTGCCTCCTCCACGGATGGGAACTAAGCAAGAGAAAGATAGACAAACCCATTTTGACAAACTGTCATCTGGGAGATCTCAAGCTAGGTTTGCACAACAAGACAATTATTCACAGCACCCATGCTCCAAAGAGCATCAGGAGTTTAAAGATGTTTTTGATGTTATGGAAATTTCAAATATGCGGAAGCAGAACAACCAGCCAAGTTGTAATAGTGGATTGACCTCCAGATATGTGGAAACTGATTCAGCAAATATAAAGCAAAAGCTTGTTGACTTTAATAGTATGTCTCGTGAGAGACAAAACAGGTTCAGTGACTTCAGTCATACAAAAGGTTCCATGAACTTCCAGAAACATTATTTTCGCAATGTTTACCAGGATTCCAGTTCATTTCTTACTAATCATCTTCATCGACCGAATTACCGTAATTTTCGTTCTTGTCCTAATGATGCCACCCTTCTAAGATCAACCAACCATCGTAAGCATGGAAGAGGAAGTATAGATTCTGAATCAGAGGATGAGGGTGAAAGGTACCTATGTTTACTTAAGGATGGTCCAGGCATTAGCAGTAAACCCAAAGCTAGCCTTTTCAGCCACTCTCCCACAGAACATTGTGACTCCTCCTTATATAAAGTTCCCAGTGCGGCACATACCGGAAGGTTAGACACGCGCCTACACCCCTCTCAGATTGTTGTTTTAAAGCCAGATGCTAGTAAGAGCCATAAGGGAGCTGTTTCATTGCTAAAATATCATTGTGAGCCAAGAGGAACCCGAAACTTATGTAGCAATTCAAAAGTTCGATATTGTAACATTTCCACAGAAAATCCTAGACAATCTACGATGCTAATGAAGCACACAGTAGCCAACAGAAGAAGAGAGGAACATAGTTCTCGTTTAAGTGAGCATGTGAAAGGTGAGGGGTTATGTAAAATGGGTACTAAGGGCAAGTATAAGGCCTTGGATCAAACCGTCTGTCTAACTGATAGCAGGAGTTGCAGATATGACAACTTATTATTGTACTCAAGTGACTCTTCTTTGACTAAAGCAGCAAGTAGATTGTTGTCTGAGAGGTGGAAAACGACCCAAAGATTTGAAAAGATGGAAGATGCGGACAGAGCCTCAGCTACTCTGATTGATATGCTTTCTTTATCTGACAGAGAAACACCATCAAGGTTTGTTGAGTCTGTTTCATTTGCAAACCTAGATGAAGTTGACACATTTGCTTTCGATGGTAATATGTTAAGCATGAGTAAAGCTAATGACCGCAAAGTTGCTGTTCCTGTAAATTCTGAAAAACCCGTAGTGTGTCAAACTTCATCTGCTGCCTTCACTAGTCGACAACAAAACACTATAAACCAAGATGAAGGTGTTGTCAATAATTATATGCTCAAAGATGTAGTAAATTTGGAACCAGGCCATTCTGTATATAGAAGATCTTCTCAGAAGAGAGGCTCTTTACTTAATAAAATGAAGGCCAAGAAAGAGGAGGAAAATGTGCCTTTAAGGGAGTTTCATTTGCATGTCAGAGAATCTAGAGATAATGATCATCTAAGTGATTTAGTTGAAACAAAAGATGTAATTGATATCTCCCAAGCTGTTGCTAATAAAGGCCTTAGTACAGATTTCCAACTCCCAGATACCTTAGCTCATCCTACCACCATCGGAAAATTGGTTGAAGAGACAACAGCTGTTGCTCTTCCTTGCAATGATGAAAAATGCCCAACTGATGATTTGGGTGGTTCGAACTTACAGGTTTGTTTGATGTCACAATGTCACATGTGCTTTTCTAGAATTTGCTATGATTTTGACAACCTATTTTCACTTGAAGTCATCAACTGAAGTGGATTTTTTTCCCTTTTTTATTTGGGAGACTTGCACTGCGATCCAAGGCAAGAGTTTGCCTTGCACTGCAGTCCACTTGTAAAAAAAATTGCACTTAGATTCTTTTATAGAGGGTGCTAAAAGTTATAAAGAAAGTGTTAAAAGTTATCAGAAGGGTGTGAAAGTGTTATTTTGTAACATGAGGGTGTCAAAAATTAACACAAGGGTGTTAGAAACTTACTAAAAGGTGTCAAGGTGTCGGATGTGTCAAAAATGCATTAAAAGGTGTCAAATAACTAAAGTGCAAAAAAAAAAATTTAGAGGACTTAAATGATGTTGAAACAATATGGAGGGACTGTAGTGCAATTGTCCCTTTTTCTTGTTTCCTCTTATACTAAAGTGCTTAAGGTCATGATAAGCATTTCCTTCAACACCATATGAGCTAACTGCATTCTAAACAAATATGAGTGAATGTATAAACTTTCTTTAACGAAACGAATGTGGAGATGGACCATGTTGAATATTTGGTTTGATCTGTGGGTATAAGCTATACCTTTTTCTCTCTTTTCTCTGTTGCCTTCTTCTGCTTATTTCTACAAAGGGGATGAGGTTTGAATACAAACGATTATTTTTGGACAAGTAATTTCTATTTACATGGATTTAGTGGTTTTTGATTTTCTCTATGGTTGGTAATACCATAAAATGGTCTCTTATTATAATATCAAATCAGTAACTGGTTAGGCCATTTTCTGTTTCTATTGCTCCACTTAGCTTTAAGTAGAAGCGTAGAAAGGACTTAACATTATTAAAAGGAATACTAGAAATAAGTGACAGCTTCGAATTGTACTGCATTACTTAGATGCATGCCTTAGTCCTCCTCTAAGAAATGATTATATGCCTCTAGGAAAAACCGTGGGACAATCGTCAAGTAGGCTTTGTTTTCCCTCACATTGATGAAGAAGAATCAGTATCTGCTACAGTCTCCAAGGAGGTTGAGCATCCAAACCCTGTCTTTGCCCTAGAGCATCAACTAGAAGAAGAAAGAAACTATTCAAAATGCCTTGATGGTGCCAATGCCTATCTGCAAGGTAGGTAACAAGACCATGTCTTCGATCTCATACGAGGCTACCTGTGCTTGTGCTTGACTCCTGTCTTTCTGATTTTTAGATTGGCACTTGCAACTTGAACTTTTAAAGTTGGAGTCAAGAGATAGATATGCTCAGGAATGTGAAGAAGATGCTGTAAGAGAAGACAAGTCGCTTCTAAAAATGGTAGAAATGATACGTGCATTTAGGGATGAAGAGGACAGAGATTTCTCCTATGTGCTTGACGTGCTTGTTGATTCAGGTATTCGGGATGTCGGTGATGATATGCTTAATGTTGTCTCACGTTCCCCAGAATGTCCAATTTGTCCGTCTGTATTTGAAAATCTGGAAAGTAAGTATGAGCTGCTAGAGTCGTGGACAAAATCTGAGAGGAAGCTGCTGTTTGACTTAACAAATTCAGCTCTTGCAGATCTGCTTGCTTCAAGCTCACATGTTTTTGAATGGCAGAACCTATAAAAGGTTGATTCCACGAGCACCCAAAAATGGGCTTGTTGAGGATCTATGGCAGATGTTGCTCAGGCAAAAGAGGGAAGTGAGAGACAATTCTGAGACTAATTTTATGGAGTCAGGTTGGTTAGATTTACAAAATGATCTTAACGAAATTACTAGAAAGATTGAGTCTTTGTTGGTGGAAGATATTTTTGGAGAAATGGCATCTGAATTCATTTTTTAGTGAGCTTCTGGTATTTTATCACTTACATCGGCTGATAATAACAGCTTGTCTTCTTACCATTTGACAAGACTGTGTATGGTCCAGTTTCAAGATGGACTTACAAAGCATATGTTTAGAAGTTCTTTTGAGTGAAATTGCTAAGGCTATGAAATTACTGGGAGATTATCAGAAGCTTCTTGAACTTGGCAACATCAATGTGGCAGTTTCCATCAGCCTGATCGGGGAACATCTTTCGGAAGGCGTCTCTGGACTTGGTCAAAAATTGGCTGTGTCCATTTAGCATCATGAAAGTTTACCAGCACATTCTGTCCAGAATGAATGCTGTCACTGAATTGAAACATTTCTCACACACTTGCAGATGCAATATTAACCTCTTAACGGGCAAATACATCTATCTGTTATTCTACGTTTAAGTGGTAAGTGATATGCTATAATTTTGATGGTAATAATATCATATTCTGTTACAGGCTCTAAGCAATATATGTTTCCAGTAGATCTTAATATTTTTTATCCTCATATTTAAAAAAAGTAGCAGGTTAACTTGAAGGAAATGCTGGATACTTGGTAGCAGAAAAATGAATATATTGTTAATATCTTCAGTCTAGTAGCTGTAAGCCTGTAATTTTGATCACTGTGGATTTTTCACACTAGGCGTGTTATATTTTTTCAGTAGATATTTGATGATACCCTCTGATGTATATCAGTCAATAAGATGCCAATACCCATTGTTTTCTTATTGTCTTAGTGTATTTGGAGGTTATTGTCCGACCTAATCATTTCCTTGGTGATGATCTTTTCCAGGTGAGCTAAAGGAGCAACATACTTGGATTTGTTCAATTTGGTGCATGAATTGAACTAACCTCCATGGGTCCCAAGTCTCTCATTACTCTGATCGTAGTGTAACTAACTATTTGCTGTCTCATTCACTTATCATGTTTGCATATTGGACTCTGGCTCATCCTCATTCTTAATTTGTGGGATCTGGTCACATTTTCATTTTTGGGAGTTGTTGAACTTTGTTGGGATATTTGAGTGGAGATTTCGAAGGTATTTTGTTTCCATTTTTTCCTTCTTCCTTTTTTGGGGGGTTTTTTTCCTTGGTTCTTCTGTAAATTTGCAAATGTCTTGGTTTGCTGGGGGCTGTTACGAAATGTCCGTCCAGTGGTTCTGTAGCTTTTATGTATAGGTAATACACCACAATGACCTCAAGTTTTGCATTCCAAGTATCAATTACTAAATATCTGGCAATTTGTTACTCTGTAGGGTATTTTTTTTAGTAATTTCCTGCTAAAAAGGCTTTTTCTTCTCACAATGAGTTGCTAAAACATTGATGCTTTTCTATTCAGTGCTTCTGAATTTCTATGCTTGGGAGATTGGCTGACTTAATGTTGTCCAAGCATGTATACATGCACCGACACTTTTTAGAAGGCAATCTGCGATATCTTTTTGGCTTTATTTTCTATTCGATTCAAATGGTGATGTGTATTGCCTTTGAAACATGTTTCACTGTTATAGTAAGTATTCATAAATTTATTATTTAAACTACTGTTGAACGGTTCTGTATTAGTTCACTAATTTGTTCTGCTTGCTTTCAGCTCTGATTCATGTGTCCAGTGAGCAGTACTATGATAAATTCAACCAGCTGGAAGTGAATTCTTGTTAAGTTTGAAAACATGGCTGTCTGGTTTGCTTACTTCAAGCTTTAAGGGTTCAAATGGGCCTAGTAGGCTGGTTCCTGGCCGAATTGAAAGCCTGGCCAATTCTGGCAAACATCTGATTAATATGTAGTTGGGTTCCATGTGTATATGTGAAACGGTTAGTAACATATATGAACATTTTGTTATCATTGCAACTTTCTTATTTTTAGTTTTAGGTAAGAAAAATAAACTTTTAATTCTTTATCTTCAGTTTATTTCTTCGTCTTCTTCTTCTTAAAAAAAAAAAAAAAAAAATTCTTATCTTCAGTTTAGTGGCAACTAGTTGATCAAAGTTGATGTTAGAGCTCTTTTGTATGCTTTTTTTCTGTCTTAATTTAAGATAAGATACATAATATGCGGAGGGCCTGAGGCTCAGAACTGTCGCTATTCATCCATTCATGTGCTTTAACCAACCGGGCTTTATACTAGATAACCTGTTTTTTATGTTGTTATTTGTTGTGCTAATATGAATTTATACATACGACATTGACGTGTCTCCTATTATCACGAACTAAACATCGTTCCTTGTCACATAGAGAGCATGCAATTAACAATTCGCACTAAAATGTTTTTTTCTTTTTTTTAAAAGTATTTTAAGGCTGCTGGATTTTGCTTGGCCACAAATAGTTGATAAGCTTTTGTTATTATAATTTTCATTATTGTTTATATTAGTATTACTTTTTATTATAGTTACTAGTATTGTTGTTGTTTTTATATTTTTGACAGGAGGTACTAATTCCAAAACATGGGAATCTCAGAAAGGCATGGATTCTGAAACTCAAGACCTTCCAATAAGAACAACAGGTACCAAACAATTCAACTACAAAAACAACAACAAAGAACCGCAGTTAGAAGTCTCAAGACAATTCAGATTAAATTCTGCCCAATCATTTTAGTATTGCAACACCGACCATGATGAAATCTCCCTATCAAACATTTTCTGCATAGAAAGTCAAACATCTTGCATCCATCGTATTTTCGGAATGAAAATCCCACTTGGAGGCTCAGAATCATTTATATCACCGATTCGGACACATAGGAACATATATATAGATTCACAAAGAAAAACAAAAGGTCATCAGGTATGATTTAATTAGATTCCCAGTATGAGAAGTAACGAACAAATTTTAAGGCAGTTGATTCTTTAAAACTTTGACAAATATTTGTTGGATAATTCAGTGCAGGCAAAGCGCGCATTGGTCAAGATATAGAACGCTTGCTGATCGTTGGAGCACTTCATGGTTTTTTCCCCATTTCGGTACAACTTTTCATATCAATATAAAACAAATTTAGAGTTTCTAATTCCCTTAATTCATATATCATTTTTTTTTTCTTTCAAATAATTCAAGTATAATATTCGATCTTGTGGTCATGATAACAAAAACTTTTATGTAGCTTGTGAATATTTGCTACAAACACATCTAAAGCTAAATTAATTTATAAGTCACTGAACAAGTTAATTTACGGGACACGATTAGTAATTTAGTTTTAAAAATCTACCGTATATAATAAGCTATAAATAGAACTTTAGCTCGTAGCTATCTAACTTCTTTATCACGACTCACGTGATAGCAAGTTATTTTGTATAGCATGTGAGCACTCACTCCAAACAGTCCACGTATAAGCTAATTTTAAATTACGAGTTAGGAATAAATTGTTTTGCCAGATATAGTTTGTAACTTATTTGTCTTATTCTACGATCTATTATCTACAAATCATTTAACAAGTTATTATCAATACAAATTTAATCGTGCAAACTTAATATCGGGCTTATAGCCAAGTCATGTGTTGCGGCTTGAATCATCTAACGGCACTATCCCAAACTACACACCCGTATATTGAGCTCATAGCCATGTAATGTATTGCGGCTTAAACCATCTCATGTCTAGTGGTTTGAACGCAACGCAAGAGTTCCAACCGTTGGATCGCATGCGAAGACTACCAACTCGCTTGGTATTGAACCCTTTTTTTTGGTGGTGATATGATTGTGGAATAAAATGCTTTACTTACATAACTTAAGAAGTAAGAACCCTACTATGATCAGTTGATGGAGACCATTGGTCGCCAAAAAAGTGCTGCTTCCCGCTTTCATTTTGAGCTACGAATCTCGTAATTCATGATTTGGTCTGATAAAATCCGGTTTTCTGAAAAGAAGTTGGACGAAGCATCTGATTCTTTCTTTTTACTTTTTTTTTTCTCCCTCTGTGTTCGTTTCTTAGGAAAAAAAGGACGAATACGTATTGCTCTCCATTTTGAAAATTCTGTATTACTAAGATCTATTTGTTAAATTGTATTTATATTTTATGAATTTGCAACATTCATAGTATTTTGTAATATCTTAAACTTTCGTGTGTATTACTACATTAGAATATTGCAATACCTTTTACCTTTTACGTAATCTGAGACTAAATTTAAAGTCAATATCCTAATATATATATATATATTCTGATTTGTATGCCATACCCTTATATCTTAATCATGATATCCATTCTGCCATATCCTAATTGTTAGGATCCAAACAAGAATATATTTATAAAATTAATCTATAAATATTTAAAATAGGTACATAAAAAATTTTCTTTAAATTTCGTTTTGTTTTTTAGAAAAACATTTTGCAGTCCTGCTATCTAGTTTCATGATAAGATTATGAGGTGATAGAACTTGACCGTTTTCAATTCAGTTAAACGTCGTAAAAAGTTTATTATATTTTTTCACGTAATTATCTCATTAGTTCATCACTGTACCTGTTTACTGCCTTTTAATTGTAGTTCTTCAGTATAGGTTAATAAGAGAGAAGAGTACAAATAAGATGGTACAATATTTTTTTATTTTTTTTTTTATTTTATAAATGTAACTATTTAATTCAATTTCTATTCTATATTTCGACTAAAAAAAATCGTATTTTATGGTAGAAAGACATTCTATAATAACGTTATTTACATAGAACCGTTGATGTGGATTGTAGGTTATAAAAAGTAGGCATTAACAAGAAGTGGATGATTTTTCAAAATAAACCAATTTTTATGCAAAAAAAAAAACAAAAAACTTTGGTCTAATCCAAAGATTTGTGATTTCTTCAGATATAGGAATCTGATTCCTTAGCAAACCGAATCTGAGAAAATCAAAAGAAAAAACAGTTAAAAATCAAGGTAAATTGTGATTCGTTCTATTTGAATCTTTAGATGTTAGAAGCACGTGAAGTTTATAGACATATCATGTGATTGTGCGTAGATAGACAAAAATTTTTTTTAAAAAAAAGTAAATAATTAGAAAAGGAGAAGCGTAGATCCTGCCAAGGATCGATTATTGGACAGATGCAATCAAACAGACCGTGAACAAGCTTCAAATAGTTGATTTATTTAGGTAAATATAGGAGTAATATTATTTATGCTCGTATATCTATTGTTCTACTTTTATTTTCAATTCTTTGGCGGTGGTTGATCGAATTTGTAAGTCTTTTCCTTTTAAATAAGCAGAGCACTCCTTTTAAGTACAGGATAAAACTTCATGTGCATCTAAACTAGACAAGACAATCAGTGAGATGCTCCGTCATGAAGCTAAAGGAGAATCCATGCGACTCTTGTGCCCTCTACGGTTAGCGGTAATAGATGCTCAAGAGATAATAAATGATCTAGCACAACGATAAACTGAAGAAACGTGCGATACTTTGTTATGAAAGACGCAAATGTTCCGTTCCAGGACAATACATTAGAAAATAGAAAATTACCACGCAAACATGATCCAAGCAATGCGAGGAGAGTAGGAGATGTTGTGCAGTCTCCAGATGGCTATCGCAGAGAGAGATAGACGGGATGCCCAACCAAGGCCAGCCAATTTTGGTTCTTGAGTATTCTCTTTGGGCTGAGTGGGGCCTTAATGACTTCCGGAAACAAGTAGAGATGCAGTCTCTGATTTTTCCGTCAGTTAGCCGACGGCAGACATCGGTCTCGTCAGAGAGCAGGGCAATCAGCAACGTCAGCCATAATTTCTAGGAGAGATTTTTAGAGTATAACGATTATATTATATCACTCTATATAACTTAAAAAAAAATTATTTAAAAATATTTTTTAGAAAAAATTTTAATATCAAAGTTGTAAATTTCGATAGAATCTATAATTTTTAATTTTTAAAATATTTTCATAAAATACTTCGAAATATGCTTGGAAGGCGTAAAGCGGGTATAAAAACTATTTTAAAACTCGTTAAACTTTAGAATGTCAAAATACCTGTTTAGAAGTTTTTTTTTGGAAAATTTTTGAATAAATAAATAAAACTAAAAACTTTGGAAAGATGTATGTAAGTGAGTACAATGGCAGATTCAGTGTTTTCAGAAAAGAAAGGAAAAAGAAGATTTCATGCACTTTCATTAAGGATTAATTATTCGTTAACTCTAAGCTTTTGAACAAATATATATATATATATATATATATTATTATTAATTATAATATATATAATATAATATATATATATATATATGCCCATTAAAAGTTTAAAATAGAACCACTATTAAAATTCATTGTAAACCGGGTTAATTTTCTCTTTTTTAATTTTAAAATCCATTTCTGTCCGGCAATGAGGTAGAATAAACGAATTAGAACAGTAAATATGAATGTAACTCCATCAACAAATAAATAAATTTATTAATTACGACGTTAGTACAAAGTGAATATAGTACTGCTCCACTTCCTAAAATTTGCTCGGAAGATTGTCCATAAAACCTGCATAAGGTCAATTTCATACATTAGAAAAACTTTGGGATAAATTTTTGAGAAAACTTTCTTTTTGTGGAAAGATATGTCGCTGGTGAAGCCACCAAAATTCAAAACTTTTTTTTTTTGGTCGGAAACCAAAATTGAAAACTTTATGAGCGCACAGACGACGGTGGTCACATAGAAATGGTTTGTTTAAAAAAATTTTTCTTTTTTTGCTTTTCTCTTTTTTATCATATTAGGATTAAGTGGTTTGTCAAAAGCCAACAATTTGTGTCAAAAAACCTTTGTCCCATTCTATATCCTTATTCTCCATCTCTATACTTCAAATATATAGATATTCTAAAAAAAATAATATAAAAATTATAAATTTGATAAAATTTATAATTTTTTTTAATAATTTTTATATTAAATATTTTTTTTTAAAAAAATAGTTATAAATAGAAATTTTAGTACTCCAAAGTCTTAACGTTTTAATAAATTTTCAAAACTATTTTAAACCGGTTAAAATTTTAGAATTTCTAATATCTATGTAGAAATATTTTTTGTAAGAAAAATGTTCAATATAAAAGTTTTATCTCTTATTAAAATTATAAATTCATATTAATTTTTTTTTTCAAATATATATATATATATATATATATATATATAAAAGTGAAAAATAGAGATATGAAGTGGAGTTACAAGATTTGTCCAACAATTTTAAGTAGCATGGCAATGGACATATGGCTTCCATAAAAGTGAAGTTTTTATCTTATGTCACCAAAGATAACAGTTGATGTTTTTAATAAAATTAGAATAATGTTTTTAAATCATAGTCTTAACTTTGTGGAACGGTATTATTTATCCCAAAAAATATAGTATGTATATATAAAAGTTAATTAGAATTTAATTAGTGGAAATAATTCTATCAAGATTGTAACTTGCATTTATCGCATGTATATATCCTGTAGTAGGCTAAGCCAAGATAGCAAATTTTATTATGATGGGCCCTGTTTATTAATGATACAATTAGTATTATTTATAATGATTTTAAGAACGAGAATCTGGGCAGGCGAAGGTCATCGTCATCTTAAACTCACCGAAAATTACCACACCTCCTTCCTCTCCTCATCATCTTAAAAAGCACTTCAAAGCCACCTCCCCACTAGCTAGAAGAACTCTCTCTCTCTCTCTCTCTCTCTCTCTCTCTTCTCTCTCTCTCTCAAAAAGAAGAAGAATTTATCAAAGGAGAAGTTTGAATTCGATACGCAACGATGTTCAAAGATAAGAAGGGGTTAATGAACTTCACCTGCGCAACGCCAGCGTCGGCGGCGATATGCACCAGCATCGAGCGCCGTCGAGTCGTCGAGCCAACCGCCGGCGGCGCCAACGCAGGTAGATTCATTGACAGACACTCCCTCCAACTCCGAGATCTCAAGCGAACAAAATCTCAGAACAACCAACCACCACTCTACTCTTCGTCTAAGGCTGCAACGTATACTCCAAGAAGCTACAGAAGGAGCTTCGAACAGCAACCTAGCCCTGCGGGTTCTTCTAGATTCTTACTCACTGACGAGCCCTACTCCGACGACTCTCCGGCGGCAGTTCCGCCGTTGCTGGAGGGGCCACCGGCGGCGAAGAGAGATGAAGAACAGTCCAGGGCTTCTTCTTCTTCTTCCTCTTCTTCGGGTTCTTTGATGTCGGAGGCATCTTCACCTGCTAAACCAAAACATCAGGTTTGAAGTTTGAGCTTCAAAGTTTATTTCGTAACGTAAACAAGCTTCATATATATACTTACAAAAATGCTACTCTCTCCCAAATTTTGAGAGAATCTATGGGTGCTTTATAATTATTATTATTTACTTTCATTCATGATTCTAAACTTATATTAATACGATATGTATGTGATTTAGGTGGTGGTGTTGAGAGTTTCTCTACATTGCAAGGGATGTGAGGGCAAAGTGAGGAAGCACATCTCTAAGATGGAAGGTAAAAAAAAAAAAAGTACTGTTATTTTATAAGAATTTATTACGTAAAAAAAGTACAAAAATTTTTTTGTGTACAACTAGGTGCACAAGCATAAAACATTCAGAAAAAATAATTTATTTACCATATCTAACTTGGTTAAAAAACATAAAAATTAATGTTACTTTATAAATAGCCATCCTCTGCATGCTTTGGCTCTGACAAAGCGACAATTTAATTTTCCTTTAATAAGTTAATAAAATTTGATGCAACAAAGTACAGCAAGGTGACCGTTGAAATTGAAAGTTTTATCAATTTTCTATTGGACTATTAACTATTAATAATTACTAGATATACATCATTTAGTTCTTATTTCGTTATAATTGAAAACTTGGAGCAGGTGTGACATCTTTCAACATAGATTCCGCGAAGAAGAAGGTGACGGTGATCGGAGATGTCACGCCGCTGGGAGTTCTTAACAGTGTTTCCAAGGTGAAAAACGCGCAGCTTTGGCCGTCACCGGCGACGTGCCTAACGGCTACTCCGCGATGAATCCAAATATCCGGCGAGGTTTAGATGTTAATTTGATCTTTGGGATGAAGTGTTTATTGTTGCTAATTATGTAATAAGACCAGTATACATTTTAAGACTGTAATTCGTAATTGAAGAAATTGGGGAGGAGATGATGGCAGCTTTTTGGGATTTGTTCATTCGTCCTTTTATTGCTCTCTCACACAGAACAATTCATCAAGTGAAAACAGTACTGTAAATTTAGGATTCTACATTAACTCTACGATAATATAAATTTTAATTTTCTAATATTATTATTTTATGTTAACACTTAACACCACGGGACACTGCTGATAATATTATTAGATATCACTATTAAAATTATACTATTTATTTGGAGTATTTAAAAGTTTTTATCTAGAAGCTATTAAAAAAAAAATATCAGAGGATAAAATCTGAAGAGGATTTAAAGTAGGGCCTTATTTATTATTACCCTTACTTTTTTTATATTTTGCTCAGTTTAGCAGTACGTATCATGTTGTTTTTGACTTGTAATAGGGTGTTCATGCTGCTCCGTTGGGTGCAGTTCTGACATCCCACGTTGAGCCTTCTGCTGATACTTATTTTAGGTGGATAAAATACACTCTTCATAATCCCCAAAAATACATTTTTCAGAACTCCGATGGCCTGATATATGTTAGAGGCTTTGTAAGTATAGAAGCGCTCTCTTTTAGAGTTAGAGATAATTTAAAAGACTGGGGCAATTTCTAATGAACTCTTTTTCAGAGATTTTATATCAGATTAAATTATTAAAATTATAGTATGAAATATAATTTTCGCTATTAGAAAATTATACTTCACTAAGGAACTAGAAAACATTAAAAATCTGCAGGAAAAATTGCAGGTAAAATTTTAGATTTTGGTACTCGATGTCACCTCAGTAAAACTAGACGATTCTTAACGACGGTACTAAATGATAAGGAGAAACTTTTGTAAAAGAAAGAAATTGTCTGTCAATAATTTAAGATATAATTTTAATAATTTGACAAGCTGAAACTTTCTCTGCTAAAATCTTTACCATTTCCTAGATTTTCTAACTACGGGAACCCACTCGGTGAACCTAAATTTCAGTCAAAAAGTAAACTTTTTAGCATTAACGTTGTCCAAAAATTATAACAGATACTGAATTTTATACCAACCTCCCAATTTAATAAATTAGACTAAAAACTTATTGTATTGTCTATCTCTTATATCCGGACATCCGTAAGACTCAGAACGGACGAGCAATACTTTTCGATGCACTAGCTTGCACCGCTTGGCGCAGAGTCCGCCATGTTTATCATGATGGTTACTTTTCTTTCATCTTATTCTGAAAAAAAAACTGCACCTTTCTGCATTCCAGAAGTCAGGAGATGGTAGTTTTGTTTCCTATTTCAGCTGGATTCAGATTTCTCTTTCCGTATACTGTTAGGTAATGGGTAATTGGGTATTAATAATAGTGTGCTGGCGGTAACGCGTACATGTGCTACGACTGAACTGGATTAAGTAACCTTCTAGATAAAATCGGGCAAAGTTTTACGCCCGAAATACCATATGGGTCCTTAAAAAAAAAACTAAAATTTTTCTAGCAAATATCGCTTCTTCTCACAAAATATTCAACAACAATAATAATCAAGCGGTAAGTCCGTCAAGCAGAGTCTACGAAATAATTGTGAACCGTCCCTTGTATAATTTTGCCTTATAATATGCGATTTCTGATATTATTGTTTACTAATATCTCTACATGGTCCTTCCCTGACTCAGTTCCTTGAATAGTTAGCCAACCCAATTATAAAACGATTCTCTCAAGCGTTTAAGGAGCGGGTTATGAACCGGCCCACTCACGATGGTCCCAGCAAGAGCATTCAACATATTAGGTAGCCCCACTTTATAAATCCATATATACCCCACATTCAACATATCTCGGGCACGACGGAGTATTGTAGTTGATAGATCGGAGTTCAGAAACTCTTTATGTCCGGCTTGAACTTTTCATGCTGTCAGATTATATGCTTTTACGCATATTATACTGGTGATAACGTAGACATCGCTTGCTCAAGTACGACGGATGCTCTGATAAAATTTTCGGAATAACCTTTTTGGTAGAGTCAGATTGGAAACAGTTACCAACTGTGCCTCAATTTCGGAACAACACTTGGGTTGTTAAAAAAAAAGTCCAACAATCTCATGTACCTAGATACGATGATGCTAAGTGTACATTTAGATGGAGTTGGTTGCTCTTTACTTGTTTTAAGAACATTACAAGTAAATATCGCTTTACCCCGTGTAGCGCGCGCAAGGTTACGCACTCAAGACAGTGCCTTCCATTTGTGGTGCAATTTTTCATCCCGTTGGTGGGAAGCTCAAGAGGCTAGAGGCTAGTAGCCTCTCATCTGCAAAAGTGGTAAGGTACCACATAAACCATGGGATAAAAACTGTCACCTCGATGAAGTTTAAATCAAAGCCATTCGGGATTTTCACCCATCTCGTGATACCAAAACTCTACGGGATAAATAACTCGACCTACGTGTGGCTCAAAAACCGTAATAGATCAAATTCGTACCCTGAAGACTCTGAAGGTTGATAAAATTTCGCATCGACACCGCACAGTATAGCTCCAATTAAACTAGAGCATATTGAAGGAGTGAGAAATTGAATGAGCGATATAGAAGTCAGAGTTACAGTTTTTGTTTATAAATAGAAGAGAACAGCTCTTCAACAAGTTAATATATAATTTTTTAAAGATTAACGAGAACTGGTAAACCTTCGGAAGATAGTAGCACAAGTCCGACCAACTCGCCTCACGACTTATAGAACCACTCCACTCCAAATTATAATTTGTTAGACCTAAACCATGTATATGCTTACTTGGGATAAAAAAAAGTATATTTTTATTTCAGACATTTCATTCCATTTTCTCTTTATATACGCATACAATCTCCATGAACTCCCATCAGACCTTCCATCCAGCAAAATCATTCGAATAACTGCATGGACGGGTTCACTTACATGCTGCTTTTCACCATCTTTTCCTCCACAGTCAGCATAACATCATCGGCACGAGAGATGGACAAGAATTCTGCATCTGCAAAGACTACAGAACCAGCAATAACATTCTTCATGAACTATATCGTAGGAAATCAAAACCAGTCACCTACTGTAGCTACTATCGGAGACCACCGCCGAAGTCCTTTTCCGCAGCTAGGCGATACCTTCTCTCCAACAATTGGAATTCCACGAAACAGCCTCAAGACGCGACAACATCGATCATCAATTGGGTGGTTGACATTTCTAACTGCATTTGAAGAATTGGAGCCTGGATTCATAAGAGAGATTGATGAGGAGCTGTCAGGGAGCCTGGTGCTGGGCCTACCTTTGAGAGGGAAGGTGCAAGGAGTTTATGTGACGAGTTGTCAGGATAACAGCAACCACATGGTTGCCATCAAAGCTGCATTCATTGACGGTAGATCTCAAGATAGCCTGAGTTTTGTCGGGCTTCACCGGCCCAATTTACCTGAATCTCACATTGCTGTTGTCGGCGGTACTGGAAAGTATACCGGAGCAAATGGCTATGCTGTAGTTAAGACCAGCAGTTTGGGACCTGAAGGTGAAAAAACCAACATGAAGAAAATGCTGTCATTTACAGTATATCTCAGGTAAAAGAACTATTTGACGTAATAATTATACAATGATAATTGATGCACTAGTTCTGTATCTGCAATAAAAAAAGGCAGTACTTTGGAATGTAAGTTAGATATTACACTAACAAAAAAAAAAGCGAACAAAAGCTTTGATTTTATGTGCATGGAAAGAATTAATAATATTTTGCAGCTTGTAATTTGGGAAAAACATCAGTGTAAGACAGTTCAGGTTGTGATTCAAAATACACAAAAGGATAGAAAGACTCCATTTGCACGCTGGTCATATGATACATTAGTGATTCTGGTTTTTATATTATTTCTCATTGCTCAGTCGTTTACAAAAGTAGGTAACCATATATGGCAATCCTTCCCTTGATGAAATTTTTTGGTTCCCAATTTAGAAGATATTTAGCCCTGGTTTCCGCATGGGGGGCCCATCTGCTGTGTTGGGTTTGAACTCAACGGTTGTGCTGGATGAATAGTTTCTTTGACAACCTGCAAATCATACCAATATATCCAGAGAGTTTGTGTTACACATGTAACCAGTACAGAAGTTCAAATAAAAAATAAAAAATTAAAAATAAAAAATAAAAAATAAAAGAAGCTGCTCATGAACACTCTTTGTTATGAGTCTTACAACCGAATCTTTGAAAGTTCCAACTTAACAGACTCCAAGATTGCCAAGTTAAAGGGTCCAACATGATTGTCTTAATTTGCATCCAACATGATCGCCATCCATAATGGCCCGTATTTTATCAACCTTATATGAAAGAGTTTAGTATTTTGAACGCTGTATTTATACTGTAACAGTACAAAGGGCTTGGAGATCCATGAAAATAACTAGTTGAAGAGATAAAAAGCAACTATTGAATGAAGTGTCAAGGAAAGACAAGAAAGATAAAACAAGTGAGCACTAAACTGTATCATGTAAAAATATGGAATCCATAAAGGTACAACTATCTTTCTAATAAGGTTCCTAGCTGCATGAGTCTGCAGCCTTGCAATCGTAGGTATGAAGAAAGGAACTCCAGACCTTCAGTTCCCAGATTGCTTTCGAAACTGATGAAACGATGGGAAGCATATTAAACACCCCCCACCCCAAACATTAATATGTATATGCTGATCAGCATATAAAACATGGAGCGGTGGGACCAAATTTAAACAAAGAAATAATAATGATATTGAATCACAATAACATTCCAGTCATAAGCCTTGTCGTGGACGGGTCTGGAGAGGTAAGATATATGCAGCCATACTCTACAAGATGCTACTTCCCTATGACTCTCGGCCTGAGGAAGCAAAGCGAGATGACTTCCAAATTCTTCGCTGAAAAACGGCTCTAAGATGACCTCTAGGTGCTACCCTCACAATTATTTGGGTTGACCTCTAAGTTTGCTCTTACAATATGAAGTGAACCCTGATGATAAATCTCATAGGGATAAATCTTGAAAATTATTGGATTGAGCATACAGAAATCAGATATACAGGTTAAGCCATATCAAGCAGGTCGTAGTTGGATTTTTGTTATATTTGATCACGAGTCTATTAAGCAAAGAAAGCCTACAGTTTTGAGGAATCTATAGCGATGGAGTCTATATATACATATGTCATAATGTGGAAGTCGTCCTGCGAAGGAATCAATTAATTATTCATGTTATTTTCTAGTTATGACAGTGGAGTGGGAGCAGAGTAGTTAACCACAAAACTAGGATTTAGGCAAAAATCAAATTACAGTATTGTACATGTACAGTTATGGTAAGCATTAGCAATTGATTAGACTAAGACATAATGGCAGTATAAAAATGTAGTAATGAGTTGGTTTGTTATTATTATCCTTACATGTCGCATATAATATTGAAGATCATTTAGGGCATGACAGTTTTTTTTCTACTCAACAATGCCTCAGGATGAAGATCAACTTAAAACAATAGCACAATGGGGACAAAAAAAAAAAGTTTTCAACTTGAGCAAGTTCATTAAACATCACAAGAGAGGAAACGAAAATGCGAAACGATGAATCTAATAATAATGGGAATACATAGCTTCTAAATATGCATATAAGAGTTTAGAAACAAGTAGCATTTGGCGCAACAGATCAGAAACACATTGGAAACTTCGTGTTCGCTTCCCATCTCCATAAAATGTCACTGGCCGTCTTCAAAGTGCCTGTATGAAACATGTATAGTACGAGAATGATGTAAATGCGTGAGCCATTGACTCAGAGAGGTATATTACACCAATAAATAAAAGCTTTGAGTTTAACATGGCGTATACGTTACATACCTTATTCGACAAAGTTGGGAAGAACAACAACCGTCGTCTTACAATATAAAAGATTGCAAGGGCAAAGGATGCACCAATCTATTGACCTTTGCGAATTGATTTGGCATCCTAATCTCTGGTCAAAGGTAGTCGTTATAAAGACAGACAAATGACGCATCCCCTTCCCTTAAATTTGCTTCCTGAGTATCCCTTTCTCTTTATAGAACTAATAAAATTTAAAATCATACTTTATGTTGTCAGAACCATTTTAAGCATCAATCCAGGGAGGTAGTAAAGTATGTTCCTTGAAGAGAGTAATACTGGAAAACAGAGCCTTTAGGTTTATTTGCACTGATTTCTCACATTTCATTTGTTTAAACTTCGGAACTAATACACTAGCAATTTCTTTTATTTGTAGAACTTGGCAGTTGGAACCACTTAAACTAATTGTTTTTACATGACCCCCATATGCATCTTAAATTTTATATCAATTGAAAGTTTGATTTAACTGATATATGTAACTAATTGGAAAAAAAGATTGTTTCTGAATTAAGGGAAACCTCAAATGTCAATATATGGTTGAAATAGAAGAATTGTAGCTTTTTATGTGAAAGCTGAGAAAATGCATCTGACTTACTAGATGGAGATACAAATAAAACTATCTTAAAAGTCTATGATAGTTGTAGCAGCTTAACTGTACATCAACCGCTCGATGGTAATCCATAGATAAAGTCTATGCTGCCTTTTTACTTTCATCATGACAGCTCCAAACAATAGAAATTTAAATCAAGTATCAACAGCTGAGATGATGGTTGATTAAAACTAAAAGTCTAAGGTAATTTAGGATAGAGTGCCAACGACATAATAGCTCATACATATACATATGTGTCTGAGAGTTACACGAATCTAACCCAATTATTTGTGCTCAAGTGGGTCAAAATATACTTGTTAGGAAATTCAAAAAACATAGCCATCACATTTGTGAAATCACAAGTTAGGAAACCCAAACAATCATTTCATTCACTACATTACTTAGCACTAACGAACTGTCATTTACCTATATTTTATTCTTCGCAATTCGTGCTCGTTCCAGCGGCGAGGACCAGAGATCTAGAAATAGAAGCTCACTTTGTGCGGGAGCTTTTGAGAGAGGACTAGGAGAAAGGAAAGAAGATGATGTGACGGAGTGGAGGTGAAGCGCGTGAGCATCACGTGAGCTGGAGAACTAGGTAGACAAAAAAGAAAGTAGAGTGGGCTTAACCCAGCCCATGGCCTAATTCAAATATTGAACTGTTAGTTGGGCCGCATTATAACATCATAAGTTTTTTTTTTTTTTTTTTTTTTTTTTTCGAGATTAGTGTAGAAAAATCAGGTCTTTTTTTTCGAGCGACTGTAATAAGTCCAAAAAATCTATTTCTTCCTGACCATCGCTGGTCCGTTAATTGAGAGGATCCATCCTTTATAGATAGTCTTTTCAATTCTGTACGGAATGCAGGAGGAACATTACTCTTCACACTCTTAAGGGGTTCGATTGTAACATTATTTTTTCTTCACTAGCATATTTTTTTTAATTTTGTTGGAATAATTCAAATATATAATTTTTTTTAACTCATAAACGACACTATATTAGGATAATTTACTTCTCCTACTATTGTCGATTTTTATACAATTAAATATGTAATTACATCATTGTTTTGTGTTTCTTTAATCTTTAATGCTTCTCATTGCAAAACATCCTAAGATAATTCATTAAATATCGTCTAAACAGCCTGTATAAGTAAGAAATACAATATCTATAATTAAAACATAAAAGATTCGATGGCGGTATTTAATATTTCAATATATTTATTTAATAATTAAAATATATTTAAATTATTTATTATAATTATTATATAATTTATATTTAATAAGAAGTTATAAAATCGTCCAATTTTCTTTCTATCAACCGTGGGGCGCTTCGCCCTCTCCTTTCTCTCTCTTCATCTTTCAATACGTTGTTTTCGGAAAGTGCCAACCACCCTTCAGACCCTTGGGTGTCGCCAACGTTTCTATCCAACGCCGCGTTGGATTACGAGAGAAGTATAATTCTAAGTTCAAAGATCCAAGCTTCTAGAATTATTCCTCTAAGATTTTCACCTTACGACCTCTGAATTTAAAAATATTAATATGATAAGCAATTCTCTATTCTTTATAATCTTCAAATTAGATTAATTTTATTTTATGAATTTATTTTTATAAAGATTTTTTTTTATTCTTTTCAGTAAAAATATAATCTGTAATATATAAATATAATTTAGAGAATTAAAAATATTTTATAATAAATTAAAATTCTAAATTTAACTATTATAAAATTTAAAATTATTTTTTTATTAATTTTGACATGCGTATCGCTAGGGTGTCTTTCGCTAGGTTATTGATAAACACAATGGACATCTTTCGCTAGGTTATTGATAAACACAATGGACACTGGACATTCATCAGAATCATATAATCAGCAGTAATTTGTTTTGGCTCTTGTTTCTTGAGAGTATTCGTCGTTGTTGGACTTCAGTTCCGTCTCCGACAAGACGCCGCTGCCGACATCATCGCCGGAGATCAATCTTTGATTCAGCCACTCTATGATATCAGAGAAAACGATGTCGATGTTCTCTTGGGGCTCACCGAATATTAGCCCGTGCCACATCTTCGGGTACAAATTCAAGCTCTTGTCCTTTGTAGATGCTTTTTCATGCAAAAGCTTGCTCGCCGATGGATCCGTCACTGTATCCTCCTCACCTTGGACGATTATGAACGGCAGCGAAACCTTGGATCAAATCACAGAAAATGATTTATTGAATCTCACGAGTGAATAATTCAATGAATTTTGAGCAATTTACAAGAAATCTTAATACTGCATCTCACATGTGAATAATTCGATGAATTTTGTGATCATAATTTGGCAAAACAAACTAAATAATATAAAATAACATTGATCAGAGATTGCAATCACTTTGAATTAGTAAAATATTTCCGCACATGAAAACATGGTCATTAATTCACCATAATTATAAGATAGAAGTTGCTGTACTTGGGTGTCTTTTTTAATCTTCTTTTTAAAGCTCTATCATGCTATCAAAGCTTACATATTATAATAAAATCTACAAGCTTTTTTTAAAGATATATACAATGCTATAGGCTATAGCATAAGTAGAAGAATTTGATGGTGACTTATATCTTATTATTAATTATTTAATTATTAAAATAAATTTAAATTATATTTTTTTATTATAATATTAATGTAGATTATATTATATAGAAAATTATAAAATCGTACTTTTTTTTTCCTCAACCAGCGGTGGCGCTTCATCGTCTCTTTTCTCTCTATCCCTCTCTTTTGCATCCATTAATACTATATTCAATTAGTTATATTGATATTATTGTTATTTTTGCCACACGTATTACGAGTACACCATCTGCTAGTATATATCTAAGGTCAAGACTTCTTTTCTCCTATGGTAGCGATTATTTTTCCTATTGTGGTTAGGATAAAACTCATGTTCGGGGAGTGTTTTTACAACCACACACACAAAAACAAAAAACAAAGAAAAAAAAAATCTGCAAGCTTTTAGTTATAAGAATGCATGAAGTTGGTCAATGTAGGACTATAATGTCTTGAAAGTTCAAGAAGAAAGTAGGTTAAAAGAGTTTGATATGAAAGTCACAAAATATGCTCGATCGATTAGACCCAAAAAATAAATAAATAAATAACATCACTGTATATTTAATTCCTGTCAAATTAGTTAGGACAATGATCTACATCACCGTCGTTGAAAATTAAATCAATAATTAATTAGTTACAGCAATGATTGACTTGTGAAAAGAGTTTTCTTTTGGGACTTTGCCGTATCAGTCCCCTATTTTTTAAATTTACGCAAATCAACCTCCGAAAACGTATTTTCGGAGGCTGATTTGTTTTTTTTTATTTATAAATCAGCCTCCCGAAAATGTATTTTCGGAGGCTGATTTGCGCACCCCCGAAAATAGGGGAGCTGATACGCAATTATCCCTTTTCTTGGGGCTCAACTTATTCTTATTTATTTTTTATTTTTTTTTTATATTGAAACTTGATTGATGTTTAGCGGACATATCCCATCAGGGGCGTTTGTTGACCTTGTCACATATGAATCATAGAAAAGTATTGCATTATAACAGAAAAGTATTGCGTTATAACATGATATTTTAGGTTCTTCATCAACGAGAAAGACAAATATTTGTTAAATCTTGCATGTTATAACATATTTGAATATTATGTAATTAAGTACATATAGCAATATTAAAAGAAATATTACTGAATTATCTAATTTTATTTTATTAATTTATATATATAAAGTTAGCATAGCATGATAATTAAATATTTAAACATAATTTAATATATTATAAAAATTGCTCTATTTTACATGTTCATCAATACAAATTAATTATATATGACTCAGACATGCAGTGGAACTTACCTTGTCTAAATTGGCTTCTATGTCTATGCTAAGCTTTAGAAGTTCAAGCCCAGTTTTCAGCCGAGGTTTTCCCTTGTAGCAGTAGGGATTATTACGAACCTGCCACCCATATATCAATTATCTATACAAAATTACCAAACTAAAAACAAAATTTAAAAAAAAAAAAAAGATTTCCTCTTTTTTTTTTTTTTTTTTTTTTTTTTTTTTATTTTTACCTCGTCTCTTTTCTCGGGTCTTTTGAACGCGGAGTCGATGATGTCTTGGGTAGGTATTAGTTTCCAAGTTGGGATGATCTTCGTCAGCTTCTTCAAAATGTTTATCACAATCGGATGAGGCTTCATTTCTTCGGCAATCTAAACTCAAGGAAAGAGAATATCTTGAGATCCTTTTCTTTTCGCTAGTTGAAATTCGACCAATAATAGGGACCGGTTTCGTATTTTGCATAATCTGATACCCTTAACCACTTTTGGTACGATCAGGTCCCTCTAATGCGCATTTTTTAAACCACCATTTTAATCTTGATTTTCTCAGCATTCGACAGGCTATGCTAAATGGTCAAACATTCAACAAGCTCGTGGTACATACAACAACCAAAATTAGGTATATAATAATACGTGTCATTAATGTGCTGAACACTTTACTTACCCTACTAATATTTCGGAGTCCTATGGTGGAGCCATATCAATTACGAATGACAACTTTCAGGGAAGACACCGATCATATCTTAGAGCAGAACGGATGGTCTGGATTCGACCGCGTAAACTCAATAACCACATCGGACGCTCTGCATCGCTTGAGATACTAAGCGCGTACGCTCGAGCCGGCTCTTATAAAATGGAGATTTCATATTTGACTTCCACAAACGACATCCGTAATATTGTGAAAAATTTATTCACTATGGAGCCTGTGGAGGGTAAAACAAGCCTGACTTATTCAGACCGAAATGTTAGAACTACTTAATCAATCAAACATTAGTCCGCGCTTACGACGGTCACGAAAAAATAGATCAGTTACAGGTAAAAAAATTTTTAATCTTTAAAAAAATAATGACAGGATTGGATCTAGGATTATCTATAATACTAAAGCGCAAGAGGTGGGTTTGGAGGTGTCTTATATCCCAAAATATATTTTTAAATTAAATTAAATTTAAATTATATATAATATTTATCATAAATATTATGTGGCTTATTTTCTGTAGGAAGTTATAAACTTCCTATTTTTTTTTTCTTTATATTCTTTATATGATTTTAAGATTAGATTCTTTTTATTCGTTGAATAGATTTTTTTTAAAAAAATATAATTTTTATAAAAATATGATATATAGTATATCAGTATAATTGACAAAATTAAAAATACTTATTAATTATAAATTTTAAAAATAATTTGTAATTATTTTTGGCACATATATTGTATGTGCATTATCAGCTAGTTAATTCATGACCGGCGTGTCACAAGTGATCTTATCGGAACCTCGGTTGAAGAAAATACCCATTAGAAATTAAGCTATAAGATTCTTTATAGTTGATGGTGATAACCATTTGGATTTGGACTAGAAAGGGACAGTAATGGTCAGGAAAAAAAGAAACAAATAATAATAAATTATTATTTACGAAATATTAAAACATGTGTTCCTGGTGAAGTATATATGCCAAGTCATCCCCAGATGTTAGTTATCTATTTTTGGTTATTTTTTTCAAAATAATTGATTGTATGATCTGTTCATTGGAGCTGAAAATTCTAAAGGTACAGCAGAAATAAATACCTTGCACATAGGGGCAACAAGAACAGCACCATCCCAGTAATTTGGTACCTTCCAGTGTAGTAAAATGGCCACTGCTCCTCCCATGGACTCTCCCAGCAGAAATCTCTTCATCTTCTTGTTCTCATGCTTCTCTAATATCACATCAAACATTAAAAATAAAAATAAAAATCATCATTATTTGAATAGTTTGAAGAGAAATTAAATATCTTTGAATAATCGTCCCAAAGATGATTTTTTTCTACCGCATATGCTCGTAAAATATGATAAACAAACATCCACAAGGTTGTCAAAGTTGGGTATGTAGGCTTGAAGCCCCTCAGATTTTCCATGGCCTTCATAATCAATCCCATAAACTGCAAATCCTGCTTTTGCCAACGTAGTTCCAGTGCCTGTAAAGAGAAGAGAGAGAAAATAATTGTTATATATCGCTTCGTTATGAGCTGAGGGAGGGAAAAAAACAGTAATTACCTCTCATGAACATGCTGCACTCGACTGCATAACCTATAATCAAAGTAAGATCAAAATCGATCAGTGCTAAAAAAGAAAAATAAAAGTTTTTTGTTGATCAATTACCGTGGCAGAGAAAGATGAGAGCTTTTGGCTTTTGGAGTTTTGGCAGCCATCTGCATGTGAACTGTTTGATCCCTCTCGAGTTCGATATATATTCCTTGAACCAGCAAAAGAAAAATAGATAAAAAAGAATAGAGGAAAGATGATTAATTCTGGGGTGTTTTATATTAATTCCAACCTCTTCATACTTGAAATCATCTTGGTTTATATCATCCTGCCCGCATAAAAAAAAAAAAAAGAAATATTATTATGCGATAAAGTGATAAAAAGATACATAGAGAGAGAGAGAGAGAGAGAGTTACATACCATTAGAATTTGAAGGTGAGAGAAAAGATGACGTTGGGATATCAGTTTGAGCTCTGGAGAAAGAGGGAGGAGAAGAGAAGAATATACCCCGAGTTATATAGAAACACGAAGACTTTGGACACAAAAAGAGAGCCGCCACTAGGAAATAAGTATTATATAAAAAAAAACAAATGAAGAAAATAAGAAATGCTGCAAACAAAAAATTCTATGTTTTTCAAAATATGTGCAAACCAGCCTTCTTTTCAACTTTTTAAAAAATTCTCCCATACAAAACTTAAAAGTATTCCGATAAGTAGTTTATTGTTCTAAACGGCTAGATTAATTTTACCGATAGTTAAATTATAGTGTTCGAATTAAAGTATTACGAATAAACTATTTTAGTATTCTTAAAAGCTAAAAAATATTACAGAAAATTAAAGTTATACAGCAGGGCGTTCTTTCTTCTATCCTCCCACCATGTACTTAAGAATCAGTATAATCCAAGCCCTTGCAATGAGTTAACTAAGATGAATAGATAATATTTAGGAAATTTTAATATCAAAAAAATTTGCCTACAAATTTTGCTAGGAAACTAAACATGAAAATTTCCATTAAAACTCAATTAATGGTAATAAAAATGTTTTATAATTCAAGTTACTAAAATTTATTCACCAAACTAAAAAATCTTGAATTTTACACTAAAAAGCTAAATTATCAGCTAAAAATGACACAACTTGGAGCACAAACTTTATGGTGACTTTGGATATATACTTTACATCCACGTGATAGAAAAAAGTTAGATCCCCAATTTGACCATCAGATGGTGAATTGTTAAAAAAAAAAAAAAACTACCAAGGTCAATCTTTTTTATCTTTTAGTCAAAAAAAACTCGCACTAACTCAAATAAATATCAATTAGTTAAAAAAAAAAAAAAACAAAGACTTCTTTATTTGAGAGTCCCAAATCGCAAGGAAGGTTTTTTATATAGTAGCTGTGTTACTGACTCTCAATCTAAGAAGTACGTATACGAACACAAATAGAAGTATATGATACGGTACATATATAAATTATAATATTTTATAAAAAATAGAATATAAATACGAAATAAAATACCAAGGCCTATCTTTTTTATCAGAGGTTGAACCGATTTATGATGATTGATTGCAAACCAACATGGTCCAGTGTACCAGGGTTAAATAAAAAAGATAAAAACAATATGTATTAATATTTAAATTTTAAAAATATAATAATATTTTATATTTTTAAGATAAAAGTTAAACATCAAGATTTAATTAAATTAATAAAAATAAAAATAAATAACTTCAGTAGATAATTTTATTATACTACTTACTATTATGTACTACTAGTAATATAATAATTTATTTCTCACAAAAAAATTTATTATATATATATATATATATATTAATTTTGGTATTACAAAATATTTTTCTAATATATCTTAAACATAAGTAATGTTGGACTCGTCTTAGTTCATAAACAACTTGTTGATTGTATATTTTAGTGGTCATTGTCTTTCGTTGGCATGCTTGCATGTTGAAAACCATCCGAATTGTAGTAGATCCAAAACATATGAACTGATTCGATTATATATATATATATATATATATATATATATATAACGCAATCCGAACGGAACCGCATTAGCCCGAGGTGCTGAAACATTGAACCTTAAATTTACAACTTTTCCGGCCGACTTGATTTGTGGGTATTAAAAAAAAAAAAAAGATAATCAAATCTCCCAGAAATCTCATCCCAATCCAATCCTATCACATATATATCATACCGTGCGCATAATTGTTCACCTAAATGTCACAAGACGTGCAGCGTCAAGCTAATAATAATAGAGCAAATGGAAATTCAGAATTTAATTAGAGCAAATGGTAAATTAAAAAATATATCCTGCTCTTAAACTTCTTTGAACTCTTTGTGAGAATATGTTTAGTTTAGCTAATCACCAAATAGAGGAAACATAGACGTGAACTTACTTGTTTTAGTTTTATTTACAAAACTACAACCAATATTTTAAGTACCGAGACGAGTCGAGTTTCTCTCAACTCAGATTTTTGTATATTCCGACCGTGCCCACTGTACCAATATATATTTTTTATTAGTTTTTAAAAATAAAAAAATAATTTAAAATTTTAAATATAAGTCAATTACTGTCGAAACAAGCATGCGTCAGTTGGCATATAAAAGTGTGTATATTTGTATATTAATATTTCCATCATTTCTAAGTTTCAGAATATCGCTTTAATAAAATGATAGTGCTGCAATAATAAAATTTCCAATTTCGATACATCAATGTACTATATAGTTGCATGTGGACACTCAGAATATTAAATCACATGCTCTAAAGATTTACTCGAAGTACTTGGACGTTATAATGCAGTGCTCAAACTGATAATTTTAAGTTGTTTGTTTAGAGTGATGTAAAAAGAAATATTTTCCTTCACAAATTTTATGAATGAAGCACTGTAATATTTTTTTGATACCTCAGGTTTTTTCAAAAAAAAAAAAAATCCTGAATTATGAACAAGATGTGTGATGTTTTCGGATGGATTACGTGTGTTTGTGTTTATGGTTGCTTCCATTTTCAGCAGGGTCCTACATCAGCCATATACAACACGGTACCCGTGGCTCTGAGAGTGAAATCTTTTTTTTTTTTTTTTTATTCCAAACATGAATTATATACTGTTCATGTTGTCAATAAAAATTGGAAATTGTCGTTATGGTATTAGTGAACATAAAGGTTTCTGAACATTTTTTTTCTTTTAAAAAAAAAAAAAAATTGCCATTATTTAGATTACCAGAGGTATGTTAGTTTCAGCTAGCATAAAGACAAATATACAAATTAAAAAAAAAATCACAAGATGCTCTCATTAAAAAAAAAAAGAAATCACTACCGTTTAGCTATTCGAAAAAGAGAAAACATTCAAGAAATAGAATTAAGTGAAACTTGGCGGTCATCACATCCGGCGCCTATACAATCATACAAATACCTTTGCGTCTTTTGCATTTTGTTCCGTAATTTCAGTCCTTCCCAAAAATATTTTTGGGCATGAGGTTGATAAAATATCATGCTCAAACTGAATTCCAAACTAGTTTCACGTTTATAATTTTAATTTCAATACTAGTTCCAAATAAATTCAATAAGTGCGTAGTAGTAATTTTGTTTCGCTGAAAAAGAAAGAAGCTATTTTTAGTCTACTTTCTATGCTACTTCTCAGCAAAAAGCTATTTTTAGTCTACTTACGAGGATACTTCAGCAGCACAAACGTTTGTCTAAACAGTACAACTGGAATCAAACTTCACATAACAAGACCGCATAGCGCAGTGGATTAGCGCGTCTGACTTCGGATCAGAAGGTCGTGGGTTCGACTCCCACTGTGGTCGTTTAGTCTTTTATCGGCGTGTTATCTAACCCCCATATGAGGGAAGTACGTGAGGGACTTAGTTACACGTGCATGACGTGGTCTTATTGCTTTACCGTTAATATCTTCGGCAATGAACCTACACATACCTGCACTAATAAAATTAAAAAATTTCCTAATTGAGGGTGTTCTAATTTGCTCATCTAAAGTTTTGCAAAAGAAAACAAATAACAGTCATATTTTGCAGGAGACGATTGGATTTTTTATTTAGGAAGTAATAATGTTATTAACTAGTTAATAATATCAAAACTTTTCATTTACATTCAAATTAGCTTCGTAACCATGGCGCGTGACAACATCTTCCCACTATCTGTGTTGGCACCCTTTACAGAGCCATGAGCATGTCATGCGTAGGTAATGAAGGCGAGGCGACCCACTCATCAATCACTGTAAATTGGAATGCAAATTCGCTAGGATTCGGTATGAGATTCATGCGCTTAAAAACCTTCAGTTTGTTCGGTACCAGAAATAACTTCAGGCTGCGTCGAACAAGACAAAGACTCGAGAACAATACTACATGATTCAAAATTTTGTACCCGTAACATATTCCAAGGTGTAATTTCAAAAGATTAGATCCTTTCCATGCAGCCCAGCAGGCGCTGGGATGTATTTTCAGATTATTTTGGATGTAAATATTTGGATCATCTACACTTTTTACCAGGATATACTAGCGAGGAACAATAACAGTAAATTGCAAATGAGATGTAACAAAAAACCATGAAGCATATATATATTATTTTCAGGTCGAGCTGAGAATAGCCTTTGGTAAGCTAGTATCTCAGCCTTTGATCTTTTTATCTAACGGCTGAGATTTAATTTTACACTTAACCGAATAACGATATAGGCCGTTAAGTATTTAACGACACCGTTAAGTATTAAAATTAAATGTCAGCTATTAAATCAAGAAGATCAACGGTTGAGATGTTAGCTTACCAAAGACTATTCCGAACTCGGCCTGAGAATAACCTTTATATGTATATATATGTCAGAACCCAAAACATAAAGTAGATCTCAATCACTATTCATCATAAAAAGCAATCTGAACATCTTCGACAAATTAGAAGGATAAGTCCCACACATCTAAAAGTAACACAAAAGATCCAAGCTGCAAGCTTAGTTGCACGATTTTAAGCCTTAATAGCATATTTTCTCATCGGGAAGTACTTCTCTCTTTTCTTTTCTCGTTCTGTTTTCAACGATGCCTGCACAGCAGCATCAAACAGATAAATTAATAACATTAGGCACATTATAGAAATAAAAAAAATCGAAAAATTAGTTAAACATAGCAGCAAAAGTTGATAGAAGCAGAAAAAAAAGAAGGTCCATCATTCTAAGCAGCTGACAAGCAATGCAAAATGTTTCAAAGTCCTTCAAGCGGCTTACGAACAATGATTAATTCTACGGTAAAGAATAATTCATGATACTCAACGTTATGGCAACAACAAAGCCACACCCAAGTTACATATTGTTTAAATCAGTTCTTCAAGTATATATTTACTCAATCCGAATCACACATTCCAGTACACTGCTAAAATGTAAGACTCCCGTGTCAAGAAACATATATACATGCCTTTAATGATTAGCATCAGCTCAATACATAATGCCACTCTCATATATTCTCAAGCATCACACATCCAGCAACTTGAATGCTTCTCTAATCATAATTCGAAAACCATTTTAAAACGGAAACCTCCGCATACTAAAAATTCACATCCTAAGAAGTCGGAACACATTAAAAGCTATGCTAACCTCAATCAGAGGCTATGAAAATATTAAAATTTGCAGGAAACTACAAATCAAATTGCAGGATCTTATGATTGGTAAAAATAATCATGCCACATCTAATACTTTCAGCACAGTTTAGGAAAATTTACAAACTAATATGTAACTTGCAGAATGCTAGCATAGCTTCAGCAATTTCATTGCTTCTCCAACCACATCTTAAAAACTATTTTCACGATTGTAACCACATTTACTTGATAACTCACATTCCCATCACATAAAAACATTTCTAACCTCGGTCAGAGTCTATCAAAACGTGAATTGGAAGTTAAACTACCAATAGAATCATGTTTCCCTTAACAAAAAGAGATATTCAGCTGAAAAAAAATGAAAACAGGACCATATTCATGAGTTTCAAAAGAGTCTTGAGCCGAGACCTGGTGCTTGGTAAGGCGGCGACGGATGGCACGGGTCTTCTTAGGGCGGAGATCGAGAGGGATGTACTTCTTGTTCTTGTAGGCCTCCCTCAGTGCTGCCTTCTGCTTGTGTGATATCACCGTATGTACCTGTGCTATTGACTTCCTCACCACCTTACTGCCAAACCGTTAACAGTTAGCACAAACAGAGAATAAAATGAAAGTTTTAACTTTAAAGAACAAAATTAAAGAAAAGAAATTGTACATCTTAGAGAGTTTGTTGGGAGCGCCGCCTGTGACCTTAGCGACGCGGAGGAGGGAGAGCTCAGACTTGAGATCCTTAAGCTGGTTCAGCAAATCTTGCTTGTTCTTCTGCCGGAGCTCGTGAACCTTGATTCTCGCTGCAACATTTACAAAGGAAAATAAGAATTCCGTAGCTCCAAACAGAAACTAAATTCAGAAAATATTGATGAGGAACGCAATCGAGCTTGCCCATCGCAGATAATGGAGGAGAAGAATCGGCGGCGGGAAGAATGAAACCCTAGCAGCGTATGGCGTCGCAACAAAGGTAGGGTTTTATAGTTGGCCTTTTTGAAAGTTAAGAACCAGAATTTAGAAGGCCGAATTTAGAAGCCCAGTAAGCAGATCGGTCTTGTTTCTCCCTCTAATTGGTGCTCTAATTCTCTTCGGATGGACACGAACATAACATACCATAGTACTATGAGAAAATACCATTTTTTAGTGACTCATGACAATGCCGAAACAAACACTATATCAAACAAATCCGAATACAGAACATATTATTATGATTATATTAGAATTCTTAGTGATATTGATTAAAGACAGCATTCTAGTATCAAATCTGCACTTGTATGAATCCTTTACATACAGACATTAACACATGCTTTTGGGAGATTTCCACTATCATGAGTTGGAGTCCGTACAGAGTTTCACCAAGAAGGCCCGAATGGAATTGCGTTGGAACGCCCCCACATCTCCCATCTATTTGGGAGGCAGCCGCTAGGAATCAATCCTGGCGGGTGCTCTAACCACTGAGTGATAAAGTTCATGTAATGACAGTAGCTATCCGAAAAATATGTATTGATCCACAAGATGGTTGTAACTAACCGTTGTGGCCCAATTCAAGATGGTTGTAACTAATCGTTGTGGCCCAATTCAAGATGGTTGTAAGTAACCATTGTGGCCCAATTCCCTCTCTAATTCTTATTCCATTGCAAATGAATTGGGATGTGGTTGGCACTAGGCTTAAAGTCCAGTGGATCTCGCCCATTTCAGTTGCTTTTCTGAGGGGGGACGCATAAAGATGGAAGACGGAGGAAAATTCTTATTGGCTCCAACTTTCAAGTTGTATAAGTTTGGCCGTTCCATTTGCTAGGGAAATTTTTAATTATGCAAATTTTTCTGTGCGGTGCACAATAAAAAAATTAAAAAACAATTTGGATTATTTTTAAAAAAAATAAAATTAAAAATTATAGATTTTTATGAGATCTATAATTTTTATATTGAACAATTCTATTTACAACTAAGTCGCTTCTAAAAAAGAGACATAATTTTTCTATACTAATCTCCAAAAAAAAAAAAAAAAAAAAAAAAAAAAAAATGAGTTTAAAGTGAATTTAAAACTATTTTAATAGCCGTTTATTTTTGGAGTCTCAAGATATTTTTTGAAAAATTTTGAACATTAAAGTTGTAGATCTTATCAAAACCTATAATTTCGATATTAATTTTTTTAAAAAAAAATTAACCCTAAATAAGTTTTTTTTTTATTGTGCGGCATGCAGCTAATAACTTCTCATTTGCTAGGTTTCACTGATACATGTTAGTTTAGGTACACTTAGGGGTGCACTTGAGCTTACACTGTTAGCTCAAACTCAGCCTATTTGTTTTAGCTCGTACTCAAGGTCGATAAACTTCAGTGGATAAGTTCATACCAGGCTTGATTCCAAAAGCGACATGCTCGAGTTCGACTCGAGTTTAGTTCGATTGTTTTACCTAGTTGAAGCTTGAACTAGATTAGATCAATTAGGCTACTGTGCTTTAGTCGGTCTCGAGCTCGAATTCACTGTAGCAATTTTCTTGTAAAAATATTGAGTAAAATAAAAAAAATTCGTATATACACCCGAATTCAAATGACCGATTAATACGATGCACATGCTTCATTTGTTTAATTAATCAAACCCGGATATATGTTTACGTTCTGCAAGACTTGAGCCCAACCGAATTTAAACGAGTTCGAGCTCGAGCAATTCTGCTCGTTTTCTCCTATTAGATGGGATGACCTAACCAGTGCCGGTGGGTTCGCCCCAAAAGTGTGCATAATGGTTCATAGTCGAGGAAGAACAGTTTTTTTTCAATCTAGATCGGAGAAATTAGAGAAACTACGCCTGCGCTGGCGTCCGTCGGAGAAGTCTCCGAGCTTGTAGACCTCACCTTCTTCAAGTCACCCAAATCGCGCTTTCTAAGCATAGAAAATATGTGGCCAAATTAGAATAATTGATACCCACTTCTTCTAAGTCTTGCTTTTTTCCTTTCATTTTTTGAACGATTTTGAGTAGACTTACTCTCCACATCATATAAGACCCAGAAAAGGGGGAGTTCTAGAAATAGGATTTCTTGTTTTTTTTTTTTTTTTCTTAATTTTGTTTTTAAAATTTACCCTGCATAGTTGATTCAAAATATGATTAGTATGAATTAGAAATATGCAATTACGTAGTGCAGCGCGTCAAAAAAAAAAAAAAAAACTAAACTAAACTAAAATTTGTGTAATGCCAACATATTATTTCTGCATCTGATCATATTTTTTCAATAATAAATTTAGAATAATTACTTTAACCCAAAAAGAATTGTTATTTATCAGGAGTTCTTAATGCTAGTTATACAATATAAATCATATATTATATCGGGCTATATACTACGAGGCTATACCAAAAAAAACCAAACAAACTTGAAAAATGGTAGTGCTCGATCCAAAATAGTCAATCCGTTCCAACGAAAATAATATATTTTTGATATCTTAGCAGACTATAAGGTAGAGTGACTGCTGGACTTAGAAATATAAAATATAAAATTTGTCTTGTAGTACCAAGTTGTGCATGCAGATACAAGTCTAGCATGGGCCTTAGAAATCTAAGAGATTGACAACCATTTCACCCCTCACCACAATATCGTTTGTAAAGTCTGTCCACCAAATTTGCATCTTCCAGACACTTTTACATTTATACTGACGCTGGTCAATTTGCAAGAAGAGACCACCTCATAATGCAGTTCGGCACAACTACACCCCCTAATGATGTGATTATGCATGTTTATGTCCCGTTGTCCAAACAAAATTACGTTTAGAGCTGCTAATGACTTTCTGTCTGGTTCATTGTACAAAGAGCCAGTTACACATCGTAGGAAAAAAAATGAGGGAGGGAGATGGATTATTGAAGTAATGATAAAGAGCATTTATCGTTTATAGTTTGGTATCCGATCGAGATTAAGGATGTTAAGACAAAAAAAAATTGAAGGGCTGGTTATGCAACAAAAAGATTCAAAATGCTAGTTTGTGCAAAATTTCGAAAAAGGCAATTGGTTTGTCTGAGCGTTTGATTTTGCATGCTTTTTGCGGCCCCCGTGGGTGTGTTAGATTTCGTGGACCAGTCAAGGAATGCATCCCTCCACGTCTTCGGTGAAACATAAAATTTGAATTTTAAAATTGATTATAATAACTACTTCATCACAATTATAAATCATTTATCACTTGTTTTTTTTCAACAACATTTCTGGAATTAATTCATGCACAAGACAACTTTAAAATTGATTATATACGTTTATTTGTCATGAACACAAATAAAAAAGAAGTTAACAAATAATAAGTTAAAACTATAAGATAACGGCCGTTCAAAAATACATTGCTCGAATTGGTTGATAAATGTTAGCCAGTAAGTTATCTGATGCAATTTTAAATGTTAGGCACGTATCATGATTAAAAATTATACTTACATTTATTGAGTTTATATTTGCTAGATGGCTGCATCAATTATTTTCGTCATGTTCAAAAGAAAATAGGAGTGGTGAAGGAACAAGTAGATAACAGTCTAAATCAATAATTAGCTGTAAACTATCTTATTGTCATTTGTTTTTTGGGAAAATTGTTATTGTCTTTTTCAAAAATTTTTACAGTGAAAATCCTCTATGACAAAATTTTGTGCACTTACATATTCATAACCAAAAGTATTTATTTTGGAATATTTTTTGCAAAAATTTTGAATATAAAGAAAACTAACTCTTTATAATACTATACAATTATTTAGTTCAATTTTTTTTTTAAATAATTCAAGATGGATTAAAAACGAATCAAGAATTCTAGTTAAAATATTTATTTTTGAACTACACCTTCCTTATAGAAATTTGTCATCTCAGAAGATTTTCTTTTAAAACAATTAACTATTACATTATAGAATATTATAAAACCGACATGATAGTTTGTTTATAATTTTTTTGGATCGATAGCTGTTGAGTACGATTTTTATCATACGTCTCGACGGAATCGAGCTATACGTTGATTCCTCCGTTCACGCTTATTAAGATTCGAATTCGTGACCTATTCTTTATTACTTTATGAGGGACAGATCGCGATTGTCCCTCAGCATCTAGTACCGTTAGCTAACTGGGCCGATACCTGTTAGTATATTTTGTTTATATTAATTGATTAGTTTGTCTCTCAGCAAATGGAAGAGTCCTATCCATCTGGCTTCGAATTTTTAATCCGTTAATTCGAGGTTATAATTGGACGAGCACTGATGGTAAGATACACATACATCAGCTCATATGCTAAGGAAAATTTTATCTAGTTATCGAGCCTAAAATAGTCTTCTTTCGAAAAGAGGCCCTTCATGAATAAGAGTATTGCCCTTCTACGATTACTTATTCCAAAAAGGGCCGCCACTGATATCATTTTCATCTATATGTTACTATTTCTATCAAATTCAAGATTACGTACCCCATCTTATATTTCATTGTTATATATTGCTAACAGGCGACTATATTATGCATCGCGGTTAGATCTTCTTCAAGATAATAAACAAATTACGTCCACAAAAGCGCCGCCAGAACATGAGATCGTTAGCTCCAGATTACTCAATCTCTTCAAGATAATTTTCGTTTGATCGCCGTGTTAGAAGCAAAATAATCTGCTGCAACTCGGGCTGCCGGGTATTCTTCCTGCAACATCCGATTGCTGTGGACGTGTGCCCGCACGATAAGAACATGCTAATCTTTTTCTGTAATAACAAAAACAATTAAATAAAGTCGATTTAAGTTTCTGCAATAAATAAATATCATTTCTCAATTGCTAACGTCGATTCCGGACGCAGAGTTTGAAAATGGCGACGTTTTTTTAAAATTTTCAGCAGGCATGGTGATTAAAGTAATACAATTTTAAATGTCACAGGCACGATAAGAGGATGCTAATCTTTTCTATAATAACAATGACAATTAAATAAAATCGATTACAATTTTTTTTCAATAAAATTTTGCAACTGCTAACGTCGATTCCGGACGGAGAGTTTGAAAATTGTGAACTTTTTTTTATTTATTTTCTGCCCGCACGGCGATTAAAGTAATATATTGTCTAAAATGTGACATCTTTTTTTCTAAGGATCAAATTATGGTCAACAATAAAACGTGGAATGAAAGAAAAAGAAGGGATAATTTGGGCGCCCAAAAAAGCGCCCAAACATGAAATAAAGCAGACTTTCTCTCTCTCTCTCTCTCTCTCTCTCTCTCTCTCTCTCTCTCTCTCTCTCTCTCCTCTCTCTCTCTCTCCCTTCCCCTCCCACCTTTAAAAAAAAAAAAAAAAAAAAAAGACCTTAAACTGATATATGTAATGGTGTGAAAAGGCCTACGATGGGGGAAGCCATCCATGTAGGTCAAAAATCATCTTCAATAAGACTTTTCGTTATCCATCGCGTAAAAATGAAGAATCCCAGTACATTGACTATCTGATATATACAACAAATTCAATTATAGTTTGCCATACGAAAACAATTTTCATAAATCGAGATTATCGTTGTGAAACCCATAATACAAGCTAGCGCACGTCCCCGTAAAAATTTCAAACTCACGAAAAACTCTACGTCCAGCTCCAATCGACGTTCTGGAGTCAGAATACATCACTTTCATGAACGCAAATCAATGTCACGGAATACAGAAAACTCTGTGAAAAATTTTTATCCAACACGACATCATATTTGGATGGTGACGTTTTCTGAGATACATTCCAACCAGTGGAGCTAGCTACGCTCGCGTAAAAAGGTGCAAAAATTGAAATGGACAAATAATCATATCATTTGAACGTCCAAGAAAGTTGGAATAATCTCCTGAATTAGCAAACGAAAGCAACTCATTGAGCTACTTCCCTGAATAACATTTTATCAAACTCAGAAACCTCCTGTCGTCTTCCGAGCCACGTGCCACGTCTATGCAGCCGCCGGAGGGTTTATCAAGTGCACCGGAGACTCTATTAAGCACGTGCGTAAGAATTTGTGCTATAACGTCGACTGACAAGATCTTCTAGGAAATTTACTTATGCCACCAGTTCTGGCTCAATCAGTTAAACCGGCCGATTCAACCGGTTCTATAATATCTTCATATATATATATATATATATATATATATATATATATATATATATATTGGCATAGGTAAGTATTGTAGTAAAAATAAATTCGTATATATAAAATACATAATTAACAAAAAATAAGATCTAAATTGATAATAAGGTATATGTAGATATATCATGATATTTTATAAATTTACGGCTATCGGAATCGAACCAAAGACCTTAAAATATATATTTTATTTATACTTACGTTTATATGTATATTATATTTATTTATAATATATGGAATATATTTTTTAATAATCAAAACTATTATACGAAAGACTTCTTTATGCATTAAAGATTCCTACTACACTTAACCTAAAATTAATATGGGACAATCTTAATAAAAAAAAGGTTTAAAAACATAAATAAATCGAAAATTAGGTCCACTCCAGATTTTTGGCCGGTTCGTTTGTTTTATTGTTTGAGTGGTTCATCTGGACCAGACAAAGGGTCGGTTGCCGGTTGAAACGGCCTGTTCGGTCCAATTTGACAACCTTGTATAATAGTAAGAGCACTCATTTCTCAAAATTTTTAATAGCACTAATAGAATCTAAAATACATACTAACAGAAATAAATGATTCAGGTAACAATCGAAAAGCCGAGCACGGCTACCTCGACAAGTTGGGAGGCGCTTTAGAAAGCTTCACCATCCAGATTCGAGGCCGCGTGAAGTGAAACTTCGAATCAAAAAATTTTCTGTACTCCGTTGCAGGTGCCTCCATTCATATAACTCATATACTCAGATTCCAGAATATCGGTCATGCGCTCGTATTACGAGTTCCGACATGAATTTTTTTTTAAAAAAAAGGACAACCAAAAAAAAAAAAGAAAAATTACTATTCAGCCCCCTTAATTTTAGGGTTTTGCAAATTAGCCCCCCGAAACGCCACGTGGCGGCACGCGCGCGCCGCCACGTCGGCGGAGAAATCGATTTCGGAGGACTGAACAGTAACAAACGGAAAACGGAGGAGCTAAACAGTAATTTTTTCAAAAAAAAATGACTGGAAAATAATAGATTGATTCACGTCAAACGATGGCACGCTCGAGGTGACATTTCTCAATCGATTTCTCGTTGGATCGTCGATTTTGGATGTGTTTAAAGATTGTTTAGTTATATTTGTGGAGTTCAAATGTCTCTGTCAAAACTACCCCGCATTCCATAGCCGCGTTGTCCGCGTCTTTTTTGCTATAACGATTGAATGTTCCCAGCGAGTATTTGCGCTAGCGTGCTGGGCAGATGAATCATTTTATAGAGCACGTTGTGCAGATAACTTTTCAGCACAGCACACCCTCATAAAAACTAAAAATTTACGAGTATTTTTTTTTAAAAAAAAAAATAATATTAAAATTATAAATTTTGATAAGTCTCTACAAATGTTAAAAAATTTTTTTAAAAAAAATAATTTTAAATAGATATTATAGTACTTAAAAAATTAACGAATATTTAAAAAAATTTAAAATTCACTTCAAATTCATTAATCTTTAAAGTATCAAATTATCTATTTATAAGTATTTTAAATTTTTTTTAAAAATTATAAATATCATCAAAATCTACCGCTTCATATTAAAATTTTTCTAAAAAATACTCATAATTTTTATTTCTTAAACGGCATGCCACGTAGGTATTATGATGGATAAAATTACTTGCTCCCGGCGGCTGGGTGCTATTATGCTGGATAAAATTAGCGCCTAGTCGTTGGCTTGAATTTTAGCGGCTCCCCTTTAAGGGTAGTCGTTGGTGGGTGGGGGGGGCGGAGGACATGCAGGGTGCTATGCGTATTTTTACCGTAGTCTTTCTGTCTGTACCTAATTATTTAGCTTCGGTGCTATCTCGATTGTTAGAATAGAGGCCAAAGGAATCCCAAGTTTTACTCACTATCATGATGGACTAGTATGGGCGCGGCTCAAGATAGATGGAGTTTTACTCACTATATGTGCTTGTTCATCCCCTATTAAACAGGAACTCTCATAAGATAGATGGGAGTTTCACCCTTCTTTTACAATAAATCAGCACTCTGATAGCTATTTGCATGCAAGTCTAGGTAGCTTAATGTTGAAAGCAGTTAACTGAACTTTCATCTGCACCATTTTAAAATAATTAACGGAAGTGCGTTAGACAATAGTCCAGAAATACAATAGCAGTCCTGATTTTTACGGGATGTCTCTAAAATGTATCGCACTGTCATTGACCATAAAACTTTATTCGTCATCACCGAATAGTACAATAAGGATTGATCGGTAGTCTCTAGAATACAATAAAGTCCGTTCGGCGGCGCCTTGTACTAATAATATCGAACCACTGAACACACCAACGTTTGTAAAATTATTTGTATGCCTTCTGGAGCCGACATTATCAGAGATAATTCTTTTTTTTTAATGTAGAATATGTGAATGTTACTGTTAGTTTTCGAACAACCACTTGCTTGGATTAAATAAGAAATAAAGAGACACTTCTCCGAATAGTTGCAACCGTTTAAAACTTATGCAGTTGTGACTCCTCACAACCGGATGTAGTTACTAATGCCATGATCTATTCGTTATGAAATTCAAATTTGAATTTCAATAGGATATATACTTGTAGAATCTTCTAAAAATAAACCATAAAAAACTAATAATTAAAAAAGATATTTTAATCATGCATATGTGAGCTACGCTGCAGTAACCAATTAGCACCTCTTTGTCCAAACAGTAACATCTTGTCAGAAATTATACATAAATAATTTTTTTTCTTTTTTAGTCGATATCGGATTAAATAAGATAGCTCTTTTATGCACTTTGTCCTATATGAACTTTGTTTCATATAAAATTGAGCCTCACAATAATTCAAATTTAATTTTGAAATAAATTTTCAACAGAGTGTACCTTTCGCATGGGTCAATTTTGCGCCTTGGCTATTTAGTAGACGATGTTGCCCGAAATATCTCCCTAAACTTTGATTCATAAATTAAATATCTGTCAATTTTATTATAATACGGTTTTCTTGCCAAGAGTTGGAAGATTTGGACTTGGCCTGATGAAAAATGGTAAGCAAAAACTGCTGGGACTAGGAAAAATGAAGAAGCTTAGGAGTAGGAAAAATGACACTGCTGACCTGGGAGGTCATCCATGTGTACGTTCTTTTTTTTTTTTAAAAAAAGTATAAAATTATATTATCAATAAATACAAGTATCTTCTACAAATAAAATAAAAATATACGATAGAAAATACTCAATTCATCGTGAATTTTTTAAATAAATAAATGCTAATTTAACAAGCTCATAGGTAATCTTATTCGCTTCACCATTTATATGATCATCCTTATTCGCATCATAGTTTATACGAGCAATGTGATCCACATATTCATCCGCAACGCTAAAAGATTAACAACACCCCTGCAATTTAGTGTGGTTGGGTGCATCATGAAGAGTTTGTCACAGTCATATAGAGTGGATGGCAATTTCTTCTTCTTTCTTCTTTTTTTTTTTTTTTTTTTTTTTTTGAGATAATAAGGCGAAACCTCTTTTAGATTTTCGCTAACTCGCAGACCGCAGTTTTTTTAGCACACTCCTAGTCCATTTTGGACCTAAGTGTGCACAGAGAGAAAAATTTCGGTCTGGCATTTACCTCCGAATTAGACATGAAATGATGCAATATGCAACCATCAGTTTTTTCGCTTTCGCTATAAAGTCACAGCGCATGTACATTTTCATTGCAGGACGCACATCTTCCTGTAGGACAAAGGAGTCGATTCCGGATAGCGTGCACGCGCTTGTTAAAACGCGACCCACTCGGTTGACCCAAGTGTGGAGGGCGTGGATGGCAATATTCATACCCGTGCGAATAACTATTTTGATTGTGGGGCTGGACAGTGCCATCTTAGAGCGTTAGAAAGCTACAGTTTCAAAATAATTGGTCAGTTCGAGCTTGCGTTCCCACTCAGTTTTGTTTAAACTTTGACCATATGTGTGCTGCAATATGTGTACAGTGTGAACCTTATGGATTCCTATCGAGCTACGTTGCATGCTTTAGGTCAGACTGTGAGACTCAAAATAAAGACTGGTAAAACGAAAATTATACAGAGGTGTATGCTATTTTATTTATTATTTAAAAAAGAAAACTAAATCGGATGAATAGACTTTCTCTGAAAATTTTCTCTTTTGCAAAACGGCACTCTTATATGGCACTAACATTCAATCGAGTTGACTTCACAAGACGTAACAGTATAAAGTCCCTCATCAAGTCACCAATACCCTGCTATACGGCCACATGTCTTTCGTTTCCCATCACAATCGTCAGAAATTATTGCACGCACCTGGTACACCACGCCACGGATATACTTGTAAATTTTATTTTAAAAAATTTTAAAATAAAAATTATAAATGTTGATGAGATATATAATTTTTATGTAAATTTTTTTTTAAAAAAATATTTCTAATAGTTATTTTGGGCTAAATAATTTTAACGTTAAAATAATATTTTTAAATTCATGAGAATTTTAGAGTCTAAAAATATCTATTTAGAAATATTTTTTGAAAAAATTTTCTACATAAAAGTTATATATATCTCATCAATATTTATAATTTTTATATTAAAAATATTTTTAAAATATTTATAAATATATATAATATACAGAATAATGTAATAAATACGGTGCGTGTAATAATTTCTTTATGGTCGTTGGCCGTTACCGTGGAAAAATTTTATAATGCTTCGGATATAAGTTTCGAAACTTACACCACATTCATTAAAACTTGTATTTAGAGATATTTTTTGAAAAAAATTTCAATTATAAAGTTATTCAGAAAAATAAATTATATTTTATAGTGTAAGTTATTTTTAAAAAAAAAATTTAATACCATATCAAATAAATTGATAAGAAATTATAAATAAATAAATTAATTTTACACTACCATATTTTATAATTATTTTTAACATATATTATAATATTTTATAAAAATATCTTGAACGGTAAAATTATGTGTTTTATTTTTCTGAACAAATTTATAGTTGAAAATTTTTTTAAAAAAATATTTTTAAATATAAATTTTAAAAGATATGATGTAAGTTTTAAAACTTACATCCGGAATATTATAAAACTTCTCGTTACCGTGTTAGATAGGAAACTATAGAACCGTCACGTTTTACAAAATCGCCTCACCGCGGGCAATTGTGATGAACTCGGCGGTGGTTAAATTGGACGTGCTGACATTTTCAAATGACAAGACAGAGCGAAGGAGAGATGAGCAAAGAATTATGATAACGGACGGACCCCCATCGCTAGTCCAAGCAAGAGGGGCCCACTTAAACCGCTTTAAACAAGCAATCGCAGCTCACCTCCGACCTCAGCAAAATTTTCCATCTCCCGCGTCTATATATATAGAGAGCCTGTTCCAGCTTCTACAGCTTCATAGCTTATCGAACAGATTATTGCGATCTGTAATTAACCTGCTGGTCATTCTTCGATGATGCCGATGAAGGGAATGAAGAGCCTCATGTTCACTTCCTCGTTCAGCTCATCTCAGGCGTCTTCCTCTGTGTCCAGTCCCCGGAGTACTCCCCGACGCCGCCGAAACGGAGGCGCACTGACGGCGCCGCCTTCTCCTTTGCGGATGACCTTCTCCGTCACCATGATGGAAGACAACATCGAGTTGGCAGAGGCTATTATCTTGAAGTGGGATCTGAATTCGTCTTCCTATGCGAGGGTAACCTCGCTGTTCTACGAGGACCGCGACGAGGCTAAAAAGTTTCTGGATGCCGTCAACGGCCTTCAGCGCGCCATGCTCTTCTTCGCGTCTATCGGAGATGATACAGCCGACAACGCGGCCCTCCGGTCGAGAATGCTGATGCGCGCGCAGCCGCTGATGCAGTCCGCCATGCGCCGCCTCGAGCACGAGTTCTACCAGATAATCACTACCAACCGAGACCGCTTCGACCCGGAATCTGTCTCAACTCGGTCTTCTCTCTCCAGCCTGAACTCAGACCGCGACGAATTCGCTTCCGACGACGACGAGATTCGCCTTGCCGCCAACGACAGGGCCTTCTCCACGGCCGTTTCCGACCTTCGATCCATCGCCGACGAGATGATCTCTTCCGGATACGGCAAGGAGTGCGTCCACGTGTACAAGAACTTACGCAGATCCGCTGTGGACGAGGGCGTCTCGCGATTAGGGTTCCAGAAGCTCAGCTGTTCCCAAGTGCAGAAGCTTGACTGGGAGACGCTCGAGCTCAAGATCAGGACGTGGCTGAGCGCGTCAAGAACGGCCGTCGAAAACGTGTTCGGTGGCGAGCGCGAGTTCATTCACCACGTCTTCCCCGACTCGAAATCGATCCAAGAAGCCTGCTTCGCCGACATCACCCGAGAAATCGCGATGCAATTCTTCGTTTTCCCTGAACACGTGGCGAGATATTGCAGGCGGTCGCCGGAAAAGCTGTTCCGCGTTCTGGATCTGTACACCGCGATCGGGGAGACCTGGCCGGAGATCGAGTTTATATTCTCGCTCGAGTCCACTGCCGCCGTGCGCAACCAAGCTATGTCCTCGCTGACCAAGCTCGGCGAGGCCGCCGGAGCCACGCTAGCCGAGTTCGAGTCAAGCATCCAAAAGGAGGCGTCAAAAACGCCGGTTCCGGGTTGCGGAGTCCACCCGCTAACCCATTACACCATGAACTACATCGCTTTCTTGGCAGATTACGAGCCCGCTCTTGCTGACATTTACGCCGACTGTCCGTTCAATACTCCGGGCAACCTCCCAGAGCCCTTGCTCGACGTCGCTCAAACTTCATCCGCCTCATCTCTATCGTCTCCAGTTTCCGTCTCGCCGTCCTCCTATGACGTTACAATGAGCCCTTACACCTCGCATTTGTCAACGGCGCCGCCATCATCGGTGGCAGCGCGTCTAGCTTGGCTCGTTCTTGTGCTTCTCTGCAAGCTCGACAACAAAGCCGAAACTTACAAAGACGTGGGCTTCTCCTACCTCTTCCTCGCGAACAATCTTCAGTTTGTGGTTAGCAAAGTCCGCGGGAGTGCGCTCCGGCCGCTGTTTGGAGAGGACTGGGTCTCGCGCCACGTGGCGAAAGAGTGGCGGTTCGCAGGAAGCTATTCGCGCGTGGCGTGGGGAAAGGTGGCCGCACAGGTGCCGCCGCTGGACGTGGCACTGGAGCAAATGCCGGCGCGCATGCGTGCGTTCAACAGAGTGTTTGAGGAGGCGTGCGCGCATGCGCGGGGACTGGTGGTCACCGACGCTGGGATGAAGGAGGAGATCATAGCGGCGGTGACGGTCATGGTGCTCCCAGCGTACAGTGGGGCCTACGAGCAGTTCCGTTCAGCGCTGAGCGGCTGTACAGCGGCCGGCGTCGTGAGGTTCGCGCCAGAAGACGTGCGCAACAGAATTATGGGACTATTCACCGGTTCAGCAGCCGCCTCCGATTCGAGCAACGGTTCTGGCTCGCGTTCGGGCTCGAGGTCGAGATCTGGTTCAAGTTCTGGTTCGCTATGGTCTAGGTTGCGGAGCTTCTGGTCCAGATGAACCGTGTAAAATGATAACAAGTCCATTTTCAAGAGAACAAGATACAAGAAACAAAGTGGGAGAAAATAAATTGATACCTCTCTTCATTTTCGATGGTGAATGACAAAACTTAGTTGTCAATATACCGTTTGCATAAGTCTTATTGAAATGTGCTTTTTTCTTGGGATAATTCCGTATCATTCTCCGTTTATTTAATTATGTCAGATCAATCTCTGAAAATACATTTTCAGGACTGATCCGGAACACCTTTAAAAATAGGAGACTAATATAAAATTTTTTTTTTTTTTTTTGAGGTAGGTGAAATAACACAATCGCATGTGTATTAAAATGCTAAATGTACTTCTAAATATATATTTTTAATGGGTCCATACTTCCTTTCATCATATTAAACCGATATCATGGAATGATCACGGATTTGTACTTTTTCTAATTCATTCCGGAAATGTCTGAAAGTATTCATTTATTAGTATCATCAATAAAGTTTTCTTAAAATTTGTTAAATAAAAGTCATGGTTCTTACAAGTAAAACTTACATATCAGCCCTCAATCTTTTAAAATTTACGATTAAATTTTTAATTTTATCTGTTAATTTTAACTGTCTAAAATATTTATTTAGAATTATTTTTTTTTTAAAAATACTTAACATAAAAATTATAAATTTTGATAAAATTTATAACTTTTCATATTAATTTTTTTTTTTTCAAAAGATACTTTTATATAGGTGTTTGAATATCCAATATTCAGCAGGTTAATTGATTGATTTTAAAATTTATAAAACTTTGAAATCTTAAAACACCTATTTAGAAAAATATTTTTTGAATAAAATGTTGAGAATAAAAATTGTAACTTTATCAAAATTTATAGTTTTTATATTGAAATCTTTTTTTAGGAAATACTTATAAAATGACTTCGATATGAATATCGAACGAGAAATTTTTTTTAATAAGTATAAGCAATAACTAGTAAATATAGGGGTTGATTTGTATAAGTAGAGAAATCTAAGGTTAATTTGTAGTTATCCCAACTTACAGAGACAGTTTGTTCACTTGAAATGAGACCGTAAACATTTTTTTGTTGCTCATTGCAGGATAATGCATTCACTAATCTTCTAAAAGAGCCTAAACAGGTCCCATAACAGGCCCATTTATACAATCAGGCAATGGACATACAAAAATAAAAAATTCTAGGTTTAGGGAAAGAGAAATTATGAGCCTAGCGTTGACTTAAAGGCTAAATAGTAACAAAAATAAACGATATATATAGAAGTGTTACACGCACGAAGAGGGGCATGTGTAAGCTATGTGAATGGTTAGGTGCAATGATATGTATAATTAAACATATAAACATATATAGGATGAGAAATACAATATATAATATGACGTCGTTTCATAACCACTATCACTTATCTCGATTTGACCTGCGATCTGCAGGCTGCTAACTGCTAAAAAAATAATCAAAATCTATAAATTTAACGCACAAGTGCACGATTAAAAAATTTATTAAGTAAATGATAGATATAAATGTGTCAAACACTTGCACGGGACTGGGACTCCAAGTTAGACTGATCTTATTAATTATTTGTTAAATATACAGTGATTATTATGGCCCAAGTGCAGTGCATCTACAGAATAAAATGTGCTTAAAATTTTATTTATTATTCATGATCCAGAAGTTATTGCTGACCTTTTTTGTTGACTATTGAGAGTAGTTGACTTTGCCACCACAGGGTGGTTGACGTACAACTGAGTCATAGCCGTACATCTGATCTGCTCGTTTATCATTATAGTCCGGCATGGTGAGATTCGAGCCCTTGAATGTTTCAGATCATGAGAAATTTATGCAAAATCATGTGATTTGTGATGCCTCAAGTTTGAAAATTTATACTAAAATGGAGAGGAAATGAGACATCGGCCAGGTCTTCATGGAAATAAATGTATCCTTTAAAATGAAAAAAAAAAAAAAAAAAAAATGCTTGACAATCGAAGTGAAAAAGAGGGCAAAGAAAAAAAAAATCCAACAGAAGGTTCAGCAAAAAATGAGTTTATTCATGACCAAATCCGAATTATATTTTATATTAGATAGTTAAGTTTTCAGGATCAAATTTTGCTGCCTCACAAATACAATACAATGATTAGAAGATTTTGGCGTGCTTGTAAACCGTTTTGTAATGTATGTATAAACGTATATTAAGGCGTTCAGGAAAAGTAGTATTTTCTATGCTCAATATAAACACTAGCAAGCAAAGCATCTGAAATTTCAAGTTCCAACGTTTTGGAACTGCATGTAGTCCTAATATTTACCATTTGATGCATGATTTCAGGACTCAATTGTCAAATGTTTAGATCCGCTAATTTGGAAGCAATTGGGGAAAGTCTTAATGATAAGCTTTTGATTTCATAACTGTAACTGAAGTCTAACTAGCTAATTTACCCAATTTAATAAATTATGAGTACCGTTATCCAATTGAGATACAGCATATAAATCGAACTTAGCGACACATATCCAAACAAGAAGTTTATGAGCACATTTCTTGATGAATAATCACAATAACAGTATCCTATCATCAATGACATTTCATCGTGCTGCTATAAGGACTGTCTTATCGTGCATCATTACATGAAAAATAATTCTTTTTTTAGGAAAAAAAGACGTTGCTTTTATATAGAAAAAAAAAAAAAATTTCATCACCCACGACTAACGCTGGAGAAAAGATACATCAAATTATGGGGATCTTAAAAGCCGTACCAAGGTGTAGAATGAAGACATCTTGACACGTTTGACTGAATCAACTTATTATAGGTATAATCTAAAAAAAGAACAAATTCATTTTAGTCCATGATACCAGCATTCGTTATTCAACATGTTAAATTGATCAGACCATCCTCATAATACACAGGGTTTTCCCTCTTTGAGATTTTAATTCCTTTTACTTTTGCTCTACCCTATTTAATTAGTTAGTAAACGGCCAAGAATTTTCTATCATTTTTTAGAAAATATTGAAAAAAAGTTAGTCATTATCTTCTGTCCGTTCCTTCGGATTTGCTTTAAAAGTTGAAAAAAGAAAATAGAAAATAGAAAACAAGACCATCCTCATAATCGCCGAGGAGAGCATTTCATGACACTATTATATGTTGGAAAATCTGCACATTTACGTTGCATGAGAGAGCATTTCAGACGACTTAATTATATGTTGGAAAATCTGCACATTTACGTTGGGGAATGGTTTACCTTTTCACAAGTTTCTTCTCAAGCTCAAAAGTCCAAGCGAAACACTAAAACCATACGTGCATGTGGATGCACCTTCAAGTATGTGCAACTGCATCAATAAAAATAAAGAAATACAATTTTTAGAATCATTTTGACAAAAAAAAAAAAAAATCATAACTGGTATAATATTAATCCTCATCAGCCAAAAAATTTAATAAAATATTTTGGAGTGATGTATCTTTTACTTTCTAATACTTTGAAAATGACCATTTTGCATTTTTTAAAGTTATCACATAAAATAGTTTTTTTTTTCAAATATTGAATATTACAAATAAGAAAAACGGATTGATACTTTGGAGCCCCAAGAACATCTATTTAAAAGCAGGTTATGAAAAAAAAATTTCAACATTAAAGTTGTAAATCTATAAATTTTATATTAAAAAAATTTTCAAAAAAATATATGTAAATATTTATTTAGAACATGAGGACAAAGATTGGGGATAGAGTGGAGGCAGAGAATTTATGTCCCAATGATGGACGAGGGCTCACAAATCCTTTCTATTCGACTTTGAATCTTTGCTCTATCAATTTAAGATCCTAATTAGTAAGCGCTAAAGATACTCGCATTCTACAGGAGATTTCATCTGAATTTCATATCTCTTTCAGGATAGAGTCCATACAAAAAGTAAATAAATAAAGCGCAGGCATTGCTTGGATCAGAACGCATACAACTTCGCTTGCAATTGGAATGCTCTAACCAGAAAATTGGTTCATTTCTCCATCCATAACTAATCAAACGACTACGTTGCTTGTATTCAAACCCGGTTTCTCGTCTCATCTAACATGTGGTAATATACATATTTCCAACAATTAATGCTGGAAATTAATCTGGAGAAACTACAAGGACTCATACTGTCATATATACCGTAAATTAACCAGTTGATGAGGTCCTTAGCTAATATGAAGGATATTAATCCAATAGAAATGGATACAGGCTACAGGCCCGTGCATAACTTGGCCATGCATAACGCCAATGGCGTGGCCATCTTGTAGCCGATGGGCCAGGCTACAGGCCCATTCAGGTCCAAGTGATTCAACGGGCTCTCTGCTCGCATTGTCATGGACTTGGCTCCGTTAGGGAGGCACGCATATAGACATACAATTTCTTTTAGATGGGTGTAAAATCTTTATGACTCCTTCGCATTTTTCTCTTTTATCTACGACTCGTGCAGAATTTTTTTTTTAATGGAAACACCAACGTAGAAAGCGTAGGTTGTTGGACGATCCACCCTCTCAGCCAGTAGGCTACTTTGGCGAAAGAATGTCCTCATACTTTTTCAAGTCCCGACCATTGTCTTAACTGGTGCCTATCTCGAATAGTAATATGATCAAGATTGTAGTAAAAGAAGATAGTTAAGAAGTGATTCTTTTTTTGTTAGGATAACAAGGCATGCCTCGTTATTTCAAAAAAAAAAAAAAAAAAAAAAAAAAAAAAAAGGAAAAAAAGGAAAAGAAAGGAAACAGACACTATCCACTTCAAGAATGAGTTTGAGATGCACCTAGAAGTCGGTATTCATCTTGCCCCTCAAATTACTAAAATACCTATCTAGAGTAGTATAAATCAATCTACAAAGTACTACAATCAAGTACATATTTAACCCTCCAAAATAATTCCATTTTATAATGTGTGTGTGTTGTATAAATCTAGAGTGATAAGAGCTCTTGCTTTGTGATCAAAAGGTTGTAAATTCGAGGCGTAAAAATGACGTGCTATAAAAAGCAAGATATAATAGGGTATATTAGGTTGGTGCCTGGAGTGGCTTACGGTCTGGATTCGCCTTTTTTATCTAATAAAGAGATTAAAAAGATATAAAGCATTTGACATGAGCTAAACATATGCCTTGGGATCCTTGAATATATAGTTCTCTAGGTTGTATCTTAAAAGTGTGGCAACATTGCTTAAACCCTGGTGAAGTGTTACCCTCAGGATAAACAATTCTCTCCCTCATAACATGGTTATATGGGTTAGGTAATTCTTCCTACTTCCACTTTTTAGTAGTGGAGGCAAATCAAACAAACAGATAACAATATAGTTTCCATAGTTACCTACTTCTTTATCTTTTATTTATCACAAATGAAGAAGACTTACATAATATATCCTCTGATATTATACATCTTGAAGTACCAACTCTATCAGTAACATTAGTCAGACTTCTAACCATATTTTTGGTGTCGATACAAACCGAGTTCTGCACATTCCCATCATACAAATAGATATGGCTACGTATATTTATCCTTCCTAGATCATGCTCAAGCATATATAGATATGGCCTTTGTCAGTTTGAGATAATTACAAATTAGCTTCCCATTTTTTATCATCTGCAAGTCAACCCTCCTAACTTATAAGTTGCAAATCAGCCGCTCCCATTGCTGACGTGGTAGGCGAAGGGACTTATTTGCATCTAATCTATTTGGAGGGGCTGATTTACAAAGCCCTTGTTTTTATATCTTTATATTATTGTTATATCTAACTTCTTTTCAATACTCTTTCCACTACTTTTTCATCCTCTGCTCGCTTACTACTTACTGGGACCAAGAAGAATTAAAAAAAAAAAAAAAAAGAATATGTGCAGTTAATTACTCCACACTATGCTTTAAAATCTGATCAACAGTGAGGATGAGATCATGTCCATGAGGAATTATGCAGGAACTGGTGTATGTATTATATCTGAGAACTCTCTACAAACAGCATTATGCTCTTCTTTCCTTGCCCCTCCGATACTATAATACAAGTGCTGTCAATACTATACTAGCATTTGAAATACTAAACTAGCCGTTTGTAACACCTATGAGTTTTCGACCGGGAATTATTTTTAAAAAGGTTGAAAAGACAGTAACTGATTTTATACGTGTTTTGAAAAGTAATAGCTTTTTGGACAGTATCCCAAAAAAGAAAAGAACTGTCTAATTGAACTTTTTTTAAGCACAGACAAGCTTGACTATGAGTCATAAGCATGCTTTTTAGAAATCAATCATATTTATTCGTGACTCCAACATTTCTGCATACTATAATCTCCCTCTTTAACTGTTCTTGTTGTAAACTGCTGTATTGTGTTGTGTATATTTTTAAATTTATTAATAATCAAGAAATTTAAAGAATTCAATCTGCTTTATCTTATGGACAAGATTAAGATTTGTTTTATGATAATCACTAGATTCCCACTTAGAACAGATGGATAAAACAATATATCAACCTTAATTAAGCGCGGGGCAAATGGTTCTAGTGGGATAGTTCAGCTGGTGCGGACGGTGGCTTATGAATCATAATTCATCAAAGTCTGGTTGCTGTATTTGAATTTCTTTTTAAGATAATTAGTTTTGAATAAGCGCTCATGGTTTCGTATCTATCTAACCGGTTGAGTTTTATTTTTTTTATTTTTTTTTAGATAAAATGAGGTGGAATGTTCGTACCACCACCGGTTGAGTTAAATGAGCATGCATTGATGAAAAAAAAAACACTAAATGTTAACATTTTATTACAAGCATTCAGTTCTAGGGTAATCCTACAGCTCCCAAACCTTTTCCCAAAACTAATCAAGTCCGCATAACATACTTAAACTATTTTAGTAGCAAGGACCCAATTCATGCATACATTTGGAGAAGTCTTGGGACAAATATTGGGAAATCAAACCAAGAAATCCACTCGCTTGTTTTTTTTTTCGGTTAAATAAAGATCATCCCCTACAAATATCTGAGATAGAATAAAGCTCGACGTTGCTAACACTCTTCCTCGCCTCCGCCACCTCCATCGTCTTCCCCTGCGACTTCTTACAGTGAGCAATGGCGCCACGGATCGACGACTCCGCATCCGAACCCACGCTCGTACTCCTCTTCAGCATAATTTTCCCGGACGAACTCGCGCTCGAGAACGACGATGACTTCGACGACATAACCGACGATGATGAAGATGATAATGACGCCATGTATTTGGTCTTAGTTGGCCTCCTAATCGCGCCGGAGAACGACCGCCGGTGTCCACATCCCTCTTCTTCTTTTTTACTGCCAGTTTTGTTATCAATACTGGGGAAGCCATTATCGTCTAAGCAATTAGTCCTTGAGATTGAGAAGAGAGATTTAATATATTCCTTCGATGCTTTGAGCTTCTTCATGAGCTTCAGCTTCTTCGCCCATGAACATTTTTTTATATTAATGCTACTATTCGACGAAGAGGAGTTACTAATGTCGCCTCGAAGGTAGTCGGAGAAGTAGTGCCGAGGGTCGAGCTCGCCGCTGACATAACACGACGGCGACGGTGACACTTGGCATGACTCGAGGGGAGTGATGGTGGTGGCGGCGGTTGTGAAGCTGTCGTTGAACTTGTCATCTCTTTCTAGAAGCTTCTGGACCATATGGAGACGAGGAGGAAGATAAAGTGGAAGAAGCTTGCCCTTGTAGAAGAGCTCGTCGGCAGGCGAGGTCGTCGATGGCTGCTTCTCTGAATTTCGGTAATCTGTGAACATCTGGAACTCGAAGTCTTCAGAAATTGGAGGAGGAGAAGCTGGGAAGCTGCAGGAGAAGAAAGTTGCAGAGCTCACGTCCATGTCAATGAACTCATCTTCTTCGTCCCATGGAAAATTAACAGAACTTCGTCGTTCCATCAGAGCTGGTGTTACTGATGTTAGCCGAGTTTGAGAGGGGGTGGAAGAAGAGGATAGGAGATCATCATTTAAAAGACGAGGAAGGAAAAAGTTATGTCAGAAATTCTGGAATCAAGGAGAGTAGAGTCAGCTAAGACCCACCACTGTGTCATATATTAATCATTTTTTCTATTAAATGAAATTTTATTAATAAAAATTGATAGTAACTGGTCATTAGAGAACGTAGGTTTGAATTTGAATCAGAGCTCATAGCCCGAAACATGGAATCCTGTGTTAGAGACTCGTTGATGATATCCAGCCTATATTAACTTGAGAACTTGGTAATGCGTACAACTTCTTAAAAATTGCTGGACCGTCGCCATTTTTTTGCCCTTAAAAAATTCATAATCAATCACTTTTAAGTAATTTTACAATAATTACTTGAAGTAATTAATGATCAATCACTTGCACACACACACACACACACACACACACATATATATATATATATATATATATCAATATATAAAGGTTTTAAATTGCCTGTGCAGGATTCGATAAATTTTAAATTCGAGACGTGCCGACCGTACCATCATGACCGCGCCGATAATAAAATATTATTTTTTATATTTATTATTTTTTTAAATAAAGTCGCGTTATAAAAAAAAAAAAGGTCGGGGGACCTTCGTCCTTCCTCGCGAAAAAAAAAATTCAGAGAGAGAGAGAGAGGGAGGGAGGAGAGAGAGAGAAGAAGGGGGGGGCGGGGACGGTGCCCAGCGTCCCGGTGCCGGAGCCGCCGAGCATGTCGCTCAGCTTTTAAAACTTTGATACACACACACACACAGAGGCGCGCGCGGTATTTTAAAAGGTTGTGTTTGTGCATCTCTACGCATATATTTTAAGAGGCGCGCGTTCTCGCATGGGGGGGAAACGTATTTTTCACGCGTTCAGACGGAAAATCGGATTAAAGGGTCGGACTCTTTAGCATTTTCCACGCACAAATACAGTCAAACGTAGCAAATCTATTTCAAAAAAGAAAAAAGAAAACAAATTTACAAATCCCACATACTTTATTTGAAAAATAGTTTCTTCTTGCCTGATACATCAATATATATAGCCAAATAAAGCCGCAGCAGAGTGAATTCCTTATTTTTTGGACGGTCCGCATCCCAAATTTGAGAACCATACATAGAAACGAATTCAACTACCAACAGTAATATGCTGCTATGAAAAATTTAGCCTACGGAAGAAGAGAAGTAGACATTGAACAAGTTTTCTAGATTGAAAACCATATCTCCAGGACAAATTCTAACTTGTTACGTAAAATCTATTTGAATATACAATTAGCCGCAAAAATATAAAAAAAATAATATCCCTAGACTAACACGGTGAGTCTTCCTCTTTGGTAATCTTGGGTGCATAACTGTAATGTATGTCTTTGACAATGATTTTTTTTTTTTTCTCAATATTTTGTGTGACTGCTGCTACGTTCCTCTCCTACTTTCATCGAACTCCCAGTCCCAGGCAGCAATCTTACAAGAATCTGAGGGAACCTCTTCGTTCATTTAGTTCATTGAGAATATTTCATTTACAACTGACTACAATTTACCTGTTGCATAGAGATGGAACCCTCAAAGACTTGATGTTACAAAAGGATTGGCGAGATCCAAAAAGGCTAACGTGAAAGAATCGATGATGAATGGCCGCAAGATCAGCTGTACATCTCAAAAGCGTAAAAAGGGCATTTGAGGATCCCTGATTCTTTATTAATCAGCAGCAATCATCGGCAGCAGGTTGTCAGTCTATGCTTGGCAGTGGCATCTTCCAGTAGTTCCACGAGTTGAAATCCTCCTATATTAACACAGTAACATCAATGAAATGAACACTGAATTAAATGCCAAGCATAATATTATTCATAGGAACTCATATAAATTTAATGTATAGGCAAGCATGTAGTACAAGGAAGAAACATCGGATCCATCTAGATATACTGCAACCTATCATATTATCTCTTAATGGGACCCACCCTGGGAAAAACAATCCAGCAGTGCTGCCAGAGTCTCTTTTCAAGCTCTGGTGCAAGCTTCTATTTCTTTCTCGTAAGTACTAAATTATTATCTAATATATAAAAAAAGCATAAAGTTATCATCGACGCTTACACACTTATTTCATGGCTAGTTCCGACCAAAAAATCACCCAGAAGAAAAAAACCAAATAAAAATGGTTCTAGAAGATGAGATCTATGAAGGGAACTGAAAACAACAGTTACCCTGTAACCAATCCCAGCTATAATGCTAAATGCAGTACACAGGTTAAGAATCTCATTAATTTAGAATATAGAACCACATTCAGTTAGCATGTAAGCATACATAGCCTTAGTAGACAGGTGCATTTCTACATCCGAGTCCTAACTCACCTGTTCAACCATTGAGGTGGGTGGGAACATGTCATTCACAAGTGTATGCAATGATGTGTACGATTTCACATCTACGGAGTGGTTGATAGCCACTTCACCCTGGTTGTTCAGAAAACATCAGACAGGAACATGTGTGAATACTATCAGATAGAAAGCTGAAAGGCACACACACCTTTGGATTTATTATGAATATTTTCCCCTTAGGGATTCCAATCTTTCTGTAACTAAGCTCATCAGTATCTCTATTACCAAAGCCCGCATAAAAAGGATTATAGTCTGAAGGAAACAACGCTTTAATATCCTGTCAAAACATTCATCATCTTAGACAAGCAACTCAGGTAGGAAGAAGCAACAACCAATGCACCCTACTTCAGTAACAACCATTGCCTGATCTGAGACAGGTTGTGACTCTTTATAGGGGCTGTTCTGAAATGCCCCGCATGTTTTCTTTGCCAAATAGGACTCCAGTCAGTTATACAACCATTGTGGTACTAAATGGATGGGGCTTGATTGGTGAGGGCCAATTATAGATTAGGCAATGCAATTACTAAGTAATTGCTAACTGTTCATGAGAAATGGTCCTATGAAATCTAGTAAGAATCAGCATGTCATCCATTTCGAAGCACTTCACGTGATTCAATGGTTATTGTCATCAACTTAAATGATTATACATTGCTGCCATATGTAGTTATACTGGTTGAAAACCAAGGTTTCTCACATTGGAAATTAAATGTCCAACAAAAGAAATTCTCTTAATGGAAAGCATGCATTATTACTGAATGATACAATTAGCAACCCTCCGGATTGCATGTTGATTGATACTTAATCGATGTGTGAAAAAGACTCTGCAATTTTTTCTTTCTTAAAAAAATAGAAGGAATTACCTCCAAACAAGCAATTTTGAACTCATGAGGTGCTCTCCGAATTACTGTCACAAAAAGAAAAGGCAATCAGAAACCTGAACAGGTCAATTGAGAAAAACATCTGAGTAGTATACAACATAAAAGGGTAAACAGTAAACTCCATATAAGGAATCACCATTCCTCATGTAAGGAATCATCATTCCTTTACACTCGCCAACTTGACACAAGACAACCAAAAGGGTCAAGTCACATTAAACAGCTCCTACGGAAAGGGATTTAGAAGTCAATCTCACATCAGACTCGCGGATAATTGACAAATTCCAATCACAGTCAATCCTATTGCAAGAGGGAACTCAAATTATAAGAGAACCAAATCCTATTACAGGAGGGAACTCAACTAGAAACACAACATCGACAAAGGAACCGTAGAGCCTATCTATATTAATGAAGGAGCACTTTGTGCTTCAAGTGTTTGGTCACTTTTGGTCTTTATTAACAATGCACATTCAGCTTCGACATGTAATACCTTAAAACTATACATTAGTCTACAAAATACAACATGACCAAGCTTTTTAAAGCACAAGATTCTCATCTGTTAGTTGCTGTATTGTAATAGGCAAGCGACAGTAATTCACTGCATCTCTCACATTGCATACGACGCGGTTTTAAAGGTCCTCAGCTATCAGAATCCTAGGGTTATCATTGAAGTCCAAGGATTATCATCGAATTCCACTAGAGTTTACATACAAATAGAACTCGCAACCAATATTAAAGACACAATAAAGGTAAGATCAAAGTGAGGAGCATTTGTAAGCTGAATGGTTAAATGGCAATGGTCCAACAAACAAATTTATACTGCCAGACCAGGGATCACATATGGACGCATGATATTTGAGCAAGTGCCCGGGAAAGTAAGAACATTTGATTTGAAAAAATAATAATAATAAACTTTAACTGGACTACTATCAAATTGCTTCTCAGAAAACTAAAGTGAATCTTAGATTAAAATAATTTATAGAAGCATGACAAAAACATGTAATACCATAGCCTGCAGAGGTACTACAAAGAGCTTATTACCTTCTCTGTACAACGAGGGAAACAATCCATCAGGTGATATCACAACAGGACCATTAGGAAGTGCTTTTCCATCCTGAAAAGAAAAGGAAACACGGGTTTTATAAGAAACTATTAGATCTTAATGCAGGTCAGGGTCTTCAAGATAAAAACATGCAATGTTGCCAATTACCTGCTTCAAATTAAGTAGAAAGCTTCGGGTAAGATATGCTTGAACAATAGCTCTTGCACTAAGAAAAAGTAGCTGATACCCATTTTCCTAATTTAGGTCATGAGACAAATTTATTATTTAGTAAATAAAGGTATGGATGAATACATGCCGGTTGCCAGCACAATTTTAATGAAAAGGTAGACAAAGAAATAGATTACTATGTCCCTGAAACTTTGAATAATATTAGTCGTAATGCTACATGAGTATACAGTAAACCAATTTTTATTCAGAATCAACAAGTAGATGCAGCTCAGCATATATCAGGAACATACACAGAACCTATGACATGTGGCACCTGAGTGAAAGAAGAAAACAAATATTCCGTTGCTAAGCCACATTCTGAAATCTATGACAGTGTGGCACTTGAGTGAAAGAAGAAAACAAATATTCCGTTGCTAAGCCACATTCTGAAATCTAGTAGCATGACATGGTAATGAAGCACGAACATGGACGGCAAGACAACAAAATATGGACACAAGAAACTTTTATATGTAATACGTAAAGATATAAAAATCGTATATGCATGAGAAAATCTATTCTATATGCATGCTTTTGTATTACAGGTATTGCAAAAATTTAACTTGTTAGCACCGTAGAAATGAGATTAATCATTTGAATGCATGAGCAAGCTGCAAGCATTGAAGTACAATGACTGAATCGTCAACTAATTATCAAGTATGATATGTTACCAACACTATAATCCAAAGTACTTTAACAAGTACTGTAAATAGTTAACTTAGAAATATATAATATAATAGTGGACTTGGCCATGTGCTTGCAAGACACGTGTTCAAGAACCGTCCCAACAATTTTCATGCCAAACTTCTCTAGCATCGACACCGCGGTACGGCCCCTTATTAGAAGTGTCTGTGCTTCATAGCATGATAGGGATAGGAGAGTGGAGATACCCCTGAAATGAAGTAGAAAATATAAGCTATGTTGCAAGCACTTGTGGGAAGGCTTCCTGAGAAACAATACCTGACACCAACAGCCAAGGCTAGTGGTTAAGACATTCCCTCACAAGTGAGAATATCTGGGTTCAATTTTTCGAAGGAAAATTTTCAATGGATCAAAAAAAAATAAAGACAAAAAACACCTGATCTATAGCGAATGACGAGGGAAACAATAGCATATTTTAAACAGTGAACTTAGGACCATATTCAAAGTGTACCTTAATTGCAGAAAAAAGTCTTGCAACTCCAGACTGAGTCCAATCTCTTCCAACCAAAGGCATAAACTGGCCTAGGACATCTGACCTAAATTAAGATAACAAATTAGACCTAGCAAACCAGCTTACGCCAACAGCATTTGCATTTTGTAAAATGACGCCGAAATATCTATCTTGCATAAAGAAATTTTAAGAAAATAAGTTAGCTGCAAATACTTGGTAATGGTTCCATCAACGTCAGATATGACGATTCGTGCATTCCACTTCCACAAGTAGATATGTGCATCAACCTGTTGACAGGAGCTTAATTATAAAGCAGCACCGATGAAGTATAGAAGTTCTATTTTCATAAAGGTTTTCTATGTCGAGCCGAGCCGAGTTTCGGTAAACTTAGTCCTGGCACGTGCTGACCGTGCTGATGGTGCCGTGCCGACCGTACCAATATATATTTATTTGTTCTTTTTTTCAAAAAAAAATTAATTTAAAAAATCAAATATAAAATTTTTGGCTCGTGCCATGCCGACAACTGCCGGAACAGGCACGTGCCGCCCAGCACGGGCTGTACCGACCGGCACCGAAAACCATGATTTTCAGAGGAAAAAGCTACCTGCTGCTTCCCTAGAACTCTGGTTGAGAAGCTAAAAGTGATCTGGTTTTGGCCATCCTTAAGGCTCAATGAAGCAATCTGCTCATTCGTTGGTAACTTTGTTCGAATGAATTGCTTGCATGGTGCCTTAATGGTGTTATCACTTGGAACCAGGCTTATTGATGGGTTGGATAAACCAGACTCAGCATCTACAAGGTCTTCATTTAATGCGCTACTATTTGTGTGTTGAAGAGACTTGGTCCTAAACGCAATTGGCCAGAGTGTCCATCGACGGCTGGAAGAAGGGGAAACTCCATCAGCATCTTCTTTGGCTTTTGTTACTTTGTCATGCTCAAGTGGGATAGCACCTTTCAGTTCAACGGATATGTTTGAACCATATACAGCCATCCCTAGAACAACATGGGCAATGTTTTCCCAAGAGAAGTACTTGTCTTCAAACTTAACTACTAGATTCTCATTCTTCAGAATTGCAGTTCCAGATGCCTTGAAATCATCTTCTGAAACAAGATGTGCTTTAAAAGCTTCTTCAGCAGAACTACGTCCCATACCAGGACGAAGTTGATTCCCACAAAGAGATATCTCAAAACCTGCAACAAGCAAAGGTATCAGTTGATGAGAAAAAATTTCGATGGTAGGAGTGAAAAAGTGGAACAACTTATTGTTAAAGGTGCTTACCCAACCCAGAGATAGTCTCCTCATATTTATTTACGTGCCCATTTGTAGCAGCAGACTCGTCAAGCACATCTGACTCATTTCTCCCAAGAGACATACTGTGTAAAGGGACTGAAGAATAGCCAGAAGCTTGGTTAGCAATGCTTCCTATATTTATTTTCTCAGATACTGAAGATTGGTCATCGCAAGACAGATTAGAGTTTGCAGATGATAAATCTTTATGTGTGCCCTTTTGTCCGACAGCAAGACCCACACTACTTTCAAGTTCCCCACTTACAGGTTGCAATTCGCCACTGCCTAAAACAACGGAACTAGAAAGAACAACCTGATCGTCAGATGCTATATTGTTCACACCTTCTGGTCCTCCCATCATGTTATCACTGGAACTGAAAGTGACCACTGAATGCATGGAGTCATCTTTTAAAGTCTGCATAGAAGAAGATTCTTCATTATGTAAGGGGGACGCATCGGCATAGGATTGATTAGAAATTTCTGAAGAAACATCAGATCTGCGATGATCATCATTTTGTTCATGGTGAAGACACAAATTGCTTTGAAAGACCGATGTCACAGAAGATTGTAATTCTCCATTGCACGAAACATCTGAATTTGAAAGAACAACACGATCGACAGAAATAACATCAATATTGCCCGTACGTTTCTCCACGACATCACTGGAAGCCAAAACATTTACTGAGTGCACAGATTCATTATTTATATTCTTCTTAGAAATAGGCAATGCCTCCTCATCTGCATGATTCATTAAATCCAAACAGCTCTTAAATGTATCAACTTTTGTCATGCCTACGTCTTGAGAACTGCTACTGATGATGGTTGTTTCAGTGGTATGAACCATATAGTCACTGTTTGAAACTCTTCCTGAATCTCTAGAAGAGTCAATGTCATCAGTTATAGGTAAATCCATTTCACCAAATTCCCAAGTTCCACCACTAGCAACAAAAGCTTCTCCAGATCCTTCACCAGGTCCCAAATGGAACTGTGGAGTCGTCAACTGCACATTGTCCGAGCTTTGTTCATTCGCTGATATTGGAGCAGTGAGAATATGCCCATCCACACTCACTAAAACCATTTCGGAATTTATGTCATCTGATGATTTGACAAGATCCTCCTCCAGACTCTCGTAACGGTAACTACTGTATTCAGCTGAAGTAATAGAACTCTCCACTGAGTCCCTCTCTTCTTGAAACTCATATTCATTAGCAATTATTTTGCTTTCTTCGTATTCGTCTTTATCACCCTGCAAAGCTTCCACACTGCTGGATTCACCGACATGTCGATTACCAGAATCTTCATCTTTACTACCTTCAGCAACTTCCCTCATAAAATACGCTTCCCCAGAGTTATCAAGGTACATGTGGAAATTGGCTTCGACGCCATTGACAGCAATAGTAACAACCTTCTCAGCACCTTTGAGCACCCCCTGAAACTTCCCAAAGCGCACATACCAAGGCGTACTGCGGTAGGTCCCATCTTGTTGCTCAACGACGATTATATCAACCGCACCACCAAAAGGGTGAAACGGAGTAGCAACAGAATAAACACCCTGTGATATTAAGCTTCCTACTCTCCCAACCACATTCATCTCTTATGGCAATAGTAGGTACAGTAGTATAACCCTAGCTCATGATATTCACAGATTGAATCAGTATCTGAAACCTAACATAAACCAGCAGGTTATTAGCCAAAAGATCATAATCATAAGAAAGCACGCATTAAGGGAGAAACTTGTTGGAAAAAGAAGCAAAACAACAAACACCTCCAATTCCCCAACAAAATAATCTCAACAAGAAAAGATCAACCTCAAAAATCCTCAGATCGAATATGAATTCGCACAAGAACCAGGAGAAAATCGAGAAAGAAATCTCACCTGAGACAGCGGACTGTTCTTCTTCTTCTTCTTGTTCTTCTCGATCTTCGACTTCTCTTTGTCCGGTTTAAATTTCGAAAAGAAAAACGAAATCGAAAACAATAATCTGTCAATTAATATTGTGGAGGAGCGAGAGAGCTGTTTGTGAGTCACGATTGGATAACGGTCAGAGGCTCAGACTTCAACCGAGCCAAGCGACAGGGAACCGTAACCAATTTCCTCAGCTTTCTATTTATAATCTTCCATGACATAAACACAATAATTATCTCATTATTAAATTCTCATAATATTTTTTATTAACTTATTCAACTCAGAGTGATATTTTTATCTCCTTGTGTTTATTATTGATAACAACTTTAGCACATCAAATAGCAAGCACCAAGTGATGTACATTTTCTATAAGAATAGCACATATTGTTATTATTATATAATACTATTGTTTATCAAAACTTTCATAACTTCTGATACAATCAGAACTACACATTGAGTATATATATATATATATATTAGTTTTTGAATAATGAAATTTTTTATCATTATATGAAAATGCTCTAGTTATACGTCGGTGATAACAACATGATTAAGACTGTGACGTAAAGGATACTAAGACGCCGTAAACCAATTTGGAGGAGTTAGGTGGGGAAACTTAATTAGTTAGCCTAGCGCATGTGACGCACGTTGCTGGAAGAAATGTCTCCATAGAAAATATCGAATAATATAATATGACTATCTAATAAAAGCTGGCCCACATTTGCTGTTGCAAGCAGCGGGGGGCCGTCTTTGATCAGGGGGGTAGTGAGATACAACGTTAGAGAAACCGAAGGTAGGCTCCACTTATCTTCTGCAGGGATGATAACAGTGCTTTTCATCGTCCCGTCAGGAAGAGAGGAGCGTTACCAGGCTACCAGCCTTGCTCGGAAGTAGGACATGTAAGTCCTGGCTGCCGAGGGGTGGTTAACAATTGGAGTGAAATCTCACCCTTCCTTTATTAGTGTTAGTGGCTACGTAATCTGAAAATGTGGGAAAGAGCCCTAATATCTCTCTAGCTAGCATCTTCTTCGCGATCTCGTGCATCCATCACATGCACCATACGATCCATTAATGGCACTCATTTCCATAGTAAAGACGCTTATATAAGATAATAACAATATAACATGACGCTGTATACCAACGCTAATAATAAACATGTAGATGAGAAGCTACTCCATCGATCTCCAACCTTCATTTGGACGAGAAATAATGTTTTACAATCCACCTTTTATCCCAGTCATTCATCTATCCATATTATTTGAGTTAACACTTAAATTAGTGCCGACTAGTACTTTCTGTTATTGCACTTTAACTTTATGGCTGCTTTATTTGAACTCAGAAGGTTCATGTGCTGGTTGACACTTTTGTTGCGGACCGCACGTGCAAATATATTTTATATTTAAATTTTTTTAATTATTTAAATAAATTTATTTTGATTTTTGAAAACTTAAAAATAATATGTATCTCAACATTCAGCACAAACACCATTGGCACGAGTTGAGATCTGAGTTTATCGAAACTCGGCTTAGCACCGAAAATCTTATTTGAACTTAAGTTTACTCCTTTTTTTAATTTTTGGGATGAAAAAAAATAGGACCCACTAATCTCATCTAACCACATGAGCTAGTAACAGATTGGGTGGGATAACTAATGAGATGCCTAGAATGGTGGTTGCAAGTGTGAACTGCACCCTTGCTGCATAGCAAATGAGTGACCAAGGATTGACAAGAAGACCTACTGATCCCAGTCCTGCTCAATATTTAAGAAAACATAACCCAAACCAAATGATGAACTACAGTTTTCATTAGTTACAAACTAAAACTTTCAGCTCTGCAGTTAATATGCGCCATCAAACTATAATTCTGGGAAATAGTACACTTGCTACAACACTAAGATGTTTAGAAATGCTTGCTTCAAATTGAAGGAATCAATATCAACATTCATACATCAATGTCCAGCTACTGTAGTGATCTGTTTAGAATATTGATCAATAATAAATATGGTATAGGGATGAGCAGAGATGCAAAATTGAGTATGAACTTGAAGAATGTCGTCAATACTATGTTTATTCCGTAAAAGAATGCTTCCACCATAGTGCAATTTATAGCAAAAGAGAATGAAACCCAGAAATGACTAAAAATCTAAGAGAGAGGACACCTAACAGAACATTTAGCATGTGGACAAATGATTAAACAGCCACTTATATCTCTAAATAGAAAAAGAAATAAAAGATTAAATAGCCAGTTGAGCTCGAATACTACATGTTGCCACAATTATTGGCAAAGTACAGAAGCCGACAACCATTTAATGAAGCAAAGCTTGCTAGAGTTCAATCAGCGGACCCCTTGGAACCTGAATGATTTATCAACAGAAGAAGGTGGTTAAACATCAAATAGATAGCTGTAGATAAATTGAAGGTATTATCCTTACATAAAATTTGGACCTCTTATAATTGTTATTGTAGTTTTGAGTAGCTTCATAAAACTAGTAGCTAACTCAAAACTTCATGAAGAACTATCTAAAGGTTTCTTATTCATTCACTGCAACCAAGTTTCACAAACATCCACCTACTTTCATATTTCAAGTTGTTAATTTAACATTGGAACAAAAAAAAATTTCTCTTGGAGAGAACAATCAGTGCAGAAAAAACAGGCCAGGAATTTGCTTTGCTTGCGCAAACTTTGTCGTTGAAGCTTCTAATAGCATGTCTGATTTGCACTTTCATATAGGATGACAATCATAATCGCCTAATACCATACTGGTGTTTGACTGAAGGCAATTCAGGAAAGTTATGTAAGTTCCCGATCTCCCTGTCGTGATGATTAGGAATATTAATTCCCATTTTCATTTGATTGACGAACATGATACACGCTATTCATTCACATTCCAATCCCATTCACCACAACGCTTCGAACCAAATGAAACCATCAGACTATATAGTTATGCATATCATAGATTTAGTTACTAATGATATGAATCAAATATTACAGATCAATCTAGCTCTCTTAAACCCTGATATTGGCTCAACGAGCCTGAAATCTTGTCTTTCTTCAAATTTTGTAATGTGATACTATAAAATCATGCCAGTGCGAAAAGAAATTGACATGGATTGATTTCACAATGAAGCTAGACTCCATTTTTATCTTCAAGATTCTCTATATCTTTTTGGAATAATACTTATTTAGACCTCATCGACCCAAGCAAGTTCATGAACCCAACATGTTCGCAATAGAAGTTCAAGGACCTAATCAACAAATCTCGCAAGCATCAAACTAAGGTAGAAAATTTTCTTTATGAGGAGTAAAAGTGTCTTCCTAACAAATCTATCATACTTCTGTTCCAAGCAAGATCTTATTGCTCTGTGGATTCCTTCATGACATACCAAAATAGTGATACTCAAAAGCACGCGTGTATGTTTAATAACATACTGGACTCAGCTTTGCAATGAATCGCAATATCAAATAACAACTTCCACGCTGAAAAGATGTTTCCTGCTTTCATGACACGGGCGCTTACAACTTAGTGATCTTAGACTTGACTAAATCGAGTCTATGTGATGCCTTAAAACTACAGAAACAGTAATCCTTTCTTCTTAAGGATAAAATTTCTTGAAGGCTACAATGTTAAAAATCAAATAATGTACAGCAACCAAGATTCAATAATGGAACGATACCAAGTTCATATTCTAGGATAGCTGGCTCGTTGGTTCTAAAAATTCACAATGTCGTAAGGCAAACCAAGCCTCCAAGCCCTATAGGTCCAACAATTGTAAATAAACTAAGCATTCAACGGTCATTGGTCATGTTTTGAGAGAAAATAAAAATAAATTATTTGTAATAACGAACCTCAATAAGGTTGAACTACCATTCACTGAACAACCTGGCCTCCTCTCCCCAAGTTTAATGACCAGGAATATCAAGTCAAAGTCAAGTCTTACAACAATATAATATTGAATAAATACTCAAAATTTTGATCTCAAACAATTGACTGAATTGTCAATTTAGTCTTCTCAACAAGCTACTTGCCGAAAGACAATTTGAAGGGACAACTTTTCATACTATGACAATTTATCAAGCATATGTTACAAACTCGAATTATGAGAATAAGGAAAAACAAATGCATTCACATGTTTACTCTAAAGCTATGAAGATTTCAACAAGAAAACAGATTTCTGTTAAAAGGATCAGTATGAAAGAAGTAAAAACCAGAGCTCTTCTTCTGCTTATAATGTAGGCGAATTCATTTCTCATTATGCTTAATTCAAGCATCTGCTTCTCTGATATTAACAATCATAAGTACGTTCTTTTCGCACTCCTGCAAGAACGGTTTGAGGAATGACCACCTGTTACCGATAAGAACAATAACATTGAACAGAAGAACACCTTTAAGAAACTGGAAAAGATAGAACAGAATGTCCCATCAGTGCGGCGTACCAGTGACGCGAACGTAATGCTGGCCTTCAGCAGCAGCAATCAAATTCAATGATTTCGCAAGCAGCAACCCAGCCATTAAAAGGTGAATTCCCTGAGCTGAGAGGCGGTTGCGGATCAGACATTAGTATGATCGAAAAAACCAAGAAAACCACATAACGGTCGCAAAAACTGTGTAAAGAGGCGGTAACGGAGCTTGGCCGACGGCGAGATAGTCTTTGGATCCATCCCGCCTTTGATGTACATTTTGGTCCGCATGGACATCCAACCCTAGCTTCCGGCGCACAATTAGCGAAGAAACGGGAGTACTCATCCGGACGGGTGATGGGAAACGAGCGACTGTAGGAGCTAGCCTGTGGCGGGGAGAGCTCGCGGAAGGGGAAGAGAGTCTGAACGTAGGACTAGCGAGGACGCAGGAAGGATAGCTGGCTCCTGGGGATTAGTGTCCGGGTTTCCTTCAGTTGGTGCAAAATGGTAAGAGGAATCGTAGAGAACTTGAATCAGGGACTCGTCGGAGAGAAGAAGAAGCCGAGGAGCAAGGAATCCGGGACGGCGAGCGATGACTCGACCTTCACACCGGTAATTTCAACGGAGACTTCGCCGTTGTGAACAAACTGGAATTTCTCAAAGAGGATCATGCCGCGTAGTTCATGAACATGTCGTAATCATGTTGTGCCACGATACCAATCTTCTAATACACGTGATGCTGGTGGGGCCAGTTGCAACCTAACTAGCGCACGTGCTTCGCTATGCGTAATTAATCGCAAACATATATCATGATATTTTCATATTGCATTAGCTTAGCGGCGAAAAGGACGCGCGTGTTCTACGCTCGCACGAGACTTCTCTTTTCGCGTTAACACAACGCGTAACTGGATGATTGAAATTTTTATATTTTATAAAATAAAAAAATTTACATTTAACTTTTACAAGTATTATTTTACAAAAATATAAAAAATTGTTTATTTATTTTTAGTTGATGACATATAAATAATATTATATAAACTTAAATACTTATCTATTATATATAAAAAAGGAGTCGGTTGATAATATCTAATTAAGCTATATAATGCGAGCAAGCGATCTCTTTTTCTCATTTCTGGAACAATTTTGTCCTCAATCCTCCCACAGACACAAAAGGCGGTGATCTCGCATTCTTCTCTCTCGCCCAATATTCTGTATTATCTTCGCCGGGTTATCTACTGGTATAGGTAAGGGTTTATGATATCTTTCTTTGCTTTATTTCGTTATCATTTTTTTTTTTTTTGAGAAAATTATTTCGTGATCATTTAGAAGTTAAGTTTTAAATTTTTAGTGGTAGAGGTCCTCTTGTTGGGGGATTAGATCACCCGTTGAATTATTTAGTTCCTTCTTACCACTAAATTAGAAAGTACTGATTTTTTTTCTTCTTTTGGAGAAAATTTGAAATTACTGTTATGCGGTTTTTCATTTATAAGTATTTTTTGTTTAGATTTATTGACTGTATCTTTAGTTTCTTTTTTTTTTTCTTTTTTTTTTTTTTTGAAAAAATATGAAGTTACAACTGTTGTTTAAGGAATATCTCTAGCATCCATATGTGATCACTGTAGAACTGAATAATTCCAAGTTGTTTCACATTTGTTATGAGACCAATATCGTGTAAACTCGAAGGGAGGATTTTTTAGGATATTCTATAGACAGAAATAAGTGGTGCTCAGTTTTGAAACCTCGAAAAAGTTTACTTCTCTAGGATGGATTTGGTAGTGATTGATTGTTTCGACTTCTCATTGCATGTATTTGTAGTGTAGAGGTAGTAAAGAATGTGGAAGTATAAGTAGAGGTAACAGATTGAGAGTAATTGCTCAAATTAGAAGTTAATTTTTGTACATAAAGGCACTAGTGGCGGAGCTTTGTGAGCTGAAAACTTTCGATGTTATGCCCTTTGCAATGATAAAGGCATATCTAGCTTTTCTTTGACCTTATAAGTGCATGCATACATGTCGCATTCTGATTCTGTTTTTTTTTCCCCTTCTTTTATGGATTTTATTCATGCCATTTCTTACCTTAACCTGTGATGGTTATGATTGTAAAACACCTATGAAAGAAACTTAATGATGAGACATTCTGCTTTCTGATGCGGAATGAGTGTAGGCATCTTAAGCCACATGTAGGTATTTCTTTATTGACTAGGTGAGTGGGTAATTAGAGGGTGCGCTATTGCGGAAGGTGGTGAACGCCAATGTGAGTATAAATAATGGCAATGGTTTGTGATACAAATGTGATCTTGAGTGATGGCAATTACAACCACCTCTTCAACATGAGGGAATGCTGTAGATTATGCCCATGGCCCGTTCGTGGAGCTTCTCATAAAGTAGAAGTCTCAGGTTCAAATTCTGCAGGTGCCCCCCCGTAAGAGTGTGGGAGATTTTTGTCTTTTGTACTCTTTGAAGGATAATGCAGGCTTTCGAGGCTGCTGTGAAAGGTAGGGACTCTTCGGTAGGTGGAACATATATCGGTGCCATCCGTGGATTATTTGTTATATCGGTCGCACAAAATGGACCGGTTAGGGGCACGATTTAAAAAAAAAAAAAAAAAAAAAAAAAAAACATGACCCATGATTAATAGCGATTTGGAACATTCTGAAATAGATACATGTCCAGCAATATTGATATGAGCAACAAAATGCATTTGTTATGATTTCTGAAATCAATTAGTGTTCTTAGAATCCTTGGAGTTCCTGCAAATGCTTATTTGCTTATGGCTTCTGCTATATCTGCCTTGTGTTAGTTGACTCTAGTTAAGACACATTGGACATATCTATTGATCCTGTAATTGTTGGATACTTATCTAAACTTCCAATTTATTTAAATGCAGCAGAATCTCAGTTTAAAAATGGGAGATGGTGATGATAGGCATGACGGGTCAGATAGCAGGGACAGAGGCTTGCTTTCTAACATAGCACATGGGCTTTATGGACATGGATATCCTCCTCCAACTGCAGGATATCCTCCGCATGGATATCCTCCATCACCTGGTTATCCTCCTCAGGGTTATCCTCCACAGGCATACCCCCCTGCTGGATATCCACCTGCTCATGGTTATCCGCCCTCTGGATATCTTCCTGCCGGTTATCCTCATGGTACTTCTCATGGTATGTTAGTAAACGAGCTTATCTTTAGTTTCTAGAGTTGTATCATGATAATGAACGGTATAATAAATAGAACTTTAACAACATAGTGGCAAGATTAGAGGGTTTTATTCCGAACTGTTGAAAAAAGGTAGAAAGCAGCCTAAAGCTAATGTTTTTAATGTCTTACTAGGTTCATCTTCATTAGTATAACCTTGTTTCGTGTTTTACTTATATGGTAAGATTGTATCTGGTTAATATTTTGCTTGTTGCTTTGTTGTCAGGTCATGGAGCTGGATCTTCTGGTATTGGTGGTTTATTATCTGGAGGCGCTGCAGCAGCAGCAGCTGCTTATGGGGCCCATCGGTTGTCACATGGCTATCATCGTCCAGGATATGGAATGTATGATAGCTATGACCACCACGGCCACGGCCACAGCCACAGCCACCACGGCCATGGCCACGACGGTTATGGCCACCACGGCCACGATGGTTATGGCCACCACGGCCATCACGGCCACGACCACCACGGTTACGGCCATCATGGCCACCATGGTTACGGCCATCACGGCCACGGTCACTATGGCTAAACATGGCAAGTTCAAGAAATGGAAGTGAATTGATGGTCTTATGGTTATGTATTAAATCGAAACCATGCTATAATCATGTTTGTTTTTCTTTTTTGTACATAATATCTAGTTGTAGCTTGTAAGAGTAAAATTTCTGCAAAAAACATTTTTACGTTTAGTTGTTGCTGCTGCTTTTTTTTTGTTAAGGAAGACTATATTGCTTATAATCGAATTATCCTGCTATTACAAACGGTGGCTGATGTCTGTAACAAGATCACCCGCCTTAAAAGGCGAACGGGTTCCTTACTGGCTTTAGTTATCGGGGCATATAACAACTTTAGTAAATTATATGCCTGGCCTAGGCTATGTCACTGTAAGCCTATGGCTTTAGTTGTCCGCCCTCAACATCCCGTACCTGAAAGACCCATAGTCCCACTCTCAAAGTTCAAAACCTTCATGGGACTCCGTCCATGCCGTCGCTAGCGCTTCGTGCTTGTTACAGCTAATTGAGTGGATAGAGACGATTGATCAGGATGTACGCATTATATGTGCAAACCATAAGTTGATCCAAAGATAACAAGACATTGATAGAGGTGCAAAAAGCGCGGGCCAAGTCTGGCCACTAGCTGCTGCCTGCGGGTCTGGGATTTGTCCTACACGTGCCTAGTTAGCTCGGCCTATACTGGCTAAATTCAGCTCAGTAGCCTGCCGAGCCGAAAACTGTACGGGCTGGCCCGTACGAATATATATATATATATATACTCGTATTAAAGTTGTTGTGCCATATATTATTTTAAGTAACTTTTTTGAATGCCATGTGGCATTTGTTTTTATTTTAGAAAAAAATATGGCTTTTATATTAATTGTTAAGAATTTAATTACTTTAAGATATAGGAAAGATCAAAATTAAAATTAAATAAAAATATTATATTTAATGAAAATTATAATTAATTCATATTAAAATAATTTATACCACATTATAAATAATTTAGATATATCATGTGATATTTATTTGGTTATGTCATATAATATTTGTTCTTATTATGCTAACTTGATAAATAAAATATAATTTTTAATAAAAATAATAACTATTTATATGGAATATATAAAAAATTAGTAGTAATTTATATTTAATTTTTCTGATGATATATTCATACATCGAACGGATACAAAACTAGTATAAATAAATAAAATGACAGCTCCATGGCCAGCAGAGCACTAGGAGCTGCTCTCTGCATGTGGCCCGTACGTCCAACACTATGGGCCGAGCCGAGGCCCGTTCGGCGGAGCTAGACCACAGGGTAAACTTGTCTAGAGCACTTTCACGGGCCGGCACCTCTAGACATTAAGAACTTCATTGGTGTTGGGAAAGAAGGAAAAAAAGAAAATTTCATGCGAAGACCTCGCTTGTTGGATTAATAATTCTCTGCCGGAAAAGAAAGCGATCCGTCAATTCTGATTAGGACGGCGATAGAATCCGAATCTAAATGAACCCGATCTGGTCTAAGGCAAAAAATTTCGAATCCGATGCGGAAAAAAAAAAAAAAACACAAATCCAACCCGCATAAAAAATGTATATATATATATATATATATATATATATATATATATATATATATATACATATTTATTTATTTATTTATATCAATATTTTTAAAATTTTCTATATATAATAAATATATTTTTAAAATGGTCAAAACTATAATATGAATGAGCATTAATATATACTAAAAATCCCTACATATTGTATAGTTCTTTCGTTTATATAAAAAATTTTCATGTTAAAATTTTGATAATTAAAAAATATGTTCCATATTTTATGTATATAAAATAAATAAATAAACATACACACGCGCGCGCACATCCATATATATAATATTTAAAACTGAATCTGATCCGAGGCAAATAAATCCAAATCCGCCAGAGATAAATAAATCCAAATTTTAAAATCCAAACACGAATAGGTTCGGATCGGTTCGGGTGGTCTGAAAAATCCGATTCAACCAGCGTTGCCATCCCTAGTTATGATATCCCAACTTTCTCCTCCATTTCATGATTATTTACATAGGTAAAGTAGATGCTCTCGCTCTCCAGCCTGGGAAGCGATCCTTAAGTTCCAATATGCTTCAATAAGGGATAATTTCAAATTAGTCTCCTGATGGAAAGTTTCTTAGCGTTCTAGACTATTAATATAGTATTATTATTGGTATGTCGTATTGTTGTTAGCACTACATGGTAGTGTTTTACTAGAGTTTTTCGGATGAACTATATTACTGTTCCAAATAAGCAATAAATTATAATGGTGTTTTAAAATTTAAATTTATATTATTATGAAGTAAAATTAATATTTTAGATAGTTAACTTAGTATTATCAATTGATGAATTAATTTGAAAGAGAAAGACAGACAATAAACTATTACGACAACTTGCTTCCTACGACATATTGATGATCACTAGGTAACTATTCAAGGTCTTAGTGAATAGTGAATGGTCCTTTTGTCATTTTCATTTTTTTTTCTTTTTATCCTATCCCTAGACCTAATACCACCGTCATGAAATGTTATCTCCAGAAGTATACTATTGAAGTCTGAGAAAACCACACCTGGAGCAGGGATTTTTTTTTTTTTTTTTTTTTTTGAAAAAAAAAGAAATAATGTGATGGTGGCTGATTGGATCCTGGGTCACTCATCGAGTACATGTATAGTTTGTTTGAAAGCCACTGAATGCATTGACTCATCTCATCCCCTTTAAGATCCAATCAAAACATCAACTCAATATCTGGAAGAGGGGAATATATAAATCATTCTGAATATGATCTTCCTTTACTAAGTTAGCATGAGTTATGAAATTCTGTTCTATACTTTTGTTCTAAACCCTCATTATTAACTATCCAATAATTTCTTCCACTCACGAATGTAGTGGTGAGACTATTTTCCTTGTTGATGTGAGAAAAGCGTGGACTTTCAGCTCATCTACATTCTAGCCTTTTAGTTTTCCTACTTTCTATGTAACTGGAATTATTTAAAAAAAAAAGAAAAACAGAAGGGTTTACTTGGTACTGCTTCATAACTGTAGTTTATCTATTCCTATACTATATAATTGGTTGTTGATCTAATCGCACTGAAGCTGCCGAAGATATCGTTCCAGTTATGACAACTTCTGAGATGCCTATTTATCTAGTAAGTATAATTTTATGGCTTTTTTTTGAGAGACCTAGGTACTACTATAACGAGCTAGGACTCTGTCTTTATAATGCCATCACCTGACTTCCTCAGAAAAATACTCTTACCCTGAAAATGTTCCATCACAAAGATGGAGCGCACGTGGACGTGCCCGTCAGAGCAGCATATTTAATGCCTTTACTGTACTGACTAGTTACCTGGTATCTATCTTGATGTTGTTTTTCTTTAAGGTAAATAATGTTGCTTTTATCGGCCAAATGTCAAAAGCATATGTATTCCTCTGATAATCATTTCTTATTTTCCGTGATGGGAGCTCTTATCTGTTTCATGGAGTCAACATTTTCAAGGGATGATGTTGCCAGGTGCTTGTGGACTCTTATCATCTTCAGTTAGCCATGGCCACTTTCCCAAGTTGGCAACCCTGCAATGTTGGGTTACGTCGACGTGATTACATATTACTTTTGGTGGGGATAGAGTCTAGAGAGAGAGAGAGAGAGAGAGAGAGAGAGAGAGAGAGGAAATTGCATTTCAGTTTTCTCTCATCAGCCAATAGATGCTCGAAACAACATGGCCTTCAAACTAATACTGACAGGAACATAATACTCGTGAGCAATCAGGGAACGAAACAACATCGTTCATTTCCAGTAACTTTACGTTCGTACCGTTGTTGCAGAATGAAAACAACATCGTCTTTCTTCTTCGTTTTAAAAAAGAAAACGACTTTCACTGCATGCAAATAACCTGATAGAATTTGGTTGTCGACTCTACTTTAACGATGTCGGTAACTTTACTCCTTGGTCCATTTTGCATTGACAAAGCTGGGAGAAGTTATCTGTTATTATTAGCTTATATTTATTGCATGCAGAACCTCAAAATCCCAAACTAAAATCACTTTGGGATAACCACATATCAGTCTCTGCCGGAGCTGATATCTTATAAATTGGCGCTCCTTATATATCACCTATGTTTTTCTTTATGGTTTAAAAAAAAAGCACTTTGGCTTTTCATTTTCCATGAATCAGATGTGATTATGTTGATTAGACTTTGAAGATATTCCCATTCGATCGAGTAGTTGCATGCAAAGACCTTGTGATGTAGAAATCGGTATTGGCGGTAGCACTAGGTAGGTGCTGCAAGATTTTGAGTGCTCCATGAACTGGAGTCAAAAGAGTGGGGCTTATCAAACCAAAGATAGAATGCTCTCTCTCTCTCTCTCTTCTCTCTCTCTGTGGATTTTAAAGAGCAGATTGGACCTTTTTATCTGATGATATCTTTCGTACTGTTTAGGAAGGCATTGTCTGATCCGAGACTTTTTCCGATGCCGTCTTTCTGGAGGTAACTGTTCCAAGAAACTGCTTATTTCAAAAAAAAATTGTATGTGATCATCCAACACATGTTATGATTTTGAATGTCATGACCGTAGTACATATCGAGGATGGTCACGAAATTTAATTGCTCATTATTTTATTACTTCACCAGTACTTGGCATTGTTTATATTGCAAATTCTCTTGCTTTTAAGTTTTTAACGTACTTGAGTATCTAGAATTGCTTTTCAGTGAAGTAGAATTATGTTAGAGGAACTGAACTCTGGGAAATCTGCAGAAAATGGAAGTTTTGATAAGTGTGTTTTGTTTTCCTGGTATTTTCTTGAAAGTTATGTAATTGTCGTTTGACTCGTTTCCTGTATGATATAGACAGTTGACCTGCACTGTCGTGTCAGAATAGCTAAGAGATTAAAAAGGCGGAAGTTGACTTTGGTTGACCTTGTTGAAAGATTTCAGTAGGTGTAGATGCACTTTCGGTTTGATTGGATTACCCATGGAGCCTACACAATTTCATCACTCACCTCTTTCCCAACCTTCTCTTTTTTCTTTTTTTTTTTTTTTTTGGGGGAGGGGGGGCGGAGGGGCGGGGTTCAAATCGATAGCATGGAAAGCTCGTATCTATGTGAAGTGTTCAACTTTCGAGCATTAGTCCATAGCTTTTCGCTCCTATTGTCATACTTAGCTCAAATGTGCAGTAGAGATGGGTGCAATAAAAAATACTTAACATCACGTACGCACGTACGAAATTCATCACATATGTGCGTGAAAAACGTACATGACCTCAAGCATCATCCGGGTGCAATTCGGCATCTTGGATGGGTGTAAGCGAATGGAATGGCAATGAAGGGTATTGTAGAAGATTCATTTTGGTTGGGTGCAAGATGGGGAGGGTGTGAACCTCTCGTTATTCACATGTCACAGTGGGTGACAAGTGAATTGAAACTTAATTAACCTTTTATAAGTGAAAATGATCACTATGATTAAGTTTGTTTTTGAGAAAACTTCTCAATAGTAAATTTTGATACCATCTATAAATTTTAGTATTCAAAATTTTTATAAAAAATAGTTCTAAATTTATGTTTTGTAGCTCCAAAGTCTTAACGGATTTAAAAATTATTTTTAAATTAGTTAAAACTTTGATTTCCAAAATATCTATTCAGAATTTTTTTAAAATAATTTTGAAAACAAAATATATATAGTGGACACCAAAATTTAGATTTGATCTTCAACATAAAAAAAAAACAAGCTCTATCATAGCGTTCGGGTAGGCACGAGTGTACCGTATCATGACTGTTAGCATATTTAGAATTAACATATTAGGTTATGCCTAATATGTCAATTTACCATATAAGAATATGCTAAAGATGTCAAATTAACATATTAGGTTATGCCTAATATGTCAATTTACCATATACGAATATGCTAAAGATGTCAAGCTCCCATATATGTCTTCATGAAACATTAAATATATATATACGTAAATATCCTATGGTGAGCCTCTCTTGACGAATCAGTGTGATTCTCACGAACCAGAGGATCTAGAGAGTACTGTGAGGACGACTCTAGTAGCCGACCTCCGAGATACGAGATCGCCGGAGGAACTGACAGACTGTTAAATCCGATAGCGAGAGCGTAGATCCTATTCCGCATTATTACGCGGAAATCCGAAAACTATGTGTTTTCTATACAGTAGCATGCATGCTAGGATTTGTATAATTAAATCTACAATGACTCTATTATAAGTGCCACCTTTGTAACTGAATCTTAACTGTAGACTGGTAGCAAGTAATTCTTAGAAACAAGAACAATACATAAAGTGCTAATATTGTTTTTTAAGCTTCAATGGTCCAATTTCACCTTCTTTTTGAGGTGGCTCATCGTCCCGCAAAGGCGAGGCAGCCATTCTCGAAGCGGGAACTCACGCTCACGCTTCATGACCGCTCGTCCCGTCCCGGCCACCAGTGGGGGACCGTCGTGGAGAACTTTAATCTATAAAATGTAGGAATTATACCCTGATAATATTGTTCATTAGCTTTTTAATATACCATTTTGAGGCTGGCATCTTGACCAGTCTTGCTCGAGATTGAGACTTGAGATGAAAGCCTCATTTGGACATGCTCAAAGATGATTCATTGATCAAATATTAGAAATTAGTAGTTAAATAAAAGTAATTAAAAGATGACATGATGCTTTAATCGGTTATTAATTCTTCCCTTTTATAATACAGCTGGTTGATCCTCCTGCGTACCACCATTATCTTTGGAACCTTCAAAGCTCGAGCTTTTGCTACAGATCGATTCTTTCATACCAACGTTTTAAAATTCTAAAATCAAACATTCTATTCCTCTATGCTTAAATTACGTTTTCAAACATTCCACTGATCCACATAATTAAAAAAAATAAAAATAAGTTTTTAGAAATATTTTTGGAAGAAATGGTTAATATGAAAACTATAAATTAAATAAGATTTACAACTTTGTATTAAAATTTTTTGACAAATATTTCTAAGTAGATATATTGTGACTTTAAAAATTTGATGAGTATAAAGTAAATTTCATAAACAATTTTAAAATCCATTAAAAGCTAGAGCATCCAAACGCCTACTTAGAAACATATTTTTTTTAAAAAATATATATATAAAAATTATAAGTTTCATCAAAATATGTGACTTTTATATTAAACTTTTTCAAAAAATTCTCCCAAAATTTTATTTTATTTTTAAATTATATGAATTGGTAGATTTTTTGATGAATTCTTGGAGGGGACTAGCATCACTCTTTTCATAAAAGATAATGCACTGTACAATAAAGCAGCCATACATATTATATGTGGATCTTTCGTCTATCTATTAAAATAAATTTAAGTTATATATAATAGTTATCAAATATTTATATAATTTATACTCCAAAGAAAATTATAAAACTATCTTTTTTTTTTCCTCCCCAACCAATAAAGGCACTTCCCTCTCTTTTCTCTCTCTCCTTCTATCTCTCACTGTTAAATTCTATTTTTCTCAACCAAAATATAGATAGATAGACTACATTTACTACCAGTATTTTGATTTATACTAATAGTATGGGGAATTTTGCAATTGACAAATCCGTGACAGCGATACCGACCACAAATCAAAAGCCTTTTGATCCTGAACAGTAGTAAGCAGCAAAAAATTGCAACCAAGTTGCATGTCCGATACCTCCACGCATGGTCAACTCTTCCCATGCAGCTGACATCAAATCCACGTCAGCTCAACTGGACCCACATATTTACGTTTTTAAATCCAAATTATTTTATTTTATATTCCTATTATAAATAAATTACCACTCCTCCCCGATACCCCCCATCCCACTTCCCACTGCCCTTGCTTTGCTCTTCCAACGCCACCGTTCATCTTACTCCACCATGTTCCACCACCACGGAAGCTCAGATACTCTCCTGACTCCCTTCTGCTCTTCATCAGCAGCCGGCGACGCTCACATATTCTCTGACATCGATGGCTGCGGCGGCGGAGCTCAGCCTTACCACCTCAGCCCAGATTATCAGTCTTCACCTTACTTTTCTTCTGTCCCAAATTCGTGCCATCTTCAGCGCACCAGCAGCAATATCTCTGTTTACACCCACATTAGTGACCCATTTCCGAAGGCCGCTTTCTTCTCTTCATCCCCTTCATCCTCCGACCTCAATGGGGACTTACACAGTGAGCCTGTTCGTCGCGTCTTCAGCACCGGCGATCTCCAGGTCCGTAAATGCATATATCTCGAGACAAATCCAACGTTCACATATATGTTAGAATGTCAAATTAAGATGGAGTTTTGTATATATGTGTCGTATACAGGGAATGAACGCCACCATGCAATTACCGGCTGAGAAAGGCGGCCAAGAAGGACCAGCTGGCGGCGCCGCCGCCACAGTTGGCCGTTACAGTGCTGAGGAGAGGAAGGAGAGAATCGAACGCTACAGAAGAAAGCGAAACCAGCGAAATTTCCAGAAGAAAATAACTGTAAGAAATTTTCTTCCAGAGGAAAATCACTGTATAATGCGCTACTTGTGAAGTTCTAAATTATTAGAATTATATTTAGAATTTATGATGTTAGATTTAACGTTTAGCACAACTTTAATTTTTTTATAGTCTTCGTTAATGAAATATATCTACAATTTTCAATTATTATTGTACCATATAATTCTCTTTATGTTGTTTATATACTAATCAATTCGTAGCTTTCCAAAGTATGTGTGTAGGAAGACGCTGGCGGACAGCCGGCCGCGCGTGCGCGGCCGCTTCGCGAAGAACGGCGAGATGGAGACGGAGGCGGCGGAGGAGAGCTCTGTGTTCTACGGCAGCTCTTGTTACGGCTTCAACAACACCTATGATCAAACATCTTCCACCTCATCATACATGAAAAACAACGCATACATAGATCATCTTATTCATAATCAGCAACAACAGAAAGAAGGAATTTACAGCAACAGCAACGAGAACAGCGTGGGTGTGGATGAGTGGTGCCGGCAAATGCAGGCGGTTCTGGCGGCGGAGGTGGAGGACGACGAAGTGCTCTGGGCGGACGAGAACACTTGGGCTTACCTCGATGTTCTCTCCACAGACCTCCTCTCTCAAGTAAATTGAGAGCTGTCTCCCTGTCTCTCATGGCGAGGAGATATGTAGAAAATAGAAATGAAACCAACAATTTTTACTGAAGTTTAGTTACAGTAAACAGTAGCAGTCATCGTCTACCCCATCAAAAGCAAGATCAACTTTTCTGAAACCGAAAATATTCTTGATCATATTATATATACTTGAAGTTCAGATCCTTTGGCGACTTTTAGAGCTTATGGCGTGTGCGGGCGCTTGTTAATTTGCAGTTAAATATGGCGCTTGATATTGAATTCTTGCATAAGTTTTATAATGATTCGGGTGTAAGTTTCGAAACTTACACCATATCTATTAAAATTTATATTTAGAGATATTTTTTGAAAAAAATTTCAACTACAAAGTTGTTCAGAAAAATAAAATACATAATTTTGTTGTTCAAATTATTTTTATAAAATATTATATTATATGTCAAAAATAATTATCAAAATATAGTAATTTATTTGTTTATTTATATTCTTGATCATATTTAATTTATTTATTTATAATTTTTTATCAATTTATTTGATATGATATTTAATTTTTTAAAATAATTTACACTATTAAAAATATAATTTATTTTTCTGAATAATTTTATAGTTAAAAATTTTTAAAAAAATATTTCTAAATATAAGTTTCGAAACTTACGCCCGAAACTTTATAAAATTTTTCGTAAAGCAGGGATACGGATCCTCAAGCGAGAAGATCCTCAGGCGTCTTTCATTGACGATCAGATTTATTCTATTTAAATCTGACGGCTGTAATTCACTTGGCCTCACTATTCCATATTATAATTACAATTTAATAAAAGGTGAATTCAAACCGTCGGATTTAAATTGACGGCAAGATGCTGTGGTCTTAAACATTGACATTTTGAAAAAAAAAAAAAAAAAAAAAAAAAAAAAAAGAAGCTGAGTTTGTGTTTTTTTCTGTTTATGTAAAACGATTTTTGTAAAGAGTCACAAAAACTAGTGCTATATGAATAGCTCGACATTTAGCTACTCCCAAATTATAGTGTAAAAATTGTGTTATAAGTCGACGAAGAGCGAAGTTTGAGTGGGACGGAGAAAACAGCACTTAATATTATGACCAATGCTAGTGTTATCAACAAAAGTATAAAAAAATCACCAAAAATAATATAAAAAAAAAAAATCTAAATTTTGTTTTTCTAATTAATACTTTTTTGTCTATTTGTGATAATATTGGTGATAATTTGTCGAATATTATTCTTAAAAACGAGGCTACAAGGTTCACAAACATATTAAAAAGAGATGAGAACAGAATGAGGAACATCATTGAGGAAAATGTGTGCAGCAAAAGATGTTGGAGTCTCAGTGCCCAAGTCATCATAATACCAACCACTTCATCATCTCCTCATAGTAGCCATATTCTTTCAAATACTCTACCATCAAAATTTTATTTTGATGCAGGCACCATCCGTAAAAAATTGTAAAATATGTAATCCCTCTGTATTTTGTTAAACATAGAAATGCACAAAAATGAACAATTACCGCCAAAAAATTATCGCGATCTTTTGAAAAAAGATTATTTTGTCGACATTTTGAATAAACAAAAATAATATCATATTATATATATATATATATATATATATTCTGCTACTTCTTATTTTTAGTTTTTTTATAAACAAGTCAAAAGACACGTACCACCAAAGCTATAATCCAAATTATTTAACTTTTCGAGAAATTTAACTGTAATTTCAGTGGTTTTTAATTTGTTAAAAATTAAACTACAAAATTGTGAGGAATACATCACAATAAGCATAATTTACCTGCTCATGTAGGATCCGAGGAGGAGGATATATATGACGTATACAACATATGTATCTGCGAAGACAATTTTTGAAGAACCCTGCATCTGAGGGCAAGTCCAAGCAGCACATATAAGATCGATTCTGCAGCGCGACAAATAGAAAACACCGGACTAAAAGCATGCAAACAAATGTAAACATAAAGAACCAAGGATAAAGTAGATACTAAAAAAGGATCCATTAACAGGCTGTTAGAGACTACACTGGCTTCTCAAGATAACCTAAAAAATGAACCCCAAAAAAAAAAGAATAAAGAAAAACAAATTTTGGCATCTATTCTGGATGAATATATTAATATTTTTATATAGCTTTGGTTCCCTTATAAAAAAATAAAAATAAAAAACGCTCAAGAGCACCCCCTCCATCCACAAGAGATTAATCAAATAAGATCAATGTTCATGATTAAATGTACCATGAATGCACTCAAGATTCTTGAAAGAAGAATAACAAAATTCTACTAATAAAGTATAATCATTCATTCAGAAAAAAGGTACCATCATGTCTTTTTTTTTTCTTGCGAACTTGATGAACATAAGTGGTGAAAATTGTATTTTACTTAATTTCATCTACAGAATTGTATTTCAGCTCACAAGATGCAGATCCCATAATACAATTTATTCACACATCCTTCTCAGAATAAGCAAATTCTTAAAAGACAATGCAGAGCAGCATAAATCAAGTAGCAACAAGTCAGATTCTATAACATAGGGACATATGGAGCAGAAAATATTATACATATTCCCAGCAGATTAAATTCTAAACAATAGATAGCCACATGAACATCAGTAACATAAAGCTTAAGCTAACTACTCACTAGTCTTAGCTTCAGCACTAAAAAGTGCCTTTTAAATTTTTTAGAGTCTAATTCTCAACATGCTTACCAGAAACTCTTGAGACATTGTTTGTGTAAATATGATATTATTCCAACAGTAGTGCAGAAAGTGGTGACCATATTCCGATGCAGCAAGACGGGTACAGGGTGCATTTTCCCGATCTATAATTAGAGTAATTTTTTAGTATTATATTATATTTGAATGCTAAAAGAATAAATACATACACGTAACTTTTATATAGAGCTCTAAAAATACAAAATAATTAAAAACTTTAAATTGGAGCAATTTTTGTGATATTATATTATACTTGAATGCTCAATGAATATATACATAAATGTGGCTCTTATATAGAGCTCTAGAAATATAAAATAATAAATATATAAAATATTGGAAAAGAAAAATATGACAGTATAACATAATATAATTATATTATGATTGACGCTCAAGTAAAAATATAGGACCAACACCTTTTATATAGATGTTTACAATATTCTATTTAAGAAGTAACCTAATTGAAAAGTTAGACAAATTTCTATACAAAGCTAATTATATTTCTAATGCATAATATTCCAATATTGCTTTAACACCTCCCCTCAAATTCAAGGTGTAGTCTTGAATTTGAAAATATTACTGACGGAAGCGAGCAATCAAACTCGCAGGGTGGAGGGGATGACGCGTTGTGTTTTTGAAGACTTCAACTGAAGATTGGTCACCTGGAGATGACTTTGTTAAGATTTGTTGAGTGGATGTAATCCTAATAACTTTCGTTGAAAAAAATACATCGGTTGGAGATGACTATAGATTTCCGATTGACAATAAGGGTGATTGTAGAACCCATACTAATAATAGAACTTGTATATTGGCGAAATTTGAAGTTGTATCTCGTAAACGATCAAATCTGTTGAAGTTGTTAAAAAGCGGAAGCACTTGCGATGTAGAACACTAGTAATCCCCGATTCTGATATCTTATTGAAAAAGATAAATATAGAGCATATATTACATGTAATATAAGAATTGATGCTCAAGTAAAAATACAGTAAACAACTCTTATATAGAGGTTTACAATATTTTAACTGAAAAATAACCTAATTAACAAATCAGACAATTTTCTACTAGAAGCTAATTATATTCGTAATGCATAATATTCCAAAATTGCTTTAACAATACCAACAAAAATATCATTTGCATTTTGTTTATAATCTTTTTTTATTCGCAGCTGTTGACGAATACTCAATTTTGTTCTGCATCCTAGAGCAAGAATGATGCGAGCATTTTTTTTTTTTTTTTTTATGAAGAAAATTTTCATTCCCCTCTATGTAAGAGCAACAATCTCCACTTTCAAAACTGCAACAGGAACTGTAATGATCGAATAAAGCTACAGGTCAAGAAACATGCTGCATAAGTTTTCTTTTCAAAACTTTAACGAACTCCGGATTCATTCCACAATCCACACCATGAATATGACAGATCTTATGAAAAACCAGCATTTTTTTCTTTTTTGCAAGATGCAACCGGCCTTAGTTGCACAAAAGCCAAAAAGTTATTGCATCAATCTCCCAACGAAAAAAAAAAAGTTGAGTATCATCATCATTAGCCCCTACAAGATAGTAGGAAGAACCTAAGAATTAACTTTTGATAGCAGCATTCTTGTTATCCAACTAAAATACTTACAACTTGGTGCAGACAAAATGAATCTCTGATAAGTCCTTTTACAAGCGACCTTCAGTGGCTGAGAAAGAATACCGATAAATGTTAATTTGATAGATAGGCTGGACAAAGTTAGTAGGCAATAGAATTGAATGAAGTTCATCATCATCACCTTGAATGTCTCTGCACAGCTGCATGTTAAAATGTAGTCAAGTTAAAAAAAGCCAGGTGAGCCCCTACAAGGGCTTTTTTCGACAAACATCCTTAAAAAACACTTTGTGCCAATAACATAAGCACGTACTGAAGGTGAGGCTTACCAATCTGATAGGTCCAACCAATATTTGCTTGATTCTCTATTACAATGCTTAAAATAAAGCAAGGTTCCATAATCCGACGGTCAAACAAAGCTAAAATAGAGACCTCCACTAAAGCTTCTGGAGAAGCTCCAAGTTTTGGATAAAATATTTACAAGGGAGGCCATATGCTCCCTTCATTATAGAAATAAGCTATCCTTTATATATAGTACATACACGTATAGACCAAATCCTATTGCCTCCTGAGTACATTGGATTGGAAACAGGTAATCACTCCTCTGAATATCCTAACTCCTCATATTTGCATATTAAAAATCAGCAAACACCCACACTTTGGCCCATTTCCCAATTCTTATAAGAGCAAACAGAAGAATAGTAATAATACACAATAATCATTGTGGAGAATCGCCTTTAAAGAAAAAGCTATACTATCTTCTCTGTATCCCAAAGGCACCCTTAAAAATGATAAATTCTAGCCTACAAGGTTCGTTGTCGGCAATTAATTGAGGGTACTATTGATAAAATAAGGTAAGAATCAAATATAACATATTTACATCTGTTCTTTGAATATGCAAGTAGCCAAAACTTCGGGCAGTAGTAAAACCATACTATCAGTGGTTAAGCTCCAATCATTTGCATCCTCAGCGAATAGCGTTAGCTTAAAATGCTAGTTTGAGAGAGTTACTGGCAACAAAATGATAGGAAGCAGTTATTCTATAGCTCAAAAACTTTTGCCTTCTCAAAGTGCTCGCATACAAGTGAAAAAGTCATGAATTAGTGGTGACAAGATTCATTCGTTCAATTTCAATCATTAAAGCTGACTGAAGATACCAAGTGCAACTCAAGGTGGAGATTCTGTTCTTTGACTAGAGATGTTAACGGTGAAAAATCCAGTCAAACCTAATCATTAGCAAACATACACAATTAGTCGAGCACCAACGATGTCTCAGTCTGACGACAGCATTCTTAGATATGACACTAGCAGCAGTTATTGACATAAATCTCTTCACAATGCAGAATATCTTTTTCAAGTGGTGCTTAGTTAAACTTTTGAGTTCAATGAGCAAAAGTGTAGAACCCGAACTATTTGTTTGCACACAAAATAAACATCGTTTTTACTTTGATTTTATTAGTATAACTAATTAATCTGCAAAATATCTGGAATACGTATCATTTGGAAACTTATACCACTAGCTATTATATACTGAAAAATTAGGATCTTACCAAGTACATTGTATTTTAACCATTTACTAATGAAAATACATCATCAGAGGTTCTTTCTTGATTTGCCAAACAACGGGCTTACAAGTATGAGTTATTTGTATTATATCAATAGTTCCCTGGACCTTTCCGAGATAACAAGTACACTAACAGAAAAAATACTTTTCCATTTCCTATTTAGCTACCAACACGACGATGTTTCCATTGACGCTTCTTCTTCACTACCTTTGCTCAAGAAAAAATGTGTCCAGACATGAGGCAGAAGTAACTGATTTCATATGACCATGTGACTAAGAGCACTTTAACTATTAGTAGAACTTAGGAAATAGTCATAGCTATTCTTGATATATTCAATTCCACTTATTTCATATCCTCCAGGAGGAAAATGACAGTAGCACCTCCATACTCCATACTTCATTCCGAGAGACAAGCTATGTCTTCAAGTCCCTAAACACCAGGAAGTGCTTATCAATATAGTTCACATGTGGTTCTAGTAACCCCTTCTACTATTCAAAAGAAGAAAGAAGCTTTACAAAATTACTTACAAAAGGACATTTCTAAGCACAAGCTTGAACCAGCTTGCCTACCCGAATATACTAGATTCAACGCAAGAAATAAGCTTTAATGCTAGACAAAAAGCAAGAAACAAGAGAAGGCAAGATGCTTGGTAGAGTTGTGCAAGTAGTTTGATCTAGCGTTCAAATGGAGGAATTCAAATACTTCAAACTGCTTGCTCAATTCAAGGTATTTGCTCAATGTAGTTAACAACAATTATCAAGGAATAAATTAAGGAGATATATTTCCAATTTATAAGCTTGGTAAATTGCCAATTCTAAATAGTTAGTAGTTGCAGTCCCTCTAGGAAGAGGTAAGTAGCCAACTGCGAAAAGAATTTTGGTTGTAAAAATCTCTTATATGCCAATTATTTTCCTAGCAAACATTTTCAGTGTTGTGTTAGAACAACAAAGGATTTTGACATCAATAGAAACTATAAAACAGTAGGATGTTGTTTGTTATCTGTGGAAATAGCCCATTACGGTACTGGATGATTTCTTCTGATGTGGCCAATGCTACATTTTCTCAAATGTTACTTTCATTTCCTCTGAAAATTCTTTGGTACCAGAATCGAAGGTGGTATGCCATAGTATTTTCAATTGTCATCCTTCTTGTTTCCGGTAGTTCTCTTCAATAAATTTTGTAACAAAGATCCACATACTAATTAGCTTTTTTTTTTCCTTGTCTGGACCATCATAGTTCCCAAAAAGAGAAACTGCTCTTCATTATTCCCGTCTTAACTTCCTGTATGGTTTGATCAACACAAACATAGCAATCAACACCATGTTTCAATCAGGTGTTCTTTATAGGCAATAAATCAAATACTCAATAACTATCATAAGATAAATGGCATCAATTATAAGCGGCTCAGTCGCAATTCATAAAACAAGGGAATCTAATGCAGCAAGACCATTTCAAACAAATTCCAAACATATGCAGCTACAACTTCCAGTTTAAGTCTACCGCTCAACTAGCCATACTATATAAGTTGAATTTGACTGAGTTACAAATGTATATTAGGAAATTCGACAACAACTGAACTAATGACAAGTAAATCATTTTTTTAATATATCCATTTCTACATAGCATTTTAATAAAAAATAGATGCAAAAGTATCTCAATGCACACAGCAGTTACATTTGAGGGTGCTCTGTTTTCTCTCGTTTATTTACAAATTACTAAAAACCGTGTATGTTTACGCAATGCTTTAAGAAGAATGATGAGAAGTACGATAAACCAGTTTGTGGAGAGGAATTGAAGACTATGCTATATGACAGCAGAAAAAACCAAAAGTTCCACCTTCTCTTCCGATTTCAAAACTAGTTTTCCTTTCAAGAGCACTTTAATTCTTATTCAATACAATTCTTAAAGAGATTCATCTACTCTTCTGCTACTACATACTTTTGCATCTGTTAAAAAAATAATTCTGGTAAATAGCTATACCAAAATGACAAATTACTGTTTGCTTCTCCAACAAGTTTCGCCTTAAAAAAAATCCCTGATCATTATTCTAACCCGAATTTACGAATTTAATACTCGGGGCACTATGTAATCGTGAAACTTGTTGTAGGAGCACAGTGCAGTTTGCCTTACTATAATCATACAGTATTCTCTTGTTATACTTGAACAAAATTTCATGCCTGTCCCATCCCATTGGCCAAAGAGACACTGAAATACATTGCATTGATTCAACCTATGTATCTCAGAATATTTAAGTCAAATCTTAATATTTATGTGCATACTCTCACTCATTATCTACTAACAATGTAAAAGAGCTTAATAAGTGATAAGTAACATATGACTACTAGACTATTAGGAAATTCACATTCATATCCCCAAATTTTACTACCTCGTCATACTACAAGCATCAAAGCTGCACCACAAGCATCAATGTCTTCAAACTTCCAAACATCAAAGGAAGATACAAACCTCACTGAAATGTCCGCCAACACAATCAACGAAGGTTTACCAAAATCACCACCGAAGATGCCCGTGGATTACGAGAGTATCAAATCGAAGCTGGAAACCGCGAAGTATGACATACTGTAGGGTTGCTAACTAGCCAAGCTGATCAAGCCAATCCAGGCTTATTATCAGCTCAAAGAATATTTAGCAAACTCAAGCCAAGAAAATTCGTGAGCGGCTTATTAAGCTTTGTCATATGACTAAACTTGTCAGCTCGACAATATTTTATTAAAATAAAGTTTTGCTAATATAAATACTATTAAAATAAAAATATAATATTCTTGCGAATCAAATTATAAACAATTAGCATGCATAATTACTCATGAATAACAAAAAAAGGAATCTGCAATATTCAGATCTCTCCATTTATAAGCAAGCCAGTAAAACTTGTTTAAACCAAGATTTTCCCTTCCTACCGAGCCGAATTTTGATAAATCCAAAATTCGAGATATATCGATTCGGACAATTTTTATTTTAAAAATATTAGAATTATTTAAATGATAATAATAATTAATGAAACCCTAAAAAATCGTCTTACATATTAAAAAAAATATAGTATATAATTTACTGCCACATCGAGATTCGATATGGCCGATAAATTATATATATAATTCAAAGGGAAAAAAAAAGATGCGCTAACCAGCATGGTTTGCACCAACTAACCGTGCCGACCAGCACGAACTGCTCAACACCTAAACAGTGTCGGATTTTTACAGATCTGGCACATAAAATAATAGTTTAAACTAGTAAGTTGCATTTGAGGGAGTGTTCTAATATTGATTTAGGGGGAGTTTTGTGTCAATCGTCCCGTCCTAACCCTTAGACAAATCGGATCTTATTTTTTATCCAAAATTTTCGACATCCTAAAATATTTATTATAAATATTTTTTAAAATAAATTTTAACATAAAAATATATATTTTGATATGACCTACAGTTTTTATGTTCAAATTTTTTTTTACTACGTTTAAATAGAGTTAACGAATTAATTTAGATGTAGTTTTTCAAAAACTACGTCTAAATTACGTTAAAATCTATATTTTTTATGCTTTAAAATTTAGCAGATTAACGAATTAATTTTACTAAGATTTTGAAGTATTAAAACACTTATTTAAAAGTGTATTTTGAAAGAATATTAAATATTAAAGTTATATATTTCATAAAAAAATTATATTTTTATATTAAAAAATTTTAAAAAATATTTATATATTAGTTAAATAATTTTCGTATGAATATTGAGAAGAAATTTATTTGTAATTGAAAATAATAAATAAATCTATAATATAGAGATTAATTTGGATGGATTTGGAAACTTGACTGGCTGGTATAACATTTGCCCTTAAATTTAGAAGCAGGGTGTTTTTGTAAAAACAGCCGATTCAATTGTCTGCTCATAATGGGTCGGATCTACGTATTTACATCAACACCTGCATCCTCTTCGGGCTCCCCTCAGCGTCTGATATGGACGGTTGGGATCATCTGATCTTCCTGCTGCTTCCATTCATCCTCGATTCTCCAGCCACAATCGGCAACTCGATCTGCAATTTCCTCGTCCCCTCTCCTTAATCGGTGAGTTCATAAATTCAATTATTTCATGCAGTATTATTATAAAATTGCTTATTACTGATTTTTTCTAGAGTATTTGTTTGTGGGGTTGTTGATTTTCTTTACTTCGATCATTTGAAGCACTTTATTATGTTGGTTCTTTTTTAACTATATCTAGTTATGTAAGATAGACGTTTGATGAAATGTCGCAACAACCCACGAAGTCTCTGATGCTTGACGTTTAGTCATTCAATTGAAGAACATATTAAAATGGATTTATAACGTATTCTGCATATTTCATGTTTGTGTTAGCGCATGAATTCCGATTAGTTTTCCCTAGAGTTGTCGAGAAAAACAGAGATCAAACTTGATCAGAAGTATAATTTGGCTGGTGTCAGATCATGGTCTAACTGATCTGAATGTCATCAATGCTTGTTGTGTACGGTTATCGTCCATGCTTTTTTAATTACATGGAGGTGGAGATATTATCTTAGCTTGTTATTACATAGTTTTTCATGTACACTTACAAGTACTTCTTTTTTTCTTTTTCATGTTATAATGGATTAGTATTACTTAGTTTCATGTAATTCAGCATTTAAAGCATCTGATGATAAATCCACAATCGCTGCTTTTGTGAACATGTCGACGTGGAATCTTTCTGGATAACACACATGAAAACTATGAAATAAAACTGGGGACCGAAAGTATCCCCCAAAAATCGTGTTTTTAAGTACTTAGGATCTATTTCATAAGAGAATGGATATCGACGAAGATGTCAGCCAACGATTATAGTTTGTAAGTGGAAGATGACGTCAAGGATATTGTGTGATGGGAAGTTTCCCAAGTACTATCGTATCGCCATACAACCAGCTATGTTATATGACTCTGAATGTTGGCTGGTTAAACGTCACAATATCCAAATGATAAAAGTAGCGGAAATGAGGATGTCTTATTCAAACCAAATGATTTCATGTTTGCCAGCCTTTTTTAGTGCTTGCACTAGCAACACTTATCTTACACTTGGTGGATGTGTTCCTTCCCAGGATTATCAGAATGGGATTTCATCAATTCACTCATGTTTCCTACAGATTGATTTCGACGTATGCAAAGTGTGTCAGTGTATCAGAAGCTTGTATGTCTTTGAGAAAATGTCGCATAGAGATTACATCTCATGAACTCTATGATTTTTGGATATTCCAAGTATAGGCTTGCTGAGCCAGCACTGAACTTGTTTGGAGCTATGAATAAAAAATGTAATAGCTACTTTTATGACTTACCTTAGTGTCCTTTCATCTTGTCATGCTGTTCTTGTCGAGCAAGGCTGGAACTGCTTCACTGCTTCCTTTTGATGCTGGAGCATGGGATAAGACCAATGTTGATCGCTATTCGGTGCATTGTGGATTGTCTTGGGCGATCGGATTGCTTGATGAGGCTTTGGACTTCATTGTGAATATGCGAACTCCGAATGCTAGGATGTGGGGTTCTCTGCTTTCCTCAGCTAGTCAGCTAGGATTCATTGAAATGTATGGATAGGTATTCAGGCAGCAGTAAACCAGCTTTTGCTGGAACCAGGTTGTGCTGCAACTCACGTGCAGCTAGCTAATCTCTATGCAAATGTAGGGGCCTTGGTTTCATGCGGAGCTAGTTAGAGAATTGAAGAAGGTGAAGACCACTCCTGGATATAGCTGGGTTTAGGTTGGTAATGAGGTCTACAGATTTGGAACAGAAGATAGATTAAATGCCCAAGTGGGTGATATACTTGACATACTGATTCCATAGGAGTGAAACTGCATAGCTTCATAGTTTACAAGGTTCCAGAAAACTGTTAAAATTTATATTTGCTATCTTTTAGTGTATAAACTTCGTGTAGTATCTTTAGTTGTTATACTATCTGCTTTTGTCTTTGAAGATTTCAGCAAAAGACATGATTTGACCACTTCACTGTACCCTTTTACAGTAATATCACTCTCTCTTGAACCAGTACATTAAAAGTTCCATTTATAAGATGTCTTGATAAAACATACATCTTTGTAGTTTTTGTTAGCAAGTTCAATGTTGGTCATAACTTGCAATTTTTTTGTATATGCCCCCAAATTGCAGAAATCTTTATTATTCACTTCATAATCATGAAAGTAGTTTTTGAACAAGTCTGGTATTGCTCCTGACCCTGAATTATTCCTTCTTTTAACAGATAGCTGGACTGGACATTTAAAATGTTTATGATGGAGAAAACTTGCAATGGTCAAGAGTCGCAAGCTGAATCTGCAATGGTATATGAGGTTGCAGGAGAGCCAGCCATTATTATAAATGGCGTTCCAGATGCAGCGTCTGTTAATTCTGCTCCTGTTCCATCTGAAGATGTTCAGAATGTGGAATCAAACCCTGATCCTCTTTTTGGTGAGTGGATGGAAGGGAGACAGGTGTGGAAGTTGTTTGATAACCAATACTACTCGGGGAAGGTGGTGGAGTATGACCATGAAGCAAACTGGTATAGAGTTGTGTATGAAGATGGTGATCTGGAAGATCTTGAGTGGCACGAGCTAGAGGCTTTGCTAGTGCCCCTTGATATTTCTGTCCCGCTAACTGATGTTGTTCTTGAAAGAGGCAAGTATGAGATGCATTTTTATGATTCAAGAAGAAAAACCACCAAGTCCATAAAATATAATATCAGCAATAATTCAGGAAATCAGAGAAATGCATCAGAGCAATGTCTAAAGAACAGTGCAAGTGAATCAAAAGTTTGTCCTGAACTAGAACAAGGTGATGGCTTGATGAACCAAAGACCTTTGGTTTTAAAAGACGACGCAAATTTTCAAAATTTTAAAGATGAGAAGCCATCTCTGTCCGGGGAATATTTTGCTTTGTTGGAAAGGTATCAGGCAACTATAGAAATAAATCCAAATACTTCGGAGGTGAATCAAATTCAAGGAGGGTGCTCGCAAGAAACATCGAAGAGGCATAAAAGAAGTAAAAAACAAAGCAGCAAAACTTCGAGAGCTGAGAAACAGAAGAGAAAGGATAGCTCTTTGGTTCAAGTGGCTATTACTCAAGTAACAGAACTTCCTCTTAGCAGGAATATGAGCGATATTTTTGGTCAACAGAGTTGATGTAGCAACAGTAGCTATTTCTTCTGCATTTGTAATCTGTTGGACCTTTAACCACACAAGTTGACTAACTAGACGAAATTTGTACAACAGGGCTCTATATGGCAAATAGAACAGACCACTCTAGCAGTGTACGTGTGTTGCTAGCTGTCCTGAAAGTTCTCTTTATGAAAGCCAAAGCAGGTTGTCGTTGCACGGCTGAATTCTTTGGAGAGATATCTGGCTGTTTCATAAGTGTTAAAACTCGGATGAGATTTTCGGAAAGTTATAAGTACGATCAACAGTAAGGGCAAAAAGAATAAAAAATATGGTGAAAACTACTCTAACAAAATTATATCTTTAGAATGTGGAGTTATAAGTTGTGATTCATTTATAAGCTATTAAATAAAATGTGATCCGTTAATCTATCAAAATGTCATACAATACATGTAAGGCCTTCTTCCAGTATTCTTTCTGGGAAGAAAAAGCCACAGCAAAAGGACCTGGAGAACTAGCCAATTAATTAACTTTAATAGAGATAACATTTTAAAAAGATGAAACTAGCCGTTAAGCTTGAACAATTAAGCAGGGAATCAATGACTTAAAGAAAGCATTATGAATTAATAATATTTCTTACTCTAAATAACAGAAATAACGATGCTATGACAAGCACATTTGAAATTCAAACTGGTAGCTGTCACAGGGAACAAAATCATGAACTCGGATGAGATTACTGGTCATTGCATTCCGAGCATGCATGCATTTCTAAGGAACATATTTTGTTCATGGTGATTTCAGAGTCAAAATACAATGCCTATCACAAGAGACATACGTCTTCCCTATCACAATCACGTTCCCAGTGGAGAAAAATAATGAACGAAATCGGGAATTAATGAACGAAATGAATTGCACTCAAGCCCGAATAATCTTTGCTACTGTACAATGAAATTTCATAAGCAACGCAAAAGTTTCCTAATTTATGGCGGTAAGAGGAGCCCTTGAGTCTCTCAAAACGTGTGCTTGAGACTCCTCTGAACCAGAAAAGTGCTTTGCATCTCCATTTGCTTGCTGCTTGGAAGTGGATTTGGATTCACGGAATGACTTCAACAGCTCTTCAAAGACTGGAGTTTTTAACTCCTCAATAGATGATTCACTGGGCACATTTATCGGGCTCTTCCTCGGTGTCGAACAAGATGGTTCATCCACCTGGTTGTACAACAAAAGCTGGTGAGAACTTGAACTAAAACTCTTTTTTTTTTGGGAGATAACGAGGCGAAACCCCTCCCTGGGTCTCCGCTAACTCACGGACCACAGTTTTCTACGCACACCTCTAGGACCATTTTGGACCCAAGTGCGCGTAGGAGAGTAAAACTCCGGCCTGGCGTCCGTCCCCGGACCATACATGGAGTACTGGGAGTTACTCAGTCACCAGCTTTCCCGTGACCGCTGTAAACACGCAGCTCCGGACACATCCCCATTACAGACACCCCCGGTGATTCGAATCCGGGCGCTCGCTTCCTGAGGCGAGCGCCCCGGCCGTCCCACCCAGGGAGCGGAGGACAACTTGAACTAAAACTCTTCCGATAAAATAATGCAGTTGATATTCTTAAATACTTACCGCATACTCTTTCTCCAGCGAATTGTGTGCATGCTCTCTGATCTTCACGGTCTTGTGATAATGCCCACTTTGCAATGTTCTAATGTCTCCAATACATGGAACGATTAGGGTTTCAAGGTTTGTACATGCATCCTGGTCAAGTTTCAAGGACCCTGAAAGAGAAATGATTTCATCATAAATGCCCCATCAATTAAAGCAACACACTGATTTCAAGCATAGAAAATCTCTTACTCTTGATAGAGGAAAAGATTGTCTCATTTGCAACATCTGCATCTTGAAGAGTAGCCGATGCAGAAGTGGATACTTTATCCCGCAAGTGCTGATTGCGCTCTCTCGTGCTCCTAAACAATTCCAATTTTATCAATTACAAAGCATAATGCATAAGAGCATTTTTGCTTTTGTTTAACAACACGCTTAAGTAAAAACCATCACTGATTACCTGATAATAGACTCGACTGATGTTTTGTTGCTGTTTTCCAGGCCAACCAAATATTCCTGTGCTTTTAACCATTGCTGGGAACCTAATATTGCCTTTTCTATGCTGCATATTTTTGGAAAAATCAGTAGTAAATAGCATTTTGTAACAACACCGAAAGTCAAGAAAAAAGTTCAAAAAAAAAAAAAAAAAAATCATAATTGATGGTGTCCACCATAGAAAATTGATAGCTCATACTTACCATTCTTGCAAACCTTCTTCCAGCAAACATCTTCCCTTATCTGTCGCAGAAGTAGCTTCATGATAATTGTTTTCACTTTCATTCATGAAAGATGTCCACTGTTCTTTAACATTAGAAGTTAATTGACAGGCATTGGAGATTTCTCCTTGCAGGTTATTAATTCTATCAGCAGCATATTCATGCAACCCACTGACAGCTTCTCGTACCTGAAAGCAGAGAAGTTTGATGAACTAACATATACTTTTACTTAAAAAGCAAGAGCAAATATGTCAGATATATTCTTATATATTGCATCTTTGGCACATTCCTTTAGATAACATACAAGTCAATATCCAAAAATTTCATTACTGGAAACAACATTCCAAATTTCAATACTAAAAATGACATCAACTTTCTAATTCGTGATTCATTTTCAACTCAGAGAATCAACTGTCCACACATTCCTTAAAAAAAACCAGGGTACAAAAAAACACATGGGAACTATAAATTTGATTTTGCCTGAAGGAAACAAGGCACCTACCAGTTTTTTCTTTCTGGCATTTGAACTTGCAAGCAGGTCCGCCACTTTTTCTAGCAGTTGCTGTTCTTCCTTTGCAGCGCACTCCTGTAGGTATCCAATTAATTGAACAACAGATGAGTTTATTTGTAGTTTGAATACCATATAAAACATATATAAGAGGTGTTCCACAATTATAACCTCAAACTTCTTCTCAAGATCATGGAGTTGCTTTCCATGTGCTGCCTGGGTTTCTTCCAGCATTTTCCTTAATAAGGTTGCATGAGCTTCTACAGTCTGAAAGAAACTTGTGGTAATACAAGAAATGGATCTTGTCGCTTCCAATGCTCTAAGATGACCCTGTTGGTAAAGAAAAGAACAGCTGAAATTCATATGATCAATTTAACAATAACAAGAGAGTATCAGTTTCAGACCTCGTGCTGCTGCTTGGCAAATGTAACTAGCTTATCTTCTTGCTCAGATAGATTGCTCTGGAATTCGCTAAACAACTGCTCAGCTTCCATCACAATTCCCTCGAAACACTATACAAAGATCAAGGTAATAAGCTATAAGAATTGTTGAACAGAAAAGCGAAATTTTAAAAATTAAAAAAAAAAAAAAGAAGAAGAAAAAAAAAGAGAGGAAAACAAATGCTTGCCTTCTCGAGGACTAAAGAATGGTTTGTTACTTGTGAGTTCAATTCTTCAAGAGTTGACTGAGAGTTGTTAGTGAGTTCCCCTGCCATACTATCCAAGCTTCTGATTCCAGAGCAATACACTTCTTTCAGTTTTGCTATATACCCTCGAAGTTCTTCAGTAGCCTATTACATATTGTAGAAGAGCAATAACAAAAAGAGATAATCAAAATGAAAGTTTTAAAAGCATATTAGATTATTTCTTACTGCTTAGATATATTTATTCATGATTCTAAGATACCTCGGACTTCATTGAAACAAAGGATTTCATATCTTTTTCCATTTCTTTTAATTGGTTCTCCTGTTGGATTGCTGAAGCTGAGACGCTATTATGCAAGATGTCTAGTTGATTAGTCAACTGTATGCGGAATCTCTGAACAAGAATCTTGTTTGCTTCTTCTATCTTATCTTTACGTTCTGCGGAAGATCCAGATGCATGTCATCAAATAAGATGTCCGGTTACAAAAAGTAGCTCCTATTGTAGTGCTATGTCACACAACTTTGCAACTACATACCAATTTTAGAAAACAATCCAGAAACATCAGCTGCTGCATTTGCAAGATCCGATCTAAGCTCACAAGCACATTCCACAAGTAATTTCTCTGAAAGAAAAAAGAATATCATCTGGTCAAGCAGTTGAAAACTAATAGAAGAAGAAAATTCACTTTAAAGATTAAATTGACAAGTATACTTTTAAGCTTGTGGATTAAAGAAACATTATACTTCAAAGCAAGTATTTTGGATGCAATGTATGGTTGACCTTCGATGTTTACCTTAAATAGTACTAACTATATGTAATTAAAAAATGCGAAACACAAGATATATTGAGGCACAATTACAGGCTCGCCAACCAAATTGCTTTTTATAATGGTACACGAGTAATATATGCAATAGATGGCATCCTTACCCATACAAAAACCAAAATGAGTTTTATCTTTGAGTGTGTTAACCATTTACCTGAGTTGAGGAGATTTGATATCAAATAATCCTTCTCTCTAATGGTACCGTTGGCTTGTTTGAATTTTTGTTCTAGATCAAGTAAATCGTTCTCTGTCTCCCCCAATTTTTTCTGACAGATGGAGGTAATAAGATTTCAACTTCCTGAAAAGTTTCCTATATATAGAACTGACAGAAGCAACATAGGTACATACCTGGGTTTTCTCAAGATTGCAACTTAACTCATCACTTAATAACTTCAGTGAATCATATTGCTCTTGAATACCAAGTAATTGCTATTTGAAGGAGCAAACATCCATTAGATCTTTATTAGCGGTTAGCAAACCATCACACAAGCAAAATAAAGTACCTTATCCTTTGAATCTAATTCCAGCTCCAAACGCTCTATATTCTGTGTCATAACCTAAGGAATGTACACAAGCACTTAATTCATCAGAAAATGCTGAGGCAGAAACTTAAAGCAAAAGGTACACGCTTATCATGGAGGTCGATCTACCTTCTTATCTGATTCTTCCTGCAGGTAACGATCTCGAGGAATGTATATACCATTCTTCTCCCTGGCAGCGTACACCTCTGGTTGCGTAGAAGTTAATTAGAGACCGACAGCAACAATTTACACTTTGAATAATACACAATGCTGAAGTTAAAGTGTCTATGTTCCAGACCACATATCATCCAATTAACATTATTATTACAGCCACTTCCTACCTACAATAGTACTATACTCTTGAACTTTTTTCTTGTTTTTCTCTGACAATCTTCTTACAGCATTTAGAGACATAACAGAGTGAGGGTCGATACCAAAAAGATGAATGCATAGCAGCAAATAGAATTTGGAAGTAGTGAAGAACCTTGTTTAAGACGGTCAATTTCTGAATACAAATCCTTCATAACTGCTGATTTCATCATCTTCTGATTAATCTGAAATGGCAGAAAAAAGACACTTTTTTTAATAACTTATTTAATTAACTAATTGTTTTCCAAGTTTGATTGTTGAATATTTACGGAAATAAAACTAGATCGTTAGTTTAACTAGCAGGTTACACAGCTCCAACGTGGCACGCTAGCAAGCTCTAAAGATCGCCATTTAAAATGGTGACATCCTTTGAGAGTGACAACCCCGCGCCTTCATCTACTTCAATTGCAGTCGTCTTCCCTATCTCTCCCATTTCTCTTTGTATTTTTTTATATAAAATTATTTAATTTAGTTAATTATTTCTAAACTTAGTATAACTAGCGCTAAAGCGGGTCGCCACTGAAAAAGGCGACTCCGCTCCCCGCCCTGGCCACAAGCTATGTTCTTCTTCTCTAACCCCACTTCGCAAACTCTACTAACTCAACTCTCAACTTAAAGCCGGGACTCCAAACAAGATGGAGGTTGAAAAACTATGGATTAAGTTAGTTGAAAAGCTTATATAGCTGAAACGATAAACGAGATGGAGGTTGTAACTTATATGTTTAAACCTAAAAGAGAGAAGGGGTAGAGGAGAGAATTGGGGTTAGTGAAGTTGAAAGTTGAGTTAGTGAAGTTGCGTATTGGGGTGAGGAGAGACGCGTTTTGCCACTCAAGCTGGGAGCGGGATTGCTTTTTTAGTGGCAACCCCACTTTGTTGCCAGTTATACTGATTTTAGAAAAATAATTAATTTTATATTAAAAACTTCGAAAAGAAATGGAAAAGATGGAGAAGAGTATTGCGACAGAAGTAGATGAAGGTGTGAGGCTGCTACTCCGTTGCGACCCCATGAGATCGCCAGATACCTCAGATGTTAACATTTTAAATTACAACATCCAAATGTGGCTAGTCTAACTAGCATTCTTTGTCCGGCGTTGCAGCACGTGTCTGCGTGTTGCCATGCTAGAGCCAGGTAGCCGCCACGCCCGAAAAAAAGTTGTCAGGTGGCAACCCGAATTTATTTTTTTAAATATTCAAAATTCGTTTTAAGAACAAGTTTTTCAGCCGAACCAAGCCAAGCTTCAGCGAATTCAATTCCTACCACATGCGGACTGTACCGTGCCGACACACATATATTATTATTTTTCACAAGTAAAAAAAAAAATTCAAAAAATTAATTTAAAAATTCAAATATATGACTTTTCTCCATGTGTCATGCTTATAACTGCCATAATAGACATAGGACGTACTGAGTGGCACGTTAAATCATGTTTAAGAAAACAATTATTTAAATAGTTCTAATGTTAAAAGAAATGCTACTATTGATGTTCTTTGGGAAAAAAAAGGGGGCTCGTAAGATAGATAACCAACCTCTGGTTTGTTCTTTATGTTTTTAGCACGATGGGCATAATCCAAGGTGCTCAAAGTCTCCTCCAAGCAATGGATAGATGGCGATATTGTTGCAATTATGCAAGTCTTTGTTCTCCCACCTAAAGAGTCTCTCAAGAGTCTTGTCAACTTGCTATCTCTATCATTTTGAAGAATACAAAATATCAGAAAATTGGAGTTAAAGATGGTACTGAAAGACAGGCAATAATCTGCTTTCCTAGATGCATAACCTGTATGGAACATGGCCAGAATGCTCAACAAGAGCGTTAATAACACGACCAAGAGTTAGCAAACTTTTGTTAATCTCTCCTGCTTCCCTAGCTCTACCCTGCAATGCAAATTACCTTAGCCGTTAAAAAAGGGGGAGGTTTGCATAACTTGTCCATGCATGATATGTAGCACAAACTTCTTTCAAGAATCATTGGAGCTTTGAAATTTGATCATTTATGTCCTAACACTTAATTTAGAAAAAGATAATTATACCCACATCTCTTGCACCAGATCTTGAAATGTTCTCAGATCCTGCAAGGTCAACAAGATTAAGTTTTCCACATTTGATCATCTCCTCTCCCTCAGGTGTGCACTCCTTAATGTGAATTGTGACAGAAAATATGGAGTGGGATCTACTGCTCTGCTTGTTCAATAGAGTCTCTGCAGTACGCCTCTTTGCAGAACCTTTGTCCAGAATCTTGTAAATCTCATTGGCTGAGTACACTATCTCCTCTTCTAGCCCTCTCACAAAGACACCACCTTTCCCATCTTCCATGAGAGCTATAGGTTTCTTGGTTTTATCATCTGGGAATTTAGGTTCATCTGCTGCTAATAAATCAGTTATCTCCTCATTGTACAATTCAAGAAATGTAACCTTCATGCTATACTCCGCATGTTGAGCTTCAAGTATGTCAAATATTCGTCTAACAGACCTTGGGATAACACCAGCATCATTTGGAAATTCTCCATTCTGCATCAACACCCATGAATAAGTCATATTAAGTCAGTATATGAAAAGTGAGAACAAGGGATTTCTAACTCCTCCTTCAATGAAGTAGAAACAGCATTTACCTTACTTTTTCTCCCTCCACCTTCCATCGTATATGTTTTTCCTGTACCTGTTTGACCGTAAGCGAAAATGGTGCAGTTGTATCCATCTAGAACCTCATTTATAATTGGCGAAACTGCTTGATCAAACAAATCTTTCTGCTTGGATGCTGGACCAAAGACCTATACACAAGCAGCCAATAATTTTTAATGGAGAACCATCTCAAAATGATAATAATGTTTAAGAATGCTAGAACTGATACTATAAGAATTTTGTGCACTAGCGGCAAGTAAATGTAAAGAGTCAACCATAAAACAACAGGAGACTTAAACTTGTCTGGAAGAATATTAGAACTAGGAAAAGTCAAAGATGTCGACTAATATGTAAAGCTTCCAACTCAAATGATGTACAACTGCGAACGAAAAGAGTGCAATGATATCCTCAAGTAGTAAGAGAAATTAAATAATGCTAACTCATCTGCTCCCAAGCAATTCCAGCTGAGGCTGATTATAAACTATATAGCCCAAGGGACACTGCATGATTTCTACCACCAATATGCTTAGTATGCAGCTCAGAAGGGCAAGTAAAAGCCAGTAGGCAACGTTCAACTCTCAGAAAAAAAAAAATGATCTTACATCCTCACACAATGGCAAGTAACCAGCTAGAAAGTAGATCACACAAGAAAAGGGAAGCGACGAACCCTGTCAAAGGTGAATGTCTTATCAATCTGCTTGTTCCCGACAATCTGCAATGCAGCTACTTCTCTCCGACTTCCATTACAAGTGATTACTGATTGCGTGCTGCTTCTTGATTCCTCCTCACTCAGTGGCCTAAACATACAAAAATTAGCTAATAGTAAAATAATTTGAAACACATTAATTCAGTTCATTTCTAAGAAAATTACTATCGTATAAGCAAAAGTCGTAAACTAATGGTTAACTAAGTCCAGAGGTCTATTCTAATTTATTTTCTACAGTCTATTTCAGCAACTCAGAGTTGTTGCGTTGTTTGTTTGCGTTCCACGAACATTTTTCACTAGCAAAACAGCTAACAAAATAAAACTAAAAACAAATTAATGAGACATCGAAGGATTACCGGCACCGGAGGATGACTTGCACATTAACACCCTTGTCATTTTTTATGGTCGATGAAGAACTACCACTCTCATTGGACCGGACAGACTTATCGGTAGATCGAGGGGTATGGGAGGGCGATACAGGTACCAAATTTCCTCTCTTCTGTGCGTTATCCATTGCCGGAGAATTCGAGCTCGTATAGGAGAACAAATAGACAAATCCTGGGCTAACCTGCGAGCCCAAAAAAGATCCCCATAATTATCAATTAAAAAAAAAGCACAAATCTGCATTGCTTACAGAGATTGATCAATTCTAACCACGTCCTGCTTCTCTGAGAACATTGTATCACAAATCTACTCTAAATCGCAATTAGAAAATAGAGAAACCTAAGTTATTACTTATTAGTTCGTTAAAAAGGAAAGGAATTTTGGTCTAATCGCAATCGGAATCAAAAACGGAAAGAAATGAAACGCACGGAATGGACGGTGTTGATGTGGAATCAAATTATGTACGAATCTCGGAGGAGAATCTGATGGCCGGCAGAGATTGAGAACGCAAACGCAGAAGCTGTTGGAGGCGGGCGATCTACGCCTTCGAGGAGAAGCTAGCCGCCAACAAAGAGTGATGAGAACGGCCACAATCCACGCGCTTGTGTGGCTTTGGAGCTTGCAGAAGGTTTAATGGCGGCTTTTGAAGATATCAATTAATGAATTTCAAATGAAACTGAGATTGAGAGAGAGAGATGAAGAAGAACGGGAGCAAGAGGCATAAATTATTATAGATGCGAGGACGACGCGGGAGCATAACGTTAATAAAAAGCATTTATTTGCATGATCAGGGTGTGGCTATTGATTTCGGCATACCCGGTCCATATCTACCTTGCATATTTTTTTTTTCTTTTTCTTTTTTTAATAAAGAGAACTCTGTTCATACATGAATCAAAATAGGTATATAAAAAAGATAAATAAATTGAATAGCTCAGGCCATGACAGATGTTTTTTGTACAATCCATTAGAACGTCCATGAAGGCGCATAAATCTTGTCATATCAACGATGACGGAGTTGTTTGGCAATCGTTGTACCACTATATTCCTCATTCATATGAGAACTATGTACATAAGTTTTTTATTATACTTAAGAAAACAAAACATGCAAACAATTCTTTTAGAACTTATTAGACCTATATTCTAAGAGAGGGGGCATATAATTTATCTAAAAATAAGATGCCTTTACAAAAATTATCTAAATACAAAAATATAAAATTATGCGGATAGTCTAGCTTGATTGGCAAGATGATCTGCAAGGTTCGCCTCACAAAAAACATGATACAAGTGATTTTGTTGCAACCAGCAAATTATGGACATTTCAATTACTAATACCTCAGTGTTTGTGTCGAATTTTGAAATTTTATTCAAAAATTAAATATTGCTCTTCAATTTGACTAAAATATGGATTGTATTTAAACCATTAGCTAGGCAACCAACTTGTTCAAATTTATCATGCATTTGTTACTTGCATTTATCCTAAGACAATTAGATGAGTATTTATGTATCTTTATTACGAATAAATGGGTCATCCATATTAAGTATGACTAGTAAGGGATATAAATTATCTTATATTTTTAAGAAAAATAAATATAAAATTGGAACTAAAGAAAAAAGATCCCATTCCTTTTTTGAACCTGGAGTCTCAGTTCTACCATAGGTAATACTCCGCGTCCTTTTCTGCAAATATTTGTGGATAAAATACTGGAGAGTCGGACACCGTGACGTCACGAGCCGTTGTATCCGACCGTTGGAGGCTCAGACCTTTTAGGGTCGATTTAAATAAATATTGAGCCGGCGTAAAGGAGCCAACGGTCATTTAGGATAACCACATATCAATGCCTTATTCCTACTTCCAAATAAACTTTAATTTTTTGCATAATTACAAAATCAGTACAAATATATTTTTTTATAAAAATTAAATATTAAAAAATAAGTTTAATGTATTCTACAATTTTAGTGTGTAAAATTTTTTTAAAGTATTTAACTCTCCAAGTTTTGTTGGTTAAAAATTTTAGATCTCAAATGATATACTTAGAAATATTTAAATTATTTTAAAATACAAAAATTATGTAGTATAAGAAAATCTATCTTTTATTTTCAAAAAATTTTAAAAATTTTACATAAATTAATTTTGCACTAATATCCTAAATTTTAAAAAAGCATAAGTTTATTCAAAAAATTATAAAGGAGGAGGTTTTTTAAGAAAAGTTATGCATTTATTTTCGTTGGATTTATTTAAACATCCAGAACTTTTGACTTTAAATCAAAGTTTTTGCAATGTCATCGATATAAGAGGTTGAAGGCCAGACTTCGTAATGACACTCTTCACTTAAAGAGTAGCTTAAATATAAGGTTTTTTTTTTAGTTGTTGAAGTATTCCATCATTTTTTTGTTAGTTCATGGTATTTTTTCTACCTTCAGAGTTCTTACTTTATGTGCTTTCCACTTAACATTATCCATGACAACAAAACAAATTCAGTAATAAGTTAAAGGAATTTGAGAAGGTAAAATATATATAACCATCGTCTAGAGGAGATTGTTTTTATACGACCGTCGACTTAAAGTCATTACACAAATATAAAGTTCACAAACCAAAATTTGAAGCCCAACATGTACAAGCAAGTCCGCTTAACATATTGTCATCTAATTGAGAGAATTCGAGAGTTAGAACTACACAACAATAACATTAATATAAAAAATAAAAACACCTGAACAGCAATCCGTTGTAGTCTAGTTGGTTAGGATACTCGGCTCTCACCCGAGAGACCCGGGTTCAAGTCCCGGCAACGGAAAAAGTTTTTAGTTTTCCCTTCTTTGTGGATTTCTTATTTTCTTACATATGAACATGCTGAAACGTTTTCTCAAAACTTTTGAGACCATGTGATGGCCGGGTAACCATTTTATAATAAATAAAAAAAAAAAGAAGAATAAACCAATACATGCTTTAAGAATGAAGTAACCTTGTCTTTAGAGCCAAATCAACCAAGAATGACATTTTTAAGACCAGCAGAAAAATATAGACGATACTTTCCTTTTACTTTTTCCTAAAACAATCTGAGTGACGGCACTGGAGCTCATATCCAGCCTCTTATAACGATTACGGTAAACGATTACAAACTTATAGCACAATAGCTAGTTAATACATTCCATCTCCAAAATGGGACATCTGACCATTATCCGATTTATACAACAACAATAATCCAGTATAATCCAACCTAAATAGGATTTAAGAAGAGGTAAAATTTACACAGTCATGTGCTGCAAAGGGCTGTTTGATCCTACTAATGTTCTAACTAAATGTAACTAGCAACCAACCTGCTAAATGATCAGAATTATTATACATCCCATACAATAGTCCTCAAGTGTAGGAGGAAGAATCATATGGCATCTACTAGAAATTAACTTTGCAATGAAACGTGTAAAGCATCAGCAGTTGCTATAAGCTTTCCATTTTCCACAATAAAGCTGGAAAACGACAATTATTTCAACAATGATTCAGTATTACATAAAATCAATATCGACTAATAATACTAACTTTTTATTGTTCTTTACAATTTGATTAGAACAAGATAACTGTTGCAAAAAATGAGACAAGAATCACATCAAAATCTGTCCTTGGCAACCCGATGAAAAAGCAGCTACAACCGTATAACTCAACTCTAATGGAAAAATTGCTGAGCATATTCGTCTTGTCAGCTGTTCAGACTCAGTCTTATACCACTAGAAATCTAAACAAGTAGTCGATGCCAGAGCTGAAACACATACAGTGAAGATGCTGAAGGTAATCCATTTGCATAGTACATGATACGCCACAGAAGATCTCCACTTCCATTTATTCAATTTAATTCAATTGCAGATATGTTCTTACTATTAGTTCAATATATATCTTAGTGTCCAAGAAACAAACCTTGAATCTTCTAAGAGTAAGCAGCTTCCACTGAATCTATACTTGCAAAATAGCAGAATTAATTAATTGGCATTTTTCTTACTTCTGAAGTTCTCCTTCATCAGTGCAAATTTCTTCTTGCACTGGTTAACAGTCTTCCCGGGAACTGCAGCAGCGACACGTTCCCAACGCTGGGTTGTCTCCTTTGGGAATGTCTTCAGAGCTTGAATAAGAGCCCTTTCTTGAATAGCAGTCCAAACATCCTGATCAGCACCAGAAGAAGTTCCATCCTGAGATGAATATGGACCAGTTGAATTAGAGTGACAATCCACACTGCTTGAAGACTTCTGCTGAGCGATTTCAGAAGATGCATCTCCCTTATTTTCAATTGGCAATCCTTCTACTTCAGTTCTAGTTGTGAGAGGTGACGCAATGGTTTGTCCTGGCTTCCTTTTCTCAAGAAAAGAGTCAAAAGCTTTGGTAGTGTCAGGCTTCTGAAGAAGAACGGTCTTTGTGGCTCTGAGGATATCTTCAACCGACCTTCCTGTTCCAATATACTCTGAAATTACCTCCCACCTCCGGGACGTGCCCTTCGGATACTTCTGCATCCCTTTCCTCAGCATCTCAATCTCTTCCTTCCCCCAATGCTTGTCCTTTTTCTCATAGCTGCTAAATGGATTCTTTGGTTTTGTTTGCTCCACTACACCATTAGCTATTGGACTTGTCTGTTGAACACCATTTGTCAGCGGCTTCATCTCTTCCTTGTCATAACTTACCTTACTGCCCTGTAATACGTCTTTTAGGAGTTGAGCCCTCTCAATTCCCTCCTTATTCTCCATCTCATCACACAAACGCCTTAGCTGCTCCATCTCCAGCAACGAGCAAACTTTCTCAACATCATCTTCTGATAGTTCAAGCATGTTAGAGAAGATAAATGATGAAGAAAGTGTGCGGAGGCGATTCTTTTCTTTCCTCAAGAGCTTTTTATCTTTTTCCTTCTGTTTCTTCTGGTGCAGAGCAGCTTCTGCTGCTCTTTTATCGTCTTCCTCCTTCTTTAGCTTCTCCTGTTCTGCGGCCCGAGCTGCTTCCTCCTCCTGCTGCCTTCTTGCCAAATATTTTGCTTCCTTTTTCCTCTGCTTCTCTACTTTTTCCTCTTCCTTCTTTCGAAGAATTCTTGGATCTCTCTTGTAAGCATTGTCCACAAGGGCCCTAATTCGTGCGTGCTCTTCCTTTCTAGCCTTCTCGCTGAGTTTTGCATTTTGCCTCTCCATCCATCTTTTATGCTCACGAGACTCAGCTTGTTCCAAGTCAAATTCATCCGCATGAGGGAACTCCCTCCAGCTCTTAAAAGCATACCAGAAATCATAGAACTTCTCCACATCTCCAAATGAGGTGTTGTCATCCCCAAGTGAAGGAACTGGCTGATTGACAGACCATCTAGCATTCCTCAAGAATGCAGGACCAAAAACATTAAAGAAGTCTTGTGGAGCACAGTCCGCTGGTATTTCATCATCAAACTCATCTGTGGAGTCATAAATCCTTCTCTTCAAGGGATCTATTAGAACCTCATAAGCTTCTTGAATTGCTTTAAAATGACTTTCTATGTCATCTTTCTTGGCCTGCTTTGCCTCCTCTGTCGGTTCTGCTAGAAGTATAGCAGCTTGCTTGTCAGGATGGTACTTCAGAGCTGTTTCTCTGTAACTTCTTCGAATTTGCTCCTCAGTCGCAAGAAACCTTAGATGCCCCAAGCCTAAAAGAGCATAATGATCTTGCTGCTCGCTTCCTTTAGAAGATTTCTTCTTCCCTTTAGTGCTGTAACATTCAGAAAATGGAGTATGTCCATGACCTCTATCATCTGAAACCTCACTTTGATTATCAGTATCTGTGTCTTCTTCCTCAAATAAACCAAGAAGTTTGAGTGCAGCATCATGAAAAGAATGGCCTGCAGGTTCGTATCTTAAAGCCTTGACAGGGAGGCAATTTGAGGAGATTAAAATAGGCACTCCGTTTAGAAGTTCACTGGAATATGTAAGCAGAGGGAACTTCTCAGCATCCATAGCTTTATCTTGTATAACAATCTTTACAGAGATTATAGGGTCTCAGATAACAATCAACGTCGAGACTGATGCTTTGCAACTAGTAAAAATAAGAACACATGCACCACTACCTCCAAACTGCATATACAATTGAAAAAGTTGATGGCTTGTTAGATATCAAGTAGAAGCAACAAGAAAAAAAAACAAAAAAACAAAAAAACAAAAGAAGCACATCTGCGATCTGCAGAAATGCTCACTGAATCACTAAATACTGATAGCAAGATCAACTAAGAATCAGTTAAACATCAATTTCCATATGATTCCAGTAGATATATAGAAAACTAAGTTGGCAAATAAGCTAAGAATTAACGAGTCAACCTAACCACCATAAATTAAAAGTAAAAGAAAACTTCACAAGTACACATCATTTTAAGTGTAGCCTTATATCACAAAATAAAGAAGTAAATAAAGAGGAGTAAGAAGAGGTTCCGCATAACATGTAAATGCACGAAACACCCCTTTATCTGATATTTTCGTACTGAAACTAAACAAGTCTAGGTCAAAATTCCCCGTATATCATGCAATATTACTTGCTTTGTACTCAATTATAGACCCAATAAAGAGATTTGTAAAAACAAAAAATGAACTGCTAAATCTTCTCAAATGTTATTAAATGAGGTAACACAAAGAGCTACAACCAAACATTGCAACAAGAGTCCTCAGACTTCAAAGTTTATAATAACCTAGACCAGCAATAACAAGCTCACTGCTCTTGCGGGAATTCCAGCCTTACAAAGACCAAAGCTATATAAGGCCAGCAATTAATAACAAGCTCCAATGATTTCGAACTATACTTTAACAGACAGATCCTAACTTTGGTTTTGCATCTCAAGTTTGTTGAACAAAATACACACACTTTATCGTCAATCTGCTGAGCTAAGAAAAACAATCATTATTGTAGACATACATGAACACATCCTCTTCAAATATTGTCACACTCAATGTCGCAACCATTAATTAGAAGCTAGTGTGTCTTTTTCCAAATAAATTAATAAAATCAGAGAAAAACCTAATTCAATTGATTAGTATTTCCACCCAAGACTCCATATTCCAGAAATACATCATTAAAAATCGACGACGTCAGCCGGAAATATGAGAAAATCAACAATCAGATGACTTCGCCTACAGAAATCGATACTTGCCCTTGAACCACCTTGGGTGAATCAGTCCACAAATTCACAGAGGAAGAAAAAACAATCGGCGAATAAAAGGAAAAAGATAGAGAAGAGAGAGAGAGAGAGAGAGAGAGAGAGAGAGAGAGGTTTCAGTTTAGAGGCTTACGCAGGAATCTAGACAGCGGCGCCGCAGCCCGCAGCGGAAGAAAATTAGAAGCAATGCGGCGAGAGAAAGAATAGTCCAGGGGCTGCGGTAAACAGTAAACTTCGCAAAGGTTAGGTCTCTTATTCAAAGTAATATCGATTAAATTAAATTATTCATGATTGGCTATTTATTATAATTTCTATGTTAATATCCAAAGTAAAGCGGACCTCCGCCCGCACGCAGAGTGACGCAACCTGCGTCTTATGAACTAGAGAGCTGCCAATTGCATCGCTAAACAAAAAAAAATGTAAATTTATATGAGTAAAAATAAAAAAAATTTTACAAGTATTGTTTTGAAAAAAAATTTTAATATGTTGTTATAAATTTTGATAAGATCTATAATTTTAATATTTATTTATTTTAATATATTTTTAATTAGATATTTTGGAATTATGAAGTTTAACAAATTTAAAACAAATATCAAAATTATTTTTAAAAAACTTAAATTTAAGCACCAAAATATTTATTCAAAAAAATTTTTTGAAAATTTTTTTAATATTAAAGTTATAAACTTTATTAAAAATGTATAATTTTTATTTTGAAAATATATTTTAAAAATACTCTCAATTTTTTTTTTTAAAGAAAATATGATGTGATGATTTTTTTTGATAGAACGATAAATGTTACAAGTATTTTTGGATGATTTATTATTTCAACTGAAACGGCGAGTAGTTCTCAAGTTCCAACTCGAAAGACACAGTGAATCCCCAATGCGAAGGCCCAAAAAGGGATTTACTAGGCCTTATTAGCCTAACGGGGTCATGTAATTATCCAGGCCTCCATCCCATGGAACCTCACAGCTGGATCTAAGATTCTAAATTTCAGGTAGTACAGTAATTTTTCAATACATTATATTTCTTTTTTGAAACCCAAATTTTATATTTTCTGGAAATATAAAAATAGATCAACTGCTCACAATTTCTATGCACGGGCTAAAATTCTGGTTAAAAACTGCTCCCTCACAAAGAAAAAAAAAATGACAAACCAGACGTTGAACCTGGTCAACGAGATGATTCACTGAACCTAGACGTGCAATAACTTCTCAAAATAGTGATCCGGCTGGCAGCAATTTGTAATCCAAAACCTGGTCAGATGCTCTACGAATTTATGGCCATTTTTTTCGGAGGGCCTTAATTTACTTGGGTTATATATAGCTTATTTCTCCTTCGTCTTCAATAGATTTGGAAGTTTGGAACAAGAAGAAGAGGTTTTTTTTCTTTCTCCAAGATTTTGGGGAGGAAGATAAGAGCTTAAATAGGTAAATAAAAATATATAATGAAAGATCCTGATCAATATATTTTTCTCCAATTTGTTTTGTATTTTTGTTTGGTTTTCTTTCTTGATTTTAGTTTTATTTATCACATTTGTAGGGGATCGTGATTGAAGGTCATTACTGCTTATTGAAATGGCTATAAGTCAGACAGCGCAGATAGCACTCGCAGTATCGCTTTTTGGCTTACTATCTTTCGCTTTTAGCGTGATCGCCGAAATAAAAAAGGTACTATTATAATCTCAAATATCACCACATCTCACTATATGATAACTGCAAATAATTACTCATTTTTAAAACAATTATTATTTAAAAAAATCTTGCAACAGCCTCCATTTGGAACACCAATTCAAGGAAAAGGAGTGACAATATGCAAGTATCCATCAGATCCAACCATAGCACTTGGAGCTCTATCTGTTGTATCAATCAATATCACCACAATTCTTGGTGTGCTCTCAGTGTTCTTCCCTTACAAGGGAAAATCGGTTCCAAAGGATGTTCTTTTTCAGAACACTTTGCTCCTTGTCTTCTTCACCCTCGCAATGTGAGTTTCTTGATTATATTACCACTCTACCCTTTATATCCTGTAGATCAATGCTGCATCACCTAGAACTAGGCATTAGGCAAGCTCTGTACACCCATCTCGAGATCCATCGAAGGGCATAGATCAATATCACGCATCCCAATGGCTTCCGATGGGATTTCTGGGCATAAAAAATATTGCTTGTGTATGACAAATTGTTTAAGAAATATAATCACCTCTTAGTACAATGTTAATGCTGACACGAATGACATTGACTCTAAATAAATCTATAGAAACAATGTAAACATAATTACCCCACATGTCGGATCGATTATTATTTGAAATATGTGCGGGAGATGATTTCTAGTCATTCATAAATCTCTTTGAAGTTTAAAGTCCTTGTAGCTTTACTCATTTGATAATGATTGAATTAGTATCAAAGATCAAATGCTTACTGTTTTTTCTGGTTGATTTAGACTGATAACGTTGGCGGGCGAGGGAATGATGTGGTGGGCAACTATCACCGAAGCAGTTCACCGCCTCCGCAATGTGCACAATGAGCCCGACGCCGAGTGCGCCACGGCCAAGACTGGGCTGTTCGGAGGCGGCGGCTTATTGGCCCTCGATGCATGCCTGTTCTGGCTCGTATGCCAAATGCTAACTTCAAATATCAGAGAAGATTATTTCGATGAGGATGATCAAAACAACGAAGACCCGGTGCTCGCTGTCGTCGAAGAAAAGGAAGCTTGATTGTTAGTTTGCTTGGGTTCCATGGCAGCTTTTATTTCTCTGTAGATATCATCATCCTTTGTATTTGTTCTTTTCTTTCTTATGCTTCTACTGAGTGAATCACTAATTCTGTGTAAATATAAGAGTTCTATAAACCTTGTCTAATTTTTCTGAATCTCTGGTTTAAGTAAATCTCATATTCTTTAGAGGAACATCAGTTTTGCACTTGGGGCCTAATCCACGCATTAGCATTTCTGAAGGAGAAAGCCAAGCCACACTTCAATGGCAGCAAATCACACAAACATAACCAAGTACGCACCATTCCTATTAATTCCTATTAAAACAAAAGCATATAGCTAAAAAGGGTGATGCCTAAGAACTCAGAACCAACAATTATATGATCGATATAGAACAAAAGCATGTTGATTCAGTCTCAGCTGAGCTATCTCATGCGAATTTCCTGCACAAGTTCCCATGATCAAGTGCTGTGAAAGTTTAAACAGAAAAAAAACCAAGTATACCAGTTCTCTCTGTCTTTCATATAATCTGACATTCCATTTACCTCAAGAAAGTCCAGATTGCTGCTCCATCAAGTTCAAAATCATCTTCTTCACTTCACCTCTCAAATTCCCCACACTCTTCGCATCCACCTCTTTCTCCACAGCCGCAAACCACCTCTCATCATCGTCTCCGGCATGAACAAGACCTTTAAACCACTCGCAGATAACTCCAGCGATCGCCATGACATGCACCCCGCAGTCGTATCCGTTTTCCTGCAGCGGCGTGGGGCCCTCCTCGATCTTGGCTTCGTCGTTACGTAAACCCACCAATCCCTTAACAGCGTTAAATAGGCTTTTCGCGTGGCGTGAGTTAGCTCCGGCGATGCTGTCGTGGTGCACGAAAGTTCCGCTACGGCGGTGGAACACGAGGAGGCTCCAGTGGTTGCCGCCCTCCGCGGCGGTGATGTCAGCGTTATCATTGACGGGGAAGAGGATCACAGATTTTTGGTGGAAATTGAGGGGATCGGCGACGGCGGCAGCGGCGTCGGGGGAGTGGGAGAGGAAAAAGGAGATGGAGGGAGGGAGGAGGAGGAGAGAAGGGGGTGGAGAGAGAAAAGTGAAGTAGAATTCGATTATGCGGTCGTTGATGTAGTGAGGTCCGCTCAGGATTAAGAGATCCGAGCGGCGGAGGACCACATCGCCGTAGCTCAGGATTTTATCGTCGGCGGTGGCGCCGCCCCCGTCGTTGGGCGCAACCATGAACGCTTGAAGGGAAATGAATAAATGATGTGCTCCTATTAGAACAAAGAATAATTATGCAGGCTCGGTTTTTCTAGTAAGATCAACCTCCTATGACATACTATTTTGTAAAAAATATATCAATATAAATTAACTTCAGTGAATCTTTTCTTTAAAAACTTTGACGTTTTATGCAATTTTTTTGGTATAAACATAATTTCTAATAAGTTTTAAAATAAATACTTTATTATGTCATATAATTTAACATTTAATATAGCTTCTATTTTACTAAATATTGACATGAACCCAATCAAAATTCTTTATACCATGCATTTAAAAAAGAAGAAAAAGATGCAGAAGTTTAACTTAAATACAAGGATTTTTTAGTACACGCAATTCTTGTTTTACTTATCATTTCTGGGAATGCAATTCCAGAGAATCTAGATTACTGGAAATATAACATTTTCTGAAAATTGTGTATAGTCATGAACCAAACACTAATGATTAAGAAAAAATAAAAAAATTGCATCGAGATAGACCTGTAAGGATATTTTCTCATATCATACTCTGCATATAGTTTCATAGTATTCCAGACCCTCTAAATTTAACTAAATTTTTAATATAAAAATAACATTATATTACTACTGCAACAATAACTGAATCGAATAAATTAAAGTAACATATATTCATTATTCTCAGAACTTGGTTTAGTTGACCAACAGAACTTGTATGTTGACTTTCAATACTACAAAAAATTGGTGTTATAATACTAACAGAAACTAAATTTCAGATATGGGGAACTCGTCTTTTTATGGTCCCATAATTCCCAAATAGTCACGATATACCCCTCTTTAAATAATACTTTCATACCCTCCGATTCGGTCAAATAACAAAATTGTTCCTTTTTAAAAAAAAAAAAAAAAGGAGAAGAGTTAACTGAGAAAAAATTTCATCATTTTAAAGAATTAACGGATTATAAAAAGATCATTGAATTAGAGGGTATATTTTGACAATTTCGAATTATAAAAGGGCATAAAAAAGGTAAATACCACTTAAGATATTTAATTCCAATACTACAAAAATCAGTGTTCTAAACTACCAGAAACTGAACTCAAATTTGAAAATTACAGTGGGCTATAACATATCCAAAATTTCTTAGAGCTGCACTGTTAATATCCATGTATAAGCTATCATGTTTTTACAACATTCGGGAGCACAAGTATACAGCTAAACTCATCTCAAACGAAGCGTGATAACATACCACTCTTTGTTTGAGATCAACTCCGAAGCAACTTAATTTATCTTTCCAACTCACAAAACCAACTGAGTACAGCGAAGAAGCAGCACTCCTCGAAACTTGAATCTTGCTAAAGAAACAATAAACTCCGGCGATATTTTGACTCATTTCAACGATGCAATGTTGTTCTCCCATTCAAAAATGCAATTTCACTTGTGTTAGCCTCCACAGTGAACTGAATCCATGATATCAAGTGATGTTTCCTACTTGGGTGGAGGTGTCGTGTGTGTCAAATAACCGAAAAAAATGATTTGTAGCACGCTATGGAAAATTAACTTGTTCCTATCACTTGAGTAGTATTCTCCAAATTTTTCCCATGTACACAACCAAGGACCATATAGCAAGCCCAGCAGAAATATACAGCAAACATACACCAGAAGCGACAATACCACCAAAACCTGTGAGACTGTAACAACCATAAAGGGGGCAGAATAAGATCTCTAGGTAAAAAACAAAGGGTTCTGTTGAAATAGCCATTGCTTTTTAAAACTTTGTCAATTAAGCGTCTGATTTAGTTTTAAACAAAAATTTACAAATCACTCCAAAAAACATTTTTATAAGTATTTGAAATTTTGAATAAAAAAATAGATTTTGGTGTGCTCTACAACTTTTATATGTTCAATTTGTTTTTCAAAAAATGTTGTAGAGCACATATTAAGAGATATAACTCCAAAAAATACTTGGCCAAAGTGTTTTGACTTGATTTAGCAATTATCAGAAAAAAAGGGTATATTTTTTAGGACGGTACAAAAGCAGGAGATGACATGAAATTATTCCAAAGAACAAGTAGTTCGCTTTAAAGTTTGAGAGTAAGAGACGAACCTTGGGTCTCTAGAAGCAAGCAGGATAGTCAGTGCAGTCATTTGAGTGGCTGTTTTCCACTTTCCCAGGTTATTTACTGCAACAGC